>CM051458.1:40031561-40198419 GCA_028274465.1 Plantago ovata
TACTAGTCTCATCTGGTCATTCAGACCCCTACATCCGAGATGAACTCGACTAGGGAGAGTTTGGGATAGATGATAACTCACATAGCTCCCACTATCTGTGTGATCGGTCATCTATCCGAGGGGACAGTTTAATATCAATACAGACAGAACTAGAGATATGACAGTTGCCATCATGCCTGGTGTAATATAAATATGAAAGTGATACTCAATAGTCAATCAACAAACATATATTATATTACGTTGACCTGTGTAATAGTACATATATGCCCTCTATAAGGTTGCATGCCCTTAATAAGGACTGTCTGTAGGACATAACCACTATCCAATTGGACAGATGTTTTTCCATCTTGAGGAAGTACGAAATGAAGTTGAACCCCGCCAAATGCACATTTGAAGTCAAAGGAGGAAAGTTCTTGGTTACATTGTAACTGAGAGAGGCATTGAGGCAAATCCGGAAAAATCAAAGCTATTCTTGAGCTCCCACAACCTAAGACACTAAATGAAGTGCAGAAGTTGGTAGGAAAATCAATTTCCGTGAGTCGATTCATTTCGAGATCAGCTGAAAAAGAATCTCCCCTTCTTCAAAGTGCTGAGGAACAGTAGTCAATTGAATGGACTAAGGAATATGAGAAGCATTTGAGAAGCTCAAAGAATACTTGATGACGCCACCTCTGCTCTCCAAACCGCAAGATGGTGAATCCTTATATCTCTACTTCGCAGCGGTTCTAGAAGCCATCAGCTCTGTGCTAGTGAGGATTCAAGGAATGATCTCTTGCCCATTTACTACTTGAGTAAGGCGTTGAGTGGAGCAGAGACTCGTTACATGGATATCGAAAGGTTAGCTTTTGCCTTGGTTTACACAGCAGAAGACTTAGTCATATTTTGGATCTCACAAGGTGGTTGTGCTCACTAGTCAGCCTCTCAAACAAGTCTTGGGAAGGCCAGAGTTGTCAGGAAGACTAGCTAGGTGGGCAATCGAGCCCAGTGAATTTGAAATTGACTATCAGGCTCCGTCAGCCAAAAAAGCTCAAGTTATAGCAGACTTCCCAGTTGAATATCCAAGGAAGGAACCAATGGAGGAAGATCCCAAGGGATCAGCAAAAGCAACACGTTGGTAATAGAGGACCTAGACTCATTGGTTAGTCAGCGTTTCAAAGACTTGGAATTGGCCCTAAAAGCCTTTCAGAGGCAACGGGGAGAACAACAGAGGAAAACGGCGAAGAAAACGTCCTTCAGAGACCGGGAAAGCACAAAGGAGAGAACCAGATTCAGTGAAGATGATCCTACATGCTGAGGAAGTTCTAAAGGAAAGGAGACCGTCTCTCCAACACCAAAGAAACCATCCGACCAAGAAGAGGTCTGGTTGTTAGAAGTGGATGGATCATCCTCATGAACAAATGGGGGGATAGGAATTTATATCCGAAGTCCCGGAGGAGCTGAACTTGAGTATGCGGTCACTCTGGGATTTAGTGTTTCTAACAATGAGGCCGAGTATGAAGCCATCCTCATAGGACTCCGCATGGCGAAGGCTCTTCAAGTTGAAAAAGATCAAATCTTTACTGACTCTCAGTTAGCAGAAAGCAAATTTCTGGAAAAATGGAGCACAAAGAAGGATGCACTATCCATGTATAAGTCTAAGATCCAAGAGGAGATGACTATGTTCGAGAAATGTGAGATTGAAAAATTTCAAGGGACCTCAATGGAAGGGCAGATGCCTTGTTGAAATATGCATCTGCCTCAGGAGGAATAGACACAAGAAACGTTATCTTGATGAGAGTTGAAAGTTCATCCGTCATGAACCAAGGACTCAAAACCCTTCCAATCTTTTCAATCTCAACAACTCCTGGAACCAGTTGGATGCACCCATTGACAGATTATCTCTTGAAGGGAAGCCTCCCACAAGATTGTGGCGAAGCAAAGACTCAAAGTCAGATCATTGAAATACTTTATCCAAGGAGATTATCTGTATAAGTGGTCCTTCCAAGGGGCACACTTGAGATGTGCTAATGAGAAGAAGCAAATGCAATCTTGGATGAAGTACACAAAGGGAGTTGCGGAAACCATTCAGGAGGAAAGAACACTGGTCAGAAAATATACCGACAAAGATACTATTGGCCAACCTTGAGAGAGGATGCAACATCCTATGTAAAGAAGTGTGAAGATTGTCAATACTTCGCTAGGACTTCTCAAGCCCCAGTAAGGCCACTCATCCCAGCTACAATTACTTGTCCTTTTGATCAGTGGGGAATTGACATAGTGGGACCTTTTCCGAAAGGATCAGGGCAGAAGAAATTCATAATAGTGGTTGTGGAATATTTTAGCAAATGGGCAGAAGCTGAAGCAGTAGCAACGATCTATGAGAACAAAGTCATGGACTTCGTATGGAGAAATATTGTTTGCCGTTTCGGGCTACCGAGAATCTTGATCTCTGATAATGGCGCACAATTTTCAGGAGCCAAGTTCAAAGCGTGGTGTGAAACCATGAAGATTGAGAGAAGATTCACTTCAGTAGGCTACCCACAAGCGGACAAACCGAAGTTGTCAATAAGACACTCGTCGATCTCTTAAAGAGAAGGTTCGAGGCATGCAAGGGAGATTGGGTGGATGAATTAGATGGAGTCCAATGGGCTTATAGAACCACTACAAAAGTTGCTACAAGGGAGACCCCTTTTTCACTAGTATATGGCTCAGCTCTGAGGCCGTGATACCAGCTGAGATCGCTGTGGAAACTATAAGGATCCAAGGGTATGAGCCAGAAGATAACCATGAAGCAAGGGTGTATGATCTTGAGATGTTAGAAGAATCAAGAACTACAGCTTTAGCAAACATTCTCCGATATCAAGCTATCATTGCAAAAGCATATAACAAGCATGTGAGGAACAAGGAGTTCCAGGTAGGTGATTTGGTTTTGAGGAAGGCAGATATCTTAGAGAACGTGGGGAAGGTTCATCGCAAGTGGGAAGGACCGTACAAGATAGTAAAGGCTTACCCCAATGGAAGCTACCGTCTCAAGGACATGGAGGGGAAAGACCTGAAGAACACTTGGAACGCTACCAACATGCAGAAGTTTTATGCTTGAAGAGATGTTATGGCCAAGAATCAAGAACTCCGAAGGAAGGCACCACTTTTACTACTTTGATTCACTTTTGTTTTGTTCAAAGACTTTTATCTTGTTTGTAATTGGCTATAAAGCCTGTTGTCGCAGTTGTATTTGAATTTCCGTCAAATCGATACAATGAAGCTTGCTAAGATTTCTTTTAGGTTTTCAAAAGTCTCGCATAATTTCTTTTTGATTATTCTAGTAAGACCCGACCAACCACTAAGGTTTAGGAGGGTTAAAAGATCAGGAAAAGGAGAGAACACCAACAAAGGAAGAATAGTGAGCAGAAAGCCGGAAGGAAGGAAAGCATGAATCAACGGAACTCGAGTTCAAGGGTTCAAAGTCGAGAAAAAGTCAAAAAAATGAATGTTCTCAACTTTTTATTTCAAGAAACAAACATCTCGGAAGTTCGGAAGAATACCAAAAGTTTTTTCTCATACCCAGACAGTCCGAGTACAAAACAGTGGCGACTCACAGGCTTAAGAAAAAGAGCACGTGGCTTGTCCGATACAACCACTTCCGAGAAAAAGTTCCTCAAAATGCGAATTACTAACACTTGTAAAGATTTCAAATTTACAAAGTGAACTTGTAACCGTTCCGAGATAAAATTTCCTCGGAACAACATTTGGTGATTAAAGTCACTAACTTGTAAAATTTCAAATTTACAAGAGCACGTGACAGTTCCGAGATATAATTCTCTCGGAACGAAGTTTGGTGAATAAAGTCACTAACTTGTAAAATTTCAAATTTACAAGAGCACGTGACAATTCCGAGATATAATTCTCTCGGAACGAAGTTTGGAGAATAAGGTCACTAACTTGTAAAATTTCAAATTTACAACAGCACGTGACAGTTCCGAGATATGATTCTCTCGGAACGAAGTTTTGAGAATAAAGTCACTGACACTTGTAAAATTTCAACTTTACAAGAGCACGTGACAGTCCCGAGATATAATTTCCTCGGAACAACATTTGGTGAATAAATTCACTAACACTTGTAAAAATTCAACTTTACAAATAACCCGTGATAGTTCTGAGATATGATTTGCTCGGAACTACGTTTAGTGAACAAATCATTAGTTTGTAAACTTTCAACTTCATAAGACAAAGTTGTCTGAGTTAAGTCACTACTAAACGAGGTAAAAACACTTCGAGATGAAAATACTTGGCTATTTTTATTAAGAAAGAAAACACAAGTTATACGACATAACTTAATAAACAAAGGAGAGTACGTGCAAAGAAAGATGCATTATCCGAGTTACAAGTGCCACAAAGGGCCGAATGAAAAATACTTGGTACATGATAAGAGGAATTGTTTTAAAAGATAACAAATGTATCGAGTACAATCTAGCACGGGTATACCCGACCTTCAAGAGTCTTCTGTCGGAGCTACAGGAGCAGAAGAACTGGATCCCGGAGCCTCAACCGGTGTCTGCAGAGGAAAGAGCCTAGAGTCAAGTGCCTGGACGATAGCCGGGAGTTCACGTTGATCTCCATTTGCCTTCATGGCCTCGACCTCTTTGATCAGTCTAGCCCGATACTGGCAAACTTCCGGCTCGACGAAAGCAGGGGCTCACCCGACAACAGGTCCCGGAAGAGTGAGGAAGGCGCAGTTCCAAGCCTCATTCGCCTGGAAAGGAGCAAGAAGTCCATCCCTTAGAACCTCCGGAAACCAAGTTGGATAAGAACCGAGCCTAACTATGAAGTTTGGATCATCCTTTGAAACAATGGCCCCGAACTCATCGTCCTCGATCTCCTCGTCCCTGTATCACGGTCCGGGTAGTCAGTGAAGTCGCCCCTCTTGGTATCATCAAGCATGGAGGTTAAGAGATTGTTAGGATTACAGGTCAGGCCCTCCTTGACGTACCCGAGACGCATCATTTGGCCTAGACAAGCCCTAAACCCCTCTTCACGGCCTTCTTCTCGGGCCAACTGCTTACCGAAAAGGTAGGAGACCGAGGCCTAGAAATCCTCGGCCGCTTCCACTCGGGCAAACCGTAGCTTCTCAATGATCTTGTCTCGGAAGCGCAGCAGCGTGGTCCCGATAGCATGGAACGAGTCCTTGAACAACCGATTCTTCGAGGCCTCAGCGCTCACTTTCTTGGCCATCTCTGAGTTCTTACTCCTTAACGTGCGGATCTCGGCCTCCAAGGACTCAACCTTCGACGCGGCCAACTCGGCCTTCTTCTCTAGCTCTTTGGTCCGAGACTCAGATTCCAACCGTTTATCGGCCAGATCATTGATAGCTCGGACGAAGCAGTTCAACTACAAAAGAAGAAAAGGAAAAAGGTTAAGGACAAAATACAAGAGAAAAAACTTTTAAAAGATTGAGAAAAGACAATTACCTCTCGGCTAATCTGTCCGAGAGCATGAGCACGATCATACTCATCCATGGACATTAGGAGCGAGACCTCAGCATCTCGAGCCTCCTTGGTCGCCAAGTCGACAAATTCCACTTCGTCGGCCTTGGCCCTCTTCCTCTGAGGACTGTCACTGTCCACATCGACCGGGTCCGAGGCAACCCTCTTTCCCTTCGGATCAGCTCGCTTCTTCCCTTGTTGAGCAGCGGGAATAGGATCTTTTTGCCCTTTAGCCTGGCCGACATTGGGCCTTGGAGTCGGGATAGCAGGCATGGAAGTCCCCTCCTTCTCGCATTCCTTCTCCATCTCATGGTAGTCCACCGCGTTCTTTGGATGGGTCAATCCGGGAAGAAATGCGGGAGTTTGGACTTGTTTTAGCAGATTCTCCTCCACCATTTGCCTTTGTTTTTCTCTGTTAGCCCGAGCAGCTGATGCGATACGACCCATAATATAAATTAGCCAAAAATCTGCAAGAAAAGAGGAAAAGTTAGTCCGATAAAAAAATAAGAGATCCGAGACAAAACAAAAAAATAAAAAACAAAAAAAAAAACTTACCAAAACTGGTGCTTTTTACCGGAGGAGTAAGACCGGCGAGATACGGTAGAGGCTGAAGAATAAGTCCGAAGTAGTAGTATCGGATAGTGTTAGCCTTGTTTTCTTTTTTGAAATCTGCTACCCAATCGTCCACCCGATTGAGTAAAGGCCTAGAATCTGAGTACATGCCTCGGAAAAACTTCTTGGGAAAACTCCAATCCAAGAGCGACGTCGCTTCTGCGTCCGACATGTTTTCAGTTCTCAACTTCCTAACAAAGATAAACCGGTTCCACCACTTACAACCGGCCGAGGAAGGAGCATCTAATATTAAGGCATAACCGGCCCGGGCTTTAAAGAAGTAAAAATCGTCGTTACCCGGGCTCATAGCAACTCGGAAAATTTGGTTGAAGTTTCGAAAGTTTATCTCCACGCCTCGGATATGGCAAATGACTCCGAAACACATTAGAGTGCCTAGGGCACTCGGAATTAGCTGATAAGGGCTGAACCCGAGACTGTTGAAGATGTCGTTGAAACCTTCATGGTATGGTACTCGCCACCCCCGTTCAAGCGACATTAAATGAACGGATATACATCCGATAGGGGGGTTGTAGAAAGCGTACTTGGAATCCGGGGCTATTATTTCAATGGAATCAGGAATCGAGTACTCGTATCGGATTCGACTGAGTTCCGATTCGTGAACAGTTGAGGAACAAGTTGGAGTAGACCCGAGTTCATTTAACTCACCATCGGGATCCGGGTGAGCTACTGCAGAAACGGACCGAGGAAATTTATTCCGTCTAGCCTCTGAACCTTTAAGTTCTCCACGCTTAGTTCTTTTGATAACTCGGCCCTTGGCGTCGAGTTCTACACCTACTGGAGGAAAATTCTCACTCGGGCCTTCTTCCTCTTCCTCGGCCTCGTCATCATCATCGTCTTCATCATCTTCCTCATCCTCATCAGGATTGTCGGGGATGAGATCCGGTCCGATTAAATCTTGAGGTACGGTTCCATCTCCGCCAGATGGACCGGCCCCAGATGACTGCCCGACACGAGAAGAGCTCGGAGCCCATTTTGATCGGCTGACAAGCACGTCGTCATCCTCGTCGCTCTCCAAGAAGGTGTGAGATGTAAAACCTCTTGGAAGGACGCTGCTTACGGGTTTCACGGATTGAACTGTAGTCGGGTCATTCAAACCCGGTATCTCCAAGGCTTTCGGAGAACCCTCCGAGTCACTGGAGAGTTCGGTGATAGTGGGAGAGCGCGGCATTGGGACTCATTGTGAAGTCCGGTACGCATGGCCAGCTACTCGCGCTGCCCCCATCATAATATCTTGAGGGATGCGTGTCGGAGGGGCAGGGCCCGGGGAAGGAGACCTTACCGAGAGCTCTTTTCTTCTATTCAAGATCAATCGACAATCTGGGGGAATATTACCCAGATCATCTTCGGACGCGTCACTCATATGCCCATCCGACTTAGCAGGCTCGGGCATCGGAGCTGAACTGGAAGGCATACTTGAGGACGGAGGCGCGACAGGGCCTTCGTCGAGGAAAGACAAATCGAGCATGTCGATATCCGACATGTCGATATTTTCAGTCCTAGCGGTCTCGTTCATGTTTCTTCTCTCGGACATCCTAAGAGGGGAGGAACAAATTAAAATCAGATAAGCGAGGTTGGTTTCGTCCGAGAGGTTATTTTATGTATTTTCGCTTAAGTCCGCAAAGTTTCGTACCATATAAAGCACTTTGTGAGGAAAGGGAAAAAGGGGGAATAAGTAAAAGAAATACGAAGGAAAAAATAGCAGCGAGCGAGAACAACTTACTTGGAAAAAAGTTTGAAAAGACGAACTGGAATGCTAAACTCGGATGGATGTCAGACGCATATATCGGATCAAGAGCAAAATTCTAGTGAGAGAATTTTTGCAGTTTGCGAAAAGTGAACTAATGAGTTATCTCACCCCTATTTATAGAAGGGAAACCCCGGAATACGAACCGTCGCTGACGTCATCATTCATCTTAACCGTTAGATGAATCGGAATCAACGGCTAAGATCGAAACACCTGGTGAAAAGACAGTTTGACCCCAGACTTCCCGAAAACCGAGAAAAAACATCGCCATTGAGTGTTGCAAATACTCATACGATTAACTCGGAAGAACAAGGGCTGTCAATCTCGGATGAGGTAGCTGATTTACTCTACTAAGGAAGCGCTTGCAAAATCAAGCTAACTGTTTGCGTCACTCGGATTTGAAAATTACAAAGGATATTCTTTTCTAACGTCAAGAAATAGAAGTGTCGGACTAAGGGAAAATACTAAGTCGGACGAGAGAAGTGATACTAAAACCCGGATCTTGACATTTCTAAATTCAAAACATCTCTTTTTTATACTCCGAGTATTAAGTTACTCGGACTATAAAAAGGAGAGGGGGGAATGGAATGAAAAGAGGAGGGTTGGAGTACTTATGAACTCGGACGAAAACTTAAAAAATTTTCGACCTCAAAAAATAGTACGAATCACAGGGAATTCGGACTATACTAATAGTTGCACAACTATCTTGTACCAAGATACTTGGAAACTAGGGGGACATATGTTAATGTTGAAATATGTCCGATTCGCTGTACGAACCAAGAGACGACTTAGTTCGATACAAGTCCGACGTTTAGGGCACACATGTCCGACACATGAGCCCTAGTCCGACTAATGAGATCTCTCTAAGGTAAGCTTTACTCGGAACAGTTGTCCGACATACTTCGCGAGTAGTATGTTTCCAAGAACCACGGTCAGAATCTAAGTGTCCGACACACTTACTCATGTCGGACTCGGACCAAGCGAGACAATTAAATATCAGAGTACCTCAAGAAAGTTGTCCGGCACACTTCTTGGTATCGGATTTGTCACACGAGACACCTTGGAGTCGGACTCTAAGAAGGATATATACAGGTCAGTTGTAGTTCATATTGCCGCTGGGTCTCGGAACGCATATCGGACGTCATCTCGGACCGTGTATCGGACACCATGTCGGATACAAATACGGGACGAAACTGGAACGTTCCATGAAGCGTGAAATTACCTACTTAGCCTTGTGAAAACCCTAATTTGGTACGTGGGCTAGGCCCATTAAGCCAACTAATGGACTTTTAGCCTTTGATGTTCAATCATGGCCTTACACTTGGCGCAATCTCAGGAACTTTATCACCATTTGGGAAATACTATAAATAGGGGACACCATTCACCCCTAAAGGTAATCAATATCTTACCCACTTTCATACTATATACACTAGAGTGTCTTTCAACCCTCTAACCGTAAAGTCGATTGTCCGGTTTGATCACTAGACAAACCGGAAAACCGTTACTAACCTCCCCCTCAAGTTAGTTTCAGGACATTACTTACAATGGAAGGAGGCTAAAGTCAAGAGGATCGCCCAAGAACGCATTAGAAGGACTTAATAATTTACCCATCAACAATTATGAAGTGATTGAAGAATTTTGGAGGATTGAATTTGAGAAGAGATGGGATAAGTAGGCATAAGGGCGATGATGGTGAAGAACGGAATAGAAGAGCAAACAGATCAACGCAGGAGAAGAAAAGGTTTTAATTTTGCAGGTAGATGAAGGTGGGAAGGTGTCATGAACCGTGATTACACTAGCTAATTCTAGAAGCTACTGATTGATAAGAGGAATGATTGCTTTGATTGATAAATCCCAAAAATGATTTACAAGATGCTTTTATAGTTCAAGCATAAGAACTCAGGCTACAGGTGTCGTCGATCGGGAGACACGCGTCTCAATCTGCCAAACCCACCAAAACTTAAAACCACGCTCCCGCTCACAAACTAAGACGACTGACTTCTTAAAAATCGTAACACTAGAAACACGTTTTTATTTAAACTTGCTAAAAATGTTCAGTAATGAACTTATGCTCATAACATTTCTTCCTCCTTCTGAATTAGCGTGTCCACAAGCTTCTAGTGTAGGATACTTGGTGCTCATGGTTGCATAATCCTCCCAGGTAGCCTCTTCTTCCGACAAGTGCTCCCATTGCACCAGAATTTGTGGCACCGCTGCATTGTTCCTCTTGATCATGCGTCTGGATAGTATTTTGACAGGCACTAGCACTACTGCTCCTTCTTCATCCATAGGAGGTAACGTAGACACTGACCTTTCAACCATACCAACTCTTCCCTTGAGTAGTGATACATGGAACACTGGATGGACTTTGCTTCCCTCTGGTAGCTGCAGCTTATATGCTACTTCTCCAATCTTCTAAATCACTTGAAAAGGACCAGCATATTTTGGACTCAACTTCCACACTTGACTGCCAGAGATACTATGTTGCCGGTAAGTTCTGAGTTTAAGATAAACCCAATCACCTATGTTAAAGGTTCTCTCAGACCTGTGCTTGTCAGTCAAATTCTTCATTGTCTCTCTAGCTATCTCCAAATTATTCTTCACTTTAGCTAGGATCTCAGCTCTTTGTTCCACTAAATTCCCCACTCCTACTACAGTGGTAATGCCCTCATTACCAACACGCATTGCAGGTGGAGCAAATCCATAAAGAGATTGGAATGGACTCATGCCAATAGCAGTATGAATACAACTATTATACCACCATTCTGCTAAACTGAGCCAGCCATACCATCTCCTAGGCCCTTGGCTACACATACACCTTAGATAGCCCCTCTAGACATTGATTCACTCTCTCTGTCTGGCGATAATATGCAGTACTAAGAAGTTTTTGTACTCCCAAATTGCTCAATAACTCCTTCCAAAACTGACTGTAAAAACTTTGTCTCTATCTGAAATAATGGACTGTGGCAAACCATGGAGTTTCCAGATGTTGTCCAAGAAAGTAGTGGCCACTTGTGCAGCAGTAAAGGGATGTGATAGAGCCAAGAAATGTGCATACTTGATGAATATATCAACCACCACCATAATTGTATCTGCACGAGAAGATTTGGGCAACTTTTCAATGAAATCCATTGTAATTTGTTGCCAAGCTTGAGTTGGAACCGGTAATGGTTGCAGCAATCCTGGACTCACTACATGTTCATGCTTGCTTCTTTGACATACATCACAACTTGCAACCCATTTCTTCACATCAGTTATGAGTCCTGGCCAATCAACACCTTATCAGAATCATCCATATGATTAAGCACAAAATACTTCTAACATCTCCTAATACATCCTTTCGCATCCAATCCGTCAAACTTTGGAAACTCCATTTTAGGACCACGAATCTCCATTGTTCGAGGCTCAAGAGGCTTATCCTTAACCGTTTCATCACGAATTTCACTACGGTTATGCTCAGGATTAACAAGATTAATACCTCGAGTCACCATTGCTGCGATCAGCTCACGAATCTCAGTGAATCCTGCGGTTTGAGCTTACGCGATCTCCTTCTGAGCTACCTCAAGCTTCTCAACTGCCAGCTTGATTTCACTGTTCGATTGCTCCAGCGAATCGATTTTCTATGTGTATGTCGGAGTCACCATGGTTGAATCAGAGCAAAACCTGCGCTACTGGTACCACTTGTTATGAACGGTGATTACATCGCTAATTCTAGAAGCTACTGATAAGAGAAATTATTGCTTTGATTGATAAATCCCAAAAATGATTTACAAGATGCTTTTATAGTTCAAGCATAAGAACTCATGCTACAGGTGTCATCTATCAGGAGAAATGCATCTCAATCTGCCAAACCCGCCTAAACTTAAAACCACGCTCCCGCTCACGAACTAAGACGACCTGACTTCTTAGAAATCGTAACACTAGAAACACGTTTTTATTTAAACTTTCTAAAAATGTTCAGTAATGAACTTTTTTTCATAACAGAAGGGGCTAGTGATAAAGGTGAAGAACCGAAGATACGGAAAAGAGGAGAGAGAGACCTGGGAATAAAAGGTCATGAAGAAAGAAGATGAACGAACTCTTCATTGCGCGTGTAAACAAAGACTCTCCACGTGCCCTTATTCAATAATACACTACATATATATATATATATATATATATATATATATATATATATATATATATATATATATATATATATATATATATATATATATATATATATATATATATATATATATAAATAAGGGGCTATTAAATTTGGTACCCCTGCTATTTTCATCTATTACAAATTAGTCCACCTATACCATTTATTGCATAAACCTCCCTTACTATATAAACCTAATTACCGATAAACCCACGAATTTGACTACTTTATGCGCTCTAAGCCTTGGAAATGACAATTTCGCCCCTGCCGGAATTTCTGATTCTGAAAAAGGCCAAACAGTTTACCTGGCACGTGCTATGCACATGAGGACCTATCTGTAATTGATTTATAATAGTATGGTAGTAAACTGAAAATTTAAAAACTATCCGTTGGGAACAAAAACTAGCCGTTAGGATTTGAATCTAAACCTATTTAAACACCCCTAAACTCCATTTTTCCTCATTTTTAACACATCAAACTCATCTATTTCCTCTCATACTTTCTAGCAAACATAAAAGAGATGATCTCCTCAATGAATTCGAGTGAGCTTCGTCCCGGTTGCAAGAATGGAAGGTGTCGAAAGCGTACGGTGCTATATGTTGCTAGTGATGGAAGGTTTTATTGGAATGGTCTAACGCATGGATTCTCCGAATGGTCAAACGATCAAGAGAGCTTTCTAACGGAGCGAGGAGAAATATTGCAACCAAAGGTTCTGGGAGTATGTTCCATCAACACAATGTCGTCAAGAATTTCAACACAATGAAATAGGAGAGGAAGAACACAAAGAAGCAGAACTACCAAGAGGGAAAAAAATGGGTCGAGCTAAACAGAAAGAGTGCAAAGCTACACACACTGATGAAGACAAGTATAGTCTAATAAGGCAATTAATTTTCCTAAATTTGTTGTTGCTAGCTTTGTACCTTGTAGTGCAAATAATGAAGTCATTCATGTAGGAAAATATTCATGGCTATTCTTCAATGTAACATGGTATTGTTTAGTACAATTTGAGATGACAAATTCACTTACCAGGCTATTTTCATCCAAAACAAAACAACTTCACATTGTTATATCCCAAAAGAAGCACAAAAATATGGCAAAACAACCATTAGTCTAGTGTTATTGAAGTGAAATATAGCATGAACATTAAACATTAAAAAGGCATATTCCTTGACTCAAGCTTTAGCTTTCCCTTTAGCCTTGCCACTGATTTTATTCCTAGTTGCAGGTTTCTGCACATTGCTACTTGATAACTCTCCATCATGCCTCTTTCTCTTCTTTGTGGCCTGCCATATGCAACCCAAATTTCAGCAACATTTCACCTCATACACACAGTAGCCAGGTGACAGAGTAACAATATACGCAAACACACACTCACAGTCATACACACATCACCATACACTCACAGTAACCATGATCATTAAGAGCAATATACTAAAAAATCAAGCACTTATAGTATCCTTAGGAGCTGGAACTTGTTTAGCACATGTTTTAGTTTTGGTCTTTGCAGTTGCTTTGCTCTTTCCTTTGTTCTTAGCCTGAAACCATATAACACATTCATAGGGAAGCACATAGACTGAATCATGGAAAAATCATCAAATCAAACAGAAAACATACATTTGTTGGACACTTAGGCTTTGTGTGACCTGCTTCACCACAGAGACTACATTTCTTTGGTTTCCTTTGCAAATGCACTGGAGTCTTTGACTTTTGGACCTCTGATGGGTGTCTGATCCTACTCTTCTTGGGCCTCCCAGGATTCTTCTCAATAACAGGTGGGGAGCATGTATCTTGAGTGAGGTTGTTAGGCCATAATCTGTGATCCGGGACTGGCATCAAAGTAAAATCATAGGACCTCAAGTAACGTGCTTTTGTGTGATTAAAACTGACATAGTGCTCAGCTTCCTCCCTATTGTGTGTAATTGCCACCTTAGCCCAAGCATGTCTATAGGGGATCCCAGTTATATCCCATCTATTGCAATTGCAAGACCTTTCTTCCATGTTAACAATGAAGGTGAAATTGTCGTCTTCAAACTCATATATTGGCCCTGCCTCGGGTTTCAACACAAGCCTCCTAAATTGTTCAAAGTTTTCATTTTACTTGAACAAAACCCTAGGCATCAAGCTAGTTGAACATTTATGACCAAGCTTCTTTCTAAGCACAACCCTTCTCATAACATGTCCTCTAAGTTCCTATACATACAATAATTAAAAAAACATGCATTAACAGGAGTAACATAGATACATGACACCATTTGACGAAATTATATTGGAAATAATGGAAAACAAGTACAAGTGTTACATCCATCAAGTTTAGAACAGAGTAGGCCCTCAGTGGAAACACCCATGAATTGAAGCATTCACTAAGGTTGTTAGTGCAATAATCAATCTTGGGTGTAGGATCAAATGAATGTCTAGCCCATTCTGTGAGTGAAATGTCATATAATTATGAGAGCTATGCTCTCAGTTTTCTGAAAAAAAAAAAAAAAAGTAAGCATATGCTTGTTCACTGATTTGCCTTATCTTAGCCATTGCCTTGTTGTGCCCATATGCAGTGAATGCAGTTGTTGCTTGCCAGTAGAATTTCCTTAGGAGTATACTACTCCATTTGAGCTTGAAGTTATCATATATATGTTTAGCACATCTCAGGTTGTAGACATGTGGAGCATTCTCCTGTATCACAAACACCAAACCCTGCCAAGAAATGCCAGTAAGCAAGCAAACAAGAAGCAAGAAAGACAAGTGTGTTAACAACTAAACAAGAAGCAAATAAGTGAAGGAAAAAGGAGTTTAATGTAACATCTCACCTTGCATCTGTCTTCCATAAAATTCCAGTGCTTCTCTGAGTCCCAAGGTCCCACAAACATCTCCAAGCAATGAAGGAAAAAGCCCCCTAAGTCTTTACATTCAAACTCAACCCAAGCCCATGCAACTGGATATAATCCATAGTTTGCATCTGTGGATACAACACTGAGTAGTACTCCACCGTATTTCCCTTTCAAGTGGCAACCGTCAAAGAAAAGGAAAGGAGAGCACCCCACCAAGAAACCTTGCTTAAGCCCATCTAACCCACAAAACGACCTCTTAAACAATGGAGGTCTATCAATGGCAGGAGTAACATCCAATTCAACAATGGATCTTGGATTGCTCCTTATAACCATTTCCCTATACTTAGGCATTAGCTTGAAAGCTTCTTCAGGGTTACCTTCAATGACTGCAATGGCCTTCTCTCTGGCTCTCCACACCTTCATATAGGGAACCTTCACCCCTATTTTCTTGTTGATCCACCTCTCAAGTTTCTTGGCACTTTGATTAGGATGCTCTTTGAGTTGTTCAACAAACTTCTTTGCCAACCAATTTGAATCTGCTTGCTTCACATCCACCTTTCTTACACATCTATGTGTACCCTCATACACCTTGATCATCATGGTCACTCCATCATCTAAAGCACTAACATGAATATACCACGGACAACCCTTCTTTTTGGCAGCACAGTTAGATGTGTACCTTAAATCATACAAATGAAACAACAAGGTATACAACAATGTAACAGACATCATATAAATGAAACAACAAGTTATAAGACAATGTAACAGACAGTTATAAAATCCATACCTTGTCTTCTCATTCTTTTGAAATACCATTGAGAAGCCTATCTTGATGACAAAATCTTTCATCTTGCTCCTAAGTTCAGCCACACAAGTGAACATTTGGCCAACCTTAAAATCCTCACCAACTTGTTCTGCATTATCCTCAAATTCATCTCCAACAAACCCTGTCTCATCAATCACAATATCATGATCACTCAAATAACCAATCCTTCTTCACCATTAAACACCTCAGCCTCAGGCCTCACATGCTCCTCAGTCTGGCCATCATCTTCTATATCATCTTGTGGGGTGTAGTCATCATGATCAGAGTCAGAACCCTCATCTTTCTTGAAGCCAACTGCTATATCATCCTCTTCATCAACTACCACAGTCTCAGGGGCCTACATTCCCAATCAATCCCTATCTCATCTGCATCCTGCAACTCATCTAATGCATCCTTATCTATCTCAGGAATTGTGGGTAACTCATTCTCCTCCTCACTTGCAGTCTCAAGCATGTCACCCCCAACATACAAACTGTCATCATTGTCATCATCCTCTTCAGAGCTCTCATGGAAATCATCACCTGCCAAACCTTTCTCCTTAATTTTAGCATCATGTCCTCAGCTCTCATGCCACTCCTCAACCACAACATCATCCATGTTATCATTTCCAGTCCTAACAGGTTCCTCAACCACAGTCTGTCCTGCATTCTCCTCAACAACTCTCTTCCCTGCAGGCTCCTCCTCATTCAATAGCTCACTCTTTCTGATTGGATCATTCATCTCCATCACAGTCCTAAGCAGCTTTTCAAAATCAATACGCTCCACCTCAAACTGTGGCATGGGGTTATTTTTAACTGGAGTTGGAGTTGTGAAATGAGGAATATAGGGAGTTGCATTCTCTGTCTCTGTCTCATATCTTTGTTGGGGTTCAGGAGATTTGGGAGAATTAGGCAAGTGTGATGGAGACTGATTTGGTACTGTCTCTTGAGAATGCTAAGTATCTTGTGATTGGGGTGGGATTTCATGCTCCTCTGTCAAGTCAATCACATCAGCAGGATTTTGAGGGAATTGTCTTAGAGGTTTAGGTTTGCGGATCCTAAACCTAAACAATATCCTCCTATGTTTTTCTCTCAATGGAATTTCAAAGTCATAATCAACATCATCATGTCTAGAGCTAGATGTAGTTTTCTTTTTCTTATCCTTTGGTGTGTGCTTGGCAAGTGGAATAACATCATCTAAGTACAAGTCAACTTCTATTTCCTTAAATGACATGTTTTTTTAAAACATCATATTAAAAGAGTCATCTCTTTGAATATCTATTGTAGAACCATCCTCACAGTGTGCAGACATGTTAAAAAACAGGGATCCCTCAGCTTTTATCCTTTCTAACATATGGTCATTGGCATCATTTAGCTTTTTGTCAAATGAGTACCTGGTGTGGTTGATGTCAGTGACTGTGTAGTTAAGGTCACCATATCGAAACCAGATATCAAACCTTCTCCGGTCCATGATTCACCACCTGCTGGAAATCAAAAAAAAAAAATGTTAAAAATTATTTAAAGAAAATCTCACATAAACCCTAGTTCGAAAGGAAAGTAATATAAACCAGAATCCGACCAAATGAAGTTGCATATATGATACAATGCCACCCTAAACAACATGAATTAACAAAAACAATAGCAAAATTGAAGTTCGATTGACATACCGTACTTACAGTCGTCGTTCGTCCTCAAACGACCTTCCAAACTCGTCGATACAGTGCGCCAATGAAGCAGGGATGGTGAAACAACAGGAATTTAATAAAATTCGGTTGATAATTGTAAGATTTTGGGGTGGAGGGAAGACGTTAATGGTGGTGGTGACGAAGAAGCGACACACGACCAAAAGGGGGAATAAGGGTTTTGATATTAAATTCTATTTAATTTTGTGTATTTATTCCAAAAAGACAAAGACAGTGTTTTTTATGTTAAGACCGCGTTTGGATGTAATGAAATGAGGAGAGAGAGTATGCCGGAGTCAATGTCATCCGGTCACCTGGATTTATTTGTAATTCTTTGTGATAGTTGGGTCTAGATGCAAAGATCGCGTTTAGTGGGGGTACCTGTTATTATGTCTATATTTTGAAGTAGTATATAACTATAAACCAAGCGCGTGGAGAGTCCGGGTCTCTTCAAATATCTACTTCGCCAAACAAACACTTTCACAATTTTTTGTCGCTCATTCTCCTCCATCTATCGGACTCTACCTTGAGTCCTCCATTTTTTAGCAACCCTTCTTCATCTTTCTCTCTCCATATTCTCATCCACTCTTGAAGCGCAAGAGCCGAGGTTCTGGGATTAAAACGGTCTTCAAACCTGTGCAATTTCTCTACCCAGTCTACAGAACGGAAGTTTCTTGATCATCAATTTGGTGCTCTTGAAACGATGGGATTTTTTCTTCCGGATTTGTGGAGTTGATTTGAGAAAATGCCCAGCTAGAAAAGCATATTGATCTCTCAAGAGCGCCCAATTTCAATTTGTGGAGTCTCCGGGGTGCATTCCAGCTGTTCGAAAAAATGTCCCAATTTCAAAAGTAACTGTAAGTTTCCCCCCTTAAATAAAGGTGTTTGAAAACAGAAATTAATCCTATATGATTGTTAATAAACTGCACTAACCAATGAGGTCTAGCTCAATTGGTTAGACTGAGGTGTCATGACACTAGAGGTCATAGGTTCAATTCTCGTCAAGTGCGGGATTATTTATAGTTTATTACTAGCTTTGTAATGGTTCGATTATTAAAAAAAATAAACTGCACTAAAAGTTTTTCCGATTAATATAAATATATTTGGAGTTATTTTTCCTTGTGTTGTGTGTGTAACTGTTAAACTTTTGTCTTCATAAAACAGGATGTAAAGTCTTCATAAAGTTTTTTTTCTTCATATTTCACATTTAGTTTATGTTTTTCATAGCTTAGAGAGAGCATTTGTTGCACGAAACTATAACTAGCCTGCTCATGTTCTTGGTAAAGATATATTATGCTCTATAGATGTGTTAGGTGAGGTTTATTGAGTTTTTTCTTTTTACTTTCTCAGGCTGGTGTTGCCTTAAACTCTATCACCTCCAGTTGTGAGATGGTTGTGTGACAAATATGTCAAATGTTGTTGTACTCGTAATTTTTGGCATGTGCTGTTGTGACTGAAATAGGATTGCAACTCTATACTAATGTTAAAAGGAGTTTGTTTGATGTTTGAGCGTGTAGGTGTCAATTGTTTTGTTCTGTACATCTACTACAATGGATAGTTGGTTTTGTCACGAAAATTTAATTAGGAAAAAAGTCAGAGATCTCTGTGTACCTCTCTCATGGCTGCACAACTTGTTTTGTTTAGGAAGATCAATAGAATTAGTTTTCGTACATCTACAATGGATCGGTAGTTTGTGTTACATTTCATTCTTACATGCTATTGATCGTACAAATTTGGCACAATTGTTTATTTATTCATCTCTTCATTTCATTCGACTGTTGATGAATGATTAAAAGTAAAGTTAATATTCAAAAATTTGATTACGTAAACCGTTTACCGCTAGGTGCGTTTCCACATTTAATCCTGTAGTCCAATTTCATCAATTACAACCCCTTAAGCTCCAACTTTGTTCACATGCATTCATATCAAATATAACAGTATTGTCAATCATGCATAGCCTGAAAGTTGAGTTATTATTGCTCGGTCCCCTGACATATTACCAGGGTAATCTGCATTGTTTTCCTTTAACTAGTAAATGACATATAAATAAGTTAACAGACTCCTGAACTTCATGCACTGTTAAATACTTTTAGTTCCTTCTTTTTCAAGCAGATATATTGATGTGCATGACTAACTATTTTATTTGCGCCATGACTCTATATCAAGTATACCTTAAATCTACCCATCTTTTATATCATGTTCGGACTGGCGTACAATAGCTCCGCAGCTCCTGGTATAGGTCTAAGATGATCGAGAGATCACATGTAGTGATGAGAAGCTGTGTGGGGCTAGAAAGAGATGTTTCCGACTGTTCCGGTATAATCGGTAAATGAATTACGATTTCCTTTTGTATTGAAGAATTGCTGAAAGTTTTCATATCGTCAAATGAAAGAATATTTAAAATGATTTGTTTGTCTTGAGACGTTGCTCAAGGTTGTCATGTGTGTCAAATGAATTACTCAATTTTCATGTTTTTATTCATTGTATGACTTAGTTCTCACCTTTATTTCTTTCATTATTTAATTTCACTTTTGTTACATTTTGTGCAGATTCACTTCATAAGACTGGACATGAATTGTTAAAAGTAAAGTTAATATTCAGAAATTTGATTATGTAAATCGTTACTTTCCAGCTCTAGATTCCAACTTCTAAGTTATAGTACATAGAAGAGAATTTGGACAAGTGACTTTTCAGAAGCTTTTGCACTGTGAAATATGAAGGCCATATCTTATTCTGTTGGTGTGTTGGTTGTTTACTTTCAGATAAAAAGTACAGTTAAGACTTAAGAGGATTTCTGGCATGGACAATAAGTAATGTTGGCAATCAAAACTTTGATTATGGAAACGATTACTTTCCGAACGTAGTAGTACTTAAACGATAATTTGATGCAAGTGCTTTTTTACGGAATTTCTTCGTTATGAAATCTGAAGATCATCCTATAATGTCACATGTCCATGCCTTCTATAGGCATAGTTATCAATACAGATTCCCAAGCTGTTGTCCTTTTGTGATTAATAATTTCAATGACTAAATCTATTTCATTCCTTAATTTCATCACAAATCTTGGAAATGGTGAGCTTATACATGATGAGGATTTCAATCATTGGGTTTCCATAGCTTCAGTGCTGGTAACCTTTACTAATATAAGTAATCCACCATATAGGTCAATGAATGAGGATTTTCTTTGCATTCGTTTTTGGTTTCTGGAACTATGTTGGGCATAATCAGTATGCCTCGGATTTGTTTTGTGGAAATTAAATGATTAATTTTTCTAACTAGCCTGTTGAATTATGATTCTGAAATTCCTCTGTTTTGTACACTTGTACCACAATTTTACACTGTGAATTTGATGGTTTTGAGTGAAGTTTGGTGACTATTTGTCTCTTGCTCATTTTGCTGTGATTATTATGGATTGGGAAGATTGGTTTTGGTAGCATTACTGGGAGTATCTATTTATTGGTTCTGTACTTCTGTTATCTTTTGCTCATGTAATCTGTTTGTTTGTGCTATTACATTAGTCCTTTTATAATTACCTGTTAAGTGAAATTTAGTGGACTCCATAATGGTTCATCACTGACCGAGTTATGGTTCGTTCCTAAGAACCGACCCAATTGATATTCTATGTTACGGTTTTATTGCCAACTCGTAACTTTTAAACTCTTGGTAACTCTCTAGGGTTAGATGTACTAGAGGAGGATAAGTGATCAAAATTGAACTCTGCATCATCACCTAAATAGGTAACGTGATTGGATCTTTGGATGGATGTATGAGATTGAGATGTTTTGGCAGAAGTGAGAGGTTGAGTCTTTGAGTGAGCCTCTCACGCACTCAGTTTGTAAAAACTTATTATTATAAAGTTTGATACTCCAGTCTGTTCCAATGAATTTTTTTTGCGTTTGTTATGTTAACTTTTTCTTCGTTCCGTTTAACTTCCTAATAGATCATAAATTTTAACACAAAAGATAATTAATAAAATTGTACAATGAAATTAGAGACTATATTTCATTTCCATCATATATATTTATAAATTAAATTTTCGTTATAATTTAGAGTAAATGAATGTCAATCGGAGCACAAAAAAGTCAACAAAAACATAAATAATTGACTGAGAATTTTATGAAGTAATATAATTTTGTATTTTCAAAGTATTATTTTTCATCATCTAAATTGGCAAAGGAATGAGTTGGTCATTAAATTAGCAAGTGATGTTGGAGAAGGTATATGTTGGGATTTCATCCCGGTTAGTCAATGGGCTAACGCGCGCAGTTCGTTAGTTAACTCTTATGTACTACGTAAATAACGTAATTGTAAGGCTGGGCATAAAATCCGAAACCGAAAATCCAATCCGAAAATCTGACGATCCGAGCCCAAACCGATCCGAACCGAATTTTCGGATTGGATTGCGGATCACTAGTTTTAGTAATCCGAAATTTCGGATCGGATCGAATTAAAATCCGTGGATTATTGGATTAATCCGATCTGATCAATTATTCCTTTTAAAAAAAAAAATTAAATTATACCTACCATATATATTAAAGTCCAACACCACCCTAAACCTAAAATCTCTCATTCCTCTTCCGCCCCCCTTTCTTTCTTCTCTCAGATCTAAAAATTATTTCTTTCTCTTAGACTCTCACGGTCATGGACTGTCACCGCCAAACCTTGCTACTCCATTGTTGCTTCTGCTGCTCTATCTCCAAGGTCGTACGTCTTCGTTGCCACCATATAGCAAAATGGATTCCCAAATCAAGCGTGCTATCTATTAATATATAAAGCTAGGTTTTGTTTTGATCTAAGGACACACTTAGAGGTGTGTTCACACTATGTGGCATTTTGGCCAAAAATATTTTCTAAATTATTTTATTGCATTTTAAATTCTTTTAAAGTTTTAATAAAAACCGATATTTAATATTTTTAGTGATCCATGTTTAATGTATAAAAAACATTAATATGGAGTAGTGGTTACCAAAATTAAATATTTTTCACACTATTTGCAAGTAAACCAACATATTCTTTTATTTATATATTTATTTTCACCTCTATTACAAAATAAATAAATAAATAAATAAATATATAAGAAAGTTAGGCTTTAACTAATATTGAAAATGTTAAAACGAAGGTAAGAATAAGGTTAACTATACATAATGTCAAAATAATTTTAATAAATATTGAAATATTTCAAAATGAGAATTAATATTCTTCTAAATTTCATGTCCAATTTGATTTGTGAGTTTCCACAAAAAGAGATATTTTTTTTTCCAGCTTAAATGATTATAGTTAACAAAGACAATTATTAACTAAGTTTCATGAAAATAAAGACGATGCACAAAATTATTGAATACAAATATATTTGTTTAGCGTTCTATTTATAAATTACAGTAAACAAAATTAGATATGCATAACAAAGTGAAAGATGGTATCATAGATAATCATTATTGTGCCAATTTAATATTTTTAGTGTCTTGATACGTAGGGTGCTAGAGTAGCACATGAGAGGTTGGGGTTAGAGTCCCAAAAGAGGTATAAGGTGGTATAGGTGTATTTGAAGTTAACTTTAGTTTGAAAGAATGAATATATTATATGAATAGTTGTCCTGCTATTTAAATATCCATTTCAGTTTTCAATATTTATTTTGACCACAAGTTTACTTTTAAATTATATCTAATTAAATTTACTTTTAAGTTCTTTAATAAAAAATGACCTTACAAAAACAAATGAATTTTCATTAGTCGAGTCTATGGGTTAAAATATGCTTAAGCCTCTTATGTTTTTTATCAGTATTTTCTCTTTTTATTTTTGACAATACATGTTATATTTAAAAATTAACATTAAAATGTATAATTAATTTCATTTAGTGTGTTTCAATATAATTTGTGGCCCAAATTGAACTCAAGGAAAAAAATTAAAAACCATCTACAGATTATTCGCTATCAAAAATATATTTTAGACTCAAATAAATAAATATATCTGGTACTTTGACTACTTTCGATGACAAGCGTCCAATTAATTTGTGTATTTAGTAATAGCATCCCAATTTGCATGGGTGTTATCAACGAGTGTAAAAGTTGGACTCATATATTAATTTCGAGTATCAAAAGCGGAGATGTTCCTTCGGTAGTACCAAAGACAAAATTTTCTTAAAAAAATCCTGAGTTTTTACCTGTGTTATGATGATGGCAAAAAGAGAAAAATTAAATAAAATTGCAAGTTCGTCTATTATATATGATACATCATTTGTCTCTCCGCACCATGTTAGTTGAGCACGGAGATAAAAAAAGAGGCTATACAAATAATTGGAAGAATGAAAATCATGAGAGGAAGTAAATAAATCAAATGATATAATGAATAAAGTAGGAGATAGAGTAACTAAAGTAGTAGAGATGATGAATAAAGTATGAGATATAATATGACAAACAAATTAAGAAAACATGAAGTTGAGACAGGGACAAAAAGGATTACTAAAGTTATTCTCATGCTTCATTTTTGAATAACTTCTTTCAAATAATGTTTGTCATTTATTCATGATCAGTTGGGATCCTCACCGTACAACGTTGTCAATAGGAGAAATTTAAATTTAAGATAGCATATTAGAGCATATTGTTCATGTTAAATTAAAGAATAGGCTAATTGCAATTTCTAAGAACTCATTAATTACCACATGTAATACCAAAATAGTTATAATTATTGGTGTCGATGCACATTTAAAAACCCATTACTCAAATTCCACGTCTACCATTTAAGATATTTCAAAAAATAAAACTATATCAAAATTTACATCCTTTGTCTCTCAGCACCATATATGTTTGGTTGAACACGAATATTAAAATAAAAAGCTATACAAATAATTGGAAGAATAAAAATCATGAGAGGAAGTAAATAAAGCAGATGATATAATGAATAAAGTAGGGAAAATAGTAACTAAAGCAGTAAAGACGAATAGAGACGATGAATAAAGTGTGATATATAATATGACAAACAAATACAGAAAACATGAAGTTGAGACTGGGATAAAAAGATTACTAAAGTTCTATAATCTCATACTCCATTTTGGAATCACTTCTTTCAAATAATGTTTGTCGTTAGGTCATGATTAATGGGGTTTCTCGCCGTACAATGTTGAAAATAAGAGAAATTTTAATTTAAGCTAGCGTATTAGAGTATGTTCACGTTAAATTAGTGAATAGAAAAAATGCAATATTTGAAAACTCCTTGATTACCCCATGTAATACCAAAATAGTTATAATTATTAGTATCAATGCACATTTAAAAACTCATTACTCAAATTCCACGGGTCAATATCATATCCATGGGATGTGTACAGTGTAATCATGACTATATAACTCCACCAGCCTAAAGAGTCGGGTCTTGATTAGAGTGATTGTGCTGTTACAAGTTACAACTAAAATCAGAGCGGGATCGATGCCAAACCCACGAGAGTTGCAAATGGTTAGTCACTTGATATAATTAATCTGACCTAAAGGTTAGATGAGTCCAGAACTTATGAGTGACGGATCTGGTCAAAAGCGGATAATATCGTACAAGTGAGATGTACAGTATTTGACATAGTCATGAAGCCTTATGAGTGATCAAAAATCAAACATGTGTAACTGTAATTCCCGCATCAACATCGCTTAATTATGAGTGAACAGGATAAAGGGAATATATGTTAGACCATCACTTTCACATGGTATGAGGCATTTTGGGTGCGATCAAAAGTAAATCCGTGCGGGCTCAAGTCTAAAGATGATAATATCATACCATCAAGATGTGTGTGGGTTCGTCATTGGTAACCTCGCCGGCCCAACAGGCTGGGTCTCGCCCCATTTGTGGACGGGTTGTTACAAGTGGTATGAGAGCGGGATTGACTAAAATTGAATAAACTAAGTGTCATGCAGGGCAAAGTGCTGCACCGTATGGGTGGTGGAGACACCTCTTGAGCCCTTAGGGGCCGCCTCTAGAATCCTGCACGGATGGTTGGCACCGGGACTCGAGAATTTAAGGGGGGTAGATTGTAATACCCCGCAACCCACATCGCTTATGAGTGAATGGGATGAGGGGTATATATGTTAGACCACCACTCTCACATGATGTGAGGCCTTTTGGGTGATACCAAAAGTAAACCCATGCGGGCTCAATTCTGAAGCGGACAATACCATACCATGCATGGAGACGTGTGTGGGTCCGTCATGAGTAACCTCACCGGCCCAACAGGTTGGGTCTCGACCCATTAGTGGCCGGGTCGTTACAGTAACGGTGTGGAGCACAACAGACAATATCATAATACAATGATATGCGTACATGTTTTAGATGTACTCAAATTATAATCATCAAATAATTTTCTTATATTTGTAATGTCTTTTCGTAATTTACTATACACCAGTGAAACTATACGGTGGCATTGCCACGGGTTATTACTAGTTATCATTAAATTCATTGGAGGGACTAGCTAGATCTCGTGGTCTAGTCACTGAAGTGAGATTTAAGTTCATTGATGAAGGGGCATGTTAGAGAGGGTAATGAACTCACCTTTCTCGAGTCTGAGAGAGAGGCCAGAAGGTTGCGTTGATGGATTTTAGTCCATGATGGTTTCAGATCATGTTTGTTTTATAGCTTTTTTCTATACTAATGCTAAAAATATTGGATATTTCTTGTTCTCAAATATTCTAGATGATCTTGGTTTTATTTGATGAAATTTGGATAGATTTTATGTGAGAAAAAAGAAAATCGGATTAAACGGATTAATCCGAAACCGATCCGATTATTTCCGGATCAATCTGAAACCGATCCGAAATTTCGGTTCAGATTTCGAATAGACCAAAATCTGCATTTTCGGATCGGATTTGATCCGATCCACCCCATGCCCAGCCCTACGTGATTGTATTGTTTGAATGTATCAGTTGAAATGGTGTTACTAAACTTTACTTCTCCTCCACCAAATAAAATGAAATGGTGTTATATTACACGGCCCATTGTAATATAAGAGTATCTTGAGTAATACGAGACATGTCGAAATAGTTTGAGGGAAATGGGAGCGAGAACATGAACATTTCACATATCAAGCAAGTAACATTTCTTGAATAATTGTCATTTATTTCTCTCTGTTGGAATTCACACTTTGGATCATCCGACAACATATTAGAAAGGGTTAATTTTTTTAGAGTCCCTTGTTAGCGTACCTAATTACGAAAGCAACCTTCTTAATTTAACAATTACACTTTAGACCAAAATGTTGACCAAATCACTGTCCCAATATTGAATTTTTAGCTCGCCAAACACTCCTTATACTTTAATAGAATAAAAAAGTTTAAGAAATTAAAAAATTTATATAAAATGATAAAATAAAAACAAATTAAATATTTTTTTTAAAAAAATCTTTCTGTCTAAAACTCAGGTACCGAATTTTTTCCGCTATCGAAGCTCCGACACAGAGCTCCACGTCGGAGTTAGCTCCAGATCGGAGCTGTCAACTCCGATTTGGAGCTATAACAGGTTCCGATCGGAGCTATTATAGCTCCAGATCGGAGCTAACAGCTCCGATGTGGAGCTGCTATTAGCTCCGATATGGAGCTTGCAGCTCCGATTTGGAGCTGCAAAAGCTCCGACAAAGAGCTTTTGCAGCTCCAGATCGGAGCTGCAAAAGCTCCTGGTCGGAGCTTGCTAAGCTCCGGTACCGGAATATAATTCCGGTACCGGACCATTGGGGAAGAAGGTAAAAAAAAAAAAAAAAAAAAAAAAAAAAAATATATATATATATATATATATATATATATATATATATATATATATATATATATATATATATATATATATATATATATATATATATATATATATATATATATATATATATATATATATATATATATTTTAGTTTTTTATTGATTTTTTTTTTAATTTACATATTTTTTTATTTTACTTTTTAGTAAATTTATTTATTTCTTAGGACATGTTTGGTTGAGAGTGTTTCAGGTGATGGCAAAGTTGTAAATAAATGTTGGTCAACTCAAAAATCCCTCATTTTGGATTAAAATGTAATTCTGAAACTAAGGGGGTTGATTTTTAGAATCACCCTCATAATGGTCACTAATAAGGCATTTTCTCTATTAGAAAAGACACAAGAACAAGACGAAACTTAGAGGAAACCATTTGAAGCCAACATCACTACATTAGATTTTCACGCATTCAGTTTTTTTAAATAATTATTATTTTTGATTAATTTTTATTTATTAATGAGATAATGTATATTAATACCGTTGTTAAAAATAATTTTGATTCAGAAGTTGCATCTTAAATGGAGGTATATGAACTTTAAATAACCCATGATGCTTAACATAGAAAAGTAAAACATGGATGGCCTTTATTTATAATGTGATCGATAATTGGAACTACACTATCTTACTAATCAATACTTTAATATTATATTTTTCACATAATTAATAGCACGCAATTCATTACAATACAAACATAGCATGCAGTAGCATGCGCAGCGTGTTACGCGCTCCCCTACTGTGTGTGTGTGTTTGTGTGTGTGTGTGTGTGTGTGTGTGTGTATGAATAAAGGAACGTGGAGCGCGATTGCAGAACGAAAAAAAGCGGTGTCCTCCCTTTTGTCTTCCGGACTCGAGACATCTTGAATAAACAGACTTCTAAACTCAATACTTTGGCTTCAAAAACACGACAACCTTCAATCCCCTCTCCTCACCCGCGCATCATCTCTTGAAGTTAAAGAAAAAGAGAGAGAGATCAAGCTTCTCTCTCATGGTTTCTGGGACCTAATTCTTCTCTGTTTTTGTTGCCCTTTCCGTTAATCCATATGAGCACATTGTTTTTTAGTTAGGTCATCTTGGACTTCGAAGGAATTTGGAAGCAGAACAAACATGCTCCACAGAGCTTGAGGCACGCTAGATGAGAGGAAGCTGGAGTTATCAAATCGAATTTCATTCCACGGGTATTGAACAGATTCATTGGTTTCACTGGTCAGCTAAAATCCAAGCCACTTCCGACTGAACCGCCATGAAATCAGTCTCCAGCTTGGTGATTCGATCAGCGTTGCTCATCGCACCCATGGTGAGGTGAATGGAAGGACTGGCTGATACCAATTGTTACGAATGAATCTACCGTAATACTACGAATTAACTAGCTCTACACAGAGATGTACCTAAGCTAACAACTACAGAGAGAAACTACTGGAGAGAGCTACTGTAACTGATGCTAATTTTCTTTATTGATCAGACTTAACTTCTCAAATGAGGTACAACAGATATTTAAAGTCTCAGCCACGAACTAATGCCAAAGGAATTACGACGACTTAAGCTTCGACTCCTAACATTCCAACCTCCTTAAGAAAGCTTGTCCTCAAGCTTGTTCTTCAAACAAGGCCTTGTTCTTCAACATCTAGGCTGGAAATCTTGGTTGCAAATTTATGGTAGCAGCCCAAGTAGCTTCAACGGTAGGTGCTCCCATCCAACCAAAATCTGTACAGCAGATCCACACACCTTTAAACCAGAAATGTTAGCAGCTCCAAGCATCAGAACTCGTATAGTAGCAAAATTTCACAACAGCTGCTATAGCAGCAAAATTTCACAACAACTGCTATCTTTTGAGCAATGAAAGAAATGAAGCACGAAAGGCATGATGAATTTTCTATTATCAATCTGTAAGCACTTCAACCTGGAAAGGCCTCTCAAATTTGGGACACAACTTCCATATCATGTTACATCTCACACAGAGCTGCCTATAAGGCCTTCGCTTCAAAAATACCCAATTACCTACTTCTACAAAACAGAATTCTTATCATGACATTCCTCCCTTCTTCATATCAAGGTTGTCCTCAAGCTTTCTAGGTCCGAAACTTGATGATACCTCATCTATTTTCAACACATTGCAGGCTTTCCCTCTATAAAAAACAAAGTAGCCAAGACACTTCACAAATGCACCATTCTTGCACTTTCCTCTATCAAAAACAAAGTAGCAAGACATTTCCCTGTGTGATATCACTTCTTTTACATGCCAAATCTGACCAAAACTGAAAGCAGTGTCCCTCTTCACGGACTAGAACATTTTCGAGCTTAAGATCTTTGTAAATGATCCCTAGCATTTGTAGATACTCAAGTTCTAGCAGAACTTCAGCCACATAAAACCTGGCAGCGTGCTCGGGGAAGAACTTCCCTGGTTTCCTTTGCCTCAATGCATGCAAATCACCACCAGGACAGAATTCCATCACAGGAAAAGAGTACTTTTCAGTTTCAAAATGACCATACAATGTTAGAAGAAACGGA
The DNA here is from genome assembly GCA_028274465.1 of Plantago ovata. Taxonomy (NCBI): domain Eukaryota; kingdom Viridiplantae; phylum Streptophyta; class Magnoliopsida; order Lamiales; family Plantaginaceae; genus Plantago; species Plantago ovata. Next base: position 40,061,134 of record CM051458.1, read on the forward strand.
TGATCCAGACAATGCAGAATCTCTTTCTCTGTCTGAGCTCTAGGAAGCTTCTTCCGACTCGCTAAAGCTTCTTCATCCATCACTTTCAACGCAATGCAAGTTCTCGTACCAATCAACTCCACCAAATGCACTCTCCCAATATCCCCACCTCCTAATCTCTTGAAACTCTTAAAATCTTTCACCCCCAACGCTGCGTTGTTTCTCAATGTTACAGCTTGAATCGCTCCCCACCTCACATCCTTCCCTTTGAGTGGCTTGTACATGGCAGAAATAAAGCTACTTGAGCTACTCTCTTCACTTACGTCACTTCCCGTGCTGCCTCTGTAAGTTTTCCCATCTTCACCAAAGTCACCCGAGTTGCTAATCTCATAGCTTTCACCCAATTTTTCCACAACATTCCTTACACTGTCAGATGTGTTGTAACGGTACCGATATTTAAAATAAAATAGTTTCTCAAAAAATAAAGTAATTTCATAATTTAAAAAGCAACTGTAGTCATAAATGCAAAATAACAAACTTTGGCGCCACAACGCTTACAAAATCGAAAGAATAACGGTTCAACGGTAACACAAATAATTCAAAATAACCAAACCCAATGGATAGTGAAAAATTTAAATAGTTTTTCTTCTTATTTAGAAAGAACATAAATGCCAAGGTGACACCCAATCCCAACGCTCAGTCGCTGGACACCTACTCCTGATCTCCTTCGATGGAATCTGGAAGGAAGTAATTTTAAAAACATAAAGAGTGTGAGATAAAGAATCTCAGTGAGGTTCGAATTATAACAGACAGAAAAGATAAACAGTTTTAAAGAAAAATTCTGTAACACACAAGACAACATATAGAGACAGAGAGCAGATTTCGTTGGTGCATCCAGCCTTGTTGCTCCTACTCACAGATTACCCTTGTAACTCCCTCCAGAGGGTACGACTCCGGAGAGACAGAGCCCCGTGTACTTTGCGGAAACAGATCCTACGACCCTAATAGACCTCAGCGACTTCTACCTCGCGTATAAAAGGGAATAGAGTAGGCAATAATTAAATAAACCCGATAGTCCTCACTACCCAAGTCTACCTAATTACAACCTAATCGGCCGGTCACACAGAAACAGACAGAACAGAGCATACAATCAATATCAGGAACAGTGCTCGAGTTATCGAGAAATAATCCTGCAGAAGATTTAGCCCAAATCAGAGTAATATCAAACAGAAATAAGTAAATAGTCATACTTAGGACATAATTACTTTTGAAAGCGGAAGCATACACAGAATACTATACATATATATAACAAGTTATCATAGAGCCTTCCAGTTTTTCGCAAATACGTAGTTTGGGATGAACACTCACCTTGAAGTTGGTTGAACTTAGCACGGATTTGAAAAGAAACTACAGAACAACGGACAGCACGGACCCTAAACAAAAACTTCGAGTTACTACCTTAAGTAGGAATGGAAAACGAAACGATAAAGAACGTAATCGAAAAAAAATGTTGGAAAGGTGGGGTACGAACTCAGGACCTCTAAGTTAGTTAAGTAACACCTAACCAACTAAGCTAGGATGTCAAACAGTTGTAAAGTATCAAGACAGAAACTATTTAACTTCAACAGTTTTCATAAAACAATATTAAAACCCAGATTATAGAATTACCAAAATACCCTCACAGTAATCTACAAAACAGTACTATAGTGTTTATGTAAACTTCAAAACAGTCCTCAAAAGAAATTCAAACTAACTGTTTGGTCCAAAAAGGTGAAAGTCCTAATTTACCCTTTAATTTTAAAACCAGAAATTACAACCAAGTCCAACAAGTTCCTAAACATGCACAACAGTCCCCACAGAAACATAAGGTTTACAAAACAGTACTCTATCAGTCAACTATGGTAAAATCGTAATTGCAAAAGGGTCCTTCAAGTTTAAGAAATACCAAATACACCCCAATAGTTAAAAGTAGTCCCGTTCAATCACTAACAAATCCAAAGGTCACATACAAGTCCAATGTTAGTCAAAAGTCGATCTAAATAAGGTCCAGAACAGAGATAGGGTACCAGCAATGGATTCAGTTCACGACCAAGGATGTAACAGGGGTATAACGGTCATAAAAGAAAATAAAAAGAAAACAGGCACGATGTCTTACCTTGAACGGAACGGATTGCAGAAGTCTGTGAAAATCAACATGAATTCGTAGTTAGACTAGATTCAAGAATGCTTTGAATCGAGGAGAAAAAGGAAGCAGTTGAAGAAGAGAAAAAGAGAGGAGAAAATGAAGCAAAACTGGGGAGAACGGAACCTTACCGGACCTGATCGGAGACGACGAGCAGAACGGGGCAAATACAGAACCGGGACAGAGCTGGTTGCCGGAGAATTGAATGGACCGAGCTAGACGAACGAGGCAGAAAGCGGCGAGCAACTACTCGCGGTGGTTGATGATGATGAAGAACACGATGATGATGACGGATAACAATGGAGGCTTGATGATGGATGAGTGGTCAATTGATGATGATGGAGATGACAATTGTGATGAAATAAAAATGGGGTTTGGTGATGATGGGCGGGTGAGAGGGCAGAGAGTTGTTTTGTTTGTTTCTTTCTTCCTTTTCTCAAGTGGCGTGTGAGGATGAGGGAAAGGAGGAAGTTAGATTAGGTTTAGGGTTTTGAAGTAAAATGGGCCATCAGATGGATCAGGAGAAAAATGGCACGACAGACTAACTCAAATTGGGACACTCAAATCATATTACTAGCTACTCCAAATCGGAACGAGACGAATTACTACTAATGAGCTTTCTAAAATTGAATTCGATTGCGTGGGAAAGAATTAATTAAATTACCAAATAAATAATTACTCATGTAATTAATCAATAAAAAAAATTAAAATTATATAGAAAATACGGGATCTAACATGTGTCTTCAATGGAAATGGTTAACAAGCAAGCTTTCTCCATTATTGTTAGTAAACTGATCCATTTAGGATTGCACTATCTCTTGTACTTCCCTCTATCAAAGACAAAGTAACCACACAAGCATCTTTTCCACTTTTCAATCTCTTGACCATTCATTCCCTTTCCTCTATCAAACACCACACATAGTAGAACATGGACATTGACAGAATGCAGCCACAAATGATATGTAGAGGCCCAATAATCAGTAAAACCTCCCCAAGCTACCATGAAACCCATTGCTGCAACTATCCTTACCGCAACTATCCTTATTACAGAAACCAACCCATGTTACTTTGTCAAATAAACTTCCAAGTAAAACATCACCGGCAGAGATGTTACTCCTTCCTTGTGATTTTCTCTCAAACATCTCCTCAAACAAGTAATGTATATCACACAACACATCTTCCTCCCTCTCAACATCCTCAAAAACCTTCATATGTCTCTCCGGCATTCTATCAAACCCATTCGTAGCAAGAGCAACACCCCCCTTACCCATATAACCAACAATCAACGTATTCCAAGAGGCAACATGCCTAACAAGCATTTCATAGGACAAATTGCGAACATCCATCAATATATCATCTGTTTCTATTTGTTCATCTTCCCCAAACAACTGATGGACATCACAGCGTATTAAATCATATATCCCCAACTCATGAGCGCAAATGCAGTTTGTAAAGACTGCTCCTCCTCTACAATTGTTTCGCATAATTTTTGAAAATCATGTACAAGCAGTTTTTCATCAATTGTATTCTCCTCATCCCTTCGTAAGGAAGACAATGCCTTATAACAATCGAAATTCAAACGCGAAATATACCAACTAGTTACCTTCATGGAGGCAATGATACTGGAAATTCTACGCTTGACACCATTTCGTACTTCATAGAGATTCACTCGTAATTTCTCCAATTCACGCACTCGAACAAACTGATCTGAAGACAGTTTCCCCGCTTTGTCGCTCAATATTTTCCATCGATCAATTTCGTTGATTCGTTGCTGGAGATCGATCGATGTTGACCTAGAAACCGTCAATCGATCGAGATGCAGAAACCGCTTCCTACCGTGCCGATTTAGTCGATTGCCGCTGCTCAGCTGAAATCCAAGCCACTTCTGACTTAACCGCCATGAAATCAGTCTCCAGCTTGGTGATTCGATCAGCGTTGCTCATCGCATCCATGGTAAGGTGAATGGAAGGACTGGCTGATACCAATTGTTACGAATGAATCTACCGTAACACTACGAATTAGCTAGCTCTACACAGAGATGTACCTAAGCTAACAACTACAGAGAGAAACTACTGGAGAGAGCTACTGTAACTGCTGCTAATTTTCTTTATTGATCAGACTTAACTTCTCAAATGAGGTACAACAGATATTTAAAGTCTCAGCCACGAACTAATGCCTCACCATGAACTAATTCCAAAGGAATTACGACGACTTAAGCTTCGACTCCTAACATCAGACTTATGAATTGTCACCAGATTCCGATTACTATACTCTACGGATTGATTCACAATTTTTGGTATTCGATTGTCACTACTTAGCCGTTGATGGAGTGGTAGAGCTGAAGCAAAAGAGATGCATTCATAAGCAGATTCTTACATTAATGATCTTGAAGATGAACGAGCTCAGGTAATCCATATTTTTTAAAGTGTCTTTTCTGATTTATTGAAAAAAATCGAGCGCCTGTGTATAATGATTGAACTATTCTTCTCACTTGCATTAGAATTACAATATACACACCTATCTTATCTTTTTAATATTCATGAGACCACTCTGCATTGTCCTCGAGTGTTTTCTAGTATTTATGAATGTGTATGATCAAGACTCTTGCCCTTTCAAATTAAAAGGAACAAGAAAACGAAGCATGTTGTAAGTAAAGCAATGAAGGAATAAAGTACTGCAACTAGAATACCCTATGCAGTCAAGGTTATTGCGGCTTGTTGGCATATGCGTGGACAACGCTTGAGGCACCTTAACACAGAGAAGAGTGGAGGCAGCCGAGCAGATGAAAGGAAGAGGACAGTTGTGGATGTTGTGCATCTAATTAGTCTGATAAAAGACTGATGAAGATAAGGTACGATATGTCCCAAGACTATTTAAGTTTTCAAGTATATATGCTATAATTTTTTTTGGCTTTGATTGGGATGATATGATTGAAAAGTGTATAATTCACTATCCTCTTACTTGCCAGCTAAAAAGTGCATCACTAGAGACTAGAGAGTTATTGTACTTTAATTTTCTGTGCGTAGCTTGATATTAGTCTGATATTGATTGTATAAAATAACTATTGAAGCTATCGTGTGAGCTTTGGTTATTCGTGTGAGCTGTGAGAGGGTTGAGTTGCAAGATGCGAACCGGAACATTGCTCGGATTCTTTTTGTCTCAGACCCAGTTGAAAAGTCCCAGGCTAGGTTATCGTGAAGGGCTATTTCTATATATCAGTCTGGTTATGTCTTTGTGGTTTAAAACATTGAGTCATGGGGTTTAGTATATCTTTGTGATCGATCTTATATTGAACATGGTGAACTTTTTTGCTTCTTGAGCTAGCATGTTAAAGCAAATTAAAAATTTGACATATACTAATGTTACTCTAGGACCTTGTAATTGTAAATATAACAGAAACCTGCCTTTTGTACATAAGCCCTGGATATTTAACTTATTGAAGAATAGTTAAGTTTGAAATTTTGTAAACAAAACTAGTTATTGACAAAGCAACTGATGTAAATTAATGTTTGCATTTAATGGAGTTTGATTATGTTATACGTAAGTATGTACCTTTTCAAAATCTCGATAGCTAAGTGTCGTGCTTTATGCTTCCAATTTGCAGACTGGTTTCATGGAGATGCTTTGGATCTCAGCGCTGATAAAATTGAAAAGCTCATTGGCTTTAAGTGCCACAGGTGTCTTGATAAGAGGATACATGTCTGCCCTCGTAGTTATCCTGCTGGAAGCAGCAAGAGTAAACTTGTTGCAGACTTCAACCTTGAAACTGGATGCAGCGAAGAAGATCTATAGTGGCTAGCTTGCATATAGTAAAGTCTGAAATTCAGTTAGCGATTTCAGTTATTGGGATCCAAACTTATGTTAGAACAGGAAGCCCTAGACTTAGCATTGGATGATATTTTACATGGATTATCTCTAACTTGTAGAAAAAAAGAATGGGTCATAACCAGAACCTGCATTGTCGATAAATGATTTAACCTTATCAAGGCGAAGAGGATTAGGGCTTTGTCCGGAGTCGTCGCAACCTCTTTCAAATGATCATTGCCAGAACTTTATATTCCATGTAGTGATTTTCTTTATTTCAATGTTATTGTGTTCCTTCCGTTATCATTTATACACAAGTGAATAAGTAGCATGCTGTAGATTAGTCTTCGACCTCTTCGTATATATGAATGTAACAAGGTTAGATGAGAATTAAGTGAGGGGATGTATTGTGCAAAATGAATGAGAAGTTTCTTTGTCCCTTTAACTGCTTAGATCAATGAATATCCTATTATTGTCTGACTGATGGTATTTACATAGTACAGGGACAAGTTATTAAAGCCTTCCGATCAGAAACTGAATATGGTATAATACTATAGTTTGCTTTTCTTTACTGCAGTTTTTAGTTATCTGAATATGTATTACATGGCTATCTGGCGTTTAATTGCTTTTGCAATTTCAAATGTCTTACAATGATTCTTACATTGGTGAGTGAAGGATTTTACTTAATTATCATTGCTTCTGCTATATGGCAAAGGTTGTATTATAATTTGTACTGGTGTTGGACGTTTCTACGTCTTATGGTCTGAGGATCGTATATTTGGTGCAATTGAGAATAAAAACCTTGAGTTAATATACACGCCCTAATATCATATTTGTTCCCATTAGATCAACAATTACATCCTAATACCTGAAAATGGATTTTTGGGTTGACTTTGCTGTAATTACACAATTGTCATTGGGTGATCCAAACAAGGCCTTAACTTTCTTTTTCTTTTTTCTTTGTTTCTTAAATTATATAATTTCTAAAACTTTATTACCCTATAAACTTAATATTAAAAATGAAATATCACAAAAAGTAAAATATATATTAAAAAAAAAATTAAAGAAGATCGGAGCTCCGGTGACCGGAGCTATCGGAAGTTCACATCTCCGATTTGGGGCACGAAGCTCCAGATCGGAGCTTCACAGCCCCAATCGGAGCTGTGAAGCTCCAAATCGGAGCTTCACATCCCCAAATCGGGGCTGTGAAGCTCCGATTCGAGCTTCACTATAACAGTGAAGCTCCGATCGGAGCTTTCACTGTTACAGTGAAGCTCGTTCGGAGAGCTTCACTGTGTCCATGAGTGAAGCTCGATCGGAGCTTCACCGTCGGAGCTCCGGTACCGGACATAATTCCGGTACCGGAAAATTGAAGAAGAAGATGAAAAATAAAAAGAAAAAAGAAAAAGGAAGAAAAATAGAAAAGAATAAGGGTGAGAATAAAAAGAAAAAGGAAGAAAAAAAAAAAGAAAAATTATGAAAAAATTCTTATTCAATCTATGAAAAATTATGAAAAGAAAAAGTGAAAAATACAGAAATAAACCAACAATAACAATTAATTGCATAAAAAGCCACTTACAAATAATTTTTACCAAAAGTTCGCTGACTTCCATATGTGGATTTCAAAATCTCGCTAGACTAGATTTAATTAAAATTTGGAATCCATCAGATAATGAAGAAATGAAGCGAACGTCGTCATCAAAGCTCGATTTGTCTCTTTTCTTCGTTTGGCGTCCATCTCACGGCCAGATCTCTTCAACAACGGACTCGTCATCATCCACGGCGCCTCTCCGGATTTGCCAAGATTTTGAGGAGTTCAAAAGCCGAAGGAGTGGAATTGGGTTGGATTTGATTCCGGTGGTGGAGTCAGTGAAATAGAATGTAGAAAGGAGAGAGCAGAGCCAAGATTTTACACACACTAGAGATAACTTAGGTAATCTTGCAAGCAACGTGTGGAGTCAATGGTTGCACGGCTTTCTCTTGAATGATGAGGACTTGGAGTGAGTATTAATGCAGATGGAGTCAAAGGCCGATGAGGATGAGTGAAGGTTAATTAATTGATATTATTATTTAAAATATATATAATTTTATGTTTCAGAATAAAAAATATATAAAAAAGGTCATTTTAGTAAACATATATTTTAGAAAATTTTTTTATAAAAAATAATAATTTTTAATATATCGTACCAAAATTACATGTAAAATGACTTTGAACCAAAAAGAAAGGATGAGACTGAATTAAGTGTCATTCGCAATGATCTAATGGAGACCTGCGTTTAGGTCGGTATGAAGCCGACATGAGATTAGAAAGCCCCATCTAACTATTAATGCTAGTTTCATCATCACAAATGTAAATTTTATTATTTTCAGTATCACAAAGTTCTAGTTTCAGTATCACCCCATTGTTAGTTTCATTAGCACAACAACAAAAATGCTAGTTTCATTAGTTTCAGCATCATAAGTGTTAGTTTCAACAACAACAATGCTAGTTTCATTAGTTTCAGCATCATAAGTGCTAGTTTCATCTTACAAAAATGCTAGTTTCAGCACACAGATACTAGTTTCATTAGTTTCGGAAATGCAAATGCTAGTTTCATTAGTTTCAGCATCACAAGTGCTAGTTTCAGCAACACAAAAATGCTCGTTTCAGCACACAGATACTAGTTTCATTAGTTTCGGCAATGCAAATGCTAGTTTCATTAGTTTCATCATCACAAGTGCTAGTTTCAGCAACACAAAATGCTAGTTTCATTAGTGTCATCATCACATGTGCTTGTTTCAGCAACACAAATACTTGTTTCAACACATAAAACCTAGTTTCATAAACTAGTTTCAAACAAAAAGCTAGTTTCAAAAACTAACAGAAACTCTATGCAACTAACTGTTAATACTAGTTTCAACATCATAAAATAATAATTTCCTTAGTTTCAACAACTAAAATGTTGTTTTCAATAGTTTCAGCAATAAAAAGCTAGTTTCATAAAAACAAATGCTAGTTTCATTAGTTTTAGCATCACAACTGCTAGTTTCACTAGTTTTCAACATCATAAGTGCTAGTTTCAGCAACACATATGTTAGTTTCAGCGCCAAAATGGTAGTTTCATTGGTTTTCAGCATCATAAGTGCCAGTTTCAGCAACAATATATGCTAGTTTCATTAGTTTTCGGCGAACACGAATGCTAGTTTCATTAGTTTCAGCATCACAAGTGAACACAAAAATGCTAGTTCATTAGATTCAGCAACACACATGCTAGTTTCATTAGTTTCGGCAACATAAATGCTAGTTTCAACGGCAAAATGCTACTTTCGTTAGTTTTCAGCATCATGAGTGCCAGTTCCAATAGTTTGAGCATCATAAGTGTTGGTTTCAGCAATAAAAAAGCTAGTTTCATCGACACAAATGCTAGTTTCATTAGTTTCAGCATCACAACGACTAGTTTCATTAGTTTTCAACATCATAAGTGCTAATTTCAGCAACAAAATGCTAGTTTCAGCAACACAGATGATAGTTTCATTAGATTCGGCAAACACGAATGCTAGTTTCATTAGTTTCAGCATCACAAGTGAACACAAAATGCTAGTTCATTAGATTCAACAACACATATGCTAGTTTCATTAGTTTCGACAACACAAATGTTGGTTTCATTAGTTTCTGTATATAAATATTAATTAGGAGATTATTTGGACGTTGGTTATATTTAAAAAATAGTTAAATATAATTAGTTAGTAATTAATTAACACTAATAGACGTAAAAGACACCATTAGAAATCAGTTTAGCGAAAAATTGGAGTCCAATTTCATATTCTCTTCCAGATTAGAGAGATTTTAGAGACTGCTTGGTTAGAGTTTAGGGCACCAAAAAAATAGAATGACCTTTTTTGTAAGATGTATTTTAGAGACTACTTGATTAGATTCTAGGGCACCAAAAAATAGAATGGCCTTTTTTGTAAGACTACTTGTATTTTAGGGCATCAAAAAAATAGAATGGACTTTTTTGTAAGATATTTTTTAAAATGGTTGTTTAGCAATTAGGTGCTCTAGAGTGGTTCTTTTATGTAATGTTCTGAAAGAAAAATTAAGAAAATCATGTTTTTTTCACTAAGGCTGTTTGGATCAGCCAAAATTCAATAATTGAAAAGTGAAAAGATCAATTTTGGGTACCAAAATGTAATTGTTAATCTAGTAGGAACAAATATGATATTAGAGTATCTTGCCTGGTACTATAAAAAGATATGACCCTAAAAACTTTTATACAAGAGAATAGGCGCAGTATATTATTGGTACAAGACTCACAAGCTACAAAAGCTGCTGCTTTTTCACTCTTACTCTTACTAACAAAGCTTCTGCTTTTTATTGTTCTTACTCTTACTCTCTCTAGCTTAATTTGTTTTGCTCACTTTTCTCTTGATGCAAAACTAAGTTCCCTGCCTGCTATATATAGAGCCCCAAGATACGTTCATGAAGCTTCGAGTTATGTCCTCAAGCTTATCTTATTTGCATTGCTGTCATATCTTGAATCTTCCAGCACACCTCTTGTTTCTTGATTACTCTGTTTTCTGGATGCTTCTTATTTGCTATCTGTTATGTTTCTTCATAATTCTAGCAGCTCCCTTATTCTATTTGTAACTGAGCCCTTTAGCATTCTTCTTCTTTTAACAAGGTCCTTCAAGATTCCTTAATTTGAATTGAGCTTATTATTTTCAACATCCTCCCTTAAGTTCAATTCTTTAACGTCTTCATCCCGAGTGCCATCTTCAATCTTCTAAACTCGTCTTGCTTCAGTGGCTTTGTAAATATATCTGCAACTTGATCTTCTGATCTGCAATAGATCAACTCCACTTCATGATTTCCAACATGCTCCCGAATAAAATGATAACGTGTGTCGATGTGTTTACTCCTTTCGTGGAATACAAGATTTTTTGCCAATGAAATTGCTGACTTGTTATCAATGTTTATCTCCGTCGGTTGAACTTGTGCGAATCCAAGAAAGCTCAGCAAATTTTTTAACCAGACCGCTTGACACACAGTAGAGTTATGTGCAACATACTCTGCCTCACATGTCGATAGTGGTACAATGGCTTGCTTCTTAGATGACCATGTAAAAGTGGCATCTCCAGTATAAAAACAATATCCAGTTGTACTCTTTCTTTCATCTAGATCTCTTCCCCAATCGCTATTTGAATAACCAACAAGTCTAACTTTTTGATTTGAAGAATAAAATATGCCATCATTCAACGTACCTTTGATATAGCGTAGGATCCTTTTTGCAGCGTTTAGGTGAGACTGATACGGAGTCTCCATGTATCTACTAATTAATCCAACTGCATAAAGGATGTCAGGTCGAGTGCAAGTAAGGTACCTGAGACTTCCCACGAGACTTTTGAAGTAAGTCGGATCCACGCGATTCTCCTCGTAAGACTTCTTGAATTCTTGTTCACATGCGACTGGAGTGTTTACTGGATTGCACGATACCATCTTAAATAGCTCCAATATTTGTTTGGCATAGGCATTTCGTGAGATAAAAATACCTTCTTTGTTTTGCATCACTTCGATCCCGAGAAAGTGTGTCATCAAACCAATATCGGTCATCTCAAACTCCTTGATCATGCTCTTCTTAAACTTCTCAAACATTGCTTCATTGTATCCTGTAAAGATCAGATCATCAACATAGAGGCAAACATATAACACGTTACCTGCATCATCTTTCTTCATGTAAAAAGCATGCTCGTATGGGCACTTCATAAATCCATCCCTGAGAAAATATTCATCAATCCTTGTGTTCCAGGCACGCGGTGCTTGCTTCAGCCCATATAGTGCTTTCTTCAATCTGTACACCTTGTTCTCCTGTCCTCCCTTAATATAGCCTTCAGGCTGCTCCACATACATTTCTTCTTCAAGAAATCCGTTCAAGAAAGCTGATTTAACATCCAGCTGATAAATCTTCCAGTTGTGTTGTGCAGCAAGCGATATAAAAGGTCTGATTGTTTCCATGCGTGCTACGGGAGCAAAAATACCTCACTGTAATCAATTCTTTCTTTTTGACTGTATCCTTTTGCCACCAATCTCGCTTTATATCTTTGGACTTCTCCTTGGGCATTTTTCTTAGTCTTGTACACCCATTTCACACCAATTTCTTTGCGGCCTTCTAGCAACGTTGTCAAATACCAAGTATTATTTTTCTCAATGGACTTGATTTCTTCATCCATCACAATTCTCCATTTGTTCTCTTGCGCGGCTTCTTCATATTTCACAGGATCAGCATCCATGTAGAAGCAGATCAGATTTGTATTCTCATCTTCTTCTTGTGCTTCCGTTGCATCATAAATATCATTCAAGCTCTGCATTCTTCTTGGTGGCGACTCTAGTTCTTCAACCTCTACTTGAACTTCTTTTTCACCTTCAACAACGACAGACTTTCCTTTGTCTTGTGGATCATTCCAGTTCCATACTTGATCTTCTTCAAAGACAACATCCCGACTTATGATATTCTTCTTCGTGAGTGGGTTATATAGCTTATAACCCATTGTTCGATCTCCATATCAAACAAAAATACATTTCTCACCTTTGTCGACGAGCTTGGTCCTTCTAGCCTCTGAAATTTTCACATATGCAATGCATCCAAAAATTCTTAAATGTGAGACGCCTGGCTTGAATTTGCTCCATGCTTCTTTGGGTGTCTGGAACCGTACACTTTTTGTAGGACAACGATTCAGCAAGTACACGCTTGTCGCTACAGCTTCTGCCCAAAATTCTCGTGGCAAGTTTTTACCTTTAACCATGCTCCTTACTGATGAATGTGTATTTTACACTTTCATTCGAGTCTTTTTCACCTATTTTAGCTATCCTCTTTGTTAATTTAGCTATATTTTAGTATATTTTATTAGAATAGTGTCACGTTTCCCTTTAGATTTTATTTTACAGGTTTTGGTTGAAATTCGAAGATTTCCGGGCAATTATATTGAAGTTGACAAGGAATTGGTGTTCCAGAAGCCTATTTGGAGTATCTGAAGGTTTCCGGATAGGATTTGAAGTCTAGGGGCCGAATCTGGAGGTTAGAAGGCTACTAGAAGTCAGAAACCGAGTCCGAAAAGGGGAAGAAATCCAAAAACGCGTCGAAAACGCGGAATTCCGCGTAAAACTCTCTGGGGCGAACCGCCCCAGAGGTGGGGCGAACCGCCCCACAGTATTTCGGGGCCTATATATAGTTGTTCAGTTTTCTCCGAAAATCATATCTTTCCAGACCTACTTTCTCACCTCTCTCTATAGTTTTAGGTAGGAACTTCCCGGGGCCTGTCCTGGGAGTTCCGTAGCTTAGGGGACACTTTTTCATAGCGGATTGGAGCTCGTAGGATCGCAATTCTTCGGAGATTGACAACCTTCGGTAACTTGTATCTTACAGTTTAATCTACTTATTTTATTTATCTTTCAATATGTTTTCTTCTATGATTTCTATTGATTGCATGCCTATTATGAGTAGCTAAACTTATCGTTGGTGGTAGTATGTGAATTCTTAGCGAAGGGAAGATAATCATGCTAATGGCTATATCGCGCATTATACTCCGTGTCATTGCTTTATTTTGTTGATCAGGCACAACCTAAATTCTCGTATGTTGTATTAATTATTATGCACAATTGGACACTTGTCGACCATCAGACCAATTATCTTCGTAGTGTTGAATAATTACGGAACACATTAGGACAATAGTGATTGACTTGTCAGACCAATTATCTTCGTAGTGCTTAATATTTGCAACATGACACTAGATTGATTCAAAGATCTCTATGCAAGACCGAGGAATTTATGCATGATTATCGACCCGTTATGCTAAGAAGGACCATACTATCACCAATCTCCATTATCTGTTAGAAAAACCCCTATTGCTTTCTGTCTGCTGTTTCTATATTCTAAATTAGATTTGATAAAGCTAGTATAGTCCTGAGAGAACGACACTCGAGTCATTCTACTGCTACACTACGGTTTTCGTTGTAGTTGTGGATTGCCTTTGGCTAATTACAAATTTATTTGATTCGTTCGCGTTGGAGCACGACATCCGCGCGTTCATCAAATTGGCGCCGCTGCCGGGGACTATACTCCTTTTTTCTGTTTAATTTGTTTATATTTTCAGCTTTAGATTCCTAATTCTACTAGTTTTAGTTTTCCTTTTTAATCTCTCTCTGATACTGCTTTCCTAGTCTGTTTCTAATCATCTTTCCTAGTCTGTTACAGATAGTGTATGCCGCATAAACGTTCTGCAGGAACACCGCTTGCTGATTCAATTGCTGAGATCGACAGAGTCTACCACCAAAGAAGGCGACTACTTGAAAGGCGCGCACTAGAGGAAATAGAGGAAACCGATTTCTCTGAATCTCTACTCAGTCTTTTCAAGGAAATCGACGGAATGGCAGAAGCTAGACCACTGAAGGCATGGGTTCAACCCACCAAGGATCGTATGAGGGGACCGGCGATTGTCCTTTCATCTGCAACCCGAGATCTGGAGATCAAGAACCACGCATTCCAACAACTTCCGAGGTTCTATGGCTTATCAAGGGAAGATGTGATGGGGTACTTGCACGATATCGATGATTTCGTCAACCAACTCCCACGACCCGGAGCTGACATAACAACGGATGAGTTAAGGATGAAGGTTTTTGCTATGAGACTTGGCGACAGAGCCAAGTCATGGTTAAGTTCTCTTCCAGCAGGCTCGCTGGACACCTGGGAGAAGGTTTTTTTCAGCTTTCATGGAGAAATACTTCCCTCACACCTTGACTACCGCGCTAAAGGCGCAGATCACTGGATTCAAACAGGACTATGATGAGACCATCTACACCGCGTTCGAGAGGTTCCAAGATCTCACGAACAAGTGCCCTCACCATGGTTTTGAACTTTCCGACCTAGTCCAACACTTCTACAATGGACTAACCTTCGAGAACCAACAAATGGTGGATTTCCAATGCCGAGGCAATATTTGGGAGGAAACCGCAGAAGCCGTCTGGGCAGTTTTCGAAAGGCTTGCTAAGGGTTCGCAGTTCAAGGACCCAAGAGCAATGGTTAGGAGACGTGGACCTGAAGCTCCACCGACTCAAGAAGCCCCTCTGTATAGGGGGAATGGGGATCAATTCGAGTGCTTTACCAACGAATTGAAGCAAGTCCTCAAGAGCGCCACCGGAACAACTGTTTCGAACGAAGTATGCCGAATATGCAAGAACTATGGGCATGGGGCTCATATGTGTAGATCGGAGTTGGCATACGATGATGGCAACTGGGCTCGAGGAGGCGAAGAAGAAGCCTTTGCTACGGAGTTTGGTACTCAAGAAGTTAGCTACGGACAAGACGGTAGGAATCCTCGAGGTGGATTTTGGAGAAGGGGATACCGTAACAATCAAGGATATGCACCGGCTAACCAAACTTATGGACCTAACCAAGACCGTAGTAGGCTGAACTATGGTAATGGTCACTGCGAAAACCCCGCTCCGAAAGAGCCACCGAAGTCGAAGTCGGCTCAACTGATGGAGAACTTGCAAAAGATGGTCGATCACACACAAAGTTTTCTCAAACGGTATGAAGAAGATTCCGAGAAGACTAGGGAAAGGCTCGATAGGTTGGAAGAGAGCACTAGGCTTGCCCATCAAAAGATGCAAGAGTTGATCGACCGAGGAGCAAGTAGGGAGCAAGGCAAACTGCCTAGCAGCACTGTGAAATCGAATGCCATTACATTGGCTGGTGATGTACCTGACGAAATCACCATCAAGAAGGTTGTTAGGTGCGAGTGTTGCATGAAGGAAGAACTTCTACATGCTGAGGAAGAAGAGAAGGACCTTAGTTCTGACACAAGTGATGAGGAGCAAGAGGATCCCGAACCACTCCCTAAAAGTTTCGATGTTAAGGTAGGGATTGGCGAGCTTGAAGATGTCCGTGCCACACTAGACACGGGATCCTACTCGAACATAATTCCTTTGAATGTGTTTGAAAAGAGCAACCTTGGAAAACTATCTGATCAAAGGGCTATTGTGCAACTGGCGGATGGATCCTTTATGAGACCCGAGGGCGTTGTGAAAAATGTGTTGGTCAAGATTGGTGAAGCATCTATATACACCAATTTTGTAGTTATGCCGGCGTCTGCACCTGGAACGGGGGATGTCATACTCTTAGGGCAAACATTCTTGACCAAACTACGCTCCGTGATGGACATCTACCAAAGAACTTGCACCATCGAAGTAGATGGCAAGCAATAGGTGTTGCAAGCCATACCTGGTCCACCTGAACCGCCTGATATTACTACTCACTACTGTGGTCTTGCAGCCTATATTCTTTCTTATTCACAGGTTCGTGGCATGGAGAGGAGATCAATGAAGGGGAAGCCTAGTACCCGCAAAAAGAAGAGATAGGCGCAGACAGGAGTCGAGTCAAAGACTTTAAACAATCACGCTATCCGGGAGGCAACCCGGAATTTTTATCGCTTTCTTTACTGCTTTTCTACATGCATTCATTCTTGAACTATTTGCTTCTCGTATGCGAATTTGTTCATGTCTGTGTCGTATGTGCTTATGTTTAAGTGAGATTTTTCGAGTGGTTTTTTGAAAAAATTGGTTTCGGGGATTAAAACCGCATTTTCTGACGTCGGGAACCGTCTCCCCGCATTGGGGAGCACGGGGTGAACCGCCCCGCACGTGGGGCGAACCGCCCCACGGCTCCAGATCTTCAAAAACGCGGATTTCTTCTCCAAAACCTCATTTTCTTCATATTTCATCCTTCCTCCTCCCAAAAAACCCGAAAAACGCGATTTCATCTTCAAATCTTCATAACTTCTTCATTTCTTGACCAAATTTAGTGTTCTTTAGCCTAAATCGAAGCCTATTACATGATCTATCATCCCATCCGAACAGATTTCGTCCTAATGCGTTAGATTTTCATATCTGAGGTACCATCCTTAGAACCCTAATTTTCGAATTTGGGGGTTTTCTAATTTGAGCCTCAATTATGCTTATTTGATGCATGGGTATGTTGTTTGTATGATTATACATGTTATTTACTATCAATTGCATGCTCAATTTTGCTTGGATTGTTGATTTGGGTATTTTGCTACTAGATGATATATCTTGATATGCTTTATGTCTTTATCTTTGATTTCTTGCACATGATTGTGTTTATTGATGTAATGTTGGTGGATTTGACGATAGAATGCTTAATTGTTGAGTATGAGGATTTATGATGGTATAATTTTTCGCTGCTATGGTATGAATTGAGCCTTGTTATCAAGGATATTGGTTGTCTAGTAAGAGCATAATGTGATGTATTGCATGTAGTAGTTACATTGGTATGTTGCATGATGAAGAAGCTAGGCTAGACATTACGGTTTGGGGAGCTCGATTGATGATTTTATCACTTGTGTGTTTCACTTTTACACTAGTATGTATTTGAGTCAGTTTTGTGTCATACGAGGTTCTAACCGCTGTTTGTAGGTACCATACCAAGGGAAAGGAGCATTCCCGTATGATTGCTGTGAAGAACCATATCAAGGAAGGTGACCTCGCTAGATGTGCGTTCGAGCCAAGGGGTTTTGCAACAACATCGTGGATTATCCAAGAGGATGAGCTAGAGTACACCTGGAGTAAGGACTCCTATGCCTATTCATGCACCACCGAAGGGACAGAAACCATTATTACGTCATCACTCCATCACAAGGACTGCAGAGTTCGAGTGAACAGGAAGGCACCCGGATATTCTCGCCGCGGCGGATTCAATCTTGAGTTCGCAGTTGCTAGAAGGTTCCAAAGCGCTAGCTTGGTTCCAAAACATAATGACATGGGTGCCCAGCACCTTGTTGGGGTGCCCCTTGCCTGCCTCTAAAGTGAGCATCATATAGACATCGGGAGCATCAACTGTAGAGAATGTGGTCGACATTGGAAAACATGGAATACAACCTCTGAATACCCGAGCAGCTCGCTGTAACCTCCTTGGGGTGTAAAACGCTGGAGGGGTTAGTCCTGATACCACTTGCCTTTTCCCTTCAACAGTTCACAGTCTATTGGAGAGATACCGGGTAGAAGATTCCATAACAGAGGCGGCCAATCTTGAAGATTCCCTTCGACACCGCAACTCTACCAGTGACGATGTGCGTGACAGTAGTGACAATGAAGACAATAGGGACAATGATGATACAGATGGTTGAATTGGTCCTATCCGATCTATTGATGGAACTACCGCCGCTACCACAAGTCCCGAAGATCATATATGAGGCTCCCAGAGCAGGCCCAATAAATCACAAGCAGCATACTCAGCCGACCGAGGCCAAACCATGGGGTAACATCTAGTATCACATCTTATTTCCTCATTTTCTTACTGCTAGGGACTAGCGTTAATTTCATGCGGGGGGATGGGATTTAAGTGATCTGATGTTGTTAGTTTGGAGCTTGGTATTGGTAGGATGAGTATAGTACCTCGCATGCTTTATCCGTCTGCATTTGCATTTGCACGTTTACTGCTTTCTTAGATTTTTTAGGTTGCATTCACTACATTCATCCTAGGATAGTCTTGCATGTTTTATATGGAGTTTATTGCCGAATTTTTTGAACTTTTTTCTTGGGTAGATCAACTAACTATGCCATTAATCGTATGCTTCATCTCTATGAATTTGTTTGAGGTTTTTCTCGCTTGGCTTGTCACATTTATGTATTGCACTTAGTTAAGCATGGTAGTCTCGACATCACTTAGTGGTGTTTTCTCTACTGCGGTTCACGAAGGCCTTTATAATAGGATGATGCATGTTAGGGTCTTATGGTTGTTTCCCGAGTAATTATGTACCTAAGAGGCAACAAGTCTTCACCATGCTTTGAGATTGCTAAATGCCTAGGAAGGAGGTAGTGTGAGGTAGTGTGATCCTTTGTTTATAACCCATTCTTCCGAATAGGTTTGGGGAGGGGGTTACACCATCATTAGACTTGTTTTTGTTTTTCATTTCCGTATCGTGAGTTTATTTTTCCTTTTCCGTAAATTTTGTACTCCAACCTATTCTTTCGAATAGGTTTGGGGAAGTCGTGTGAGTCATTTTGTTTCTCTCTTTGTTATGCTACTGCTGGCTAGAAAAAATCGGAAAAAAAAAAAGAAAAATTCCAGAAAAAAAGAGAAAAAGAAAAAAAGAAAAAAAAAAAGAGAATCTGGAAAGAAAAAAAGAAAAAAAAAGAAAAGACCCCAAAAAAGCAAAGAAGGGTCCAAAAAAAGAAAGCCAAATAGCAGTTTAGCAAAGTGTTGAGTCTTTTCCATTTTTGTAATGTTCGTAATCGTGTTTTTATCTTTTTTGTCTTGAGTGTCATCTGTTCTAGACCACCCTCGTCCTGCCATTCAGGAAGTGGTGAATAGCTTAAGACTTTACTTGAGAGATGGGTAGAATAGGGGAGTGTTATCTTTTATAGGGAACCCTCCTTCGTTTGATGAGAGCCAGTACTGGTTCGACCTCTTTTGAGGAAAAGTCTTAACATGGTGGAACAGCAGTAAGTCCTCAGTTTCATAGGCACGGGGCAACCATTCGTATCTTAGCATGCTTCATTACGTCGTCACTGACTAGGTCCAGGTAGAGAATGTTACGAGAGACTATCTTGTCTTGACATAAGTGCTTATGTGGATGTGTATAAGTCAATCGAGGTATTCTTCAACCTATATTCATGCTTTGATTCATATGGTTTTTGTTCATATGTTATTTTTTAGATTCAGTAGATTAGTTCATTTTATTTGGCATGTTACTCCATTTTGTGTCTTGCATGTTTTTTGTATTAGAGTCTAGCTTAGTTGCTTGATGACAAGCAAAGGTTCGGTTTGGGGAGTTTGATGAATGTGTATTTTACACTTTCATTCGAGTCTTTTTCACCTATTTTAGCTATCCTCTTTGTTAATTTAGCTATATTTTAGTACATTTTATTAGAATAGTGTCACGTTTCCCTTTAGATTTTATTTTACAGGTTTTGGTTGAAATTCGAAGATTTCCGGGCAATTATATTGAAGTTGACAAGGAATTGGTGTTCCAGAAGCCTATTTGGAGTATCTGAAGGTTTCCGGATAGGATTTGAAGTCTAGGGGCCGAATCTGGAGGTTAGAAGGCTACTAGAAGTCAGAAATCGAGTCCGAAAATGGGAAGAAATCCAAAAACGCATCGAAAACGCAGAATTCCGCGTAAAACTCTCTGGGGCGAACCGCCCCACACCGGGCGAACCGCCCGGTGTGTGGGGCGAACCGCCCCACAGTATTTCGGGGCCTATATATAGTTGCTCAGTTTTCTCCGAAAATCATATCTTTCCAGACCTACTTTCTCACCTCTCTCTATAGTTTTAGGTAGGAACTTCCCGGGGCCTGTCCTGGGAGTTCCGTAGCTTAGGGTACACTTTTTCATAGCGGATTGGAGCTCGTAGGATCGCAATTCTTCGGAGATTGACAACCTTCGGTAACTTGTATCTTACAGTTTAATCTACTTATTTTATTTATCTTTCAATATGTTTTCTTCTATGATTTCTATTGATTGCATGCCTATTGTGAGTAGCTAAACTTATCGTTGGTGGTAGTATGTGAATTCTTAGCGAAGGGAAGATAATCATGCTAATGGCTATATCGCGCATTATACTCCGTGTCATTGCTTTATTTCGTTGATCAGGCACAACCTAAATTCTCGTATGTTGTATTAATTATTATGCACAATTGGACACTTGTCGACCATCAGACCAATTATCTTCGTAGTGTTGAATAATTACGGAACACATTAGGACAATAGTGATTGACTTGTCAGACCAATTATCTTCGTAGTGCTTAATATTTGCAACATGACACTAGATTGATTCAAAGATCTCTATGCAAGACCGAGGAATTTATGCATGATTATCGACCCGTTATGCTAAGAAGGACCATACTATCACCAATCTCCATTATCTGTTAGAAAAACCCATATTGCTTTCTGTCTGTTGTTTTTATATTCTAAATTAGATTTGATAAAGCTAGTATAGTCCTGAGAGAACGACACTCGAGTCATTCTGCTGCTACACTACGGTTTTCGTTGTAGTTGTGGATTGCCTTTGGCTAATTACAAATTTATTTGATTCGTTCGCGTTGGAGCACGACATCCGCGCGTTCATCACTTACCATGTCCAAAATGGTGCGATTCTTCCTTTCCGCAACTCCATTCAGCTGTGGCGTGTAGGCCGGCATCAATTGGTGAATGATGTCATGATCCTTGCAATATCATTAAAACATCTCCGATGTATATTCGCCACCTTGATCTGACCTTAGGATTTTCATACGGCAGCCACTTTGTTTCTCTCCCAAATTCTTGAACTCTTTAAAGACATCAAATACTTCTGATTTTCTCTTCAAGAAATAAACCCATGTCTTTCTAGAAAAATCATCAATAAAAGTAAGAAAGTATTGATTACCTCCAAATGATATGGGCGTGAGTGGTCCACAAACATCAGTGTGCACGATCCAATGGATGTGAGGCTCGCAATCTCGTTTCCTTTGAGAAACTTGGCCTATGATTCTTGCCAAGAATGCACCCTTCGCATACTTCATTTGGATGATCGATATGAGGCAGACTTTTCACCATATTTTTTGTGGACAACAACTCCAGGCCTCCAAAATTTAGATGTCCAAACCGTAGATGCCACAATCACGACTCATCTTTTATGATGCTATTCATACACTTCAGGTTATCATGCTTTAGTGTTAACGAAAATATCCTATTCATTGCCATCTTCACATGTGCAATTAAATTTCCATATGAATCTTTCATAGAGATCTTAAAACCTTTCTCCAAAAGTTGATCAAGGCTTAAAATATTGCTTTTTAAGGCTGGTATGTAATAAACATTCGATATATCACCATGATCACCAGATTTAGATTTGTAAAGGATCGTACCTTTGCCTTGGACAGGAACTTTGGAGGAGTCTCTGAACGTCACATCTCTTTGTGATGTTTCTTCTAGCTTCATGAACATCTCCTTTTTCCCGTACATATAATTGCTAGCTCCACTATCAAGACACCACGTGGAGTATTCGTCTCCATCAACGCCTTTATGGATGAAAAACGATGTTGCTCCATCATCTTTTTCGACATTGGCATCTACATAATTTACTCGTTACTGTCCTTCGATGTTTTGTGTTTGCCGACACTCATAGCTATAATGTCCAAATTTATGACAATTATAGCATTCAACATTTCTTTTATCATAAATCTGCCGACTTGCCAATTGGTTGCGTCCGCCTCGTCCACGTCCTTGACCTCGACCTCGTGGTGCAAAAGCTTCTTGGTGAGCAGCGTAATTATGTCCTCCCTGTCTATGATAAGCTCCATGTCTTCCTTGACCACGATAATAACCACGTGCACGGTTACCTCTTCCACGAGATGCTGCAAGCTCCAACTTATTATTTTCTTTTATATTCAGCTTTGCTTCCAAAGCTTGCTCCAAAGATCCAGCTGTCTTTTTCTTTATTCTCTTCTCATGCACCTCCAAGCTACTCTGCAATTGGTCCACCGTCATCGTGTTGAGGTCCTTTGATTCCTCGATTGCTACCACTACATGTTCGAACTTTCTGGTAAGTGACCTCAAGATCTTCTCCACAACTCGAACATCTTCAATTTGTTCTCCGAGCCTTTTCATTTGATTTATTAGCACCAATGTTCTGGTACAATAGTCAGCAACTGATTCTGACTCACTCATATTTAATGCTTCAAATTCAGCTCGAAGAATTTGGAGTCGTACACGAACTGCTTTGTCTAAGCCCGTGTGGGAATTTTTTAGAATCTCCCAAGCCTCCTTTGATGTTGTTGTTGCGCTTATCTTTTCAAACGTCGTCTCATCCACACCTTGATAAATAGTGTACAAAGCTCTCTTGTCCCACTTTCGCACCTCCCTTAAAGCATTTTTCTGATTGTTTGTCAATCCGGCTTCAGCCTCTGGTGAAGCGGGTCATCATATCCTGCTTCAACGATATCCCACAAGTCTTGTGATTGCAACAAGACTTTCATTTGGATGCTCCATTTTCCATAATTGTGCTTCTCCAATTTAGGCACTTGTGGCTGCAACGTATTTGATACAGAAGCCATGGTTGAGATTTAAAAATGAAAGCGAGAAAAATGTACCTAAACGTACTCCTTATGACAACAATGCAAATAAGATAAGCTTGAGGACATAACTGGAAGCTTCTTATTTGCCATCTGTTCTGTTTCTTCATGATTCTAGCAGCTCCATTTTTCTATTTGTAAGTGAGCCCTTTAGCATTCTACTTCTTTTAACAAGGTCCTTCAAGATTCCTTAATTTTTATTGAGCTTATTATTTTCAACAAACGGAAGGAGAAAGAAACAAAACACTTGGATATGTTCTTTGCATGGTTAATCATGATTAAATTTCACGCCATTTGTGACTGGTTTGGTTTTTTTACTTAACTACTTGTTCACATATTTTTCTTAGTTTCAGAATGGTACATTTTCTGAAAAGCTACAGAAAATATAAGTATCTGTAACAAAGGCCTGCACCTTCTATAAAACATAAACGCCTTCTGTAAAATATAAGGCGATCAGGGAGTAATGCAGAGGAGATTGTGAATTGTGATTGAACATTGATTATGAATTACTAGGGAGAGGTGTTCACTGTGCAGTACTGATGAATACATGTCATATATAAACGCTTGTCATGCGCATTCTGGATGTTGAAATAATATCAAAAGATATTTGGTTTAGATAATATGTAAACCTGATGAATACAGAAGAGTGCTAATGTTGATAATGTAAAATAAATCATTGTCTCTTACTTCCTTCTTCGGTTCTTCTATTATAGAAAGCTTACTATTTTGAGAATTCCCAGAGTTTATGGAATTGGCCAATTTGTGACAGTTCTATAAGCTAATTTATGCTGGAAAATTAATTGTAATGAAACCTGGTCCATGGTGTAAGGTATAAAACAAGATCAATAATTCGTAATCGTCAGCTCATCAATTCCTTTAGCCCGGTTAAACTATTCCAATCAAGTGCACCACCAAGACCACAAGATGCCCACCAACCAAACCCACAAAGGAAGGAGAAGACAAAGAAGAGAAAAGGATTATAGGAATAACACACAAAGGCTTCCAAGGATCTCTCTTGTTTTTCTGTTTCTAGCGTGAGTGGACATGGAGTAGAATATTACGGCTGCTTCTTCTGTTGCTCTAAACTAATGAGCTCTAATCTCCTAATAACTAATGGGAGCTAGGGTAAAGAAGCATTGTGGGCTTGGGGCAAGTAAAGGGCTTGCTAATGGGCCAAACTAATTGGGCTCCAATATTAACACATGGAGATGAGTTTTTTTCTGGTGGCTGCGAAGATTAGTGGTGAATTGTATGAATTGTGTTAGTATTATAGTACTAGCTAATTAACCCGTCGACTCGACGGGGCATAAAAAGTTGTACACACACTTGTTACTAAATAAATTTGATTGTGTGGAACAACAAATAAAGAAAGATATTGATCATATGTATATTGTTACACAATTGTTTATCTTTCTACTTGGTCTATGTTTCTCATAAGCATTACTATGCACCAACTATTTGGAACATCTTATAGTATCCAAAAACTTAATAGGATGTATTTTTCATTGGATTCGAATGTCATATGGCAATTTAGTATCACCTCATTATCATTTTCATTGGCATTGGTACTATTATCGACCTCCAATAACCATCGGGACTATGCTATTTCGATATTAATGTCTTTCCTTTGCCCTATGAGCACGGTCATATAATACTCCACCTTTACCATAGAAAAAATGTTGAATTTAAAAAATAATTAACATGATGTTATTTTCATCTTCAAACTTAACACGTACATGCATAATATTCATATGTGTCATAATTATGACTGAGTATAATGTCATCCACATGAATGTCGTTCATTTCCCTTTGACCATGAACTTGTCATGGATCCTATATCACCTTCGCTCTATTTTCCTCAAATTAAATGGGTTCCAATATTGGAGTTCAATAGTCATTCAACAGAACTCCTAATATGTTGAACTTCAAAATAGAATAAGCAAGAATACACTTATTATAGATAGAGAGCCTACACAGTAGTCTCATCTATTGTGATTGTTTTTGTAAATTATCACATGAGTACACCAATCGAACACATCCACTATTTCAGCATAATTAAGGCTGAGTATAATGTCATCCACATGAATGTCTTTAGTTTGCGCCGTGATCATGAACATTCCATCGATTCTATATCACGTTCACCCTATTTTTCTCAAATGCGTTCCAATATTGGATTTCAATTCTCATTCAACAAAACCCTTAATCTCTTGAATTTCAAAATAGGATGAAGCCGTTATGCACTTATATGGATAGATAGCCTACATGGTAGTCTCATCAAATGCAATTATTAATTTAATTAAACATGGAACACAATCAAACCCATCCACTATTATAAATTATTTCTGCATAATTAAGATTGAGTATAATATCATCCACATGAATGTCTTTCATTTTTCCCGTGACCATGAACTTGTCATGGATCATATATCACCTTCGCTATATTTTCCTCAAATTAAATGGGTGGAGTTCAATAGTCATTCAACAAAGCCCCTTATATATTGAACTTCAAAATAGGATAAGCAAGAATACATGTATTATAGATAGAGAGCCTACAGGGTAGTACCATCTATTGTGATTGTTATTGTAAATTATCACATGAGTACACAATTGAACACATCCACTGTTTTAGCATAATTAGTATAATGTCATCCACACGAATGTCTTTCGTTTGCCCCGTGATCATGAACTTTCCATAGATCCCATATCACGTTCACCCTGTTTTCCTCAAATGCGTTCCAATATTGGATTTCAATTCTCATTCAGCAAAACTCTTAAGTTCTTAAATTTCAAAATAGGATAAAGCCAGTATACACTTATTATGGATAGATAGCCTACATGGTAGTACCATCAAATGCAATTATTATTTTAGTTATTATGGAACACAATCAAACCCATCCACTATTATAAATTATTTCGGCATAATTAAGACTGAGTATAGTGTCATCCACATGATTGTATTTCATTTGCCCCGTGACCATGAACTTGCCATAGATCCTAGCTATATCACATTCACTCTATTTTTCTCAAATGCATTCAAATATTGGAGTTAATAGTCATTCAACAAAACTCCTGTAACATATTTTGATTTGGAAAATAAAGGCCTCTCGACGTCTATAATTGACCTCACATTTGGGTTTCAATTATAGAGCCCCGGGTATTGTTCACATTTTGAGAGACCTCTCGTTTTTTTCCTCTCATTTTCCCTCTCTCTGGGTTTCATCTTTCTCTCTTTATTTCCAACTTTCTCTCTTCCAATCAATAATCAACATCTCATACTTTCAGTCATAATATTCGAATAAAATCTATTTTTTTGTACTTGAGAGAGCGCCCGTATCCAATTTATGTACTTTATTGTAACATGTTGCCAATTCTGATACTTTTTCAATTTAATGACAAATAATTAAATAATTCAAGCATGATAACACATTCAAATTATCATGATAATTTGAATTTGGGGAGATTATTATTATTATTATTATTTTTGAAACGACAAATATTACAACTACTCTAAGGCTATACAAATTTCCTACCACCTTATTTTTCCATATCTAAACCAACCTTATACATCTTCTTTGCCGGGGAGATTATATTTTCACCACGTTTATTTTCAGGAATACGCTTAGTAGATTATATTTTGGATTAGATTAATTATTTTTTGATATATGCTTAGTTGAATTTTAATTTTATTCTATTTTTAGTCAATGTTTTCCAAGTGAATTTTAAAATAAATTTATTCCAATTAAATAAGAAATTGACACGTCAGCATGAACTTAAATTGAGCATTCTGATTGGTTGATATTTTTAGAATGTGAACTCTGCTTTTACATATTATACTAGTTAATTAACCCGTCGAGTACTCGACGGGGCATAAAAAAGTTGTACGCACACTTGTTACTTTATAAATTTGATTGTGTCGAACTACAAATAAAGAAAGATATCGCGCATATTGTTACACAATTGTTTATCTCTCTACTTGGTCTATGTTTCTTATAAGCATTACCACGCACCAACTCTTAACTGAAACATCTTATAGTATCCAAAAATTTAATAGAATGTATTTTTTCATTGAATTAGAATGTCATATGGGAATTTAATATCACGCCATTATCATTTTCATTATCATTACTACTATTATCGACATCCACTAACCATCGGGACTATGCTATTTCGATATGAATGTCTTTCCTTTGCCCTATGAGCATGGTCATATAATAACTCCACCTTTACCATAGAAAAATGTTGAATTTACAAAATACTTAACATGATGTATTTTTTCATCTTCAAACTTAACATGTACATGCATAATATTCATATATGTGTCATAATTAATATTGAGTATAATTTCATCCACATGAATGTCTTTCATTTTCCCCGTGACCATGAACTTGTCATGGATCCTATATCACCTTCCTCTATTTTTCTCAAATTAAATGGGTTCCAATATTGGAGTTCAATAGTCATTCAACAAAACCCCTAATATGTTGAACTTCAAAATAGGATAAGCAAGAATACACTTATTATAAATAGAGAACCTATTGGATAGTCCCATCTATTGTAATTGTTATTGTAAATTATCACATGAGTACACCAATCAAAC
The DNA here is from genome assembly GCA_028274465.1 of Plantago ovata. Taxonomy (NCBI): domain Eukaryota; kingdom Viridiplantae; phylum Streptophyta; class Magnoliopsida; order Lamiales; family Plantaginaceae; genus Plantago; species Plantago ovata. The sequence continues at coordinate 40,088,798 of CM051458.1, forward strand.
ACATCCACTATTTCAGCATAATTAAGACTGAGTATAATGTCATCCACATGAATGTCTTTCATTTGCCCCGTGATCATGAACTTGCCATAGATTTTATATCACGTTCACCCTAATTTCCTCAAATGCGTTCTAATATTGGATTTCAACTCTCATTCAGCAAAACTCTTAATCTCTTGAATTTCAAAATAGGACAAAACCAATATACACTTATATGGATAGATAGTCTACATGGTAGTTGCATCAAATGCAATCATTATTTTAATTATTATGGAACACAATCAAATCCATCCACTATTATAAATTATTTCGGTATAATTAAGACTGGGTATAATGTCATCCACATGAATGTCTTTCGTTTTCCCCGTGACTATGAACTTGTCATGGATCTATATCACCTTCGCTCTAGTTTCCTCAAATTGAATGGATTTCAATATTGGAGTTCAATATTCATTCAACAAAAACCCCCAATATGTTGAACTTCAAAATAGGATAAGTAAGAATACACTTATTGTAGATAGATAGCCCTTTGGTAGTACCATCTATTGTGATTGTTATTGTAAATTATCACATGAGTACACCAATCGAACACATCCATTGTTTTTAAGACTGAGTATAATGACACATGAATGTCTTTCAATTGCCCCGTGATCAAGAACTTGCCATAGATTCCATATCACTTTCACCCTATTTTTCTCAAATGCGTTCCAATATTGAACTTCAATTCTCATTCAGTAAAACCCTTAATCTCTTGAATTTCAAAATAGGATAAAACCAGTATACACTTATTATGGATAGAAATCCTACATGTAGTCCCATCAAATGCAATTATTATTTTAATTATTATGGAACACAAACCCATCCACTATTATAAATTATTTTGGCATAATTAAGACTGAGTATAATGTCATCCACATGAATGTCTTTCATTTGCCCCGTGACCATGAACTTGCCATAGACCATGTATCACATTCACTCTATTTTTCTCAAATGCGTTCAAATATTGGAGTTAATAGTCATTCAACAAAACTCCTACATCATATTTGGATTTGGAATATATAGGCCTCTCGACGTCTATAATTGACCTCACATTTGGGTTTCAATTATAGAGGTCCCGGATACTGTTCACATTTTGAGAAACCTCTCGTTTTTTTTTTCCTCTCATTTTCCCTCTCTCTAGGGGTTTCATCTTTCTCTCTTTATTTCCAACTTTCTCTCTTCCAATCAATAATCAACATCTCATACTTTCACTCATAATATTCGAATAAAATCTATTTCTTGTACTCTAGAGAGCGTCCGTGTCCAATTTATGTACTTTATTGTAACATGTTGCCATTTTTGATACTTTTTCAATTTAACGCAAAAAATTAAATAATTCAAGCATGGTAATCACACATCCAACATATCAAAAATAGCGAATAAAATAAGAATAAAAAATGCAAAGCAAAATGAAAAATGGGCGGGTGCTATGTACACTTTTTGGTACTTTGGAGTACCAAACTGGAATTTTGATGCATTGTATAAGACATGACAATTTTTCCTATTGTCTTGAGAATTTTGGCCCGACAGGTTAGTGGGTGTCACACGCTTGTATTGTTCACATTTTTTATGTTGAATTAGAAAGTATCTAAATTGAACAGGCGCACTAAAGAGTACCTAAATTGGGTAGGGGGTACTCCGGAGTACCTGAAATGAGTTTTACCGCACACAAAGCAAATGATAAACTTATACAGGGACGGTGGTAGTATTAAATAATAAATAAATAACTATTTTCTAAAATAAATTTATTGATAAAAAGTTTATATGGTAGTACCATCATTGAATCGAATGTTATTGTAATTCTAATTTATTTCGGAATATACATATCAAACATATATTTTTATTTTAACTTAATTATATAAAAGCTATATAAATATCAAATAAAATACATAATGATATTTTCTTTCATTTTCATTGATAGACATTTTTCAAAATCGTATCACCAAATATGAGTGTTATTATAATTTATTGCGTAATGCACATGTCAAATATATCAATTATTCTAAATTATTGTCGAACAAAGTAATTAAAATATTATACCGTCATTTTCAGTCATTTTTTATTTTGTAATGTATGTATGAAATGGTCGGCAGAGGAATCAAAATTTTGATTAGAAGATAGGAATTCTAATTTAAAATTGAATTTGGAGAGATTAAATATTTACCGCGTTTATTTCAGGAATACGCTTAGTAGTATTTTGATTTAGATTAATTTTTTTGGCATATGCTTAGTTGAATTTGGGGAGATTATATTTTCACCATGTTTATTTTCAGGAATACGCTATATTTTGATTTAGATTAATTATTTTTTGGCATATACTTAGTTGAATTTAAATTTTATTCTATTTTTAGTCAATGTTTTCCAAGTGAATTTTAAAATAAATTTATTCCAATTAAATGAGAAATTGACACGTCAGCAAGAACTTGAATTGAGCATTCTGATTGGTTGATATTTTTAGAATGTGAACTCTGCTTTTATATATTATATAGATGAATTGTGTTAGTATTATAGTGTATTATAGTGCATTATTGGTTAAGAGTTCTGTGTAGGCCGCATGAGGTGTTGGTAAGGTAGGGGGTGTAACACCCCGTTTTTTTAATTATTATTTATTTATTATTTATTAATTATTTAATTTTAGTTAATTAATTATCAGAGTAAATTATTTATTCGATAATTATTTAATTAATTTCGCATAAGCTAGTTCGTTTCGTTACGTTTGGATCGAGCTGGAAGACTGGACTTTCTGACCTCTTTTGGCCCATTCTTTAGCCCAGTCAAGGCCCATTGACCGGCCCTTTTGATCAAAACCCTAACCCTAATCAGTATCCTCCCTCCTCATTCTTCATTCTGCCGTTCAAATCATAAGAGAAAGAAAGAAATGAAAAGAAAGAGAAAAAGAGAAAGAAGAGAGAGAAAGAGAGAGAGAGAGTTTGTTGCTGCCGTTCGATTCTGCCATCGCCGCCGCCGTAGTCCGTCGCCGCTGAGCCGTTCCGCCAACGCGGTGCCGCCGCCGCGTCGTCTTGCTGTTCGGATCAATCGATCCGTCTGTTCTGTTCTCCGTTTTGTGCGCCGCCGTACTATTCGCTCGCGCCGCCCGGTTCCGATTCGGCCGTGCCGTTTGCTCCCCGTTCCGCCGCCTGTTCGCGCCGATCTGTCGATCCGCTCCGACCCGATCCGCCGCGCTACCTGTTCGTTCCGTCCGTCCGTGTGCCGCGTCGATCCGCCGTTCAATTTTCTCGCCGTGCCGCTCCGATTCGTGTGGCTGCCGATCCGTAGTTCGCCCTTGCCGGTTTCTTTTGTACCGGTCCGCATTCGGTAAGTCGTCCCCTCCTTGACCGGTTTAAATTCAATCTCGATTGCGATTCAATTCGAATCTCGTTTTGATTTTCTTTTCTTTTTTTGATTCATTCGATTTGCAGATTGACTCTGTCCCCTTTCAAAGGTAATCTCGATTCCATTACTGTTTCTTTCGTTTCGAAATTCGTATTCTGTTTTGGACTTTTTGCCCCTGGACTGTTTTACCCTTGTTCAATCTGACCATGTTATTTTGATTCGAACTGAGAACTGAGACTTAGGATTTGTTAGATTGTTATTACTGATTGTTGGACTTGTGTTGGTTGTTGACCTCGTATGTTGACCATAGTTTTCTGTTGACTTCGAAACGGACTGATTTGGACTTTAATGATATTGATTTGAACCTTGTGGACTGTTTTTGGAAGTTTGAAAGCCTAAGGGACCTTTTTGCAATTTAACTTTGACCGTAGTTGACTGACAGAGGACTTTTTCGTAAACCTTCTTATTCTGTGGAGACTGATATGTATGTTTGGAAAGGTGCTGGACTTGTTTGTACTTTCTGATTTCGAAAAAGGATCTTTTACAATTTACCACTGAGGGTATTTTGGTAATTTCCAGAGTCTGAAAACCGAAAGAGTATTTCTGAAAATGTTTCAACTTAGTTTCTGTTTTTGTAACTTAGTAATGACTTCACTTGCTAGCCTAGTTGGTTAGGTCCTTGCTTGACTAACTTAGAGGTCCCGGTTCGAACCCCATCTTTACCACTTCTTTAGCAACCTTTTTCCTTCCGTCCGTTCGACTTCTAAAGTGTAATTAGTATTTTCTCTTTAGGTTCTCCGTTGTTCGATAACCCGTAAGCTCACTGCTCGTTGGAGATCTTTTGCTCGCAAGTTAAGGTGAGTGTTCACCCCTAAACCTATTTATTTGCGAAAAACTGGAAGGATATGTGACAACTTGTACCTACTACTACATATACTGTTTTACTGGATGCTTCCGCGTTAAAGTATTTAAGTCCTAAGTATGACTATTTACTTTCTGTGTTTACTGCTACTCTGTTCTGGACTGACTTTTCTGCAGGAACACCTCTCGGTGTTTGATTATCTGTATCTGTTGTTCTGTATCTGTTCTGTCTCTGTGTGACCGGTCGATTAGGTTGTAATTAGGTAGGCTTGGGTAGTAGAGGACTATCGGGTTTGCTTGATTATTCCCCAAAGTACACGGGGGTTTCTGTTTTTGTCCGGAGTTGTGCACCCTCTGGAGGGAGTTATAAGGGCATTCTGGGAGTAGGAGCAACAAGGCGGGCTGCACCAACGGTCTTCAACTTATATGTTCTGTTATTCTGTTATGTGATCTGTTCTGTTTGTTTGTTTTTCTGAAAAGGATTTTGATTTCAAAATTGTTTACTTTCTGTTTTTTAACTTAGAACCTCACTGAGATGCTTTATCTCACGCTCTCTTGTTTTCAAAATTCCTTCCTTCCAGATACTGCTGAGGATGTTCGCGAATAGGATGCCAGCGACTGAGAGAAGGGTCTGGGGTGTCTTGGGAATTTATTTCAAAATAAGAAGATGAACTTTTTACTATCTTCACTCGTTATTTCATTTGAATTCTAAGTTTATTGTTGGGTATTTACTTGTTTCTGTTAGCGCTGTGCGCGTCAAAGATTATTTTGGCATTGATTGCCGACTGTTGCTGTTAAAGTTATTTTGGATTTTCTTTTTCAAGAAATTATTTTGTTTTCAAAAACCGATACCGTTACAGGGGGACTTTTCGTTGTTGATAGTACTATGGTCAAATTTCACGTTGGAACATGTAATTACAGTAAAACCTCCGTAAATTAATACTTGATAAATTAATAATCTCGATAAAACTAATAATTTGTCCGGTCTCAACTTGGGACCAGTACAAATTTGGACCCCAATCACTAAAATATCAAGATAATAATATTTTTGAAATCCTTCTTAGTCCCGACGAAATGATAAATTAATAATTACTAAAATATTACATATATGTGTGTGTGTGTGTTTTATACGCTTGAAAATTCCAAGACTGTTTAGTAAAAAATCAATCTATAATCACTTCTTTTTTGTTGTACTTCAAATTTATATTGAATTTATCTCTAAATCTCGCAGTTGCACTCGAGAGTTGTGGTGTTGTCTTCTCGTACTGTAATAACAAAAAGTTTTGAAGAGTTGTCATCGCTTGGAATGCTTCCTTTTGAGTGTCTGGTTCCAAAACAATTGAATCATTCTCGGCTTCATCATCTACATGATTTTGAATGGTATCCATCACTATTTCTTCAATGCCTTGAACTTCATAACATTTTCACCAGGAAAATCTAGCAAGTGATTTACATCCATTTTGTGTCGGTAATGCATTCCTGTGATCAAGTTCTCAAGCTCACAAATGTCTTCTCAATAATTTGTATCATTTAAACCACTTGAGCCCGTTTGATGCACCGAATAAATTTTTCAATGTTGAAAGCAATTTGCTATGATCTCTTGCTGCACATTCATTGTTCAAAATGAGACAGCCAGATCGATAAAATCTAAAACATTAATCTTTTTTGGCGAAAGAAATGTCCAACTCATAGCCTTCCAAAATCTGTCGGTAAAATCTTTTGTGGCAGTACATTCCCAACATCACATGGTTAGATTTTTGAAGTCATGTTCGATGGTACAAAGAACAACTCTATATTTTGTAACCATTGAATATTGCTTGAATGGCCGGAACAATTATCCCCTACCAAGAGAATTTTTCCACCACGCATTTGTTTATCCAACCAACAAACATACATGTTAAAACCTTTTTAAATTAATAAATTATTAATTTATCGATTAAATAATATCTCGCTAAATTAATAAAATTCTCCGGTCCCAACAATATTAATTTATAGAGGTTTACTGTATCTCATTGTATTTGTTGTTTTATTTGTTATAAATAAACTTTTACATTTAAAAAAGAAAAAAATTGTAATGAACGAGATTGTCAGACTCGAACAATCAAATAAATTTGTTTTAGCCAAAGGGCAACTCACAACTACACAAAACACGTAGTGCAGAGGTAAGATGACATCGAGTGTCGATCTTTATGGACTCAACTAGCTTTAACTACAATAACTATTATAAATTCAGAAAATAAATTAAACTTAGCTTAACTTAGCAATATATCATGAGAGCGGGTGATAGTATGCTCATTCTAAGCATCGGGTTCTAATTATGCATGAAAGTGCAACTCGTACTGCTTTAAAAGTAATTTGAATTAACAAACACCAAAAGACAGATTTGTAGACGTGTATTTTGAAAACTTCCTATCTATACTAATACTTGGCTAAGGTTGTCAGGCTTAGTTCAAGCAGTACTTGATAATTATAAATATTGAATCGATGATCTTGAATTGTCCTAGTGTTTCTAACACTTTTATACGAAGAAATTTGGCTTAGTCGGATCAAAGAATCGAATAAAACAATTATACAAGTAAAAGATTCAGAAACTCAATCATGCACAATATGAACCCTAGCTATGAATTTACATATTAGCACCAACTAGAAACTTAGCTACTCATATCAAAATCGAAATCAACACAAGCAATCATAGATGAAAACATAATTGAATTGATAGATAGAGTATGAAAAATGTGAGATACAAAGTTACCATCGAGGGTTGTCAATCTCCGGTGAGTTGCTAAACTCACAAGTTTCTAGCAAGGTGAGATCAAAAGATGTCCAAATCTCTACCTTGGTGCTCCAAATTGCTAAGATAAAGTAGTTCTAAGAGAAAGAATACCCAGAACAAGCTCTAGGGTTTATGTCTGCAAAATTCTAATCTAAGATATGAAAATTCGCAACTTTTACAATTATATATATCTGCTGTCGGAAACTCCCAGGCGGACCGCTTAGCACCAGGCGGTGCGCCTGGCACGGGCAGAGAATTACCCGTGCTTTTTCTTCCTCCAAGTCTTCGATTTTGGCCTTGGGCACGGTTTTGAGCTCCGAAACTTGGTCTTTTGGCCTGCAAACTCGTCCCGGTACTCCTTGACACACCACAGGTGATCTCGTTGCACCAAAACTTCAATATTTCGCCATGATTCATATCCAAAAGTGCGATTTTCACCTAAATCCTGAAAATAACAAAGAAAATGGAAACGTGACACTATTCTAACAAATCCACTAAAATGCATACTAGAGGATAGCTAAATTGGTGAAAAAGAATCGAATGATAGTGTAAAAAACACTGTCATCAAACTCCCCAAATCGAACCTTTGCTTGTCCTCAAGCAACTAGCTAAACTCTATGCAAACTACATGCAACACAAATAGGAGTCTCATGCCAAACAAGAAGAACTAATCTATTGTATCTACCAAGTGCTTATGAAAAAAGACCATACAAATCATAACATGGAAGTAGGTTGAAGAAAGCCTCGATTGAACCTATACACATTCACATATGCACTTTGTTAAACAAGGGAGTCTCTCGTAACATTCTCTACCTGGACCTAGTCAATGACGACGTAATGATGCATATTAAAATACAAATGGTTACCCCGTGCCTATGAAACTGAGGGCTTACTACTGTTCACGAAGTGAGACTTTCCCTCAAGAGAGGTCGAACCAATACTGGCTCTCATCAAACGAAAGAGGGTTCCCTAATAGACAACACTCCCCTATTCTACCCGACTCTTAAAGCAAAAACTCTTCACCACTTCCTGAATGGCAGGACGAGGGTGGTCTAGAACAGGCCTTGGACTAGGCGACACGAAAACACAAGGAAGAATTTACAACTCGATTACAAACTACTACAAAAGCTGAAAAATAATGCAACGCTTTGCTAAAACTGCTTTTTGGCTTGCTTGGACCCTTCTTTTGTTTTTTTGGGTCTTATTCTTTGTTTTCTTTTTTTTTTCTTTTTCCAGATTTCTGGAATTTTCGATATTTTTCTTTTTTTTCTTTTTTTTTCTTTTGTATATAGCAAGCAATAGCACAATGAAAGGAAATAACAACGACTCTAGAATGACCTCCCTAAACCTATTTGAAAGAACAGGTTGGAGCACAAACTCACAAAGAAGAAGAAAAACAAACTCGACTATACGAAAAACAAGTCATAACAATGGTAACCCCCTCCCCAAACCTATTCGTAAGAATAGGTTTCAAACAAAGGATCACACACCTCACTCTACCTCCTTCCTAGGCATTTAGCAATTTCAAAAAGCAAGGCGAAGACTTGTTGCTTCTTAGGTACATAATTACACGAGAATACAAACAAAGACTCTAACATGCAACATTTTATAAGGTCTTCGCGAACCGCAGTAGAGAAAACACCGCATAGTGATGTCGAGACTACCAAGTTTAACTAGTGCACATACGAATATGACAAGCCAAGCGAGACAAACCTCAAACTATTCCATAGAGATACAATGCATGGTCAATGGTAAAAAACACTTAGTCTATACAATAAAAAAGTTCAAAAAATTTGGCAATAAACTCCACACAACATCATGCAAAACTAGACTAAGGATGAATGCATACGAACAAACTAAATCCTAAGAGAACGGTAAACGTGCAAACAAAGGTACAAGATACAATACTCAACGACACAAGTCATACAAAACTAACATTATAATTCACATAACACCCCCCCCCCTCACATGAAGCTCAAGCTGGTCCCCAGCAAAAGAGAGAATGAGGAATGTAAAGTGATACTAGATGTTACCGAATGCGTGGCCTCTGTCGGCTGAGTATACCAGAATGGACATGCGAAAAGACTAGTAATCCGGGTCATAATCCCCGTAATAGTCGTTCCACATGTCAGAGAGAAGATCCTGGGACTGCTGTAGGGTCTCCTACTGACAGTCCAAGAGCATATGCTGCTGCAAAATGAGCTGCCTCTCGTTCTGGCGATGCTCCTCCACGAGTTCCCAATCATGGTTGCGCTGGGCAACATATCCATCAAGAGTATGCTGCAACCCCTATACAGTGGTGGTCAGAGTTGTAACATTCTCATGGAACCCACGGAATCTGTCATCAAGGTAGGTCCTGAGCTCAGTAAAATCAAACCCCCTGGAATCACGTGCTACCCGCGGTGGCTGCTGTGACCCACTAGGAGCGGCGGTGTCCGAAATACGGTCCCGATCGTCGGTCTCCATGTCATCGCCATTGATGAACCGAAGTTTGTCAGACTCAATTAATCAAATAAATTTGTTTTTAGCCAAAGGCAATTCACAACTACAACGAAAACCGTAGTGTAGCAGTAAAATAACCTCGAGTGTCGATCTCTAAGGACTATAACTAGCTTTATCTAATTTAATTTAAACTATAAACTCAACAAACGACTTAGCACAGATTTTCTTATCAATAATAATGAAAGTTAGTGATAGTATGATCATTCAAAGCATCAGGTTAATAATCATGCATGAAGTACCTGATCGTTTTGCATAGAAATCTAAGATCATGAATTGTCCAATGTCTTCCGTTCAATTCAACACTACGAAGATAGAGGGCTTAGATAGATCAAAGAAATAAAGCAATAACTCAAGTCTGATTCGCATTACAGCCATCATGCATAATTAAGAACCCTAGCTAAGAAATCACATACTATCACCAACGATAGATTTAGCTACTCATAGATGACATGCAATCAACAGAAATCAAAGCAAGATTGAATGAAAACATGTTGAAAGAAATAAATATAAATAGAAAAATCGTGAGATACAATGTTACCGACGAAGGTTGTCAATCTCCGAAGAATTGCAAACTCACAAGCAAGATAATCCTCCAAATTGATAAGAAAAATAGTCTCCTATGCCAAGAATTCCCAGAACAGGCTCTGGAGAATTCCTATCTAAAACTGATGTGAAAAGTATGAAAAAAGGTCTAATGAGGTCTGCCCCTGAACATGCAATAATCACCCCTTTATATAGCCTTCAATTTGCAGCTAAACCTAAAGGAATTCGAATAGGAATTGAATTCCTAATGGAGACAATTACCTTTTCCTGATTGCATTCGGAAACAGTTGTTGAGAGCGAAACTATACATAGGAGTTCGGACGACGTGGGGCGAACCGTCCCAGATACCGGGCGAGCCGCCTGGCGTGGGGCGAACCGCCCCACATCCCGGGCGAACCGCTCGGGAGCTCCAGTGGCGGTGGACGCGTTTTTGACGCGTTTTTTGTCTTCTTTCCCTTTTCGGACTCGGATTTTGCCTTCTAGTGACCTTTAAGCCTTGAAACTCGACCCCTAGACCTCAAACCCTCGTCCGGAACCTTCTAGATACACCATGGATGACTACGAAACACCGAATCTTCGTTCTCTTCAACATAATTGCCCCTAAAAATACGTTTTTCACCTAAAACCTGAAAAATGCAAAGAAAAGGGAAACGTGACACTATTCTAATAAAATGCACTAAAATATAAGCTAAATTAACCTAGAGGATAGCTAAATTGGTGAAAAAGACTCGAATGAAAGTGTAAAATACACGTTCATCAAACTCCCCAAACCGAACCTTTGCTTGTCCTCAAGCAACTAGCTAGACTCTAATGCAAAAAACCAATGCAACACACAAAATGGAGTCTCATGCCAAATGAAATGAACTAATCTATTGAGTCTATCAAAAACTTATGAACAATGACTATACAAATCATAACATGGATATTGGTTGAAGAATGCCTCGATTGACTCATACACATTCACATATACACTTATGTCAAACAAGATAGTCTCTCGTAACATTCCCTACCTGGACCTAGTCAGTGACTGTAACGCCCCGTTTTTTTATTATTATTATTTATTTTAATTATTTAATTATCTGAATAATTTATTTTATTTGTTAATTATTTAATTTTTTTTCCCGCGCAATAGAATTCGACTTTAGACCGCTCACGTAGTATAGTAATTCGTTTTATTTCGACCTTGGGCTAGCTAGCAACCTGTTTATCATCTTGTTGGCCCAATTCTTGTGGCCCAATCCTTTTGGCCCATCAGATGGTCCATCACTCCAAATACCCTAACCCTAATTGTTTTCCCACCATTCTCATTCCTTCATCCTTCACGCCTCACCAAAAGAAAAAAGAGAAGAAAGAAAAAAAAGGGCTCCCCTCTCTGCCTATTCTCGACGGACTCCGCCGCCGCCGCCGTCGTCGGTCGACCAGTCCGATCCGTCCCGTTCAGCTCACCGCCGGTCCCGTGCTCCGATCCGTCCGCCGTCGGGCTCCCGTTCGTGCCGGCCGTTCCATTCTCGTGCCGAGCCGTGCCGTTTCTATCCCGATCTGTCCGATTCGGTGCCGCTAGAGCGCCGCCGCCACCGTCTAGTCCGTCCGTGCTCCGTCCAGACCGACCGTGCTCCGATTCCGTTCCAGCTGCTGCTCCGTTCGCGATCGCTCCAGCTGCTCCGTTCTTGACCGTGTTTCCGGCTGCTGCCCCGTCGGTTCGCGCGTTGCCCCGGTCCAGTCCCGTTTCAGATTCCAGTTTCAGTTCCGGTAAGCTCGTACGATTTTGTTGCTGTTGTTGAGATCCAATCTCGATTTGTTCCTCATTTTAACCTATTGCCTCTCGATTGATTCGCAGTTGAACCGATCCTCCGTTCGTTCAAGGTAAACTTGGATGCTCTGTTTTTATTTTATTTTTTCTCCTGTTTTGACCAATTTGCCCCTGTGCCATTCTGGCCGCGAACTGAAACCGGTACATGTACCTTTTGGTCAATTTTGGATTAACAGTAGAGTTGTTAGACCAGATGTTGACCGAGATGACCGTTCGAGATGGTTGGGTTTCCGATTTTGTTATATGTTGACCTATTCGAACCTGTGAGACTTAACTGGACACTTTTAAAAATGTTTTTGACTAGCCTAAGCTCTGTTTGTTTTATTGGACTTGACTGTTATGTTTTATTTTATTTTATGTTGGGGTCATTGTGGAATTTCTGAAAACCGTAAGGACCTGTTAGCAAACTGAGGTTGACCGTATAGAGGACTAGTTGCGAACTGTATAATTCCTGTGTGACTGTTCTGCTTGATTTTAAGACCTGAGGTACTTGTTGGTTTTTGAAATTTAAAGAGGGGTTTTTCTGTAAATGTACCTTGAAGGGCAAAATTGTATTTTCACTTTTGAACAGTATTTTAGTCGAAGTATTAGCTGGTTCTGTTTTCTAAAAAAAAAAAAATGGTTATGTTTTACATTTACTGCTGAGAGTTATTTCCGTAAATCCAAATCCAAGCTAAAAGTCATTTATTGAAAACTATTCATGATTAAATACTTTTTGTTTTGAATTTAAGTTACAAGTTGACTTGCTAGCATAGTTGGTTTTGTGAGTTAGAGTTTAACCTAGAGGTCCCGAGTTCGAACCCAACCTAACCCACCTTTTCTTCGATTGCCTTCTTTACTGTTTTGTTTCCCGTTTCTACTTAAGGTAGTAACTTGGAGTTTCATATTAGGTTCTGTATCGCTCGCTGTTCTGTAGTTGCACTCTTAATCCGTGCTAAGTTCAACCAACTTTGAGGTGAGTGTTCACCCCTAACTTATCTATTTGCGAAAAACTGGAAGGCTATGTGTCTATCTGTATCTATTACTATATATTCTATTATACTGTATGCTTCCGCGTAAAAGTAACTAAGTATGCCGAATATGCAAGAACTATGGGCATGGGGCTCATATGTGTAGATCGGAGCTGGCATACGATGATTGCAACTGGGCTCGAGGAGGCGAAGAAGAAGCCTTTGCTACGGAGTTTGGTACTCAAGAAGTTAGCTACGGACAAGACGGTAGGAATCCTCGAGGTGGATTTTGGAGAAGGGGATACCGTAACAATCAAGGATATGCACCGGCTAACCAAACTTATGAACCTAAGCAAGACCGTAGTAGGCTAAACTATGGTAATGACCACTGCGAAAACCCCGCTCCGAAAGTAGCCACCGAAGTCGAAGTCGGCTCAACTGATGGAGAACTTGCAAAAGATGGTCGATCACACACAAAGTTTTCTCAAACGGTATGAAGAAGATTCCGAGAAGACTAGGGCAAGGCTTGATAGGTTGGAAGAAAGCACTAGGCTTGCGCATCAAAAGTTGCAAGAGTTGATCGACCGAGGAGAAAGTAGAGAACAAGGCAAACTGCCTAGCAACACTGTGAAGTCGAAATTGGCTGGTGATGTACCTGACGAAATCACCATCAGGAAGGTTTTTAGGTGCGAGTGTTGCATGAAGGAAGGACTTCTACAGGCTGAGGAAGAAGAGAAGGACCTTGGTTCTAACACAAGTGATGAGGAGCAAGAGGATCCCGAACCACTCCCTAAAAGTTTCGATGTTAAGGTAGGGATTGGTGAGCTTGAAGATGTCCGTGCCACATTAGACACGGGATCCTACTCAAACATAATTCCTCTAAATATGTTCGAAAAGAGCAACATTGGAAAACTATCTGAGCAAAGGGCTATTGTGCGTCTGGCGGATGGATCCTTTATGAGACCCGAGGGCGTTGTGAAAAACGTGTTGGTCAAGATTGGTGAAGCATCTATATACACCAACTTCGTAGTTATGCCGGCATCTGCACCTGGGACGGGGGATGTCATACTCTTAGGGCAAACATTCTTGACTAAACTACGCTCCGTGATGGACATCTACCAAAGAACTTGCACTATTGAAGTAGATGGCAAGCAACACGTGTTGAAAGCCTTACCTGATCCACCTGATCTTTCTTTCACTACTCGCTACTGTGGTCTTGCAGCCTATATTCTTTCTTATTCACAGGTTCGTGGCATGGAAAGGAGATCAATGAAGGGGAAGCCTAGTACCCGCAAAAAGAAGAGATAGGCGCAGACAGGAGTCGAGTCAAAGACTTTAAACAATGACGCTATCCGGGAGGCAACCCGGAATTTTTATCGCTTTCTTTACCGCTTCAGATTTTATCTCACGAGTTTGATTGAGTATTATAGGTCACTTATACAAGCATTAGCTCTCACCTTGGATCCACTTTCGACATTCGGGACGAGCGACGACGTTCAGGTTTGGGGAGGAGGTTATCGTTGGTTATCTCTATACTTATCTTGCTTATGATAAACTCGATGAAATTTTTAAATTTTTTGCATTTGCACGTTTACTGCTTTCCTAGGATAGTCTTGCATGTTTTATATGGAGTTTATTGCCGAATTTTTTGAACTTTTTTATTGGGTAGATCAACTAGCTATGCCATTAATCGTATGCTTCATCTCTATGAATTTGTTTGAGGTTTTTCTCGCTTGGCTTGTCACATTTATGTATTGCACTTAGTTAAGCATGGTAGTCTCGACATCACTTAGTGGTGTTTTCTATACTGCGGTTCACGAAGGCCTTTATAATAGGATGATGCATGTTAGGGTCTTATGGTTGTTTCCCGAGTAATTATGTACCTAAGAGGCAACAAGTCTTCACCGTGCTTTGAGATTGCTAAATGCCTAGGAAGGAGGTAGTGTGAGGTTGTGTGATCCTTTGTTTATAACCTATTCTTCCGAATAGGTTTGGGGAGGGGGTTACACCATCATTAGACTTGTTTCTGTTTTTCATTTTCGTATCGTGAGTTCATTTTTTCTTTTTCCGTAAATTTTGTACTCCAACCTATTCTTTCGAATAGGTTTGGGGAAGTCGTGTGAGTCATTTTGTTTCTCTTTTTGTTATGCTACTGCTAGCTAGAAAAAAAAATCGAAAAAGAAAGAAAAATTCCAGAAAAAAAAGAGAAAAAGAAAAAGAAAAAAATCTGGAAAGAAAAAAAAAAAGAAAAAAAGAGAAGACCCCAAAAAAGCAAAGAAGGGTCCAAAAAAGAAAGCGAAATAGCAGTTTAGCAAAGTTTGAGTCTTTTCCATTTTTCGTATTGTTCGTAATCGTGTTGTAATTGTCTATTTTTATTTTTATCTTTTTGTCTTAAGTGTCATCTGTTCTAGACCACCCTCGTCCTGCCATTCAAGAAGTGGTGAATAGCTTAAGACTTTACTTGAGAGATGGGTAGAATAGGGGAGTGCTATCTTTTATAGGGAACCCTCCTTCGTTTGATGAGAGCCAGTACTGGTTCGACCTCTTTTGAGGAAAAGTCTTAACATGGTGGAACAGCAGTAAGTCCTCAGTTTCATAGGCACGGGGCAACCATTCGTATCTTAGCATGCTTCATTACGTCGTCACTGACTAGGTCCAGGTAGAGAATGTTACGAGAGACTATCTTGTCTTGACATAAGTACTTATGTGGATGTGTATAAGTCAATCGAGGTATTCTTCAACCTATATTCATGCTTTGATTTGTATGGTTTTTGTTCATATGTTATTTGGTAGATTCAGTAGATTAGTTCATTTTATTTGGCATAAAACTCCATTTTGTGTCTTGCATGTTTTTTGTATTAGAGTCTAGCTTTTGCTTGAGGACAAGCAAAGGTTCGGTTTGGGGAGTTTGATGAATGTGTATTTTACACTTTCATTCGAGTCTTTTTCACCTATTTTAGCTATCCTCTATGTTAATTTAGCTATATTTTAGTGCATTTTATTAGAATAGTGTCACGTTTACCTTTAGATTTTATTTTACAGGTTTTGGTTGAAATTCGAAGATTTCCGGGCAATTATATTGAAGTTGACAAGGAATTGGTGTTCCAGAAGCCTATTTGGAGTATCTGAAGGTTTCCAGATAGGATTTGAAGTCTAGGGGCCGAATCTGGAGGTTAGAAGGCTACTAGAAGTCAGAAACCGAGTCCGAAAAGGGGAAGAAATCCAAAAACGCGTCGAAAATGCGAAATTCCGCGAGAAATACTCTGGGGCGAACCGCCGCACCATGGGGCGAACCGCCCCGTAGTTTTTCGGGGCCTATATATAGTGCTAAGTTTTTCTCCGAAAATCATATCTTTCCAGACCTACTTTCTCACCTCTCTCTATAGTTTTAGGTAGGAACTTCCCGGGGCCTGTCCTGGGAGTTCCGTAACTTAGGGGATACTTTTTCATAGCGGATTGGAGCTCGTAGGATCGCAATTCTTCGGAGATTGACAACCTTCGGTAACTTGTATCTTACAGTTTAATCTACTTATTTTATTTATCTTTCAATATGTTTTCTTCTATGATTTCTGTTGATTGCATGCCTATTGTGAGTAGCTAAACTTATCGTTGGTGGTAGTATGTGAATTCTTAGCGAAGGGAAGATAATCATGCTAATGGCTATATCGCGCATTATACTCCGTGTCATTGCTTTATTTCGTTGATCAGTTGTAACCTAAATTCTCGTATGTTGTATTAATTATTATGCACAATTGGACACTTGTCGACCATCAGACCAATTATCTTCGTAGTGTGGAGTAATTACGGAGCACATTAGGACAATCATCAAACCAATTATCTTCGTAGTGCTGAGTAATTACGAAACACATTAGGACAATAGTGATTGACTTGTCAGACCAGTTATCTTCGTAGTGCTTAATATTTGCAACAGGACACTAGATTGATTCAAAGATCTCTATGCAAGACCGAGGAATTTATGCATGATTATCGACCCATTATGTTAAGAAGGACCATACTATCACCAATCTCCATTATCTGATAGAAACCCCCTTTTGCTATCTATCTGATGTTTTATATTCTCTTGTTAAATAGATAAAGCTAGTTATAGTCCTGAGAGAACGACACTCGAGTCATTCTACTGCTACACTACGGTTTTCGTTGTAGTTGTGGATTGCCTTTGGCTAAATACAAATTTATTTGATTCGTACGCGTTGGAGCACGACATCCGCGCGTTCATCAAGGAGTAACCACGCCGGCCGGATTGGTCGGGTCTGATAGTGTATATGTCCTAGAGACAGTCCTTATTAAGGGCAAGCAGCCCTTATAAAGGGCATATATGTACTATTACATAGGTCAACGTAATATAATATATGTTTGTTGTTTGACTATTGAGTATCGCTTTCATATTTATATTACACCAGGCATGCAGCTGTAAGAAAATATGGTCAGAGTTACCCCTAGGGTACGCAACGGAATTTCAAAAATTTTCTTAACATACAGGTTAATTGATTATGCATATGTCGTATATATATAAACACGTCAATTAGAAGACTAACCTTCCTTCCAAAGCAGCTTCCAAGTCTTCGTAATATTCCGGTGTATCTTCTCCTTCGTCGAAGTCGAAGATATCTACAATACTCTGTATATCTGCAAGACAATAAGAGTTAGTTTCCAGCTCCTAGAACCTCAACCTTGGTATCCACGGATGAACAGCCTATCGGAAGAATGCTAGGATATTCTTTGTGTGACCAAGAAGACGGGGCGGCGATTCCTTCGGTGAGGTGGCGCGCGCGGGTGGCTAAAGAGGAGGGGAGAGCTTTTTAGTTTCTCTAAGAAAACTAGATAGAATAACTGTGAAAGTCCATGTCTGAAACTGTGCGTAAAAAGCTCTCTAATAGTCCACTATATATAGTAGTCTATAGAAGTCTAAAGCATAAGCAATTAGACTTCGTAAAGGATTAAGAATCTAATTCTTATCGCACAAGGAAACCAATATCAAGTCTAGATTCATTCCCAATCAAATCAAAACTCAATCAGGAAAATCTAACTTATCCCTTGGACTTCTAATAGAGGAAGGAGTCGAACTCCTTCCCCTTATCCATCATGCGCGCGCGCGCCTCCTAGGGACAGTAGGTGGGTCCCAATTTTGGGACCCACTTATAGTTCTAAGGCAATTCAAACTCCAAGTAGATTTTGCCCAAGTGCATATGCTAATTCTAAATTAACATATCCTTTCTAATCAAACCCTCATTATATTTCCAAAGTATAATCTTTAATTGTATTTACATAAAATACAATTAATTAGCCAATTCAATTAAGAATTCCAAATCATTAATTGAGCCACCAAATATGATAATTAATTCCAAATCAATTATAATCCATCAATCACAATTAATTCCAAATTAATTGCGATTCCATCTTCAAGGATATTCTGATAGACTGAATCACCACATAGTGTGATCCATAGGGCCTCATCGTATTAAGCAAGTCCTAGACTAGGCAACATGGAATTCCTAGACGGTTCCATTTGCAATATTAATACGTGAGGACGTTTGAGAGGTTTCTCAAAGCTAACCCTTTCGTTGCGAAGCCTGTTGCGCTCAACGCGGCGATGGTAACGTCCCTTCATCTGACTTGCTCGAATGTATCTAGGATCGATGAAGTGTCTATCCCAATAATACATCCTCGGGCGTCTCAGGGAGTTGCTTGGTTAAGATATACTTATGACCATCATAATATATCATTTGCACTGGCCAGTGACTTTACCAACACAACTATGCAGACTACGAGCAGTGCTCTCCTGTGCTACACTTGAGAGATGAATCCTTCACAGAATCACTTATCACCCCCATTTGTATGTAGCCATAATCTTGGATCGTGTCTTAGGTCAGCCGCTTATTCAGAGCTGACATCGACGGGTCCACCGAGGATATGGGGCAACAAATGTGATGATAAAGTCCTGTAAGTACAAAGGACGAATGACATCACTTCGACAACTTACCGGTTCCCATAGACACTTCGGTGTAGAGTATACATCGATGGGAGTGTCCGGTGGGTACTTCGATTGTTCGATAAAGCTTCTTCAGACAACTATGCGCAGTTATGGGAACGTTTCTCGATTGTCCAACAATCCGTTCCGTGGCCGTGGGATCGGCTCACACTTGCTCCATCAAGTATAACCTCCACGCATACTAGTCTTGTCTGGTTCATTCAGACCCCCACATCCGAGATGAACCTCGACTAGGGAGAGTTTGGAATAGATGATAACTCACATAGCTCCCACTATCTGTGTGATCGGTCATCTATCCGAGGGGACATGTTTAATATCAATACAGACAGTAATAGAGATATGACATGCTGCAGCCTGGTGTAATATAATTATGAAAGCGATACTCAATAGTAAAATGCAACAAACATATATTATATTATGTTGACCTGTGTAATAGTACATATATGCCCTCTATAAGGGCACCATGCCCTTAGTAAGGACTGTCTCTAGGACATATACACTATCAATCTCCCACTTGGACTAGAGCCAGTCACCTTTTGCCTAATGCCCATATTAGCATAATGTCTTAAGTGGACTTCCACTGATAAGACCTTGGTGAAAGGATCTGCCACGTTGTCCGTGGTACAGACACGTTCTATACTAACTTCTCCTCTATCTATAATCTCACGTATAACGTGATATTTTCTAAGTACATGTTTGTTCTTGTTTGTAGATCTAGGATCCCTAGCTTGAGCGACGACGCCCGTATTGTCACAATAAATCGTTATTGGACTGGGAGCAGGAACAACCCTCAATTCCTTCAAGAACTCTGAAATCCAGACAGCTTCTTTCGATGCTTCTGATGCAGCAATGTACTCGGCTTCTGTGGATGAGTCAGCAACCATGGCTTGCTTAGAACTCTTCCAACAGACAGCTCCTCCATTCAATTTGAATACGTATCCTGTCTGTGACTTAAAGTCATCAGGATCTGATTCAAATCCAGCGTCGACATACCCAGACATCTTTAATTCTGGTTCTCCACCAAACACCAAGAACATCTCTTTAGTCCGTCTAAGGTACTTAGAATGTTCTTCACAGCAGTCCAGTGAGGTACTCCTGGATTCTGTTGGTGTCGACAAGTGACACTAAGCGCATATGCCACATCGGGCCTTGTGCAATTCATTGCATACATTATAGACCCTACTGCCGAAGCATAGGGCACACGACTCATTGCATTTCTTTCTTCATCAGTTTTAGGACCATCCTTAACTGATAAGACAATCCCATGCCTAGCTGGGAGAAAGCCTCTCTTTGAGTCGTCCATCTTATAACGCTTCAGTATTTTGTCGATGTAGGTGGACTATGTCATTCCTAACACCCTCTTGGATCTATCTCTAAAGATCTTGATCCCCAGGATGTAGTTCGCTTCACCCAAGTCCTTCATCGAGAAGGTACTTGATAACCAAACTTTAGTCTCTTCTAGCATAGAGACATTGTTTCCCATGATCAAAATGTCATCTACATAAATGATCATGAAAACAACTCCTTTGTCGCTGTGTCTCGCGTAGACACAGGGATCTTCCTTGCTTCTGATGAAGTCAAACGATTTGACAGCTTCATCAAAGCGGATATTCCAGCTCCTTGATGCTTGCTTTAGCCCATAGATGGATCTTTGTAATTTGCAAACAGCAGTTGGCCTGGTTTTACTAATAAAACCTTCCGGCTGTACCATATAGACCTCTTCCTCTAGGTTGCCATTGAGGAAGGCTGTCTTTACATCCATCTGCCAGATTTCATAATCATAGTAGGCAGCTATCGCAAGTAGAATTCGAATGGACTTCAATTTTGCTACCGGTGAAAAGGTTTCATCGTAATCGATGCCATACCTTTGCGTGTAGCCTTTCGCCACAAGCCTAGCTTTGTGCGTTTGTACCTTGCCATCGGCATCTGTCTTTCGTTTAAAGACCCATTTGCACCCAATTGGTCTAACCCCTTGGGGCAAGTCTACCAAGTTCCAAACTTGGTTCTGGTACATTGAATCCATTTCCAATTCCATGGCCTCTTGCCATTTGTCTGAGTCAATATCAATTATTGCCTCTTTGTAGGTCTCGGGATCTTCCCGATCTGATAAACCGACATCAAGTTCACTGATGTCTTCTATCATAAGGCTTTGCTTCGGAGGTCCTCTTAGGATCCTCTTCGACCTACGGAGCTCGACTTGTTCTGGTGCTTTTCTTTTCTGGCTTCGTGTAACACGAACATTATCAGTGGGTACTGATGCAGCTGGTCGTTGGGCGCGACCCTGTTCCCTTGCGGGAGGCTGCTCTTGTGCAACTTGTTGCACAGGTTGGTTGACAACGGGTTCTATTTGTGTGGTTTCAACTGTTGATCTAATCACAGGACTCCCACTGACTATGACATGCCTAGAAAGTGTCATATCATCACCCTTGTCTGCTTCGACAGCTCCCACTGAACTTGAGTCCAAATCAGAAGATTTAGAGACCTCATGTTCGCGCGTGTCAAAGTCTTGAATTTCTTCAAGTTCTATCATATCATCTAACCTCTCTTCTTCGAGGTATTCAACTTCTAAAAACTTCACGTTTCTAGACACGATCACCTTGTGATCTTCAACATGATAAAATTCATAGCCTCTCGTCTGACGAGGATAGCCTATGAAATATACTTTGACACCCTTGGCATCTAACTTATCAGTGAGCATCAGCTTGACTATCGCAGGACAGCCCCAAGGTCTAAGATAGCCTAGTGAAGGCTTCTTTCCCTTCCATAACTCATAAGGAGTTTTCTCCATTGATTTAGATGGTACACGGTTCAGAATGTAGATTGCAGTTTGTAGTGCATATCCCCATAGATACTTTGGAAGAGTCGAGAATCCAATCATTGATCTTACCATGTCTAACAGGGTTCGATTCCTCCTCTCAGACACACCATTTAACTGTGGTGTTCCAGGAGGAGTCCATTGCGATTGAATTCCATTTTCCTTCAAGTAATCGATAAATTCTTCGCTAAGGTATTCACCTCCACGATCTGATCGAAGAGTGACTATCCTTAGGTTCAATTCATTCTCGACCTCGTTCCTAAACTCCTTGAATTTCCCAAAGGTCTCGGATTTATTCTTCATAAGATAAATATATCCATACCTTGAGAAATCGTCAGTAAAGGTAACGAAGTAAGGATAACCCCCATGCGCATGGACTTTATGATAGTGTATATGTCCTAGAGACAGTCCTTACTAAGGGCATAGTGCCCTTGTAGAGGACATATATGTACTATTACACAGGTCAACGTAATATAATATATGTTTGTTTCATTTTTACTGTTGAGTATCGCTTTCATATTTATATTACACCAGGCTGCAGCATGTCATATCTATATTGTTGTCTCTATAGATACTGAACATGTCCCCTCGGATAGATGACCGATCACACAGTTAGTGGGAGCTATGTGAGTTATCATCTATCCAAAACTCTCCCTAGTCGTTGTACATCTCGGATGTGGGGGTCTGAATGAACCTGACAAGACTAGTATGCGTGGAGGTTATACTTGTTGGAGCAAGTGTGAGCCGATCCCACGGCCACGGAACGGATTGTTGGACAATCAAGGAACGTTCCCATAACTGCGCATAGTTGTTCGAAGAAGCTTTATCGAACAATGGAAGTACCCACCGGACACGCCCATCGATGTATACTCTACACCGAATGTGTCTATGGGAACCGGTGAGTTGTCGAAGTGATGCCATTCGTCCTTTGTACTTACAGGACTTTATCATCACATTTGTTGCTTCATATCCTTGGTGGACCCGTCGATGTCAGCTCTGAATAAGTAGTTGACCTAAGACACGATCCAGGATTATGGCTAAATACAAATGGGGGTAATAAGTGATTCTGTGAAGGATTCATCTCTCAAGTGTAGCACAGGAGAGCACTGCTCGTAGTCTGCATAGTTGTGTTGGTAAAGTCACTGGCCAGTGCAAATGATATATTATGATGGTCATAAATATATCTTAACCAAACAACTCCCTGAGACGCCCGTGGATGTATTATTGGGATAGACACTTCATCGATCCTAGATACATCCGAGCAAGTCAGATGAAGGGACGTTACCATCGCCGCGTTGAGCGCAACAGGCTTCGCAACGAAAGGGTTAGCTTTGAGAAACCTCTCAAACGTCCTCGTTCCTTCATCATGCAACATACCAATGTAATATATGCTAGTGTAAAAGCAAAAAATACGAGTGATAAAATCAACAATCAAGCTCCCCAAACCGTAATGTCTAGCCTAGTTCCTTCATCATGCAACATACCAATGTAACTACTACATGCAATACATCACATCATGCTTTTACTAGACAACTAATATCCTTGATAACAAGGCTCAATTCATACCATAGCAGCGCAAAAATTCTACCAACATAAATCCTCATACTCAACAATTAAGCATTCTAATGTCAATTACATCAATAAACACAATCATATGCAAGAAATCAAAGATAAAGACATATTGCAGAACAAGATATATCATCTAGCAGCAAAATCCCTAAATCAACAGTCTAAGCAAAATTGAGCATGCAATTGATAGTAAATAACATGTCTAGTCACACAAACAACATACCCATGCATCAAATAAGCATAATTGAAGCTCAAAATAGAAAACCCCCAATTTTAAAATTTAGGGTTCTAAGGATGATACCTCAGATCTGCAAATCTAACGAATTAGAATGAAATCTGTTCGGATAGGATGATATATCGTGTAATAAGCTTCGAATTAAACTAAAGAACACTCAATTTGGTCAAGAAATGAAGAAGTTATGAAGATTTAGAAGCAAAATCGCACTTTTCGGATTTTTTGGTGGTATGGATGAAGAAGGATGAAGAAAATAAGGTTTTGGGGTTGAAATTCGCATTTTTTGAAGATCTGGAACCGTGGGACGGTTCGCCCCCAAGTGGGGCGGTTCGCCCCGTGCTCCCCAATGCGGGAGACGGGTCCCGATGTCAGAAAATGCGGTTTAAATCCCGAAACCAATTTTTTTCAAAAAAAACCACTCGAAAAATCTCACTCAAACATAAGCATATACGACACAGACATGAACAAATTCGTATACGAGAAGCAAATAGTCCAAGAATGAATGCATGCAGAAAAGCAGTAAAGAAAGCGATAAAAATTCCGGGTTGCCTCCCGGATAGCGTCATTGTTTAAAGTCTTTGACTCGACTCCTGTCTGCGCCTATCTCTTCTTTTTGCGGGTACTAGGCTTCCCCTTCATTGATCTCCTTCCATGCCACGAACCTGTGAATAAGAAAGAATATAGGCTGCAAGACCACAGTAGTGAGTAGTAATATCAGGCGGTTCAGGTGGATCAGGTATGGCTTGCAACACGTGTTGCTTGCCATTCACTTCGATGGTGCAAGTTCTTTGGTAGATATCCATCACTGAGCGTAGTTTGGTCAAGAATGTTTTCCCTAAGAGTATGACATCCACCGTTCCAGGTGCAGACGCCGGCATAACTACAAAATTGGTGTATATAGATGCTTCACCAATCTTGACCAACACGTTTTTCACAACGCCCTCGGGTCTCATAAAGGATCCATCCGCCAGTTGCACAATAGCCCTTTGCTCAGATAGTTTTCCGATGTTGCTCTTTTCAAACACATTCAAAGGAATTATGTTTGAGTAGGATCCTGTATCTAGTGTGGCACGAACATCTTCAAGCTCACCAATCCCTACCTTCACGTCGAAACTTTTAGGGAGTGGTTCGGGATCCTCTTGTTCCTCATCACTGGTGTTAGAACCAAGGCCCTTCTCTTCCTCCTCAGCCTGTAGAAGTTCTTCCTTCATGCAACTCTTGCACCTAACAACCTTCCTGATGGTGATTTCGTCAGGTACATCATCAGCCAATGTAATGGCATTCGACTTCACAGTGCTGCTAGGCAGTTTGCCTTGTTCCCTACTTGCTCCTCGGTCGATCAACTCTTGCATCTTTTGATGGGCAAGCCTAGTGCTCTCTTCCAACTTATCGAGCCTTGCCCTAGTCTTCTCAGAATCTTCTTCATAACGTTTGAGAAAACTTTGTGTATGATCGACCATCTTCTGCAAGTTCTCCATCAGTTGAGCCGACTTTGACTTCGGTGGCTCTTTCGGAGCGGGGTTTTCGCAGTGATCATTACCATAGTTCAGCCTACTACGGTCTTGGTTAGGTCCATAAGTTTGGTTAGCCGGTGCATATCCTTGATTGTTATGGTATCCTCTTCTCCAAAATCCACCTCGAGGATTACTACCGTCTTGTCCGTAGCTAACTTCTTGAGTGCCAAACTCCGTAGCAAAGGCTTCTTCTTCTCCTCCTCGAGCCCAGTTGCCATCATCGTATGCCAGCTCCGATCTACACATATGAGCCCCATGCCCATAGTTCTTGCATATTCGGCATACTTCGTTCAAAACAGTTGTTCCGGTGGCGCTCTTGAGAACTTGCTTCAATTCGTTGGTAAAGCACTCGAATTGATCCCCATTCCCCCTGTACATAGGGGCTTCTTGAGTCAGTGGAGCTTCAGGTCCACGTCTCCTAACCATTGCTCTCGGACCCTTGAACTGCGAACCCTTAGCAAGCCTTTCGAAAACTGCCCAGACGGCTTCTGCGGTTTCCTCCCAAATATTGCCTCGGCATTGGAAATCCACCACTTGTTGGTTTTCGAAGGTTAGTCCATTGTAGAAGTGTTGGACTAAGTCAGAAAGTTCAAAACCATGGTGAGGGCACTTGTTCGTGAGATCTTGGAACCTCTCGAACGCGGTGTAGATGGTCTCATCATAGTCCTGTTTGAATCCGGTGATCTGCGCCTTTAGCGCGGTAGTCAAGGTGTGAGGGAAGTATTTCTCCATGAAAGCTGAAAAAACCTTTTCCCAAGTGTCCAGCGAGCCTGCTGGAAGAGAACTCAGCCATGACTTGGCTCTGTCGCCAAGTCCCATAGCAAAAACCTTCATCCTTAACTCATCCGTGGTTATGTCAGCTCCGGGTCGTGGGAGTTGGTTGACGAAATCATCGATATCGTGCAAGTACCCCATCACATCTTCCCTTGATAATCCATAGAACCTCGGAAGTTGTTGGAATGCGTGGTTCTTGATCTCCAGATCTCGGGTTGCAGACGAAAGAACAATCGCCGGTTCCCTCATACGATCCTTGGTGGGTTGTACCCATGCCTTCAGTGGTCTAGCTTCTGCCATTCCGTCGATTCCTTGAATAGACTAATTAGATATTCAGAGAAACCGGTTTCCTCTATTTCCTCTAGTGCGCGCCTTTCAAGTAGTCGCCTTCTTTGGTGGTAGACTCTGTCGATCTCAGCAATTGAATTAGCAAGCGGTGTTCTTGCAGAACGTGTATGCGGCATACACTATCTGTGACAGACTAGGAAAGGTGATTAGAAACAAACTAGGAAAGCAGAGAGAGATTAAAAAGGAAAACTAAAACTAATAGGATTAGGAATCTAAAGCTGTAAATATAAATAAATTAAACAGAAAAAAGGAGTATAGTCCCCGGCAGCGGCGCCAATTTGATGAACGTGTCAGATTCAGTCAAATAAATTTGTAATTAGCCAAAGGCAATCCACAACTACAACGAAAACCGTAGTGTAGCAGTAGAATGACTCGAGTGTCGTTCTCTCAGGACTATACTAGCTTTATCAAATCTAATTAAGAATATAAAACAGCAAATAGAAAGCAATAGGGGGTTTCAAGCAGATAATGGAGATTGGTGATAATATGGTCCTTCTTAACATAATGGGTCGATAATCATGCATAAATTCCTCGGTCTTGCATAGAGATCTTTGAATCAATCTAGTGTCCTGTTGCAAGTATTAAGCACTACGAAGATAATTTGGTCTGACTTGTCAACAACTAACGTCCTAATGTGTTCCGTAATTATTCAACACTACGAAGATAATTGGTCTGATTGTCGACAAGTGTCCAAGTGTGCATAATGATCAATACAACATACGAGAATTTTGGTTACAACTGATCAACGAAATAAAGCAATGACACGGAGTATAATGCGCGATATAGCCATTAGCATGATTATCTTCTCTCGCTAAGAATTCACATACTACCACCAATGATAAATTTAGCTACTCATAATAGGCATGCAATCAATAGAAATCATAGAAGAAAACATATTGAAAGAAGATAAAATAAGTAGATAAAAACTGTAAGATACAAAGTTACCGAAGGTTGTCAATCTCCGGATGATTGTGATCCTACGCGCTCCAATCTGCTATGAAAAAGTATCCCCTAAGCTACGGAACTCCCAGGACAGGCCCCGGGAAGTCCCTACCTAAAACTATAGAGAGAGGTGAGAAAGTAGGCTTGGAAAGATATGATTTTCGGAGAGAAAACTGAGCACTATATATAGCCCCGAATTTATCACGGGGCGGTTCGCCCCAGGACTCGGCGGTTCGCCCCACGCTTTTTTCGCGGAATTCCGCGTTTTTGAAGCGGTTTTGGATTTCTTCACCTTTTCGGACTCGGTTTATGACTTCTAGTAGCCTTCTAACCTCCAGATTCGGCCCCTAGACTCCAATTCCTATCCGGAAACCTTCAGATACTCCAAATAGGCTTCTGGAACACCAATTCCTTGTAGACTTCAATATAATTGCCCGGAAACCTCCGAATTTCAACCAAAACCTGTAAAATAAAATCTAAAGGGAAACGTGACACTATTCTAATAAAATGTACTAAAATATAGCTAAATTAACATAGATGATAGCTAAAATAGGTGAAAAAGACTCGAATGAAAGTGTAAAATACACATTCATCACCGCCTACCCATCATGCATGAACGGTCTACACGTAATGGATGTCGCCTATCCATTCTAGTTCTAAACGCGGTCAAGCACATAATGGGTGCCGCCTACCCATACATAAATATGCGGCCCGACATATAAGAGGGCGCCGCCTACCCTCGCATGCATAGCGGTCGAACGGAATGTAAAAACATGGTATTTAAACATGCATTGTCAAACGATAGCATATAGAGCATATGAAACAAGTAGTAGCCTATGTGGATGACAAATGACTTCATAATTTCATTATGAAAATTATAATCCCATACTTATAATCTCTATGAAATAATTGAAAATTTGGACTAGATGGAATAA
Organism: Plantago ovata; assembly: GCA_028274465.1. NCBI lineage: Eukaryota > Viridiplantae > Streptophyta > Magnoliopsida > Lamiales > Plantaginaceae > Plantago > Plantago ovata. The sequence goes on from CM051458.1 coordinate 40,116,748, forward strand.
TCGAAAATTCTATTGACAAAGTAGCAATTTTCGAAAACCCGAAGGACTTAATTGTAATTTTAAAAACCTTGGAGGTGTTAAATCTAAAATTCAAAAGTAGAAGGACTAATTTGCAATAAACAATAAATTGATAAATTACAAATAAGCCCTTTAACTTTATACTAATTAAATTTAACCCCTCTAGTTTAAAACAATTACAATTAAGTCATATTTATATTCCAAATATAAAATTCAATCCTCAAAACTTTCAAAAATTTGATTTTGGGTCCAACCCGGAAATATATATATATATATATATATATATATATATATATATATATATATATATATATATATATATATATATATATATATATATATATATATATATATATATATTTTTTTTTTTTTTTTTTTTTGAAAACGTGGGACGGGTCCTAGTCCCGCCCCCCGGTGCCCGCGGCACGCGAGTACCGGCGCCGCGGTCCCGGGCGACCGGCGCCCGCGGCACGCGGGCACCGGTGCCTCGGGTGCAGGCGCCTGCGTCCGCAGGCTCCGGGTACCTGCGTGACGCAGGTACCCGGGTGCCCGCGGTACACGGGCGCCTAGCGGCCCGGTCCGGACAAATACATATATATATAATTTTTTTTTTTTTTTTGAAAAATATAAATTCTAAATTTATATAAAAAACTAAACTTTTGAAAATCGAATTTATCATAGAATCAATTGCATCCACATATCTACAAAATCATACAATATATATACGTATATACGTAATCAATTAACCTGGCTCTTATACCACTGTAAGAAAATATGGTCAGATTTACCCCTAGGGTACGCAGCGGAATTTCAAAAAATTTCTTAACATACAGGTTAATTGATTATGCATATGTCATATATATATAAACACGTCAATCAGAAGACTAACCTTACCTCCAAAGCAGCTTTCAAGTCTTCGTTATATTCCGGTGTATCTTCTCCTTCGTCGAAGTCGAAGATATCTACAATACTCTGTATATCTGCAAGACAATAAGAGTTAGTTTCCAGCTCCTAGAACCTCAACCTTGGTATCCACGGATGAACAGCCTATCGGAAGAATGCTAGGATATTCTTTGTGTGACCAAGAAGACGGGGCGGCGATTCCTCCGGTGAGGTGGCGTGCGCGGGTGGCTGAAGAGGAGGGGAGAGCTTTTTATTTTCTCTAAGAAAACTGGGTAGAATAACTGTGAAAGTCTATGTCTGAAACTGTGTGTAAAAAGCTCTCTAATAGTCCACTATATATAGTAGTCTATAGAAGCCTAAAGCATAAGCAATTAGACTTCGTAAAGGAATAAGAATCTAATTCTTATCGCACAAGGAAACCAATATCAAGTCTAGATTCATCCCAATCAAATCAAAACTCAATCAGGAAAATCTAACTTATCCCTTGGACTTCTAATAGAGGAAGGAGTCGAACTCCTTCCCCTTATCCATCAGGCGCGCGCGCGCGCCTCCTAGGGACAGTAGGTGGGTCTCAATTTTGGGACCCACTTATAGTTCTAAGGCAATTCAAACTCCAAGTAGATTTTGCCCAAGTGCATATGTTAATTCTAAATTAACATATCATTTCTAATCAAACCCCCATTATATTTCCAAAATATAATCTTTAATTGTATTTACATAAAATACAATTAATTAGCCAATTCAATTAAGAATTCCAAATCATTAATTGAGCCACCAAATATTATAATTAATTCCAAATCAATTATAATCCATCAATCACAATTAATTCCAAATTAATTGCGATTCCATCTTCAAGGATATTCTGATAGACTGAATCACCACATAGTGTGACCCATAGGGCCCATCGTATTAAGCAAGTCCTAGACTAGGCAACATGGAATTCCTAGACGGTTCCATTTGCAATATTAATACGTGAGGACGTTTGAGAGGTTTCTCAAAGCTAACCCTTTCGTTGCGAAGCCTGTTGCGCTCAACGCGGCGATGGTAACGTCCCTTCATCTGACTTGCTCGAATGTATCTAGGATCGATGAAGTGTCTATCCCAATAATACATCCTCGGGCGTCTCAGGGAGTTGCTTGGTTAAGATATACTTATGACCATCATAATATATCATTTGCACTGGCCAGTGACTTTACCAACACAACTATGCAGACTATGAGCAGTGCTCTCCTGTGCTACACTTGAGAGATGAATCCTTCACAGAATCACTTATCACCCCCATTTGTATGTAGCCATAATCCTGGATCGTGTCTTAGGTGAGCTGCTTATTCAGAGCTGACATCGACGGGTCCACCGAGGATATGGGGCAACAAATGTGATGATAACGTCCTGTAAGTACAAAGGACAAATGGCATCACTTCGACAACTTACCGGTTCCCATAGACACTTCGGTGTAGAGTATACATCGATGGGAGTGTCCGGTGGGTACTTCCATTGTTCGATAAAGCTTCTTCGAACAACTATGCGCAGTTATGGGAACGTTTCTCGATTGTCCAACAATCCGTTCCGTGGCCGTGGGATCGGCTCACACTTGCTCCAACAAGTATAACCTCCACGCATACTAGTCTTGTCTGGTTCATTCAAACCCCCACATCTGAGATGAACCTCGACTACGGAGAGTTTGGAATAGATGATAACTCACATAACTCCCACTATCTGTGTGATCGGTCATCTATCCGAGGGGACATGTTTAATATCAATACAAACAGTAATAGAGATATGACATGCTGCAGCCTGGTGTAATATAAATATGAAAGCGATACTCAATAGTAAAATGCAACAAACATATATTATATTACGTTGCCCTGTGTAATAGTACATATATGCCCTCTATAAGGGCACCATGCCCTTAGTAAGGACTGTCTCTAGGACATATACACTATCAGCAGCATGTCATATCTCTATTCCTGTCTGTATTGATATTAAACATGCCCCCTCGGATAGATGACCGATCACACAGATAGTGGGAGCTATGTGAGTTATCATCTATCCCAAACTCTCCCTAGTCGAGGTTCATCTCGGATGTAGGGGTCTGAATGAACCAGCTGAGACTAGTATGCGTGGAGGTTATACTTGTTGGAGCAAGTGTGAGACGATCCCACGACCACGGAACGGATTGTTGGACAATCAAGAAACGTTCCCATAACTGCGCATAGTTGTTTGAAGAAGGATTATCGAACAATGGAAGTACCCACCGGACACTCTCATCGATGTATACTCTACACCGAAGTGTCTATGGGAACCGGTAAGTTGTCGAAGTGATGCCAGTCGTCCTTTGGACTTACAGGACTTTATCATCACGTTTGTTGCCCCATATCCTTGGTGGACCCGTCGATGTCAGCTCTGAATAAGCAGTTGACCTAAGACACGATCCAGGATTATGGCTACATACAAATGGGGATGATAAGTGTTTCTGTGAAGGATTCATCTCTCAAGTGTAGCACAGGAGAGCACTGCTCATAGTCGTTCATAGTTGTGATTGGTAGAACCGCTGGCCAGCGTATCAATATTATTATGATGGTCATAATAGATATTGGATTCACCATACAACTCACTGAAGACGCCCGTGGATGTATTATTGGGATAGACACTTCATCGATCCTAGATACATTCGAGCAAGTCAGATGAAGGGACGTTACCATCGCCGCGTTGAGCGCAACAGACTTCGCAACGAAAGGGTTTGCTTTGAGAAACCTCTCAAACGTCCTCATGTATTAATATTGCAAATGGAACCGTCTAGGAATTCCATTTTGCCTAGTCTAGGACTTGCTTAATACAATGAGGCCCTATGGGTCACACTATGTGGTGATTCAGTTTATCCGAATATCCTTGAAGATGGAATCGCAATTAATTTGGAATTAATTGTGATTGATGGATTATAATTAATTTGGAATTAATTATAATATTTAGTGGCTCAATTAGTAATTTGGAATTATTAATTGAATTGGCTAATTAATTGTATTTTATGTAAATACAATTAAAGATTATATTTTAGAAATATAATAGAGGTTTGATTTGAAAGGATATGTTAATTTAGAATTAACATATGCACATGGGCAAAATCTACTTGGAGTTTGAATTGCCTTAGAACTATAAGTGGGTCCCAAAATCGGGACCCACCTATCACCCTTAGGACGCGCGCGCGCGCGAGATGGAGTAGGGGAAGGAGTTCGACTCCTTCCTCTATTAGAAGTCTAAGGGATAAGTTAGATTTTCTTGATTGAATTTTAATTTAATTGGGAATGAATCTAGACTTGAAATTGGTCTTCTAGTGCGATAAGAATTAGATTCTTATTCCTTTATGAAGTCTAATTGCTTATGCTTTAGACTTCTATTGACTACTATATATAGTAGACTATTAGAGAGCTTTTGACATAGATTTTCACACAGTTGAAGAATCAAATTCTTAGAGAATTATTCTACCTTTCTTAGAGAAAACAAAAGCTCTTCCCCACCTCACCTAAGCCACGCGCGCGCCACCTACCGGAGGAATCGCCGCCCCATCTTCTTGGTCACACAAAGAATATCCTAGCATTCTTTCCGATAGGCTGTTCATCCGTGGATACCAAGGTTGAGGTTCTAGGAGCTGGAAACTAACTTTTATTGTCTTGCAGATAATCAAAGTATTGCAGATATCTTCGACTTCGACGAAAGAGAAGATACACCGGATTATTACGAAAACTTGGAAGTTGCTTTGGAAGTAAGGTTAGTCTTCTAATTGACGTGTTTAAATATATACGGCATATACATAATCAATTAACCTGTATGTTAAGAAATTTTTTGAAATTCCGCTGCGTACCCTAGGGGTAACTCTGACCATATTTTCTTACAGGGTCGTTACAAATGGTATCAGAGCTTGAGTTAAAACTCGACCTTGCTAGGATAGGGTCTTCTGGCCTTTGGGGTGCGTGTGAGGGTCCAAGTCGTTGGATTAGATTGAGTAGTCTTCGTTCTGTCTCTTTTAAAGTTTGGTCTTCCGCATTAACTCTGAACCGTCATGTTCGTCTGTTAACTGTCCTATTGTTCTATCTTCCGTGTTCCGAAACTGTCTTGTTGTTCATTCCTTTTAACTTCTACTAAGTTCACAAGCTTCCTATTGCCACGTTGTTCATTTTCTTTAAGGCGATAATATTGTTCCTTTGAAATGCATGAGTATTTGTTTAAAAGTATATTTATTTACTAATGTCATTAGTTGCATGATTTAAGGTTGAGACACTTTGTTATGCATTTGTCTTACTTATTGAAGTTGATGTATGTTCTTGCTTGGTTCTGTCATACTGCAATCTTTTGTTTAGCCAAAGTCGACATAAATCACTGGCAGGCGGCCGACTGTTTAAGTGATTCGTGTTAACCGAGGTCAAATGACTGATCACCTTATGAGAGAACGTTTTTATTGCACGCTTTATGCTTATGAATCTTTTCTACAACATATGAATTGCTACTTATGCTTTATCATTGCTTCTTCAATTTATGTCTGCCTTGCATGCTAGGTTAGACACACTCGAGGATTTACTTAGTGATTAGTTGCTATCTTCCTTTTGACCCCCCTAGTTTGAATTAGACCTTGGTAATTTTTGTTTACTTTCACGCGTCTCTTACTCGTTCACGCTACATTGACATAAGTTAGTGCCTTAGTCCACATTTGCGCATTTAGATACTCACGCTCGAGAAGGTTGATTTATGTTACTGATCTTAGACTAACTGCGATAGGATGGCTCCAACGAACAACACTCGCACTACCAGCAGCAACAACCACACCGCCAATGATGCTATTGCACAAGACTTGATGCAGCAGAAGGTCGCAACTTCAAATGCCTCTCGCCAAGTAGCAAGTGCGATCGCATCGTCAATTATGCCACATCAAGAAACTCTAACATTGTCGGCAGCTGAGAGGTTCACTCGTTTCCACCCGGAAAGGTTTGAAGGATCACCCCACTCAAGGAAAACTGAAGTGTGGATTGAGGGCATCGAGGATTTGTTTAGTATCTTGCACATCAACGATGCACAAATGGTGGAGCTTGCAGTGTTTCAGCTCGATGGACTAGCACGCCGTTGGTGGGTCACTGTTGATGCACGATGGAGGAGAGAAGGAAAACCTCACACATGGGAGAATTTTGTGACAGAATTTGTGGACAAGTATGTTCCCCGTAATGTCCGTATGAGAAGATTTAGTGAGTTTGAAAAGTTGAGGCAAGGGAAGATGACGGTGTCCGAGTATGATCTTAAATTCACGAGATTGTTGAAGTATGTGCCACACCTCCAAAATGATGAAATGGAAAAGATGAGGTGCTTTGTACGAGGATTGAAGCCTGAGATCAAGTTCAACCTGTTTGGAATCGAGATGTCAACTTACGCGAAGTCCGTGGAAAGAGCTGCTGAAGTGGAGAACGAATTAGGAGAGCTTGGGAGCTATGAACCTCATCGATCTGGAAAAAGGAGTTCTGATCACACGAGTAGCAAGGATCGTCCGTCTCCGCCCAAGTATCCTCGCAATCAGCGGGAAAGTCGACCTCGTCAACTCAATGATATTACTGGAGAGTCAACTAGCATAAAGTGTAATTTCTGTGGAGGAAGAACTCACGAGGAATGCAACTGCTGGAAGAAGAAGGGTTGGTGTTTGGCTTGTGGCAGCAAGGACCATAAGGTGAACGAATGTCCGAGGCGTCGCTCTCTGATTAAGTAAGGACGACCTGGTCGCACGGTTTCGAAAAACCAAGGAGAGAGTGCATCAACCAAGGGGAAGGTCTACAGTAGGGTTGGACATGAGGCTCTGTCAGCATGTGTAGCAAAAGGTACGCTTATTTGGACAAACTTCTTCTAAGTCGTGTTTGTTTATCGAACTGCACTTCTTTCGTTGGGATAGATTCGCTTGAAGTTTAAGTACCGAGTTTTTATCAAGGATTTATGGTTCGAACAGTTTTGGTTGAAGACATAAGCTCTGTTTTCCTTAGGTTAGTTACGACGTTGTTAATTTTTGTGTTGCAAAGTTTGACCTTCTATCCGACGTTTGAAGTTGAAGACTTTCGTTCCTTGTTTCTCGTTCGTTAGTTTTACATTAGTTAAGTTTCAAGGACGAAACTTCTTTTAAGGGTGGTGGAGTGTAACGCCCCGTTTTTTTGTTATTATTATTTATTTTAATTATTTAATTATCTGAATAATTTATTTTATTTGGTAATTATTTAATTTTTTTCCCGCGCAATAGAATTCGACTTTAGACCGCTCGCGTAGTAGTAATTCGTTTTATTTCGACCTTGGGCTAGCTAGCAACCTGTTTATCATCTTGCTGGCCCAATTCTTGTGGCCCAATCCTTTTGGCCCATCAGATGGTCCATCACTCCAAATACCCTAACCCTGATTGTTTTCCCACCATTCTCATTCCTTCATCCTTCACGCCTCACCAAAAGAAAAAAGAGAAGAAAGAAAAAAAAGGGCTCCCCTCTCTCCCTATTCTCGGCAGACTCCCCCGCCGCCGCCGTCGTCGGTCGACCAGTCCGATCCGTACCGTTCAGCTCACCGTCGGTTCTGTGCTCCGATCCGTCCGCCGTCGGGCTCCCGTTTGCGCCGGCCGTTCCGTTCCCGTGCTGAGTCGCGCCGTTTCTGTCTCGATCTGTCCGATTCGGTGCCGCTAGAGCGCCGCCGCCACCGTCTAGTCCGTTCGTGCTCCGCCGTGCTCCGTCCAGACTGACCGTGCTCCAATTCCGTTCCAGCTGCTGCTCCGTTCGCGATCGCTCCAGCTGCTCCGTTCTTGACCGTGTTTCCGGCTGCTGCCCCGTCAGTTCGCGTGTTGCCCCGGTCCAGTCCCGTTTCGAATTCCAGTTTCAGTTCCGGTAAGCTTGGATGCTCTGTTTTTATTTTATTTTTTCTCCTGTTTTGACCGATTTGCCCCTGTGCCATTCTGGCCGCGAACTGAAACCAGTACATGTACCTTTTAATCAATTTTGGATTAACAGTAGAGTTGTTAGACCAGATGTTGACCGAGATGACCGTTCGAGATGGTTGGGTTTCCGATTTCGTTATATGTTGACCTATTCGAACCTGTGAGACTGAACTGGACACTTTTGGAAATGTTTGTGACTGGCCTAAGCTCTGTTTGTTTTATTGGACTTGACTGTTATGTTTTATTTTATTTTATGTTGGGGTCATTGTGGAATTTCTGAAAACTGTAAGGACCTGTTAGCAAACTGAGGTTGACCGTATAGAGGACTGGTTGTGAACTGTATAATTTATGTGTGACTGTTCTGCTTGATTTTAAGACCTGAGGTACTTGTTGGTTTTTGAAATTTAAAGAGGGGTTTTTCTGTAAATGTACCTTGAAGGGCAAAATTGTATTTTCACTTCTGAACAGTATTTTAGTCGAAGTATTATTTCGTTCTGTTTTCTAAAAAAAAAAAATGGTTATGTTTTACGTTTACTGCTGAGAGTTATTTCCGTAAATCCAAATCCAAGCTAAAAGTCTTTTATTGAAAACTATTCATGATTAAATACTTTTTGTTTTGAATTTAAGTTACAAGTTGACTTGCTAGCATAGTTGGTTTTGTGAGTTATAGTTTAACCTAGAGGTCCCGAGTTCGAACCCAACCTAACCCACCTTTTCTTTGATTGCCTCCTTTACTGTTTTGTTTCCCGTTTCTACTTAAGGTAGTAACTTGGAGTTTCTTTTAGGTTCCATATCGCTCGATGTTCTGTAGTTGCACTCTTAATCCGTGCTAAGTTCAACCAACTTTGAGGTGAGTGTTCACCCCTAAACTTATCTATTTGCGAAAAACTGAAAGGCTATGTGACTATCTGTATCTATTACTATATATTCTGTTATACTGTATGCTTCCGCGTAAAAGTAACTAAGTCCTAAGTATGACTATTTACTTTCTTTGTTTATTGCTACTCTGTTCTGGATTAACTTTTCTGCAGGAACACTTCTCGGTGTTTGATTGTTCGTATCTGTTTGTTATGTATCTGTTATGTCTGTTTCTATGTGACCGGTCGATTAGGTCGTAATTAGGTAGGCTTGGGTAGTAGAGGACTATCGGGTTTGCTTGATTATTGCCTAGTCTAATCCCTTTTAGGCGCGAGGCAGAAGTCGCTGAGGTCTATTAGGGTCGTAGGTTCTGTTTCCCCAAAGTACACGGGGGTTTCTGTTTCTGTCCGGAGTTGTATACCCTCTGGAGGGAGCTATAAGGGCAATCTGGGAGTAGGAGTAACAAGGCGGGCTGCACCAACGGACTTCGACTTATTTGTTCTGTCTTTCTGTTATGTTATCTGTTCTATTTGTTATTTTATCTGCTGCAAAGGATTTTGATTTCAAAAACTGTTTACTTTCTGTTTGTAACTTAGAACCTCACTGAGATCCTTTATCTCACGCTCTCTATCTTTTCAAAAATTCCTTCCTTCCAGATACTACTGAGGATGCACGCGAGTAGGATGCCAGCGACTGAGAGAAGGGTCTGGGATGTCTTTGGGGATTGTTTTTAAAATAAGAAGATGAAACTTTACTTTCTTCACTAGTCGTTGTTCTTTTGACTTCTAAGTTACCGTTGGTTTTTACTTGATTTTGTTAGCGTTATGGCGCCAAATATTGTTATGGCATTTATTGCCGACCGTTACTTTTAAAATTATTTCGGATTTTCTCTTTTCAAGAAATTTATTTGTTTTTAAAAACCGGTACTGTTACAGTGACGACGTGATGAAACATGTTAAAATACGAATGGTTGTCCCGTGCCTATGAAACTGAGGACTTACTGCTGTTCACCAAGTTAAGACTTTTTCCTCAAAGAGGTCGAACCAATACTGGCTCTCATCAAACGAAGGAGGGTTCCCTAAAAAAGATAACACTCTCCTATTCTACCCATCTCTCAAGTAAGCCTTAAACTAATCACCACTTCCTGAATGGCAGGACGAGGATGGTCTAGAACAGATGACACTCAAACAAACAAAAGACAAAAATTACAACTCGATTACGAACATTACAAGAATTGAAAAACGAGACAAACACTTTGCTAAACTGCTTTTTGGCTTTTTTTTTTACCCTTCTTTGCTTTTTTGGGGTCTTTTCTTTTTTTTCTTTTCCAGATTTTTTCTTTTTTCTGGAATTTTTTCTCTTTTTTTTTCGATTTTTTTTATTTTTTATATATAAATAGCCGGCAGTAGCACAACAAAAAAGAAATTACAAATGACTCACAAACAACCTCCCCAAACCTATTCGAAAGAATAGGTTGGAGCACAAACTTTACGAAAAAAGAAAACAATTCACAACACACACTTAAATCGAAAAACAAGTCTAATGAAAGCGTAACCCCCTCCCCAAACCTATTCGAAAGAATAGGTTGCAAACAAAGGATCACACAATCTCACACTACCTCCTTCCTAGGCATTTAGCAATCTCAAAGCAAGGTGAAGACTTGTTGCCTCTTAGGTTCATAATTACTCGGGAAAAAAACCATAAGATCCTAACATGCATCATCCTATTATAAAGGCCTTCGTGAACCGCAGTAGAGAAAACACCACTAAGTGATGTCGAGACTACCAAGCTTAACTAAGTGCAAACATAAATGTGACAAGCCAAGCGAGAAAAACCTCAAACAAAATTCATAGAGATGAAGCATATGGTCAACGGTCATAACTAGTTAATCTACCCAATAAAAAATTTCAAAAATTTGGCAATAAACTCCACATAAAAACATGCAAAACTATACTAGGATGAATGTAGTGTATGCAACTAAATACTAAGAAAGCGGTAAACGTGCAAATGCTAATGCAAACAAAAGGTTTCACGAGTAATCATAAGCAAAACAAGTATAAAAATACCCAGCGATAACTGCCCCCAAACCTGAACGTCGTCGCTCGTCCCGAACGTCGAAAGTGGATTTAAGGTGAGGGCTAAACTTGTACCTGTAACCTATAGTACTCAAAGAAACTCGTGAGAAACCAAAACAGGTGATAAAGGAGATAAAAAGATCAATAATTTAGTATATGCGGAGAAAATGGGGTGTCCGGATGAAAATCCGGACACCAGGTTTACTGGATGCCCGGGGCGAACCGCCACACGTGGGGGGCGATTCGTCTGGGGCTTCCAGTAAGCCCCAGGTTACCTGGTCGTTCCAGGCGAATCGCCCCTCGTGGGGGGCGGTTCGCCCGGCACCTCCAGACTCCTGGAGGTGTCAGTTTTCCTCCTAAAATGTTAAATTATCATCTAGAGACCTATTTTATCACCAAAAAGATACGAAAATATAAAATTAAACACAATGATATGCTTGCAATGCAAGAAAGCGATAATACTCCGGGTTGCCTCTCGGATAGCGCCATTGTTTAAAAAGTCTCTGACTCGACTCCTTCGCGCTCCTTAGGTCTTGCCCTTACGGGTACTAGACTTCCTCTTGATTGATCTCTTCCTCATACCTAGTACCTGAGAATGAGAATGGACATACACAACAAGAACAAAATAGTTAATAGTATGAGAAGCATTAAAGCGAGGACTAGGATCAGATATGGCTCGCAACACATGTTGCTTGCCATCCACCTCAATCGTGCAAGTTCTTCGGTAGATGTCGATTATGGAGCGTAGATTTGTCAAGAAGGTTTGCCCCAAGAGAACGACATCACTCATCCCAGGTGTAGATGCCGACATCACAACGAAATTGGTGTACACAGAAGCTTCACCAATCTTAACCAATACATTCTTCACAATGCCCTCGGGTCGTACAAAGGATCCATCCGCTAGTTGCACAATGGCCTTATTCTTCGAAATCTCTCCAAGGCCACTCTTCTCAAACACATTCATGGGTAGCACATTCGAGTAAGATCCCGTATCTAGTGTAGCACGGACGTCATCGAGACTACCAATCCCAACCTTAACATCAAAGCTATCAGGAATTGGTTCAGGATCCTTAGGTTCTTCATTACTTACGTTGAGTCCCAGATCTTTATCTTCCTCCTTGTCCAATGAAGGCTCGTCTTTTGCACCACACTTGCACGCATCAACTTGCTTAATGGTGATTTCCACCGGAAGATCTCCCACCAAGTTGATCGACATGGACCTCTCAGTGTTGCTATGTAACTTCCCCTGCTCTCTACTAGCTCTAGCTTCCAATTGATCCAGACGAGCATTGATCTTTGCCGAATCCTCCTCGTATCTCTTCAAAAACACTTCGGTGAAATCCACCAATTTCTGTAAATTATCCAAGAGAGTTGCTGACTTGGATGTAGATGCTTCGACCTTAGGAGTAGGATTACTACGGTTTACCCAGTGAACATCTTCTCGTGCTAGATCTGATCTACACATATGAGCCCCATGCCCATAATTCTTCCACACCCCACATACCTCGATGGAGAGAGATGTTCCGATTAGGACACTTAGAGCTTGCCTCATCTGATTGGCGAAACCTTCGAACCTATCGCCACTCACACCATCCACTTCATGCATTGGGATCTCCTGGTTTGGTGGAGCCTCAGGTCCACGCCTCCTAACCATTGCTCTTGGATCCTTGAACTGAGATCCTTTAGCAAGCCTTTCGAAACACGCCCACACATCCTCGGCGGTCTCTTCCCAGATAGTACCACGGCATTGGAAATCCACCACCTGTTGACTCTCATATGTGAGTCCATTGTAGAAGTGTTGGACAAGATCAGGAAGCTCAAAACCATGGTGTGGACACTTGTGCATGAGGTCCTTGAATCTCTCGAAAGCGGTGTAGATGGTCTCATCATAGTCCTGTTTGAATCCAGTGATTTGCGCCTTAAGCGCGGTAGTCAATGTGTGAGGAAAGTATTTCTCCAAAAAAGCAGAATACACCTTGGCCCAGTTGTCTAGTGATCCGACTTCCAGAGAGCCTAACCATGCCTTGGCTTTATCACCAAGCCCCATAGCAAAAACCTTCATCCTCAGCTCATCATCCGTTATCCCTGCTCCGGGCCTTGGAAGATTGTTGACAAAATTGTCAATATTATTCAAGTATCCCATAACATCCTCCCTAGCCAACCCATAGAACCTCGAGAGTTGCTGGAACATGCAACTTTTGATTTCCAAATCTCGAGTTGCAGCAGAAAGAACAATAGTCGGACCTCTCATCAGTGCTTTGTTGGGTTGAACCCATGATTTCAAAAGTGGGCGAGCCATCACAAGACCTGAATATCTGTGACAGAAGTAACTCACAACCGAAAATCAGTCCTGTTAGAAATCGCCAAATCTGAAATTCAACGATAAATCGAGATAAATTTGAAAATAGTATCAATAAATAAAACAAAATAAACTAAACTACTAATTCTAGGAAGGGCTATTACTTTTGGTACCCCTGCTATTGTCGAGTATTACAGATTAGTCCAGCTATATTTTTTATTACACGAGACTCCCTTACTAAACCAATGTAATTACATTTTAACCCACGAATTTGACTTTCTGCGCTCTACGCCCTGGAAATGACATTTATGCCCCCGCCGGAATTTCAGATTCTGAATTACGCCAAACAACATGAAGTTTCGTTTATTACAAATTCACCCCAAATGTTTTGACTTTTACAATATTAACACAGACAATTTATAAATTAACCCACATAATTTAGCTATATTTCAAAATAGTTTACAAAATTATTTTAAAACAAACCCCTACAAAAATTGAATTTCAAAATGAGTCCCAAATTTTATTTTTTACCTTTTCTTTTTTTCTTGATTAAATAAAAATAAATAATACTAAATAAAAATAAATAAATAAATAAAAAAAAGGAAGAAGATGAACAGTAACTCCGATCGGAGTACAAAGCTCCGATTGGGGCTTTGCAAAGCCCCAATCGGAGCTTGCCACAGCTCCAATCGGAGCTGTGTTACACAGCTCCGATTGGAGCTGTGCCAAGCTCCGATTGGAACTTAACACAGCTCCAATCGGAGCTTTAAACTCCGGTACCGGATTTCTAACTTTGGTACCGGAGCTGTAAACTCCGGTACCGGAGTTGGATTTAAAAAAAATGTAAAAGAAAAAAAAAGAAAGAAAAGAGAAAAGAAAGAAAGACAAAAAAGAAAAATAGAAAAAAGAAAAGAAAGAAGAACGAAAAAAAAGAAAAAATAGAAATTATATAGTTAAGGGCGTGTTTGGTTGAGCGAAAATTAGAAAACCCAACTTACCGGAGTCAACACCGGAGGTCCGACTGGACTAAAATGTAATTAACCGCTATAGTTGGACTAGAATTGTAACATCCCGTTTTATTTATTTATTTATTTTAATTATCTGAGTAATTTAATTATTTAATAATTTAATTAATTTCTTTCTACGTTATCAAAACCGAGCTAAAAGGGCGTTTGATTTCTTAGTGGACCAATTGCATTTTCTCGATTTGGACCTTTATCTAGCTCATTTTTTAGGCCCAATTCGGCTGGCCCGTGTCACAAGGCCTGATCCACCTTTCAAACCCTAACCCTAATCTATTATCCATCCTTTTCATTCCTCTATCCCTTCTCTCTTCTCCTTCACGCAGTCACACGCACACACACATACAAACTCACGGCATCTTCATCTCCTCCACCAAACGACCACCACCGTACCACCTCTCTGTCCCGTCACCACCATCTGCCGCCGCCACCGTCGCCGTCCGTGTTGTGCCCGAGCCGCGCTTCTTTCTGCTTCCCGTTCGCCGCCGTCGCGATTCCATTCCGCCGCCGGTTTGTCTCGGTCCGTTCCGTGCCGTCCGTTTTTCCGCCCCGTCCTGTCCCGATCGCCGTGCCGTTCACCACCGTCGAGATTCCGCGTGCCGTCGGTCTCGATCCGTTCGTCCTCTGCCCTGATCCGTTCCGCTCCGGCACGCGCCCGTCGACTCCGGCTCCCGTTCCATTCCGCTCCGGACGTGCTTTGTTTCATTCGTCGTTTGGTAAGGCTTCGCTCCCGTTCAGCTGTTTGTTCATTCGAATTCAATTGGAGATTGTAACCCTTACTGACTCGTGTTTTGGGATTAAATCCCGTGTTTCTTGTTTGTTGGATGGTAACAGATACGATCCCGTTTTCCCATTTTGAAAGGTAAATCTCGATTCCTTTTTCTTCTTCTTCGTTTGTTTTCTTTTTGATTTCTGGACCATTTTGCCCCTACGAAATATGGACTTGACCGTTTTACCCCTGTCTTATAATTGACTGTTTTACCCTTGTGAGATTCTGGAATTGACTATTGTATCCCTGGCCGGTTGTTAATTGACTGTTTTGCCCTTGCGTAAATCTGGACCTTTGTTGACTTGACAGAAGGATTGATCGACCTTGACTGTATTTGTTGGCCTTGAGATTTAGAATTACGATCTTACCCTTCCGTATTGAGCTAGGAGGTGGACTATTAATATGTTGTATTTAGTTCGACTTGGATTTGAATTGACCATTTTACCCTTTCGTATTTTCTGGACTTGGAGGACCGTTTGACTTTGGCTACTGGTTGACTGTTGACCTAGTTTTTCTAAAAGTATAGATCGACCCCTGAGTTACAGTTTTGACTTAAACCCCGACTTAGAGAATTACTTTTTTTGATGTTGTCATTTAAAGGACTAAACTGCAATTAGTAATCTCGGGGCTTTTCGTAATTTTAGATTCTATTGGGACTCGTTTTGAATTTCTAAAACTACTGAGAGGGCTGTTTTGAGATTTCTGAAACTCTGAGGACTTGTTTGCAATTTCTAAAATTACTTCTAAAATTTAAATGTCTTTTCTGAAAGTTAACCAGTTATTAAATTCTTTTCAGAGCATTTCAATTGAATTTCTCACTAGCCTAGGTGGTTTAGTGCTAGCTAGTTCAAACTTAAGGTTCTGAGTTTGAGTCCCACCTTTGACTTCTTTTCTTCGATTGTTATTTTTATTACCGTTTAGACTTCCGTTTCGACTTCTAGTTAGTAACTAGTCGTTTTCTATATAGGTGATCCGTCCGTTATCTCGTAATTTGTTGTCCCTTCCGTGGTTCTTGCTCGCACTATTTAAGGTCAGTGATACTGTCTGTTTTCTAAAACTACAAGGAAGTTATGTGTTAATTGCCTGCTATATTATTGTGTACTTATTGTTTGTTCCTATTTCATATGTATGCCTACACGCATGTTACTTTCATAAGTTTAATCGCACGTTTGAAATGCTATGCATGATTGTCTTAATTCACCGAACTTCCTGCATT
This sequence comes from Plantago ovata, assembly GCA_028274465.1. NCBI lineage: Eukaryota > Viridiplantae > Streptophyta > Magnoliopsida > Lamiales > Plantaginaceae > Plantago > Plantago ovata. The sequence goes on from CM051458.1 coordinate 40,132,845, forward strand.
GATTATTGCACTGTACTATATATAATATTGTTTGCTGTCTTACTGACTCTTCAACTGACTACAAGCATTCTTAACTGACCATTGTTTTCTAATACCTTTCTCGGTTTCCGAGCATTGTTTTAATGTTAACTATTGACCGGTCGATTAGTTGATAAGTAGGTAGGCTTGGGTAGTGTTGACTATCAGGTTTATTTACAAGTCACCTAGTCTAATCCCTTAAGACGCGAGGCAGAAGAAGCTGAGGTCTATTTGGGTCGCAGGACTTCTCCTGAACGTACGCAGGACATTGTACTGGCTAGAATTAAATTCCTTCTAGACGGGGTGATAAGGGCTATTGGGAGTAGGAGCAATAAGGCGGGCTGCACCAACTGTTACTATACTGTTTTCAAAACAACTGACTTACTGTTTTCTGACATCTTAACCGATTGTTTTGCTTGTTTACTGAACTGATTGTTATCTGAATTTACTGAATGTAATTTGCCTGTCTTTAAACCGAAAGATCTTCTACAAAATTGCACGAAATCAACATTGCATGAGCGCCACTGAGATCCTTTATCTCACCACTCTTTTCAAAATACTTCCTTGTAGGTTCGACTTCCAATGAGCTCTAGTAGGCGTCTGGCGACTCGAGAGTGTGGGGGAGTTTTGGTTTGGGGTTGTTTTCAAATAAGGAGAAACTTTGTCTTCACTTGTTATTTTCCATTGAACTTCATCATTTTTTAGCTTTCGCATTTATTTCTCTTGAATTGTAAGCTCGTTTGAGAGCCAAAACCTTTACTTACCGTTATTTTGAAACGACCGTTCGATTTTCCGATTTAATTATTATTTTCAAAATTACCGTACCGTTACAGATGGTATCAGAGCTTGAGTGCAAACTCAAGCTTGCTAGGATAGGATCTTCTGGCCTTTGGGATGTGTGTGTGAGGGTCCTAGTCGCCGCATAGGTTGAGTGGTCAGTGTTCTGTCTCTTTTACTGTCTAGTTTTCTGTTCTAACTCTAAATTGTTCGACTGTTGAGTTTCTGAGATTGCCCTACTATTGTTACTGTTTGACCTTGACTAAATTATTGACTGCCTTGCTCCGTGCTTGCCTTAAGTTTCTGAACCACTTATCTGTCTGTTTAGCTTGAATTTTCTTAACTCTCTTTCTGCATGATACTATTGTTGACTCTGTTTGCTCTTACTGAGGCTATCCGATTGTTTATGTTGCCTAAGTTAAATGCATGTTGTGTATGTGTTCTATTTAAAAGTATGTTACATTTTACGTTATTGATCGCATGCTTTAAGTTCTCATTTATGCAATAGTTTGGCCTTAAGATTGTAACTCCTTAGGATAGTCACACTCGAGGACGTTAGTTACATTACTTACCTTAGACTAATTGCGATAGGATGGCTCTAAGGATTAACACTCGCAACGGCAACAACAACACCAACAACGGCAGCCCCAGCAGTGACCACAACAACAATGATGGCACTTCGGACCAAGTTGAGCGGATCATTGCCGCCTTGGGAAACTTCAGTGAGACTATGCGCCATTTTAGGCCACCCCCTGCTCAGCCTGTTGCACTGCCACCGACTCAAACCATCGACCAAGCTGCCGAGCGCTTCACCCGTTTCCATCCCGACCAGTTCGATGGGGCGCCTGACGCCCGCAAGGCTGAGCTCTGGCTAGAGAGCATGGAGAACTTGTTCTCAATTCTGCACTACCCGGACGAGAGAAAGATTGAGCTTGCAGCGTTCCAGTTCGTGGGAGCAGCGAGAAATTGGTGGAGGACCGTCGATGCAAGGTGGAGACAAGAGGAAGTTGACCGCACTTGGAAGAACTTCGAGAAGGAGTTTATGGACAAGTTCGTACCCCGTTTGGTCCGTGAGAACAGGAGGGACGAATTCCAAACCTGGTGCAAGGACGGATGAACGTCGCGGACTATGACTCAGAGTTCACTCGGCTGTTGAAGTATGTGCCGCACTTTCAGAATGACGAGAGGGAGAAGGTACGCCACTTTGTGAAGGGTTTGAAGTCGGAAATTCGATACAGCCTGTTCGAGATCGAGTTGTCAACCTACGCGAAAGCCGTGGAAATAGCTGGTGAAGTGGAGAGTGGTTTGGGAGAACTAGAGAGCTATGAACCTCGGCGATCTCGAAAAAGGAGTTCTGACCATAGGAGTAGCAAAGATAGAAAGGATCGTCGGTCTCCATCCAAGTACCCTCGCAATCAGCGGGAAAGTCGACCTCTCCAAGTTGTTGATAGTACCGGACCTTCATCTAGGAGGAACTGCAACTTTTGTGGAGGAACGAATCACGAGGAAAGCAACTGCTGGAAGAAGAAGGGTTGGTGTTTGGCTTGTGGCAGCAGGGATTATAAAGTTGGTGATTGTCCGAGACGTTACTCTCTAGCTGAAGATGGAAGATCTGGAGGCTCGAGTTCTAAGAGCCAAGGAAGTGGTACTAAAGCCAAGGCGAGAGTCTACAATATGTTCGCACGTGAGCCTTCCTCGGCAAATGTAACAAAAGGTACGCTTCATTAAGTCAATTTTTTTATCGTCTAAGTTTTTGGTTGCTGCTCTGCCGCTCTACGTTTATTAGGTTAGATACACTTAAAGTTTATGTTATCGACGACTTTCTGAGGACTCGTTACTTGGAATCGTTTGGTTGAAGAAATAGGCTCCGTTTTCTTTAGTTTAGTTTCGAATTAAACTTTTGGCTTGCGAGTTTGTTCTTTCATCCAACGTTTGAAGTTGAAGGCTTTCGATTCTCCGTTCCCCGTGCGTTCGTTTTATGCTAGTTAAGTTTCGAGGACGAAACTTCTTTTAAGGGTGGTGGAGCGTAACTTCCCGTTTTATTTATTTATTTATTTATTTTAATTATCTGAGTAACTTAATTAATTTCTTTCTACGTTATCAAAACCGAACTAAAAGGGTTTTTGATTTTTTAGTGGACCAATTGCATTTTCTCGATTTGGACCTTTATCTAGCTCATTTTCTACGCCCAATTCGGCTGGCCCGTGTCACAAGGCCTGATCCACCTTTCAAACCCTAACCCTAATCTATTATCCATCTTTTTCATTCCTCTATCCCTTCTCTCTTCTCCTTCACGCAGTCACACGCACACACACATACAAACTCACGGCATCTTCATCTCCTCCACCAAACGACCACCACCGTACCACCTCTCTGTCCCGTCACCACCATCTGCCGCCGTCGCCGTCCATCTAGCCGCCGCCGTCGCCGTCCGTGTTGTGCCCGAGCCGCACCGCTTTCTGCTTCCCATTCGACGCCGTCGCGATTCCGTTCCGCCGCCGGTTTGTCTCGGTACGTTCCGTGCCGTCCGTTTCGCTGCCCCGTCCTGTCCCGATCGCCGTGCCGTTCACCGCCGTCGCGATTCCGCGTGCCGTCGGTCTCGATCCATTCGTCCTCTGCCCTGATCCGTTCCGCTGCGGCACGCGCCCGTCGACTCCGGCTCCCGTTCTGTTCCGTTTCCATTTCGCTCCGGACGTGCTTTGTTTCATTCGTCGTTTGGTAAGGCTTCACTCCCGTTCAGCTGTTTGTTCATTCGAATTCAATTGGAGATTGTAACCCTTACTGATTCGTGTTTTGGGATTAAATCCTGTGTTTCTTGTTTGTTGGATGGTAACAGATACGATCCCGTTTTCCCATTTTGAAAGGTAAATCTCGATTCCTTTTTCTTCTTCTTCGTTTGTTTTCTTTTTGATTTCTGGACCATTTTGCCCCTACGAAATCTGGACTTGACCGTTTTACCCCTGTCTTGTAATTGACTGTTTTACCCTTGTGAGATTCTGGAATTGACTATTGTATCCGTGGCCGGTTGTTAATTGACTGTTTTGCCCTTGCGTAAATCTGGACCTTTGTTGACTTGACAGAAGGATTGACCGACCTTGACTGTATTTGTTGGCCTTGAGATTTAGAATTACGATCTTACCCTTCCGTATTGAGCTAGGAGGTGGACTGTTAATATGTTGTATTTAGTTCGACTTGGATTTGAATTGACCATTTTACCCTTTCGTATTTTCTGGACTTGGAGGACCGTTTGACTTTGGCTACTGGTTGACTGTTGACCTAGTTTTTCTAAAAGTATAGATCGACCCCTGAGTTACTGTTTTGACTTAAACCCCGACTTAGAGGATTACTTTGTTTGATGTTGTCATTTAAAGGACTAAACTGCAATTAGTAATCTAGGGGCTTTTCGTAATTTTAGATTCTATTGGGACTCGTTTTGAATTTCTAAAACTACTGAGAGGGCTGTTTTGAGATTTCTCAAACTCTGAGGACTTGTTTGCAATTTCTAAAATTACTTCTGAAATTTAAATGTCTTTTCTGAAAGTTAACCAGTTATTAAATCCTTTTCACAGCATTTCAATTGAATTTCTCAATAGCCTAGGTGGTTTAGTGCTAGCTAGTTCAACCTTAAGGTTCTGAGTTCGAGTCCCACCTTTGACTTCTTTTCTTCGATTGTTATTTTATTACCGTTTAGACTTCTGTTTCGACTTCTAGTTAGTAACTAGTCGTTTTCTATATAGGTGATCCGTCCGTTATCTCGTAATTTGTTGTCCCTTCCGTGGTTCTTGCTCGCACTATTTAAGGTGAGTGTTATTGTCTGTTTTCTAAAACTACAAGGAAGTTATGTGTTAATTGCCTGCTATATTATTGTGTACTTATTGTTTGTTCCTATTTCATATGTATGCCTACACGCATGTTACTTTCATAAGTTTAATCGCACGTTTGAAATGCTATGCATGATTGTCGTAATTCACCGAACTTCCTGCATTGATTATTGCACTGTACTATAATATGATATTGTTTGCTGTCTTACTGACTCTTCAACTGACTACTGCATTCTTAACTGACCATTGTTTTCTAATACCTTTCTCGGTTTCCGAGCATTGTTTTAATGTTAACTGTTGACCGGTCGATTAGGTTGATAAGTAGGTAGGCTTGGGTAGTGTTGACTATCAGGTTTATTTACGAGTCACCTAGTCTAATCCCTTAAGACACGAGGCAGAAGAAGCTGAGGTCTATTTGGGTCGTAGGACTTCTCCTGAACATACGCAGGACATTGTACTGGCTAGAATTGAATTCCTTCTAGACGGGGTGATAAGGGCTATTGGGAGTAGGAACAATAAGGCGGGCTGCACCAACTGTTACTGTACTGTTTTCAAAACAAATGACTTACTATTTTCTGACATCTTAACCGATTGTTTTGCTTGTTTACTGAACTGATTGTTATCTGAATTTACTAAATGTAATTTGCCTGTCTTTAAACCGAAAGATCTTCTACAAAATTGCACGAAATCAACATTGCATGAGCACCACTGAGATTCTTTATCTCACCACTCTTTTCAAAATACTTCCTTGTAGGTTCGATTTCCAATGAGCTCTAGTAGGCGTCTGGCGACTCGAGAGTGTGGGGGAGTTTTGGTTTGGGGTTGTTTTCAAATAAGGAGAAACTTTGTCTTCACTTGTTATTTTCCATTGAACTTCATCATTTTTAGCTTCCGCATTTATTTCTCTTGAATGGTAAGCTCGTTTGAGAGCCAAAACCTTTACTTACCGTTATTTTTAAAATACCGTTCGATTTTCCGATTTAATTATTATTTTCAAAATTACCGTCCCGTTACAAGACTGAAAAGTGAGTGTTTAGTGGGGGTGGTAGATGTAATTTTGTCTTCTAGGAATTGAATGCTGAAAATATAAATAAGCTAAACAGAAAAAAGGAGTATATGATAGTGTATATGTCCTAGAGACAATCCTTATTAAGGGCATGCAGTCCTTATAGAGGGCATATATGTACTATTACACACGTCAACGTAATATAATATATGATTGTTGTTTGACTATTGAGTATCGCTTTCATATTTATATTACACCAGGCATGCAGCATGTCATATCTCTATTTCTGTCTGTATTGATATTAAACACTATGTGAGTTATCATCTATCCCAAACTCTCCCTAGTCGAGGTTCAACTCCGATGTAGGGGTCTGAATGAATCAGATGAGACTAGTATGCGTGGAGGTTATACTTGTTGGAGCAAGTGTGAGCCGATCCCACGGCCACGGAACGGATTGTTGGACAATCGAGAAACGTTCCCATAACTGCGCATAGTTGTTCGAAGAATAATTATCGAACAATGGAAGTACCCACCGGACACTCCCATCGATGTATAATCTACACCGAAGTGTCTATGGGAACCGGTAAGTTGTCGAAGTGATGCCAGTCGTCCTTTGGACTTACAGGACTTTATCATCACATTTGTTACCCCATATCCTTGGTGGACCCGTCGATGTCAGCTCTGAATAAGCAGTTGACCTAAGACACGATCCACGATTATGGCTACATACAAATGGGGATGATAAGTGATTCTGTGAAGGATTCATCTCTCACGTGTAGCACAGGAGAGCACTGCTCATAGTCGTTCATAGTTGTGATTGGTAAAACCGCTGGCCAGCGTATCAATATTATTATGATGGTCATAATAGATATTGGATTCACCATGCAACTCACTGAAGACGCCCGTGGATGTATTATTGGGATGGACACTTCATCGATCCTAGATACATTCGAGCAAGTCAGATGAAGGGACGTTACCATCGCCGCGTTGAGCGCAACAGGCTTCGCAACGAAAGGGTTTGCTTTGAGAAACCTCTCAAACATTCTCATGTATTAATATTGCAAATGGAACCGTCTAGGAATTCCATTGCCTAGTCTAGGACTTGCTTAATACAATGAGGCCCTATGGGTCACACTATGTGGTGATTCAGCTTATCAGAATATCCTTGAAGATGGAATCGCAATTAATTTGGAATTAATTGTGATTGATGGATTATAATTGATTTGGAATTAATTATAATATTTAGTGGCTCAATTAATGATTTGGAATTATTAATTGAATTGGCTAATTAATTGTATTTTATGTAAATACAATCAAATATTATATTTTGAAATATAATAGAGGTTTGATTTGAAAGGATATGTTGATTTAGAATTAACATATGCACTTGGACAAAATCTACTTGGAGTTTGAATTGCCTTAGAACTATAAGTGGGTCCCAAAATTGGGACCCACCTATCTCCCGTAGGACATGAGAGCGCGCGCGCGCAAGAGGTGGAGTAGGGGAAGGAGTTCGACTCCTTCCTCTATTAGAAGTCCAAGGGATAAGTTAGATTTTCCTGATTGAGTTTTAATTTGATTGGGAATGAATCTAGACTTGATATTTGTTTTCTAGTGCGATAAGAATTAGATTCTTACTCCTTTACGAAGTCTAATGGCTTATGCTTTAGGCTTCTATTGACTACTATATATAGTAGACTATTAGAGAGCTTTTTCATTATTCTGAACAATCAATTCTTAGAGAATTATTCTACCCAGTTTTCTTAGAGAAAATAAAAAGCTCTCCCCTCCTCTATAAGCCACACGCGCGCACCACCTTGTCGGAGGAATCGCCGCCCCATCTTCTTGGCCACACAAAGAATATCCTAGCATTCTTTCTGATAGGTTGTTCATCCGTGGATACCAAGGTTGAGGTTCTAGGAGCTGGAAACTAACTTTTATTGTCTTGCAGATAATCAAAGTATTGCAGATATCTTCGACTTCGACGAAGGAGAAGATACACCGGATTATTACGAAGACTTGGAAGCTGCTTTGGAAGTAAGGTTAGTCTTCTAATTGACGTGTTTAAATATATACGGCATATACATAATCAATTAACCTGCATGTTAAGAAAATTTTTGAAATTCCGCTGCGTACCCTAGGGGTAACTCTGACCGTATTTTCTTACAGTGGTATCAGAGTCAGGTTAATTGATTACGTATATATATTGTATGCTTTTGTAGCTTATGTGGATGCAATTGATTCTATGATTAATTCGATTTTCAAAAGTTTTGTTTTTTATATAAATTTAGAATTTATAGTTTTTTCAAAAAAAAATAATATAAAATATTATATATATTGATCGGGCAGCCTGCGTGACGCAGGCGGCGGGCGCCGGCGCCCGGGCGCCTGCAGCCGCAGGCGCACGGCGCCCTCGTGCCGCAGGCGCCTGTGTGCTTGCGGGACGCAGGCGCCCGTGCGCCTCTAGAAATAAGACTCCAAATCCGCCAATTAAAAGATTGGAGTTTTGCTCTGGTGCTTTGCGGAAATGCGTTTAGCGTTCTGTGTAACGCACCTTATCTCAGCTAAAGAAAGTCACTCAATTTCAACGAGCGAAGAATGAGACAGATAACAACGCTAGATGAAAGCCAACTAGCCCCAAGTAGAACTGCAACCCAACAGATTCCTTCGGTTTGCATTCCTTAAGATCGAAAAAGAGAAAGGAGAAGGCAGGCTCGGATCTGACTAGGGCAATGGAAAGAAAGCTTCCTCCTGTCGGTTGCTGGATAGCTTCTTGGCCGTGCGCAAGGGACCTGGATAACTTATTGAAGCATGAGTCTTTCCTGAGATTGAGCCTCGACAGGCGTCGGGCGCCTGCGCCGCAGGCACGGTAGGGGATGGGACTAGGTCCCGTCCCATATTTTAATATATATATATTTTTCGGGTTGGACCCAAAATCAAATTTTTGAAAATTTTGAGGATTGAATTTTATATTTGGAATATAAATATGATTTAATTGTAATTGTTTTTAACTAGAGGGGTTAAATTTAATTAGTATAAAGTTAAAGGGCTTATTTGTAATTTATCAATTTATTGTTTATTGCAAATTGGTCCTTCTAGTTTTGAATTTTGGATTTAACACCTCCAAGGTTTCAAAAATTACAATTAAGTCATTCGAGTTTTCAAAAATTGCTACTTGGTCAATAGAATTTTCGATTTTTCAATCTAGTCCAAATTTTCAATTTTTTCATAGAGATTATAAGTATGGGATTATAATTTTCATAATGAAATTATGAAGTCATTTGGCATCAACATAGGCTACTACTTGTTTTGTTTGCTCGATATGCTATTGTTTGACAATGCATGTTTAAATACCAAGTATTTTACTTTCCGTTCGACCGCTATGCATGCGAGGGTAGGCGACGCCCTCTTATATGTCGGACCGCATATTTTATGTATGGGTAGGCGGCACCCATTATGTGCTTGACCGCGTTTAGAACTAGAATGGATAGGCGGCATCCATTACGTGTAGACCGCTCATGCATGATGGGTAGGCGGCGCCCTTATTTGTTTGTAGATGACTGATAACAACCCTCAAGCGACAAGCCCCAACCAATATAAGTACAAAAACATATATATGTATGTATTTCTGAGATGCTTTCCATAAGGTGCTTTAATTCTGAACTTTCATTGCGTTTTCTTGTATTGGCGACCTCGTCTTACAGACTCGCAGTGATCGTCAGATTAGAGTAAGCCTATGGTTATGACTTACTACATATTGTATCTAGCGACCTCGATAGGTACAATATGTAGGGCATCTGGTTAAATTAGATTTAACAACCAAGAGTTGCGTGACGCAATTGGATAGTCCTACCGATCATATTATGCTGTGCGACCAGCCCCCGTTGGAGTATAGCATAGTATGGATTTGGATCTTGGCCACTACGGTAACTTGTTGGACATTACCCGTATGTTTGTTTTGGGGGCAAACATATGTGAAAATAGTGGGAGCTAAACAGCTAAAGGACCTTGTTGTTTCGTTATGTTGACTGTGTATTTAGAAATAATATTTCAATAGTTGATTTATTATTTTCGTTCTATATTATTTCTCCTGGAAAACCGAAATGGCGAGTATCTCGCTCCGTGCTGTCTTAGAGAAGCAAATTTTGACCGGACCAAACTTCCTAGATTGGATCAGGAATATATGTTTGGTGCTGAGGTACGAAAGGATTGAGTACGTCTTGGACGAGGCTAATCCCGTGTGTCCCGAGAATCAGACTGCCGATCAAATTGCTGATTTGGAATCAAGCCAACGAGGCAAAGTCTGATAAGCATCATGAGGATGCTAGATCCGCGCAGTGTATTATGCTGGCGTCAATGAGCTGCAGAGACAACATGATAGCATGTTGCCGTATGAGATGCTGAAGCATCTTGAGTCACTCTTTAAGACGACAGCAAGAAGTGTTGAATTTGATTTGATCAAAGAGATACACAGATGCGAGCTCAATGAAGGAGGGAACATGTCTGAACATGTTCTCAAGATGAGAATAAGATCATGGTGATCTTTGTCCTTCAATCATTGCCGAGTTCGTATTCGCAGTTCATCATTAATTACACGATGAATGCGAAGGACATAACACTGCCTGAACTTCATAATCTGCTGAAGACATATGATCAAACTCTTCCTAAGAAGGAAAAGTCGATCATGCTTGTTGGGCAACCGTCTAACTCAAACCCGAAAAGCAAAGGTGCTAAGGGTAAGGGAAAATCGGGAGCCAAGGCTAACACTTGGAGTGATAAGCCTAAGCGTCCGAACCAGAAAAGGAAGTTCAAGAGAAGCGGAACGGTGCGCACAGATGAATGTCTTTTCTGTAAGCAGAAAGGACATTGGAAGAAAGATTGCCCAAGCTTAGGGCAGATCAAGCTAAGAAGTCATCAGCTTCTGGCTCAGGTATGTTTGTTATTGAAATGAACATGAATACTTTTGACTCCAATGGTTGGGTATTAGATACAGCCTGTGGCTCGCACATTTGTAAGAATGTGCAGGGGCTAATTGAACATAGGCTAGTCAAGCAAGGTGAAATCGACTTGCATGTTGGGAACAACAATCCAGTTGAAGTCAAACGCGTTGGACGCTGCAAGATAGATTTACCATCAGGACAATGTTTGGAACTTGATAACGTTTATTTTGTTCCATCCATTGTCAGAAATATTATTTCCATTCCATTGTTGGACAATTTGGGTTTTCCTAATAATACTTGTTATTTTTTATTGAATGACCAGTATTATGGAAAAGCTCGCTTAGTGAATGGTTTATATATTTTGCAATGTAGTCTACCTTTATTTCAAATACATAACAAACAACCGTCTTCAAGTAGGAAGAATAATCCATCTTATCTATGGCATTGTTGGCTAGGCCATATCAATGAAACACGGATTCAAAGACTAAGGAAGTTGGACTACTTAGAACCATTTGATTTTGAATCATATGGTACATGCGAATCATGTGTTAAGGGTAAGATGGCGAACAAACCTTTTGTTGAACAAGGTGTTCGTGCCACTCGCTGCTTAGAGCTCATACATACCGATGTATGTGGACTTTTTAAAGTCCATGCGCGTGGGGGTTATCCTTACTTCGTTACCTTTACTGACGATTTCTCAAGGTATGGATATATTTATCTTATGAAGAATAAATCCGAGACCTTTGGGAAATTCAAGGAGTTTAGGAATGAGGTCGAGAATGAATTGAACCTAAGGATAGTCACTTTTCGATCAGATCGAGGAGATGAATACCTTAGTGAAGAATTTATCGACTACTTGAAGGAAAATGGAATTCAATCGCAATGGACTCCTCCTGGAACACCACAATTAAATGGTGTGTCTGAGAGAAGGAATCGAACCCTGTTAGACATGGTGAGATCAATGATTGGATTCTCGACTCTTCCAAAAATATCTATGGGGATATGCACTACAAACTGCAATCTACATTCTGAACCGTGTACCATCTAAATCAGTGGAGAAAACTCCTTATGAGTTATGGAAGGGAAAGAAGCCCTCACTGGGCTATCTTAGACCTTGGGGCTGTCTTGCGATAGTCAAACTGATGCTCACTGATAAGTTAGATGCCAAGGGTGTCAAAGTATATTTCATAGGCTATCCTCGTCAGACGAGAGGCTATGAATTCTATCATGCTGAAGATCACAAGGTGATAGTATCTAGAAACGTCAAGTTTTTAGAAGCAGAATACCTCGAAGAAGAGAGGATAGATGACATGATAGAACTTGAAGTAATTCAAGACTTTGACACGCGCGAACATGAGTTCTCTAAATCTTCTGATTTGGACTCAAGTTTAGTGGGAGCTTTCGAAGCAGACAAGGGTAATGATATGACACTTGCTAGGCATGTCATAGTCAGTGGGAGTCCTGTGATTAGATCAACAGTTGAAACCACACCAATAGAACCCGTTGTTAATCAAACTGTGCAACGAGTTGCACAAGAGAAGCCTCCCTGCAGGGAACAGGGTCGCATGGGGACACCAGCTGCATTAGTGCCCACTGATAATGTTCGTGTTACACGAAGCCAGAAAAGAAAAGCACCAGAATCAGTCGAGCTCCGTAGGTCGAAGAGGATCATAAAAGGACCTCAGAAGCAAAGCCTTATGATAGAAGACATCAGTGAACTTGATGTCGGCTTATCGGATCGGGAAGATCCCGAGACCTACAAAGAGGCAATATTTGATATTGACTCAGACAAATGGCATGAGGCCATGGAATTGGAAATGGACTCCATGTACCTGAACCAAGTTTGGAACTTGGAAGACTTGCCCCAAGGGGTTAGACCTATTGGGTGCAAATGGGTCTTTAAACGAAAGACTGATGCCGATGGCAAGGTACCAACGCACAAGGCTAGACTTGTGGCAAAAGGCTACACGCAAAGGTATGGCATCGATTACGATGAAACCTTTTCACCGGTAGCAAAATTGAAGTCCATTCGAATTCTACTTGCGATAGTTGCCTAAAATGATTATGATATCTGGCAGATTGATGTAAAGACTGCCTTCCTCAATGGCAACCTTGAGGAAGAGGTCTATATGGTACAGCCGGAAGGTTTTATTAGTAAAACCAGGCCGACTACTGTACGCAAATTACAAAGATCCATCTATAGGCTAAAGCAAGCGTCTAGGAGCTGGAATATCCGCTTTGATGAAGCTGTCAAATCGTTTGACTTCAACAGAAGCAAGGAAGATCCCTGTGTCTACACTAGGCACAGCGACAAGGGAGTCGTTTTCATGATCATCTATGTTGATGACATTTTGATCATGGGAAACAATGTCTCTATGCTAGAAGAAACTAAAGTTTGGTTATCAAGTACCTTCTCAATGAAGGACTTGGGTGAGGCGAACTACATCCTAGGGATCAAGATCTATAGAGATAGATCCAAGAGGATGTTAGGATTGACACAGTCCACCTACATCGACAAAATACTGAAGCGTTATAAGATGGACGACTCAAAGAGAGGCTTTCTCCCAGCTAGGCATGGGATTGTCTTATCAGTTAAGGATGGTCCTAAAACTGATGAAGAAAGAAATGCAATGAGTCGTGTGCCCTATGCTTCGGCAGTAGGGTCTATAATGTATGCAATGAATTGCACAAGGCCCGATGTGGTATATGCGCTTAGTGTCACTTGTCGACACCAACAGAATCCAGGAGTACCTCACTGGAATGCTGTAAAGAACATTCTTAAGTACCTTCGATGGACTAAGGAAATGTTCTTGGTGTTTGGTGGAGAACCAGAATTAAAGATGTCTGGTTATGTCGACGCTGGATTTGAATCAGATCCTGATGACTTTGAGTCACAGACAGGATACGTATTCAAATTGAACGGAGGAGCTATCTGTTGGAAGAGTTCTAAGCAAGCCACGATTGCTGACTCATCCACAGAAGCCGAGTACATTGCTGGATCAGAAGCTTCGTAAGAAGCTGTCTGAATTTCAGAGTTCTTGAAGGAATTGAGGGTTGTTCCTGCTCCTAGTCCAATAACAATTTATTGGGACAATACGGGCGCCGTTGCTCCAGCTAAGGAGCCTAGATCTACAAACAAGAACAAACATGTACTTAGAAAGTATCACGTTATACGTGAGATTATTGATAGATGAGAAGTTGGTATGGAACGTGTCTCTACCACGGACAACGTGGCAGATCCTTTCACCAAGGTCTTATCAGTGGATGTCCACTTAAGACATTATGCTAATCTGGGTATTAAGCATAAAGGTGACTGGCTCTAGTCCAAGTGGGAGATTGATAGTGTATATGTCCTAGAGACAGTTCTTATTAAGGGCATGCAGCCCTTATAGAGGGCATATATGTACTATAATATAATATTTGATTGTTGTTTGACTATTGAGTATCGCTTTCATATTTATATTACACCAGGCATGCAACATGTCATATCTCTATTTCTGTCTGTATTGATATTAAACATGTCCCCTCGGATAGATGACCTATCACACAGATAGTGGGAGCTATGTGAGTTATCATCTATCCCAAACTCTCCCTAGTCGAGGTTCATCTCGGATGTAGGGGTCTGAATGAACCAGATGAGACTAGTATGCGTGGAGGTTATACTTGTTGGAGCAAGTGTGAGCCGATCCCACGGCCACGGAACGGATTGTTGGACAATCGAGAAACGTTCCCATAACTGCGCATAGTTGTTCGAAGAATGATTATCGAAGAATGGAAGTACCCACCAGACACTCCCATCGATGTATACTCTACACCGAAGTGTCTATGGGAACCGGTAAGTTGTCGAAGTGATGTCAGTCGTCCTTTGGACTTACAGGACTTTATCATCACATTTGTTGCCCCATATCCTTGGTGGATCCGTCGATGTCAGCTCTGAATAAGCAGTTGACCTAAGACACGATCCAGGATTATGGCTACATACAAATGGGGATGATAAGTGATTCTGTGAAGGATTCATCTCTCACGTGTAGCACAGGAGAGCACTGCTCATAGTCGTTCATAGTTGTGATTGGTAAAACCGCTGACCAGCGTATCAATATTATTATGATGGTCATAATAGATATTGGATTCACCATGAAACTCAATGAAGACGCCCGTGGATGTATTATTGGGATAGACATTTCATCGATCCTAGATACATTCGAGCAAGTCAGATGAAGGGACGTTACCATCGCCGCGTTGAGCGCAACAGGCTTCGCAACGAAAGGGTTTGCTTAGAGAAACCTCTCAAACGTCCTCATGTATTAATATTGCAAATGGAACCGTCTAGGAATTCCATTTTGCCTAGTCTAGGACTTGCTTAATAGAATGAGGCCCTATGGGTCACACTATGTGGTGATTCAGCTTATCAGAATATCCTTGAAGATGGAATCGCAATTAATTTGGAATTAATTGTGATTGATGGATTATAATTGATTTGGAATTAATTATAATATTTAGTGGCTCAATTAATGATTTGGTATTATTAATTGAATTGGCTAATTAATTGTATTTTATGTAAATACAATTAAAGATTATATTTTGGAAATATAATAGAGGTTTGATTTGAAATGATATGTTGATTTAGAATTAACATATGCACTTGAGCAAAATCTACTTGGAGTTTGAATTGCCTTAGAACTATAAGTTGGGACCCACCTATCTCCCGTAGGACATGAGTGCGCGCGCGCGCATGAGGTGGAGTAGGGGAAGGAGTTCGACTCCTTCCTCTATTAGAAGTCCAAGGGATAAATTAGATTTTCCTGATTGAGTTTTAATTTGATTGGGAATGAATCTAGACTTGATATTTGTTTCCTAGTGCGATAAGAATTAGATTTTTATTCCTTTACGAAGTCTAATTGCTTATGATTTAGGCTTCTATTGACTACTATATATAGTAGACTATTAGAGAGCTTTTTCATTATTCTGAACAATCAATTCTTAGAGAATTATTCTACCCAGTTTTCTTAGAGAAAATAAAAAGCTCTCCCCTCCTCTATAAGCCACACACGCGCGCCACCTTGCCGGAGGAATCACCGCCCCATCTTCTTGGCCACACAAAGAATATCCTAGCATTCTTTCTGATAGGCTGTCCATCCGTGGATACCAAGGTTGAGGTTCTAGGAGCTGGAAACTAACTTTTATTGTCTTGCAGATAATCAAAGTATTGCAGATATCTTCGACTTCGACGAAGGAGAAGATACACCGGATTATTACGAAGACTTGGAAGCTGCTTTGGAAGTAAGGTTAGTCTTCTAATTGACGTGTTTAAATATATACGGCATATACATAATCAATTAACCTGCATGTTAAGAAAATTTTTGAAATTCCGCTGCGTACCGTTGGGGTAACTCTGACCGTATTTTCTTACAGTATAGTCCCCGGCAGCAGCGTCAATTTGATGAACCGAAGTTTGTTAGACTCAATTAATCAAATAAATTTGTTTTTAGCCAAAGGCAATTCACAACTACAACGAAAACCGTAGTGTAGTAGTAAAATAACCTCGAGTGTCGATTTCTAAGGACTATAACTAGCTTTATCTAATTTAATTTAAACTATAAACTCAACAAATGACTTAGCACAGATTTTCTTATCAATAATAATGGAAGTTAGTGATAGTATGATCATTCAAAGCATCAGGTTAATAATCATGCATGAAGTACCCGATCGTTTTGCATAGAAATCTAAGATCATGAATTGTCCAATGTGTCCCGTTCAATTCAACACTATGAAGATAGAGGGATTAGATAGATCAAAGAAATAAAGCAATAACTCAAGTCTAATTCGCGTTACAACCATCATGCATAATTAAGAACCCTAGCTAAGAAATCACATACTATCACCAACGATAGATTTAGCTACTCATAGATGACATGCAATCAACAGAAATCAAAGCAAGATTGAATGAAAACATGTTGAAAGAAATAAATATAAATAGAAAAATCGTGAGATACAATGTTACCGACGAAGGTTGTCAATCTCCGAAGATTGCGAACTCACAAGCAAGATAATCCTCCAAATTGATAAGAAAAATAGTCTCCTATGCCAAGAATTCCCAGAATAGGCTATGGAGTATTCCTATTTAAAACTGATGTGAAAAGTATGAAAAAAGTTCTAAAGAGGTACATGCAATAATCACCCCTTTATATAGCCTTCAATTTGCAGCTAAACCTAAAGGAATTCGAATAGGAATTGAATTCAAATAGGAATTGATTTCCTAATGGAGACAGTCATTTTGACTTTCCACCAACCTTTTTCCGTACTCACAAAAAGGACCAAATTTGATGACTTATTAAATCAACAAGTGTTCTTCGCTGAGCTCGGTGGTTCGTAGCCACAATTACCTTTTCCTGATTGCATTCAAAAACAGTTGTTGAGAGCGAAACTATACATAGGAGTTCGGACGACGTGGGGCGAACCGCCCCAGACACCGGGCGAACCGCCTGGCGTGGGGCGAACCGCCCCACATCACGGGCAAACCGCTCGGGAGCTCCACTGGCGGTGGACGCGTTTTTGATGCGTTTTTGGTCTTCTTTCCCTTTTCGGACTCGGAGTTTGCCTTCTAGTGACCTTTAAGCCTTGAAACTCGAACCCTAGACCTCAAATCTCGTCCGGAACCTTCTAGATACACCACGGATGACCACAAAACACCGAATCTTCGTTCTCTTCAACATAATTGCCCCTAAAAACACATTTTTCACCTAAAACCTGAAAAATGCAAAGAAAAGGGAAACGTGACACTATTCTAATAAAATGCACTAAAATATAAGCTAAATTAACCTAGAGGATATCTAAATTGGTGAAAAAGACTCGAATGAAAGTGTAAAATACACGTTCATCAGCCATCACTCGCAGGGGGTGAGGAAGGTGGTGCATCGTCGGCGGCGGCAGCTGAAGGTACATTCTGACGGAACCTATGTTCCTGCTCAGTGATAGATGCTGGAGTCATGGCCGAGGTGACGGAGCCCTACTCATCAATACCCTCAACCCCGTGGTACTTGTAGTAGGCAGTGATCAAGCAAGGAAAGACGAATGGTTTCTTCTTTTTGTTCCAATGCCTATGGTACTCCTCATAGATAATGCTGCCAATGTCAATACGGTGTCTACCCAATAGACAGTAGATGAGCTCTGCATACCAAGGCTGAATGGAAGTATCATTGGTCCGAGGAATGAGATTGGCCATAATGAACTTCATAGTCGTCCTGGCCTCAAGATTGAGGTCCTTCCTCTCCAGTCTCTCCGGTCTATCACCATATGGATACACATAATGCCTGTGGCAAATCACCTCTGTGACGCTGTCGTCAATCACCCGGCCCCCTCTCAAGTACTTATATTCGTGCGCGCTCCCGGTGAACTCCCGTTCCACGAAGTGGATGAAGTCAGAAATCGACTGAGGGGTCCATGGCACTAGTGTGTTCCACAATGGAACGCCCTCATGTCCGCACGGTCGTGTATCCTACATAAAACTCTTGGAGTAGCGATACATCGTACCCATTGAACCGGTTGGAGGTGTACCACTTCCAGTTCCTTTTGCCTTCCAAGCTATAAAGCATTCGGCAGACCGGTGTATTAGCATAACTTGTTGGGATTTGGATTTTGCGGTCACGGACTATCGAGCGGGGCTTAATTGCAGCTTCCTCCTCAAGATCCAGTCGAATGGAGACTGCTTGGAGTGATGGTTCATAAGCTTCGTTGGCTTGGGAGCTCGAGGCTGCTCCCTTTCCCTTCTTGCTCTTGGAGGTCCCAACTTTCTTCTTGTCACGACCCATGGTACCTGAAATGCAGCAATTAGTATCTTGTACTCAACAAAAAACGATATGCTAATGCAAATGCAAAGTGTGCAAATAATCGAGTGTCAACTTTGAGTAATTCTACTCCCTTAACCCATGTTCTAGTCTAGCTAACCTATGTTAAGAACAATCATGCAATTCATCACAATCATGCACTACATCACAATCAAGCTCATGCTAGACAACGAATAACCTCAAATTCATAAGGCAACATACATATCATAGGGTCGAAAATCACCAAAAAACTCACAATCTATCCAATCAAGTGTTCTACCAAGTAATCTATAAGCGTCATATCAATTTGCTCGAATTTAATAAGGAATCAAAGAATCAAAACAATGCTATCGGACTTAGAAATCCTAATTGAGCAAAGCCCCCAATTCAACAAAATCAAGCATGCAATTGATAGAGAAATAAGTTAATAAACACACAAACAAGCAAACCATACAACATATAAGCTAAATTGAAGCAAAAATCAAGAAACCCCCAAATTTCGAAAATTAGGGTTCTTGAGAGGTTACCTCAAATCTGAAAATTTGATGAAGTATGAAGAGATTTGTTCGGATGAGAATGAAGAGCACGTTATGGGCTTCGATTCAAGCTAAAGAACACAAGATTTGGTGGAGGATTGGAAGAATTATGGAAGAGAGAAGGTTTTTGAAGATTTTTGGTTTTGGCAGTAAAGAGGAAGAAGAAGAATGAAGAATGGAGATGAAAGGGAGTAAAATCCCGATTTTGTAAGTTCTGGGAATGAGGGGCGGACCGCCCCATGTGAGAGGTGGTACGCCTCTCACCACCCGAGAGTTTAAACTCTCGGGTGTTGAAGGACGGTTCGCCCCACATGGGGCGAACCGCCTCTCACAAGCAATCATAGATGAAAACATAATTGAATTGAAAGATAGAGTATGAAAAATGTGAGATACAAAGTTACCACCGAGGGTTGTTGATCTCCGATGAATTGCTAAACTCACAAGTTTCTAGCAAGGTGAGATCAAAAGATGTCCAAATCTCTACCTTGGTGCTCCAAATTGCTAAGATAAAGTAGTTCTAAGAGAAAGAATACCCAGAACAAGCTCTAGGGTTTATGTCTGCAAAATTCTGATCTAAGATATGAAAATTCGCAACTTTTACAATTATATATATCCGCTGTTGGAAACTCCCAGGCGGACCGCCTGGGGTGCCAGGCGGCGGGCAGAGAATTGCCCATGCTTTTTCTTCCTCCAAGTATTCGATTTTGGCCTTGGGCACGGTTTTGAGCTCCGAAACTTGGTCTTTTGGCCTGGAAACTCGTCCCATTACTCCTTGACACACCACAGGTGATCTCGTTGCACCAAAACTTCAATGTTGCGCCATGATTTATATCCAAAAGTGCGATTTTCACCTAAATCCTGAAAATAACAAAGAAAATGGAAACGTGACACTATTCTAACAAAATCCACTAAAATGCATACTAGAGGATAACTAAATTGGTGAAAAAGAACCGAATGATAGTGTAAAAAACACTGTCATCAATTTGCATGAGAGAGTTAACATGAAAAAGGGCCTCAAGGGTAGGAGCTATCAATTTTTTTGTTTGTTCAAGTAGTAGTAAGAAACTTAGGTTCACTTTAGCAAAATGTTTTCAGATCGATGCTATCAATTTAAATATTTCAACTTGCGTGTGGGCCCAAAAGGTGGGCCGAACTACCCCCTCCAGCCGCGTGTACGTATGGTAAGAATGGAGGAGTCTTGCGGGGCAAGACTCCTTCTCCTAATAAAACTTGAGGGGCAAGTTTTCCTTATTGAAGATTATGATGAATCTAGACATAGATTTACTTGTGCAATAAGAATTTGAATTTTTATTCCTTTCAGGATTCTATTGGATTCTATTCGCTTCTAACGGCTTCCTATAGAAACTATAAATAGAGGGCATTAGTGATGTTACCAAAATATGTCCAGTCTCGTCCTGATCCGCCAACATGCGAATTAGGGCGACCCGGACTCTCCGGAAGATTAAGAAACTGTGTGAGTGCCTTCCGATGGAGTGTTAGTATACCGAGAGGTCGCTCCCTCGAGTAACTTGGCACATCTGGAACCATGCACCTCTGGGTTACTAATAATCTCCGGAACAAAGAGTCTATGGGAAATAGCCTGGAAAGGTCCTAAGGGTCAGGCCTATGCCGGGGACTGCAGAGTCACATGCTTCCGGCTTGCTATATCCGAGGTTTGATACTAAAGTATACGGGGGACCATGATATACGTACCCGGATTTTCTACTCACAACTAAACGCGTATCACAAGTGGATAAGAACAAGGCAGATATTTATCCTTACACGATCATTGGGCCACGTCCATGTCTGTTAAGGTTAAGCCTACCAATCACATATGTGTGCGTGGACACTTGGCTAACTGTTGTGGTGGCAATGGCATGTGCTCCTCTAAAGTCTATAAACGTAGTGGTTCCCAAAGGGAAAGCTAAGGTGGAAACACATTAGGTCAACACTCTCAGAAACTTCACTTCACAGGTACAACCTTGAGTCTTCTTGGTGGGAAGAACTTGAGAAAACAACAAGAGTTCATCTTGGAAAAATATCCTTTATCGCTACTATATTCACTGTCATATTTCACATACACACACGATCATTGTGTTAACAAGGTAGGCCTTCAACCACCTTCAAGTAAAGTCTTTTCCACCAATTTGACCATACGACAAGCTGGGCATAACACGCACCCCCCCCCCACACACACAGGTAGATATCAGTCAGAGAAGAACGATCTGAGCTAAGGCATAGCACGAGAAGGGCGAGGAGTCATACTAGAAGATCCTAAGGTTCAGCATCAGAAGGAAAGTGGCGTTATAGAGAAAGAGCAGGCCATCCGCGAGAGTAGTCATCCTAACACCTTCATCTCCTGCAACCAAGGCCCCGGGAGGCGAGTTTTAGGCCATCTATTGCCCTATCTCCCAAGGTAAAATCACGTCCCGTGAATTATAGAAGTGGAAAGATATACTTGATTACTAATCATTCTATTCACTCTTCAGACAGGAAAATAAAAACTCTCTCTCCCTCCCCTCTATTAATTGTCGTCGACCGCCACCTTCGTAGTACTTGGAGGAATTTAATTTCGAGAATATTCTAGCATTCTCCAACAAGCCTCCAGTCCATACGTGGATACCAAGGTTGAGGAATCTCAATTCATATATATTGTTTATACTATCTTTTGCTTTGTAGAAAGAATTTTCGAGTGCAGATTTCAGCACAACTCAACGCTTTTGTAAAATCAATTCCCTCTTTGTTAGTCATTGGATCGGGCTTAAATTCAGAGGGTAGCTTCCTAACATGTTGAATTAGAGTCTTTCCGAAGGGATCGTCAAGATCATTCCGCGATCGACGGGAATTTAAAGTCGACCTTAGTTGTATATATATTCATGTATGTTTGTTAAACTCTGATATGATTTAATAATACGTAGCATAGATAATCAATTAATATGATTGTTAAGAAAATTTTGAAATTCCGCTATGCAACCCTAGGGGTAATCCTAACCATATTTTCTTACAGTGCTATCAAAACGCATGCAAATCGTTTATCTACATACGTATATTTTGTTTGATTGCTTCATTTATGTGGATACAATTGATTCTATGTTAATTATTTTTCAAATTATTTCATCGAATTAAATTCGATTAATTAAAAGAAATTGGATTTTATTAAAATTGATGTGAAAACTTGAAATCGACGTGGCAGTTTGTCTACCACCCTTTACGGATGTGCGCGCACAACCCTGAGATGTGTGTGGCTGTGCGCGGAGCGCACAAAATTAATGATGTGCACCTCCGCGAACAGCAACCTACACGCGTGTAGGAATTTAGGGTCATTTTGCGCTAAGCATACGCAGCGGAATTTCAAAAATTTTAACGACCAATCTTGATAACAGTTATTTAACATGTGGTACTTGAAAGAGATTGACACTTACAATCGGAGCAATTCCAAATCCTTGTATTTCGATTCAGAAAACTTAATCTGCTGCTCCTCGATCTCCTCTTCTAGCTTCCTTGCAAAATCTTTCAACTCTTCTTCGTTGATCAACAAGTCATCAAACTCGTCTCCCAATAGGTCCCAGTCCTCCGGATGCTCCATCATGCAATCCTTAACCTCGATATCCACATAATTTCGTCTACCAACAAGAGTGCTAGGAAACTCTTTTAACAAAGTGGGACATATATATGTACATGTGAATAATATGGAGTGAAGTGTATTTATCTTCTACGATAGAAGATCAAACCGGAGGCAAAGTACGTTTGTAATGAGAAAAGGAGAAGAGCCAAACAAAACCAACCATTGTTTATGTTTGCGTAGTCTAGTACTACTCCTACTCCCACTCCCTTCCTATATTTATCCTCATCAAAGTTAATACCAAAAAATATGTTGAATGCAAAAAATAAAACAAAACAAAGGGAGGTTGAATTAAGTGGAGTGCCCATGCACGTCTCCACCTCTTATTCAACTGACCATGGCCCTGGGCCTTTAGCTCATTCCTTTTCGGTCCAACTATTGTCTGTTCTAGTCCATTGCATATTCTTGTCCAAATCCAATTTGATCCAATTTAAACACTCATATTTTAATTGTTCAAATCTTGTAACGGTATCGGTTTTTAAAAACAAACAATTTTCTTGAAAATAAAAAATCCGAAATAATTTAAAAAGTAACGGTCGGTAATAAATGCCGTAATAATATTTGGCGCCACAGAGCTAACAGAATCAAGTAAAAATCCAACGGTAACTTAGAAGTCAAAAAAAGAATAACGACCAGTGAAGAAAGTAAAAAGTTTCATCTTCTTATTTTAAAATCAAATCCCCAAAGACGACCCAGACCCTTCTCTCAGTCGCTGGCATCCTACTCGCGTGCATCCTCAATAGTATCTGGAAGGAAGGAATTTTCGAAAACAAAGACAGCGTGAGATAAAGGATCTCAGTGAGGTTCTAAGTTAACAAAAGAAAAGTAAACAGTTTGGAAACAAAAATCCTTTGCAGCAGATAAAATAGCAAACAGAACAGAAAGACAGAACAGATAAGTCGAAGTCCGTTGGTGCAACCCGCCTTGTTACTCCTACTCCCAGATTTCCCTTATAGCTCCCTCCAGAGGGTATACAACTACGGACAGAAACAGAAACCCCCGTGTATTTTGGGGAAACAGAACCTACGACCCTAATAGACGTCATCGACTTCTGCCTCGCGCCTAAAAGGGATTAGACTAGGCAATAACCAAGCAAACCCGATAGTCCTCACTACCCAAGCCTACCTAATTACGACCTAATCGACCGGTCACACAGAAACAGACAGAACAGATACAAATACAGAACAACAGACAATAATAATCAGATCTCGAAACATCGAGAAGTGTTCCTGCAGAAGAGTTAATCCAGAACAGTGTAGCAACAAACAAGGATAAGTAAATAGCCATACTTAGGACTTAGTTACTTTTACGCGGAAGCATACGGTATAACAGAATATATAGTATAGTAATAGATACAAATTGTCACATAGCCTTCCAGTTTTTCGCAAATAGATAAGTTTTGGGGTGAACACTCACCTTAAACTTGCAAGCAAAGATCCTCAAAAGCACAGCGAGTTAAGAGCTATCGGACAGAACATCTAAACAGAAAGCGTCTAGTTACTAACTAGAAGTCGGAATGAAATACGAAACGATATAACAGAATATATAGTAATAGATACAGATTGTCACATAGCCTTCTAGTTTTTCGCAAATAGATAAGTTTTGGGGTGAACACTCACCTTAAACTTGCAAGCAAAGATCCTCAAAAGCATAGCGAGTTAAGAGCTATCGGACAGAACACCTAAACAGAAAGCGTCTAGTTACTAACTAGAAGTCGGAATGAAAAACGAAACGATAAAAGTAAAAAGGGTCGGTAGGAATGGCGAAGGAGGGGTTCGAACTCGGGACTTCTAAGTTATAGTCACACAACTCCTAACCAACTAAGCTAGAAGACAACTAATTACTTTGCCAAGGCATAAACTAGTTCAATAGTTTCTAGAAAACGCTTTCAAACTCAGATTACAAAATTACCAAAATACCCTCTACAGTAAATTGCAAAACAGTACTACAGTTTCAACATACTTCAGAGAAGTCCTTAAAAGAAACTCGGTTTAACAGTTTAGTCCTAAAGTTGTGAAGTTACTAAACTACCCTCAAATCAGTAATTGCAAAAAGGTCCTTCAGGTTTTTTGACATCTCAAAAAAGTCCTAAAAGGTTTTAGTTATTACCAAAACAGTCCACAAGTCAGTCTTTACGATTACAAACATTTCAAACAGTCTAGATTTAACGTAAGGGCAGAACTGTCCAGGAACGTCCGGGGGCAAAAAGGTCAAAGTCCAAGTCAGTCAACACGAGGTCAAACTATCAAGATATGGTCAAAATTGAAAGGTCAAGGTCAACAGTCAAAGTCCAGTTTATCGAAAGGGTAAAATGGTCAAAACAAAAGATACAAACTGAAAATCGAAAAGAAAGAACGAGATCGGGACTACCTTGCACACGCGGGACGGAGCTCGAACAGATCGGGTCGGGCCCGAGAAGAACAGAGCAGGGGCGCGGGCACGGGTGCGGACTGGAGCTCGAGAGCGGGCACGCGCGCGGGCACGGACGGAACTGAGCACGAGACCGGGCACGGTACAGACTGGACGCGAGCGGAGCACGGGGCACGAACGGAAGGGCGCACGGGCGGACTGGAGCACGGCACGACACGGCCAAGGCACGGGACAGCGCACGGTGCGGCACGGGACCGATGCGGCACGGGACAGAGCAGAACGGAGCCGGGCAGGGTTGAACCGGAGCGGAGCCGATGCGAGCAGGTAACTGGAAACGGAGCTGAGCTAGACGGAGTATGGCGGAGCTTTGGCAGCGCGTGACGGTAGAGATCGGAACCTGACGGACCGATCTGAACGGAGGGAACCGAAACGGCGGCGGCGACGGCGCTGGGCAGAACGGGCGCGGGCGGATCGGATCAGAAAATGACGCTCAGGAGGACCGGCGGTGAATTCACAAACTGGACGGAGCAAAACAAAGCTCCGGTTTTGGTGATGATGATGATGTTAACGACTTGGATGATGATGGATTGATGATTATGGGCGAAATGGATGAAGAAGGATGAATCTGAGAGTTGCAAAAGAAGTTTTCTTTCTTTCTTTTAGATGTGGAGGCGTTGAGAGAGAGAGAAAAGAAGGGTTTAGGTTTTAGGGTTAGATTTAGGGTTAGGGCTGGGCCTAGATAATGGGCCAGAGGAGAATTGGGCCGGTAAAGCAGTCCGGTTTGGGTCCAATTGGACAGTCTTGCTAGCTCGGTTCAACACGTAACGGATCGAAAATAATTCTACGCGAACTATCCAACGTCGAACTCGAACGCGCAGGGAATAAATTAAATATAATTTATTCCGATAGTTAATTTATTAAATAAATTAATTAAATAATATAATAATAAAAATAATAAATAAATAAAAAAACGGGGTGTTACACTCTTCCCCCCTTAAAAGAAGTTTCGTCCTCGAAACTTAACTAATGCGAAACTAAGGAACGTGGAACGGAAAAACGAAAGTCTTCAACTTCAAACTACGGATGAAAGAATAAACTCACAAGTTAAAAGTTAATAAAAGTCGAAACTAGCCTAAAGGAAACGGAGCCTACTGATGAACGCGGATTTGTCGGTTCTGGTTCAGCAAATAATATTTGTTATTTAGCCAAAGGCAATCCACAACTACAACGAAAACCGTAGTGTAGCAGTAGAATGACTCGAGTGTCGTTCTCTGAGGACTATAACTAGCTTTATCTGTAACAAGAGAATATAAAACAGCAGACAGATAGCAATAGGGGGTTTCTAGTAGATAATGGAGATTGGTGATAGTATGGTCCTTCTTAACATAACGGGTCGATAATCATGCATAAATTCCTCGGTTTTGCATAGAGATCTTTGAATCAATCTAGTGTCCTGTTGCAAGTATTAAGCACTACGAAGATAAATTGGTCTGACAAGTCAATCACGATTGTCCTAATGTGTTTCGCAATTACTCAAGACTACGAAGATAATTGGTCTGATGATTGTCCTAATGTGTTTCGTAATTGCTCAACACTACGAAGATAATTGGTCTGATGGTTGACAAGTGTCCAATTGTGCATAATAATTAATACAACATACGAGAATTTTGGTTACAACTGATCAACGAAATAAAGCAATGACACGGAGTATAATGCGCGATATAGCCATTAGCATGATTATCTTCCCTTCGCTAAGAATTCACATGCTACCACCAACGATAAGTTTAGCTACTTATAATAGGTATGCAATCAACAGAAATCATAGAAGAAAACATATTGAAAGATAAATAAAATAAGTAGAATAAACTGTAAGATACAAAGTTACCGAAGGTTGTCAATCTCCGGATGATTGCGGTCCTACGAGCTCCAAACTGCTATGAAAAAGTATCCCCTAAGCTACAGAACTCCCAGGACAGAGAGGTGAGAGAGTAGGTCTGGAAAGATATGATTTTCGGAGAAAAACTGAGCACTATATATAGGCCCCGAAAAACTACGGGGCGGTTCGCCCCATGGTGCGGCGGTTCGCCCCCCCGGTATTTTCGCGGAATTTCCGCGTTTTCGATGCGGTTTTGGATTTCTTCACCTTTTCGGACTCGGTTTCTGACTTCTAGTGGCCTTCTAACCTCCAGATTCGACCCCTAGACTCCAAATCCTATCCGGAAACCTTCAGATACTCCAAATAGGCTTCTGGAACACCAATTCCTTGTCAACTTCAATATAATTGCTCAGAAATCTTCGAATTTCAACCAAAACCTGTAAAATAATATCTAAAGGGAAACGTGACACTAATATAATAAAATGTACTAAAATATAGCTAAATTAACATAGAGGATAGCTAAAATAGGTTAAAAAGACTCGAATGAAAGTGTAAAATACACATTCATCATACGCACAGATGAATGTCTTTTCTGTAAGCATAAAGGACATTGGAAGAAAGATTGCCCTAAGCTTAGGGCAGATCAAGCTAAGAAGTCATCGGCTTCTGGCTCAGGTATGTTTGTTATTGAAATGAACATGACTACTTTTGACTCCATTGGTTGGGTAATAGATACAGCCTGTGGCTCACACATTTGTAATAATGTGCAGGGGCTAATTGATCACAGGCTAGTCAAGCAAGGTGAAATCGACTTGCATGTTGGGAACGACAATCCAGTTGAAGCCAAACGCGTTGGACGCAGCAAGATAGATTTACCTTCGAGACAATGTTTAGAACTTGATAATGTTTATTTTGTTCCATCCATTGTCAGAAATATTATTTCCATTCCATTGTTAGACAATATGGGTTTTTCCTTTCGATTTGCGAATAATACTTGTTATTTTTCATTAAATGATCAGTATTATGGAAAGGCTCGCTTGGTGTATGGTTTATATATTTTGCAAAGTAGTCTACCTTTGTTTCAAATACATAACAAACAACCGTCTTCAAGTAAGAAGAATAATCCACTGATAATGTTCGTGTTACACGAAGCCAGAAAAGAAAAGCACCAGAACAAGTCGAGCTCCGTAGGTCGAAGAGGATCCTAAGAGGACCTCAGAAGCAAAGCCTTATGATAGAAGACATCAGTGAACTTGATGTCGGTTTATCAGATCGGGAAGATCCCGAGACCTACAAAGAGGCAATAATTGATATTGTCTCAGACAAATGGCAAGAGGCCATGGAATTAGAAATGGATTCAATATACCAGAACCAAGTTTGGAACTTGGTGGACTTGCCCCAAGGGGTTGGACCAATTGGGTGCAAATGGGTCTTTAAACGAAAGACAGATGCCGATGGCAAGGTACAAACGCACAAAGCTAGGCTTGTGGCGAAAGGCTACACGCAAAGGTATGGCATCGATTACGATGAAACATTTTCACCGGTAGCAAAATTGAAGTCCATTCGAATTCTACTTGCGATAGCTGCCTACTATGATTATGAAATCTGGCAGATGGATGTAAAGACTGCCTTCCTCAATGGCAACCTTGAGGAAGAGGTCTATATGGTACAACCGGAAGGTTTTATTAGTAAAACCAGCCCAACTACTGTATGCAAATTACAAAGACCCATCTATGGGCTAAAGCAAGCGTCAAGGAGCTGGAATATCCGCTTTGATGAAGCTGTCAAATCGTTTGACTTCATCAGAAGCAAGGAAGATCCCTGTGTCTACGCGAGACACAGCGACAAAGGGGTTGTTTTCATGATCATTTATGTAGATGACATTTTGATCATGGGAAACAATGTCTCTATGCTAGAAGAGACTAAAGTTTGGTTATCAAGTACCTTCTCGATGAAGGACTTGGGTGAAGCGAACTACATCCTAGGGATCAAGATCTTTAGAGATAGATCCAAGAGGATGTTAGGAATGACACAGTCCACCTACATCGACAAAATACTAAAGCGTTATAAGATGGACGACTCAAAAAGAGGCTTTCTCCCAGCTAGGCATGGGATTATCTTATCAGTTAAGGATGGTCCTAAAACTGATGAAGAAAGAAATGCAATGAGTCGTGTGCCCTATGCTTCGGCAGTAGGGTCTATAATGTATGCAATGAATTGCACAAGGCCCGATGTGGCATATGCGCTTAGTGTCACTTGTCGGCACCAACAGAATCCAGGAGTACCTCACTGGACTGCTGTGAAGAACATTCTTAAGTACCTTAGACGGACCAAAGAGATGTTCTTGGTGTTTGGTGGAGAACCAGAATTAAAGATGTCTGGGTATGTCGACGCTGGATAAATCAGATCCTGATGACTTTAAGTCACAGACAGGATACGTATTCAAATTGAACGGAGGAGTTGTCTGTTGGAAGAGCTCTAAGCAAGCCACGGTTGCTGACTCATCCACAGAAGCCGAGTACATTGCTACATCAGAAGCATCGAAAGAAGCTGTCTGGATTTCACAGTTCTTGAAGGAATTGAGGGTTGTTCCTGCTCCCAGTCCAATAACGATTTATTGTGACAATACGGGCGCCGTCACTCAAGCTAGGGAGCCTAGATCTACAAACAAGAACAAACATGTACTTAGAAAATATCACGTCATACGTGAGATTATAGATAGAGGAGAAGTTAGTATAGAACGCGTCTCTACCACGGACAACGTGGCAGATCCTTTCACCAAGGTCTTATCAGTGGAAGTCCACTTTAAGACATTATGCTAATCTGGGCATTAGGCATAAAGGTGACTGACTCTAGTCCAAGTGGGAGATTGATAGTGTATATGTCCTAGAGACAGTCCTTACTAAGGGCATGGTGCCCTTATAGAGGGCATATATGTACTATTACACAGGCCAACGTAATATAATATATGTTTGTTGCATTTTACTATTGAGTATCGCTTTCATATTTATATTACACCAGGCATGCAGCATGTCATATCTATATTACTGTTTGTATTGATATTAAACATGTCCCCTCGGATAGATGACCGATCACACAGATAGTGGGATCTATGTGAGTTATCATCTATCCCAAACTCTCCCTAGTCGAGGTTCATCTCAGATGTGAGGGTCTGAATGAACCAGACAAGACTAGTATGCGTGGAGGTTATACTTGTTGGAGCAAGTGTGAGCCGATCCCACGGCCACGGAACGGATTGTTGGACAATCGAGAAACGTTCCCATAACTGCGCATAGTTGTTCGAAGAAGCTTTATCGAACAATGGAAGTACCCACCGGACACTCCCATCGATGTATACTCTACACCGAAGTGTCTATGGGAACCGGTGAGTTATCGAAGTGATGCCAGTCGTCCTTTGTACTTACAGGACTTTATCATCACATTTGTTGCCCCATATCCTTGGTGGACCCATCGATGTCAGCTCTGAATAAGCAGCTGACCTAAGACACGATCCAGGATTATGGCTACATACAAATGGGGGTGATAAGTGATTCTGTGAAGGATTCATCTCTCAAGTGTAGCACAGGAGAGCACTGCTCATAGTCTGCATAGTTGTGTTGGTAAAGTCACTGGCCAGTGCAAATGATATATTATGATGGTCATAAGTATATCTTAACCAAGCAACTCCCTGAGACACCCGTGGATGTATTATTGGGATAGACACTTCATCGATCCTAGATACATTCGAGCAAGTCAGATGAAGGGACGTTACCATCGCCGCGTTGAGCGCGACAGGCTTCGCAACGAAAGGGTTAGCTTTGAGAAACCTCTCAAACGTCCTCACGTATTAATATTGCAAATGGAACCGTCTAGGAATTCCATGTTGCCTAGTCTAGGACTTTCTTAATACGATGAGGCCCTATGGGTCACACTATGTGGTGATTCAGCCTATCAGAATATCCTTGAAGATGGAATCGCAATTAATTTGGAATTAATGGTGATTGATGGATTATAATTGATTTGGAATTAATTATAACATTTGGTGGCTGAATTAATGATTTGGAATTATTAATTGAATTGGCTAATTAATTGTATTTTATGTAAATACAATTAAAGATTATATTTTAGAAATATAATGGAGGTTTGATTTGAAAGGATATGTTAATTTAGAATTAACATATGCACTTGGGCAAAATCTACTTGGAGTTTGAATTGCCTTAGAACTATAAGTGGGTCCCAAAATTGAGACCCACCTACTGTCCCTAGGAGGCGCGCGCGCGCATGATAGATAGGGGAAGGAGTTCGACTCCTTCCTCTATTAGAAATCCAAGGGATAAGTTAGATTTTCCTGATTGAGTTTTGATTTGATTGGGAATGAATCTAGACTTGATATTGGTTTCCTTGTGCGATAAGAATTAGATTCTTATTCCTTTACGAAGTCTAATTGCTTATGCTTTAGGCTTCTATAGACTACTATATATAGTAGACTATTAAAGAGCTTTTTATACACAGTTTCAGACACAGTTTCGCACATAGTTATTCTACCAAGTTTTCTTAGAGAAAATAAAAGCTCTCCCCTCCTCTCTTAGCCACACGCGCGCGCCATCTCACCGGAGAAATCGCCGCCCCGTCTTCTTGGTCACACAAAGAATATCCTAGTATTCTTCCGATAGGCTGTTCATCCGTGGATACCAAGGTTGAGGTTCTAGGAGCTGGAAACTAATTCTTAGTGTCTTGCAGATATACAGAGTATTGTAGATATCTTCGACTTCGACGAAGGAGAAGATACACCGGAATATTACGAAGACTTGGAAGCTGCTTTGGAAGTAAGGTTAGTCTTCTAATTGACGTGTTTATATATATACGACATATGCATAATCAATTAACCTGTATGTTAAGAAATTTTTTGAAATTCCGCTGCGTACCCTCGGGGTAACTCTGACCATATTTTCTTACAGGCGCGACCCTGTTCCCTTGCGGGAGGCTGCTCTTGTGCAACTTGTTGCACAGGTTGGTTGACAACGGGTTCTATTGGTGAGGTTTCAACTGTTGATCTAATCATAGGACTCCCACTGACTATGACATGCCTAGCAAGTGTCATATCATCACCCTTGTCTGCTTCGAAAGCTCCCACTGAACTTGAGTCCAAATCAGAAGATTTAGAGACCTCATGTTCGCGCGTGTCAAAGTCTTGAATTTCTTCAAGTTCTATCATGTCATCTAACCTCTCTTCTTGAAGGTATTCAGCTTCTAAAAACTTCACGTTTCTAGATACGATCACCTCGTGATCTTCAGCATGATAGAATTCATAACCTCTCGTCTGACGAGGGTAGCCTATGAAATATACTTTGACACCCTTGGCATCTAACTTATCAGTGAGCATCAGTTTGACTATCGCAGGACAGCCCCAAGGTCTAAGATAGCCCAGTGAGGGCTTCTTTCCCTTCCATAACTCATAAGGAGTTTTCTCCACTGATTTAGATGGTACACTGTTCAAAATGTAGATTGCAGTTTGTATTGCATATCCCCACAGATATTTTGGAAGAGTCGAGAATCCAATCATTGATCTTACCATGTCTAACAAGGTTCGATTCCTCCTCTCAGACACACCATTTAACTGTGGTGTTCCAGGAGGAGTCCATTGCGATTGAATTCCATTTTCCTTCAAGTAGTCGATAAATTCTTCACTAAGGTATTCACCTCCTTGATCTGATCGAAAAGTGACTATCCTTAAGTTCAATTCATTCTCGACTTCATTCCTAAACTCCTTGAATTTCTCAAAGGTCTCGGATTTATTCTTCATAAGATAAATATATCCATACCTTGAGAAATCGTCAGTAAAGGTAACGAAGTAAGGATAACCCCCACGCGCATGGACTTTAAAAGGTCCACATACATCGGTATGTATGAGCTCTAAGCAGCGAGTGGCACGAACACCTTGTCCAACAAAAGGTTTGTTCGTCATCTTACCCTTAACACATGATTCGCATGTACCATATGATTCAATATCAAATGGTTCTAAGTAGTCCAACTTACTTAGTCTTTGAATCCGTGTTTCATTGATATGGCCTAGCCGACAATGCCATAGATAAGATGGATTATTCTTCCTACTTGAAGACGGTTGTTTGTTATGTATTTGAAATAAAGGCAGGCTACTTTGCAAAATATATAAACCATTCACCAAGCGAGCCTTTCCATAATACTGATCATCTAATGAAAAATAACAAGTATTATTCGCAAATCGAAAGGAAAAACCCATATTGTCTAACAATGGAATTGAAATAATATTTCTAACAATGGATGGAACAAAATAAACATTATCAAGTTCTGAACATTGTCCCGAAGGTAAATCTATCTTGCTGCGTCCAACGCGTTTGGCTTCAACAAGATTGTCGTTCCAAACATGCAAGTCGATTTCACCTTGCTTGACTAGCGTGTGATCAATTAGCCCCTGCACATTATTACAAATGTGTGAGCCACAGGCTGTATCTAATACCCAACCATTGGAGTCAAAAGTAGTCATGTTCATTTCAATAACAAACATACCTGAGCCAGAAGCCGGTGGCTTCTCAGCTTGATCTGCCTTAAGCTTAGGGCAATCTTTCTTACAATGTCCTTTCTGCTTACAGAAAAGACATTCATCTGTGCGCACCCTTCCGCTTCTATTGAACTTCCTATTCTGGTTCGGACGCTTAGGCTTATCACTCCAAGTGTTAGCCTTGGCTCCCGACTTTCCCTTACCCTTAGCACCTTTGTTTCTCGGGTTTGGGTTAGACGGTTGCCCAACAAGCATGATCGACTTTTCCTTCTTAGGAAGAGTTTGATCATATGACTTCAGCAGATTATGAAGTTCAGGCAGTGTTACGTCCTTCGCATTCATCGTGTAATTAATGATGAACTGCGAATACGAACTCGACAATGATTGAAGGACAAAGATCACCATGATCTTGTGCTCTAGCTTAACGCCGGCATCGGCAAGCTTTTCAAAGAGACCAATCATTTTGAGAACATGCTCAGACATGTTCCCTCCTTCACTGAGCTTGCATCTGTGTATCTCTTTGATCAAATCAAATTCAACACTTCTAGTTGTCATCTTAAAGAGCGACTCAAGATGCTTCAGCATCTCATACGGCAACATGCTTTCATGTTGCCTTTGCAGCTCATTGCTCATTGCTGCCAGCATAATACACTGTGCGGATCTAGCATCCTCAAGATGCTTATCAGACTTTGCCTTGTTGGCTTGATTCCAAGCAGCAACCTGATCGGCAGTCTGATTTTCGGGGCACACGGGAATGACCTCGTCCAAGACGTACTCAATCTTTTCGTACCTCAGCACCAAACGTATATTCCTGATCCAATCTAGGAAGTTTGGTCCGGTCAAAATTTGCTTCTCTAAGACAGCACGGAGCGAGATACTCGCCATTTCTAATATCCTAAGGAGAAATAATATAGAACGAAAATAATAAATGAACTATTGAAATATTATTTCTAAATACACAGTCAACATAACTAAACAACAAGGTCCTTTAGCTGTTTAGCTCCCACTATTTTCACATATGCTTGCCCCCACTACAAACATACGGGTAATGTCCAACAAGTTACCGTAGTGGCCAAGATCCAAATCCATACTATGCTATACTCCAACGGGGGCTGGTCGCATAGCATAATATGACCGGTAGGACTATCCAATTGCGTCACGCAACTCTTGGTTGTTAAATCTAATTTAACCCGATGCCCTACATATTGTACCTATCGAGGTCGCTAGATACAATATGCAGTAAGTCATAACCATAGGCTTACTCTAATCTGACGATCACTGCGAGTCTGTAAGACGAGGTCGCCAATACAAGAAAACGCAATGAAAGTTCAGAATTAAGGCACCCTATGGAAAGCATCTCAGAAATACATACATATATATATTTCTGTACTTATATTGGTTGGGCTTGTAGCTTGAGGTTGTTATCAGTCATTTACAAACAAATAAGGGCGCCGCCTACCCATCATGCATGAACGGTCTACACGTAATGGATGCCGCCTATCCATTCTAGTTCTAAACGCGGTCAAGCACATAATGGGCGCCGCCTACCCATACATAAATATGCGGTCCGATATATTAGAGGGCGCCGCCTACCCTCGCATGCATAGCGGTCGAACGGAAAGTAAAATACTTGGTATTTAAACATGCATTGTTAAACAATAGCATATCGAGCATATGAAACAAGTAGTAGACTATGTGGATGACAAATGACTTCATAATTTCATTATGAAAATTATAATCCCATACTTATAATCTCTATGAAATAATTGAAAATTTGGACTAGATTGAAAAATCGAAAATTCTATTGACCAAGTAGCAATTTTCAAAAACCCGAAGGACTTAATTGTAATTTTTGAAACCTTGGAGGTGTTAAATCTAAAATTCAAAAGTAAAAGGACTAATTTGAAATAAACAATAAATTGATAAATTACGAATAAGCCCTTTAACTTTATACTAATTAAATTTAACCCCTCTAGTTAAAAACAATTACAATTAAATTATATTTATATTCTAAATATAAAATTCAATCCTCAAAATTTCCAAAATTCGATTTTGGGTCCAACCCGGAAAATATATATTTATTAAAACATGGGACGGGACAACGGTGCCTGCGGCCGCGGGTGCCCGGCGCCCGCGGAACGCGGGCACCGGCGGCCGGCGCCCCAGGCGCGCGGGCGCCTGCGTCCGCAGGCCCGGGTGCCCGCGGCGCGGGCCCTTAGCGCCCGTGCCGCGAGCACGACGCCTGCAGCGCCGCAGGCGCTAGGCGCCCACGCAGGCGGCCGGCCGCCGCCTGCGTCCGCATATATATATATTTTTTTAATTCGGTCATAATAAAATATATATTTTAATTTTTTTTTTTTTGAAAAATATAAATTCTAAATTTATATAAAAAAAAAAACTTTTAAAATCGAATTAATCATAGAATCAATTGCATCCACATATCTACAAAATCACACAATATATATACGTATATATGTAATCAATTAACCTGGCTCTGATACCACTGTAAGAAAATATGATCAGAGTTACCCCTAGGGTACGCAGCGAATTTCAAAAATTTTCTTAACATACAGGTTAATTGATTATGCATATGTCGTATATATATAAACACGTCAATTAGAAGACTAACCTTACTTCCAAAGCAGCTTCCAAGTCTTCGTAATAATCCGGTGTATCTTCTCGTTCGCCGAAGTCGAAGATATCTGCAATACTCTGATTATCTGCAAGACAATAAGAGTTAGTTTGTAGCTCCTAGAACCTCAACCTTGGTATCCACGGATGAACATCCTATCGGAAGAATGCTAGGATATTCTTTATGTGACCAAGAAGACGGAGCGGCGATTCCTCCGGCAGAGGTGGCGCGCGCGTGGAGTCTTATAGAGGAGGGGAGAGCTTTTTATTTTCTCTAAGAAAACTGGGTAGAATAACTGTGTAAGTCTATGTAAAAAGCTCTCTAATAGTCTACTATATATAGTAGTCAATAGAAGCCTAAAGCATAAGCAATTAGACTTCGTAAAGGAATAAGAATCTAATTCTTATCGCACAAGGAAACCAATATCAAGTCTAGATTCATTCCCAATCAAATTAAAACTCAATCAGGAAAATCTAACTTATCCCTTGGACTTCTAATAGAGGAAGGAGTCGAACTCCTTCCCCTATCTAGCCTACGCGCGCATGCGCGCTCTCCCAGGGATACTAGGTGGGTCCCGATTTTGGGACCCACTTATAGTTCTAAGGCAATTTAAACTCCAAGTAGATTTTGTCATGTGCATATGTTAATTCTAAATTAACATATCCTTTCAAATCAAACCTCAATTATATTTCCAAAATATAATCTTTAATTGTATTTACATAAAATACAATTAATTAGCCAATTCAATTAATAATTCCAAATCATTAATTAATTGACCCACCAAATATTATAATTAATTCCAAATCAATTATAATCCATCAATCACAATTAATTCCAAATTAATTGCGATTTCATCTTCAAGGATATTCTGATAAGCTGAATCACCACATAGTGTGACACGTAGGGCCTCATCGTATTAAGCAAGTCCTAGACTAGGCAACATGGAATTCCTAGACGGTTCCATTTGAAATATTAATACATGAGGACGTTTGAGAGGTTTCTCAAAGCTAACCCTTTCGTTGCGAAGTCTGTTGCGCTCAACGCGGCGATGGTAACGTCCCTTCATCTGACTTGCTCGAATGTATCTAGGATCGATGAAGTGTCTATCCCAATAATACATCCACGGGCGTCTCAGGGAGTTGCTTGGTTAAGATATACTTATGACCATCATAATATATCATTTGCACTGGCCAGTGACTTTACCAACACAACTATGCAGACTATGAGCAGTACTCTCCTATGCTACACTTGAGAGATGAATCCTTCACAGAATCACTTATCATCCCCATTTGTATGTAGCCATAATCTTGGATCGTGTCTTAGGTCAGCTGCTTATTCAGAGCTGACATCGACGGGTCCACCAAGGATATGGGGCAACAAATGTGATGATAAAGTCCTGTAAGTACAAAGGACGACTGGCATCACTTCGACAACTTACCGGTTCCCATAGACACTTCGGTGTAGAGTATACATCGATGGGAGTGTCCGGTGGGTACTTCCATTGTTCGATAATTCTTCTTCGAACAACTATGCACAATTATGGGAACATTTCTCGATTGTCCAACAATCCGTTCCATGGCCGTGGGATCGGCTCACACTTGCTCCAACAAGTATAACCTCCACGCATACTAGTCTCGTCTGGTTCATTCAGACCCCTACATCCGAGATGAACCTCGACTAGGGAGAGTTTGGAATAGATGATAACTCACATAGCTCCCACTATCTGTGTGATCGGTCATTTATCCGAGGGGATATGTTTAATATCAATACAGACAGTAATAGAGATATGACATGCTGCATGCCTGGTGTAATATAAATATGAAAGCGATACTCAATAGTAAAAGCAACAAACATATATTATATTACGTTGACCTGTGTAATAGTACATATATGCCCTCTATAAGGGCACCATGCCCTTAGTAAGGACTGCCTCTAGGACATATACACTATCATAAACCCTAACCCTAATCAGTATTCTCCATCTCATTCTCATGCTTGCCGTCAAAACTAACTAAAGAGAAAGAAAGAAAAAAGAAAGGAAAGAAAGAAAGAGAGAAAGAGAAAAAGAGAGAGAAGAGGGAAGATTGCTGCTGCTGCTCCGTTCTCCTCCAGCCGATCCGCTGCCTGACTCCATCCGCACAGCGCGGCCATCGCCGCGCCGCCGCCGCGTCGTTCCTTGTTGTTCAGATTGATCGATCCGGATCGTCTGTCCCGACCGTTCGTCGCTCGCGCCGCGCCCATTTCTGTCCGTTCCGCCGCCATTTGTTTGCTCGCGTCCGCCGCCGCCGTTCGTGCTCGCGCCGCGCCCGTTCTGTCCGCTCTGTCCGTTCGTTCGCGCCGGTCTCTGCCTGTTCGTTCCGTCCGTTCGATTCCATTCCCGATCCGCCGTGACGTTCGCTCATCTCCGCCGGTTTGTGTTGCTCCGTCCGATTCAATCCGTACCGGCTCTCTGCTCCGTTTTAGATTGCGGTAAGTGGTCGATCCTTCCGTTTCAGATTCAATTTCGATTCGAATCTTGTTTTGATTTCTTTTCTTTTTGGTATTCATTCGATTTGCAGATTGTCTATATTCCCTTTCGAAGGTAATCTCGATTTCTTTACTGTTCCTTTCGCTTCGAAATTCGTATTCTGTTTTGGACTTTTTGCCCCTAGACCGTTTTACCCTTGTTCAATCTGACCATGTTATTTTGATTCGAACTGAGAACCGGGACTTAGGATTTGTTAGATTGTGGTTACTGTTGTTGGACTTGTGTTGGTTGTTGACCTCGTATGTTGACCGTAGTTTCTGTTGACTTCGAAAAGGACTGAATTGGACTTTAGTGATAGTAATCTGAACCTTGTGGACTGTTTTGGGAAGTTTGAAAACCTAAAGGACCTTTTTGCAATTTAAATTTGACCGTAGTTGACTGACAGAGTACTTTTTCGTAAACCTTTTTATTCTGTGGGGACTGTTATGTACGTTTGGAAAACTTCTAGTCTTATTTGTACTTTCTGATTTTGAAAAGGATCTTTTTGCAATTTACCACTGAAGGGTATTTTGGTAATTTCCAGAGTCTGAAAACCGAAAGAGTATTTCTGAAAATGTTTCAACTTAGTTTCTGTTTTTGTACTTTAGTAATGACTTAACTTGCTAGCCTAGTAGGTTAGGTCCTTGCTTGACTAACTTAGAGGTCCCGAGTTCGAACCCCGTCTTTACCACTTCTTTACCAACTCTTTTTCCTTCCGTTCGTTCGACTTCTAAAGTGTAATTAGTACTTTCTCTTTAGGTTCTCCGTTGTTCGATAACCCGTAAGCTCGCTGCTCGTTGGAGATCTTTTGCTCGCAAGTTAAGGTGAGTGTTCACCCCTAAACCTATTTATTTGCGAAAAACTAGAAGGATATGTGACAACTTGTGCCTATTACTTTATATACTGTTTTACTGTATGCTTCCGCGTATAAGTATCTACGTCCTAAGTATGACTATTTACTTTCTCTGTTTATTGCTACTCTGTTCTGGATTCACTTTTTTGCAGGAACACCTCTCGGTGTTTGATTATCTGTATCTGTTGTTCTGTATCTGTTCTGTTTCTGTGTGACCGGTCGATTAGGTCGTAATTAGGTAGGCTTGGGTAGTATAGGACTATCGGGTTTGCTTGATTATTGCCTAGTCTAATCCCTTTTAGGCGCGAGGCAGAAGTCGATGTGGTCTATTAGGGTCGTAGGTTCTGTTTCCCCAAAGTACACGGGGGTTTCTGTTTCTGTCCGGAGTTGTGCACCCTCTGGAGGGAGTTATAAGGGCATTCTGGGAGTAGGAGAAATAAGGCGGGCTGCACCAACGGTCTTCAACTTATTTGTTCTGTTATTCTGTTATGTGACCTATTCTGTTTGTTTGCTTTTCTGAAAAGGATTTTGATTTCAGAACTGTTTACTTTCTATTTTTAACTTAGAACCTCACTGAGATCCTTTATCTCACACTCTCTTGTTTTCAAAATTCCTTCCTTCCAGATACTGCGGAGGATGTTCGCGAATAGGATGCCAGCGACTGAGAGAAGGGTCTGGGGTGTCTTGGGATTTTATTTCAGAATAAGAAGATGAACTTTTTACTGTCTTCACTCGTTGTTTCATTTGTCGTTGGATATTTACTTGTTTCTGTTAGCGCTGTGCGTGTAAAAGATTATTTTGGCATTGATTGCCGACTGTTGCTATTAAAGTTATTTTGGATTTTCTTTTCAAGAAATTATTTTATTTTTCAAAACCGATACCGTTACATAGCAACTAATCACGTAAATCCTCGAGTGTGTCTAACCTAGCATGCAAGGCAGACATAAATTGAAGAAGCAATGATAAAGCATAAGTAGCAATTCATATGTTGTAGAAAAGATTCATAAACATAAAGCATGCAATAAAAGCGTTCTCTCATAGAGTGATCAATCATTTGACCTCGGTTAACACGAATCACTCAAATAGTCGGCCGCCTGTCAGTGATTTATGTCGACTTTGGTTAAACAATAGATTCCCGTATGACAGAACCAAGCAAGATCATGTATGAACTTCAACAAGTAAAATAAGTGCATATATAAGTGTTTAAACCTTAAAGCATGCATCAAATGACATTATAGTAATTAAACATACTTTTAAACAAATACTTAGGCATTTAGATGAAATAATATAATCGGCTTAACGAAAATGAATAAGGCAGCAATAGGAAGCTTGTGAACTTAGTAGAAGTAAAACAGAATGAACAGCAAGACAGTTCCGGAAGACGGAAGACAGAACAATATGACGGTTAACAGAGGAACATGACGGTTCAGAGTTAATGTGGAAGACCAAACTTTAAAAGAGACAGAACGAAGACTACTCAATCTAATCCAGCGACTTGGACCCTCACACGCACCCCAAAGGCCAGAAGACCCTATCCTAGCAAGCTCGAGTTTGAACTCAAGCTCTGATACCAACTCATGTAACGGTATCGGTTTTTTAAAACAAACAATTTTCTTGAAAATAGAAAACCCGAAATAATTTAAAAAGTAACGGTTGGCAATAAATGCCATAACAATATTTGGCGCCACAACGCTAACAGAATCAAGTAAAAATCCAACGGTAACTTAGAAGTCAGAAAAAGAATAACGACCAGTGAAGAAAGTAAAAAGTTTCATCTTCTTATTTTAAAATCAAATCCCCAAAGACGTCCGAGACCCTTCTCTCAGTCGCTGGCATCCTACTCGCGTGCATCCTCAATAGTATCTGGAATGAAGGAATTTTCGAAAACAAAGAGAGCGTGAGATAAAGGATCTCAGTGAGGTTCTAAGTTAACAAAAGAAAAGTAAACAGTTTGAAAACAAAAATCCTTTGCAGCAGATAAAATAGCAAACAGAACAGATAACATAACAGAAAGACAGAACAGTTAAGTCGAAGTCCGTTGGTGCAGCCCGCCTTGTTACTCCTACTTCCAGATTGCCCTTATAGCTCCCTCCAGAGGGTATACAACTCCGGACAGAAACAGAAACCCCCGTGTACTTTGGAGAAACAGAACCTACGACCCTAATAGACCTCAGCGACTTCTGCCTCGCGCCTAAAAGGGATTAGACTAGGCAATAACCAAGCAAACCCGATAGTCCTCACTACCCAAGCCTACCTAATTACGACCTAATCGACCGGTCACACAGAAACAGACATAACAGATACAGATACAGAACAACAGACAATAATAATCAGATCTCGAAACATCGAGAAGTGTTCCTGCAGAAGAGTTAATCCAGAACAGAGTAGCAACAAACAAGGATAAGTAAATAGCCATACTTAGGAATTAGTTACTTTTACGCGGAAGCATACGGTATAATAGAATATATAGTATAGTAATAGATACAGATTGTCACATAGCCTTCCAGTTTTTCGCAAATAGATAAGTTTTGGGGTGAACACTCACCTTAAACTTGCAAGCAAAGATCCTCAAAAGCACAGCGAGTTAAGAGCTATCGGACAGAACACCTAAACAGAAAGCGTCTAGTTACTAACTAGAAGTCGGAATGAAAAACGTAACGATATAACAGAATATATAGTAATAGATACAGATTGTCACATAGCCTTCCAGTTTTTCGCAAATAGATAAGTTTTGGGGTGAACACTCACCTTAAACTTGCAAGCAAAGATCCTCAAAAGCATAGCGAGTTAAGAGCTATCGGACAGAACACCTAAACAGAAAGCATCTAGTTACTAACTAGAAGTCGGAATGAAAAACGAAACGATAAAAGTAAAAAGGGTCGGTAGGAATGGCGAAGGAGGGGTTCGAACTCGGGGCCTCTAAGTTATAGTCACACAACTCCTAACCAACTAAGCTAGAAGACAACTAATTACTTCACCAAGGCATAAACTAAGTTCAATAGTTTTTAGAAAACGCTTTCAAACTCAGATTACAAAATTACCAAAATACCCTCTACAGTAAATTGCAAAACAGTACTACAGTTTCAACATACTTTAGAAAAGTCCTTAAAAGAAATTCGGTTTAACAGTTTAGTCCAAAAGTTGTGAAATTACTAAACTACCCTCAAATCAGTAATTGCAAAAAGGTCCTTCAGGTTTTCCGACATCTCAAAAAAGTCCTAAAAGGTTTTAGTTATTACCAAAACAATCCACAAGTCAGTCTTTACGATTACAAACATTTCAAACAGTCCAGATTTAACGTAAGGGCAGAACTGTCCAGGAACGTCCAGGGGCAAAAAGGTCAAAGTCCAAGTCAGTCAATACGAGGTCAAACTATCCAGATATGGTCAAAATCGAAAGGTCAAGGTCAACAGTCAAAGTCCAGTTTATCGAAAGGGTAAAATGGTCAAAACAAAAGATACAAACTGAAAATTGAAAAGAAAAAACGAGATCAGGACTACCTTGCACGCACGGGACGGAGCTCGAACAGATCGGGCCGGGACCGAGAAGAACAGAGCGGGCGCGCGGGCACGGGTGCGGACTGGAGCTCGGGCGCGGACTGGAGCTCGGGCGCGGGCGCGGACTAGAGCTCGGGCGCGGGCACGGACGGAACTGAACACGGGACCGGGCACGATACAGACTGGACGCGAGCGGAGCACGGGGCACGAACGGAAGGGCGCACGGGCGGACTGGAGCACGGCACGGCACGACCAAGGCACGGGACAGAGCACGGCGTAGCACGGGACCGATGCGGCACGGGACAGAGCAGAACGGAGCCGGGCAGGGTTGAACCGGAGCGGAGCCGATGCGAGCAGGTAACTGGAAATGGAGCTGAGCTAGATGGAGTAGGGCGGAGCTTTGGCGGCGCGTGATGGTAGAGATCGGAACCTGACGGATCGATCTGAACGAAGGGAACCGAAACGGCGGCGGCGACGGCGCTGGGCAGAACGGGCGCGGACGGATCGGATCAGAAAACGGCACTCAAGCAGACCTGCGGTGAATTCACAAACTGGACGGAGCAAAACAAAGCTCCGGTTTTGGTGATGATGATGATGTTAACGACTTGGATGATGATGGATTGATGATTATGGGCAAAATGGATGAAGAAGGATGAATCTGAGAGTTGCAAAAGAAGTTTTCTTTCTTTCTTTTAGATGTGGAGGCGTTGAGAGAGAGAGAGAAAAGAAAGGTTTAGGTTTTAGGGTTAGATTTAGGTTAGGGCTGGGCCTAGATAATGGGCCAGAGGAGAATTGGGCCGGTAAAGCAGTCCGGTTTGGGTCCAATTGGACAGTCTTGCTAGCTCGGTTCAACACGTAACGGATCAAAAATAATTCTACGCGAACTATCCAACGTCGAACTCGAACGCGCAGGGAATAAATTAAATATAATTTATTCCAATAGTTAATTTATTAAATAAATTAATTAAATATTATAATAATAAAAATAATAAATAAATAAAAAAGGTGTTACAAATCTAATTTGAACTAATTAAATCATTCACAAGCCCAGAAACTTCAAAAACGGGACTTGGTCCCAAAACTCGTCCATTCTTCATTCTTCTTCTTCCTACTTACTCCCAAAATAAAAATCCTCAAAAACCTTCTCTCTTCCATAATTCTTCCAATTCTCCATCAAATTTTGTGTTCTTTAGCTTGAATCGAAGCCC
Source organism: Plantago ovata (assembly GCA_028274465.1). NCBI lineage: Eukaryota > Viridiplantae > Streptophyta > Magnoliopsida > Lamiales > Plantaginaceae > Plantago > Plantago ovata. The sequence goes on from CM051458.1 coordinate 40,176,868, forward strand.
ATTACGTGCTCTTCATCTTCATCCGAACAAATCTCTTCATACTTCATCCAATTTCCAGATCTGAGGTAACCTCTCAAGAACCCTAATTTTCGAAATTGTGGGTTTCTTGATTTTTGCTTCAATTGAGCTTATATGTTGTATGGGTTACTTGTTTGTGTGTTTATTACATGATTTCTCTATCAATTGCATGCTTAATTTTGTTGGGATGGTTGAATTGGGGATTTTGCTCAATTAGGATTTCTAAGTCTTGATTGCATTGTTTTGATTCTTTCATGCCTTATTAAATTCGATCAAATTGATATGATGATTATAGATTACTTGGTACAACACTTCATTGGGTAGATTGTGGGTTTTTTGGTGATTTTCGACCCTATAATATGAATGTTGCCTTATGAATTTGAGGTTATTCGTTGTCTAGCATGAGGTTTGATTGTGATATAGTACATGATTGTGATGAATTGCATGATTGATCTTAGCATAGGTTAGCTAGACTAGAACATCAGTCAAGGGAGTAGGATTAGTCGAAGTGGACACTCGATTACTTTCACACATTGCATTTGCATTAGCATATCGTTTTGTTGAGTACAAGATACTAATTGCTGCGTTTCAGGTACCATGGTTCGTGATAAGAAGAAAGCAGGGTCATCCAAGAGAAAGAAGGGAAAGAGAGCAGCCTCGAGCTCCCGAGCCAACGAAGCCTATGAACCATTGCTCCAAGCGATCTCCATTCGACTTGATCTTGAGGAGGAAGCTGCAATTAAGCCCTGCTCCATAGTCCGTGACCGTAAAATCCAAATCCCAGCAAGCTATGTTAACACACCGACGTGTCGAATGCTCTATAGCTTGGAGGGGAGAAGGAACTGGTAGTGGAACACCTCCAACCGGTTCAAGGGGTACGATGTATCGCTACTTCAAGAGTTCTACATAGGATACACAGACCGTGCGGACATGGGGGGGCATCCCAGTATGGAACACACTAGTGTCGTGGTTCCCCCAATCGATTTCTGACTTCATCCACTTAGGGGAACAGGAGTTCACCGGGAGTGCACACGTATACAAGTACTCGAGGGCACGGGTGATTGACGAAATCGTCACAGAGGTGATCTGCTACAGGGATTATGTGTACCCATATGGCAATAGACCGGAGAGACTAGATAGGAAGGACCTCAACCTTGAGGCTAGGACGGCTATGAAGTTCATCATGGACAATCTGATTCCTCGGACCAATGATACTTCGATTCAGCCATGGTATGCAGAGCTTATCTACTGTCTTTTGGGTAGGCATCATATTGGCATCAGCAACATCATCTATGAAGAGTACGAGAGGCATTAGAACAAAAAGAGTAAACCCTTTGTCTTTCCTTGCCTGATCACCGCCTACTGCAAGTACCACGGGGTTGATGGTATTGATGAGACGGGCTCAGTCACCTCGGCCTTGACTCCAACATCTATCACTGAGCAGGAGCATAGGTTCCGACAGACCATACCTTCAGCTGCCGCCGCTGATGACGCACCACCTTCCCCACCGAGTGATGGGAATGACATGGAGACCGATGACCGGGACCCTATTCCAGACACCGCTGCTCCTAGTGGATCACAGCAGCCACCGAGTGTCGCACGTGGCTCCCGAGGATTTGATTTTACTGAGCTCAGGACCTACCTCGATGACAGATTTTGTGGGTTCGATGCCAATGTTGCAACCCTGACCACCACTGTACAGGGTTTGCATCATACTCTTGATGGATATGTTGCCCAGCGCAACAGCAATTGGGAGCTCGCGGAGGAGCATCGTCGGAACGATAGGCAGCTCATTTTGCAGCAGCAGATGCTCTTAGACCGGCAGCAGGAGACCCTACATCAGTCCCAAGATCTTCTCTCTGACATGTGGAACGACTATTACGGGGATTATGACCCGGATTACTAGTTTTTTCACATGTCCATTCTGGTATACTCAGCCGACAGAGGCCACACATTCGGTAACATCTAGTATCACTTTATATTCCTCATTCTCTCTTTTGCTGGGGACCAGCTTGAGCTTCATGTGGGGTGGGGGTGTTATCTGAACTATGATGTGATGGACGAGATTGTCAGACTCGAACAATCAAATAAATTTGTTTGAAAGCCAAAAGGCAACTCACAACTACACAAAACACGTAGTGCAGAGGTAAGATGATCTCGAGTGTCGATCTCTAGGGACTAAACTAGCTTTAACTAAATAACTATATATAATTTCAGAAAACAAATTTATATTAACTTGACTAAACAATATATGGAGAAAGCTGGTGATAGTATGCTCGTTTTAAGCATCAAGTTCTAATCATGCATGAAAGTGCAACTCGTACTGCCTTAAATGTAATTCGATTTACAAACCAAAGACAGATTTGTAGACGTGTATTTTGAAACCTTCTTATCTATACTAATACTTGGCTAAGGTTGTCAATCTTAGTTCAAGCAGTACTTGCAAATTATATATAATCGAATCGATGATCTTGAATTCACTACAAGAATTTTCCTGTATAGTGACGGCCTTAGTGACGGATGATTATATCCGTCACTGAGTTAGTGACAAATCGGTGCTTTCAGTGACGGATTAGACCTAAAAGCTCCATTCGTCACTATTTTGTCACTAATCCGTCACTATTTAGTGACGGGTAAGCTTATCCGTCACTATTTAGTGACGGATACTCTTATCCATCACTAAATAGTTGACCAAGGATTTTAATCAAGGGTAAAAAAATTAGTTTTAGCGACGGATATATTTATCCGTCACTAAAATTAAAAAAAAGAAAAATTAAATTAAATTTAGTGACGGATCGGTCCCGATCCGTCACTAAATATAAAAAAAAAGTTAAAAAGAATAAAAAAGAAAATAGAAGCATTTATTCAATCCACCGACCGATCCGTTATTCTCTTCTCCCCCTCGGCCACTCCGCTCCTTCTCTCTTCTCCTCCCTTTCTTCTTCTTTCCCCTTTTCCAATTCTCTACCAAAATTCAACCCAATCGACGAGTTTCCCCATTTCCAATTCGCAGCCACAAATCGAAGCTCCAGAGCTCCTCTCCTTTCCGATCCTCACTCCCAAAATTCAGCCCAAACCGGAGCCAATCGACGAGTTACCACCGCCACCGCCGCTTCCACCACCGCCACCGCCGCTTCCACCGAACAACGACGTTTTCTCCACCAATCGACGAGTTACCACCGCCGCCGCTCCTCTCTGTTATATTTGTTTTGGTCAATTTTAGATATGGCTTCTCGTTTAGAGGGTTTGTTGTGTTAATTGTGATGTTTCGCTTGTGCAATTGAATTCAGATTGTTAATACAAGCTTAGATTAGAGACGAAAGATGGATTTTGTTTGGGGGTTAATTTGGTGTATGAGCAAGTCGTCCCCTTGCTCTACGACTGGCTGGCACATCACAACCTCGTGTGGCCGTCTCTCTCTTGCCGGTACCGTTTTTCAATGTTCGTTGATTTCAGTTATCTGTAGGGTTTTAGTTGATATTTGGTAGGTCTTTTTATGAAATTGCGGTGAAATGTGTGAGTTAATGTGATGTTATGGCTTTGTTTGGTGTGATTTATTACAGTTGGGGACCGATTGTTGAGAAGAGCACCTATAAGAATAAGCAACGGCTCTATCTTTCTGAGCAGGTGAGCTTTTTGGTTCTTCACTCCAATATTCAGTTTCTATGTAATTGAGCTTATAGTCTGATAATGCGTCGGTTGATTTCAATATTGAGCTTATTGTTGCTATGTATTGGATCTGTTTTAGTTTAATATTGTTAGGAAACTGATGAATGTGTATTTTACATTTTCATTCGAGTCTTTTTCACCTATTTTAGCTATCCTCTATGTTAATTTAGCTATATTTTAATGCATTTTATTGGAATAGTGTCACGTTTCCCTTTAGATTTTATTTTACAGGTTTTGATTGAAATTCGAGGATTTCCGGGCAAATATATTGAAGTTGACAAGGAATTGGTGTTCCAGAAGCCTATTTGGAGTATCTGAAGGTTTCCGGATAGGATTTGGATTTGGATAGTATCGAACCGCCGCGTGTGTGGGGCGAACCGCCCCACAATAATTCGAAGCCTATATATAGTTGCTCAGTGTTCTCCGAAAATCATACTTTTCCAGACCTACTTTCTCACCTCTCTCTGTAGTTTTAGGTAGGCACTTCCCAGGACCTGTCCTGGGAGTTCGTAGCTTAGGGGACACTTTTTCATAGCGGATTGGAGCTTGTAGGATCGCAATTCTTCGGAGATTGACAACCTTCTGTAACTTTTATCTTACAGTTTAATCTACTTATTTTATATATCTTTCAATATGTTTTCTTCTATGATTTCTGTTGATTGCATGCCTATTATGAGTAGCTAAACTTATCGTTGGTGGTAGTATGTGAATTCTTAGAGAAGGGAAGATAATCATGCTAATGGCTATATCGCGCATTATACTCCGTGTCATTGCTTTATTTCGTTGATCAGACACAACCTAAATTCTCGTATGTTGTATTAATTATTATGAACAATTGGACACTTGTCGACCTGGACGCGAGTTTATCTTCGTAGTGTTGAATAATTACGGAACACATTAGGACAATAGTGATTGACTTGTCAGACCAATTATCTTCGTAGTGCTTAATAATTGCAACAGGACACTAGATTGATTCAAAGATCTCTATGCAAGACCGAGGAATTTATGCACGATTATCGACCCGTTATGCTTTGAAGGATCATACTATCACCAATCTCCATTATATGTTAGAGAAACCCCCTTTGCTATCTGTTTGCTGTTTTTATATTCTAAATTAGATTTGATAAAGCTAGTTATAGTCCTGAGAGAACGACACTCGAGTCATTCTACTGCTACACTACGGTTTTCGTTGTAGTTGTGGATTGCCTTTGGCTAAATAACAAATTTTATTTGACTGAATTCGGAGCACGACATCCGCGTTCATCAAATTGACGCCGTTGTCGGGGACTATACTCCTTTTTTCTGTTTAATTTGTTTATATTTTCAGCTTTAGATTCCTAATTCTACTAGTTTTAGTTTTCCTTTTTAATCTCTCTCTGATACTGCTTTCCTAGTCTGTTACAGATAGTGTATGCCGCATACACGTTCTGCAGGAACACCGCTTGCTGATTCAATTGCTGAGATCGATAGAGTCTACCACCAAAGAAGGCGACTACTTGAAAGGCGCGCACTAGAGGAAATAGAGGATACCGATTTCTCTGAATCTCTACACATTCTTTTCAAGAAAATCGATGGAATGGCAGAAGCTAGACCACTGAAAGCATGGGTTCAACCCACCAAGGATCGTATGAGGGGACCGGTGATTGTTCTTTCGTCTGCAACCCGAGATCTGGAGATCAAGAACCACGCGTTCCAACAACTCCCGAGGTTCTATGGCTTATCAAGGGAAGATGTGATGGGGTACTTGCACGATATCGATGATTTCGTCAACCAACTCCCACGACCCGGAGCTGACATAACAACGGATGAGTTGAGGATGAAGGTTTTTGCTATGGGACTTGGCGACAGAGCCAAGTCATGGTTGAGTTCTTTACCAGCAGGCTCGCTGGACACTTGGGAAAAGGTTTTTTCAGCTCTCATGGAGAAATACTTCCCTCACACCTTGACTACCGCGCTAAAGGCGCAGATCACTGGATTCAAGCAGGACTATGATGAGACCATCTACACAGCGTTTGAGAGGTTCCAAGATCTCACGAACAAGTGCCCTCATCATGGTTTTGAACTTTCTGACCTAGTCCAACACTTCTACAATGGACTAACCTTCGAGAACCAACAAGTGGTGGATTTCCAATGCCGAGGCAATATTTGGGAGGAAACCGCAGAAGCCGTCCGGGCAGTTTTCGAAAGGCTTGCTAAGGGTTCGCAGTTCAAGGACCCAAGAACAATGGTTAGGAGACGTGGACCTGAAGCTCCACCTACTCAAGAAGCCCCTATGTATAGGGGGAATGGGGATCAATTCGAGTGCTTTACCAACGAATTGAAGCAAGTCCTCAAGAGCGCCACCGGAACAACTGTTTCGAACAAAGTATGCCGAATATGCAAGAACTATGGGCATGGGGCTCATATGTGTAGATCGGAGCTGGAATACGATGATGGCAACTGGGCTCGAGGAGGCGAAGAAGAAGCCTTTGCTACGGAGTTTGGTACTCAAGAAGTTAGCTACGGACAAGACGGTAGGAACCCTCGAGGTGGATTTTGGAGAAGAAGATTCCGAAACAATCAAGGATATGCACCGGCTAACCAAACTTATGGCCGTAACCAAGACCGTAGTAGGCTAAACTATGGTAATGACCACTGCGAAAACCCCGCTCCGAAAGATCCATCGAAGTCGAAGTTGGCTCAACTGATGGAGAACTTGCAGAAGATGGTTGATCACACACAAAGTTTTCTCAAACGTTATGAAGAAGATTCTGAGAAGACTAGGGAAAGGCTTGATAGGTTGGAAGAAAGCACTAGGCTTGCCCATCAAAAGATGCAAGAATTGATCGACCGGGGAGCAAGTAGGGAATAAGGCAAACTGCCTAGCAACACTGTGAAGTCGAATGCCATTACATTGGCTGGTGATGTACCTGACGAAATCACCATCAAGAAGGTTGTTAAGTGCGAGTGTTGCATGAAGGAAGAACTTCTACAGGCTGAGGAAGAAGAGAAAGACCTTGGTTCTGACACAAGTGATGAGGAGCAAGAGGATCCCGAACCACTCCCTAAAAGTTTCGATGTTAAGGTAGGGATTGGTGAGCTTGAAGATGTCCATGCCAAACTAGACACGGGATCCTACTCAAACAAAATCCCTTTGAATGTGTTGGAAAAGAGCAACCTTAGAAAACTATCTGAGCAAAGGGATATTGTGCAACTGGCAGATGGATCCTTTATGAGACCCGAGGGCGTTGTGAAAATGTGTTGGTCAAGATTGGTGAAGCATCTATATACACCAATTTTGTAGTTATGCCGGCGTCTGCACCTGGAACGGGGGATGTTATACTCTTAGGGCAAACGTTCTTGACTAAACTACGCTCCGTGATGGACATCTACCAAAGAACTTGCACTATTGAAGTAGATGGCAAGCAACACGTGTTGAAAGCCATATCTGATCCACCTGATCCGCCTGATATTACTACTCACTACTGTGGTCTTGCAGCCTATATTCTTTCTTATTCACAGGTTCGTGGCATGGAGAGGAGATCAATGAAGGGGAAGCCTAGTACCCGCAAAAAGAAGAAATAGGCGCAGACAGGAGTCGAGTCAAAGACTTTAAACAATGACGCTATCCGGGAGGCAACCCGAAATTTTTATCGCTTTCTTTACTGCTTATCTGCATGCATTCATTCTTGAACTATTTGCTTCTCGTATCGAATTTGTTCATGTCTGTGTCGTATATGCTTGTGTTTGAGTGAGATTTTTCGAGTGGTTTTTTGAAAAAAATTGGTTTCGGGGATTAAAACCGCATTTTCTGACGACAGGAACCGTCTCCCCGCATCGGGGAGCACGGGGCGAACCGCCCCACGGCTCCAGAAGCTCAAAAACGCGGATTTCCTCCCCTTTACCTCATTTTTTTCATATTTCATCATTCCTCTTCCCAAAACAACCGAAAATCGCGATTTCATCTTCAAATCTTCATAACTTCTTCATTTCTTGACCAAATTTAGTGTTCTTTAGCTTAAATCGAAGCCTATTACATGATCTATCATCCCATCCGAACAGATTTCATCCTAATGCGTTAGATTTTCAGATCTGAGGTATCATCCTTAGAACCCTAATTTTCAAATTTGGGGGTTTTCTAATTTGAGCTTCAATTATGCCTATTTGATGCATGGGTATGTTGTTTGTGTGATTAGACATGTTATTTACTATCAATTGCATGCTCAATTATGCTTGGATTGTTGATTTGGGAATTTTGCTACTAGATGATATATCTTGTTATGCAATATGTCTTTATCTTTGATTTCTTGCATATGATTGTGTTTATTGATGTAATATTGGGGGATTTGATGATAGAATGCTTAATTGTTGAGTATGAGGATTTATGATGGTAGAATTTTTCGCTACTATGGTATGAATTGAGCCTTGTTATCTAGGATATTGGTTGTCTAGTAAGAGCATAATGTGATGTATTGCATGTAGTAGTTACATTAGTATGTTGCATGATGAAGAAGCTAGGCTAGACATTAAGGTTTGGGGAGCTCGATTGTTGATTCTATCACTTGTGTGTTTCGTTCTTACACTAGCATATGCATGATTCAGTCTTGTGTCATACGAGGTGCTAACTGCTGTTTGTAGGTACCATTCCAAGGGAAAGAAGCATTCCCATATGATTGCTGTGAAGAATTGGAGGGGGAACAATCACTACCATGTCAAGAAGGGTGACCTCACTGGATGTGCGTTCGAGCCAAGGGGTTTTGCAACAACGTCGTGGATTACCCAAGCGGAGGATCTAGAGTACACCTGGAGTAAGGACTCCTATGCCTATTCATGCACCACCGAAGGGACAGAAACCATTATTATGTATGCAATCCATCACAAGGACTGCAAAGTTCGAATGAACTGGAAGGCACCGGGACATTCTCGCCGCGACGGATTCAATCGTGAGTTCGCAGTTGCTAGAAGGTTCCGAAGCACTAGCTTGGTTCCAATACATAATGACATGGGTACCCAGCACCTTGTTGGGGTGCCCCTTGCCTGCCTCTAAAGGGAGCATCATATAGACATCGGTCGGATCAACAGTAGAGAATGTGGTCGACATTGGAAAAAATGGTAGAAGACTTCTGAGTATCCGAGCAGCTTACTGTAACCTTCTCGTGGTGTAAAACGTTGGAGGGGGAGGTCCTGATACCACTGCTCTTTCCCCTTCAACAGTTCACATCCTATTGGAGGGCTACAGGATGGAGGATTCCATAACAGCGGCGTCTAATCTTGAGGATTCTATTCGACAAAGCAACTCTACTGGCGATGATGATGGTGACAGTAGTGACAATAAAGGCCATACGGGCAATGATGATACGAATGGAGGAGTTGTTCCTATCTGGCCTATGATTGAAACTACCACGTATACCAGAAGACCTGATGACACCCTATAAAGCTCCCGGAGCGGTCCCAATAACTCACAAACAGCATACTCAGCCGACCGAGGCCAAACCATGGGGTAACATCTAGTATCACATCTTATTTCCTCATTTTCTTACTTCTAGGGACTAGCGTTAATTTCATGAGGGGGGATGGGATTTAAGTGATCTGATGTTGTTAGCCTGGAGCTTGGTATTGGTAGGATGAGTATAGTACCTCGCATGCTTTATCCGTCTGCATTTGCATTTGCACGTTTACCGCTTTCTTAGATTTTTTAGGTTGCATTCACTACATTCATCCTAGGATAGTCTTGCATGTTTTATATGGAGTTTATTGCCGAATTTTTTGAACTTTTTTATTGGGTAGATCAACTAACTATGCCATTTATCGTATGCTTCATCTCTATGAATTTGTTTGAGGATTTTTCTCGCTTGGCTTGTCACATTTATGTATTGCACTTAGTTAAGCTTGTTAGTCTCGACATCACTTAGTGGTGTTTTCTCTACTGCGGTTCACGAAGGCCTTTATAATAGGATGATGCATGTTAGGGTCTTATGGTTGTTTCCCGAGTAATTATGTACCTAAGAGGCAACAAGTCTTCACCATGCTTTGAGATTGCTAAATGCCTAGGAAGGAGGTAGTGTGAGGTTGTGTGATCCTTTGTTTATAACCTATTCTTCCGAATAGGTTTGGGGAGGGGGTTACACCATCATTAGACTTGTTTCTGTTTTTCATTTTTCGTATCGTGAGATTGTTTTTCTTTTTCCGTAAATTTTGTACTCCAACCTATTCTTTCGAATAGGTTTGGGGAAGTCGTGTGAGTGATTTTGTTTCTCTTTTTGTTATGCTACTGCTCGCTAGAAAAAATCGAAAAAAAAAGAAGAAAGAAAAAATTCCAGAAAAAAAGAGAGAAAAAGAAAAAGAAAAAAATCCTGGAAAGAAAAAAATAAAAAAAAAGAAAAGACCCCAAAAAAGCAAAGAAGGGTCCAAAAAAAGCCAAATAGCAGTTTAGCAAAGTGTTGAGTCTTTTCCATTCTTGTAATGTTCGTAATCGTGTTTTTCTATTTTTATCTTTTTTGTCTTGAGTGTCATCTGTTCTAGACCACCCTCGTCCTGCCATTCAGGAAGTGGTGAATACCTTAAGACTTTACTTGAGAGATGTGTAGAATAGGGGGGTGTTATCTTTTATAGGGAACCCTCCTTCGTTTGATGAGAGCCAGTACTGGTTCGACCTCTTTTGAGGAAAAGTCTTAACATGGTGGAACAGCAGTAAGTCCTCCGTTTCATAGGCACGGGGCAACCATTCGTATCTTAGCATGCTTCATTACGCGTCACTGACTAGGTCCAGGTAGAGAATGTTACGAGAGACTCTCTTGTCTTGACATAAGTGCCTATGTGGATGTGTATAAGTCAATCGAGGTATTCTTCAACCAATATTCATGCTTTGATTTATATGGTTTTTGTTCATATGTTATTTGGTAGATTCAGTAGATTAGTTCATTTTATTTGGCATGAGACTCCATTTTGTGTCTTGCATGTTTATTGTATTAGAGTCTAGCTTAGTTGCTTGAGGACAAGCAAAGGTTCGGTTTGGGGAGTTTGATGAATGTGTATTTTACACTTTTATTCGAGTCTTTTTCACCTATTTTAGCTATCCTCTATGTTAATTTAGCTATATTTTAATGCATTTTATTAGAATAGTGTCACGTTTCCCTTTAGATTTTATTTTACAGGTTTTGGTTGAAATTCGAGGATTTCCAGGCAAATATATTTAAGTTGACAAGGAATTGGTGTTCCAGAAGCCTATTTGGAGTATCTGAAGGTTTCCGGATAGGATTTGGAGTCTAGGGGCTGAATCTGGAGGTTAGAAGGCTACTAGAAGACATAAGCCGAGTCCGAAAAGGGGAATAAATCCAAAAACGCGTCGAAAATGCGGAATTCCGCGAATTTCTCTCCGGGGCGAACCGCCGCAGAGATGGGGCGAACCGCCCCACAACGGGCGAACCGCCGCGTGTGTGGGGCGAACCGCCCCACAATAATTCGAAGCCTATATATAGTTGCTCAGTGTTCTCCGAAAATCATACTTTTCCAGACCTACTTTCTCACCTCTCTCTGTAGTTTTAGGTAGGAACTTCCCAGGGCCTGTCCTGGGAGTTCGTAGCTTAGGGGACACTTTTTCATAGCGGATTGGAGCTTGTAGGATCGCAATTCTTCGGAGATTGACAACCTTCGGTAACTTGTATCTTACAGTTTAATCTACTTATTTTATATATCTTTCAATATGTTTTCTTCTATGATTTCTGTTGATTGCATGCCTATTATGAGTAGCTAAACTTATCGTTGGTGGTAGTATGTGAATTCTTAGAGAAGGGAAGATAATCATGCTAATGGCTATATCGCTCATTATACTCCGTGTCATTGCTTTATTTCGTTGATCAGGCACAACCTAAATTCTCGTATGTTGTATTAATTATTATGCACAATTGGACACTTGTCGACCTGGACGCGAGTTTATCTTCGTAGTGTTGAATAATTACGGAACACATTAGGACAATATTGATTGACTTGTCAGACCAATTATCTTCGTAGTGCTTAATAATTGCAACAGGACACTAGATTGATTCAAAGATCTCTATGCAAGACCGAGGAATTTATGCATGATTATCGACCCGTTATGCTTTGAAGGATCATACTATCACCAATCTCCATTATCTGTTAGAAAAATCCCTTTGCTATCTGTTTGTTGTTTTTATATTCTAAATTAGATTTGATAAAGCTAGTTATAGTCCTGAGAGAACGACACTCGAGTCATTCTACTGCTACACTAAGGTTTTCGTTGTAGTTGTGGATTGCCTTTGGCTAAATAACAAATTTTATTTGACTAAATTCGGAGCACGACATCCGCGTTCATCAGAAACTTGTAATTTCTATGAGCAATTAACCATGCTAAATTAAGGAAAGTCCAGTAACTAGTACTCTTAAGGTCCATAGGAATTTAGAATTTTAAGGACATTGTAAAAGAGGAACGTTTGCTGAAGACTTAGATTAGGTGCTAGATAAGTTATTTCTTTAGCGTATGATGTATTTTATTTTCTGAAAAGAAAATAACTTATTGATGCTTTAGCTTATGATGTATCTTATTTTCTGAAAAGAAAATAACCTATTGAAGCATTTGCTGACGATGTACTTTGTTTTTACAAACAAACTATTGAAACATTTAGAAACCACTCGGAATCTTGAAGATTATTGAAGATCTGAAGACCTGAAGAATTCGAAGATCTGAAGACTTGAAGATTGCTGAAAGACTGGTATCTACAAAGGCACGTGTTGCTCAGAAAGTGGAAACTTCAGCAACAGCATTGCATAAGTGAAAATCTGAAAGACAGAGTAGGTTTTGCTTGCTGAAACTGAGAATAACCACTTGCTGATGGAACATATGTGACCCTTGCTGAAAGTACTTGAATTTGTGTTCCAATGTTACTGTTTGAATTCTATTCAAATATGCATTAAATGCAAAGCTTACACGCGAAGGACATGAAGACTAGAAGACAAACAAGGACGCTGCTGAAAGTACAAAAGCAAGATAGTGACATGTTAAGGATCAAAAGCCTTGGAATTTAAAATTCAAACGGCTCCTTTCTTGCACTATAAATAGAGGTCATCCGGCGAAGAGTTGAAGTGTGTCAACAACGTGATCAAACTCTCACTTGTGCTTAAAGCTCACATACCTTCAAATACTCTTACTGCCATTGATCCGTTCCAAGACTTAAAGCTTGAAAAAGCTACTTGTGAAAAAGTAGAACAAACTCGGCTAAGAAATTAGTTAAGTGTTCTTTCTTTCGAAGAAGAACAAGTCTTGACACCAGAAACAATCAAACTTGTTTACTGCAAAGTATTCAAAGTTGTGTTTCTTAGATTACTTGTTGTAACTGAATAAGTTATAATTAAGTTATCTCACCCCAAAACTCTCTAACTGAAAATACACCCTTTCAGGCGTGATATTCAGGGGGAACTTAATCGAGCATAGTTTTGCTGATTAAAAGTACCAAGTTTGGTGGAGAACAAGGTTACGTTCTCTAGTTTAGGTTGGAGACAAAGCAAGTGCGCTTTGGTTTCTGTTGAATCGCTCTAGATAGGAGATTGTAAGGAACCTCAATCATATCTTAGTGGATTCAGTCCTAGAAAGGACAAAGTGGATTAGTTGAGAGATTACGCCACTCTCAGATACCACTATAAAAGTGTTTGTGTGATTTACTTACTGTACTTAGTTTTCAGCAAATCTTATCTGTCTGTACACAGTCACTCACATCACTTGCTGAAACCTTTACTTACTGAAAGAGCACTTATTGTATCAAAGACTTCCGCTCTCTGATTTTAAGTATCAGCAAACCAAGCTACTGTAAAGTAACTTACGCTTGGTGAGAAAGTTAAGTATCAGCAAACTCATTACTGAAAAGTAATAAAGTACTTGCTGAGAAAGTTTTAAACGACGAAAGTTTGAAAAGACTATTCATCCCCCCCCTCTAGTCTTTTCTTGTTGTTTAAAGGGACCAACAAGTGGTATCAGAGCCAAGTTCTTTAACCTTCAGCACTGAACCTAGATCCCCTTAGGTGCTTTCCGTAAATCACTCTCACTTGATCAGTTTGGTAGTGCTTTGCTGACAGGATGTCTTTAGGAGATGCTCCCTTGCTGAAGCTGGAAAATTATGAGAAATGGCGAAACAACATGATGCTACATGTTGAGGCCATTAGTGATGAGATGGTCACAGTCATTAATGATGGACCTATCAAGATCACTAAGGTTGAAAGGAGTTTCCCTCACAAGACCACTGAAGCTGGAAAGGAAACTATCCTAGGCGAACCATCAGATACGGTTGTGCCAAAACCAAGAGAGGAATGGACTTCTGACGAAGCTAAGAGATTCCGTCTTGATGGCCAAGCGAGAAATATCATCATTCGATCAACTCCGGATACCATACAGTGCAAACTGTGGGGTGCTAAGACTGCAAAGGAAGCTTGGAAAATGGTTCAAGATCTTTGTGCTGGATCTGACAAAACCAAGGAAAACAAACTTGAAGTACTTAAATTAAAGTTTCAAAACTTTAAGCAAGGTACAAACGAGTCACTGGAAGACTTGGATTTCAGATTCACAACTCTTGTTAGTGAAATGGCAGCCTTGGGTGTTGGAAACCTTTACTCAGATTCTGAGAAAGTGAAAACTATCATCAGAAGTTTGAATCAAGAATGGATCCACACTCAGAATTTCTATTATAATCAAGGAATGCCAGACATTACACCAACAGAGTTGTTCTCTCATCTTGCTACTGTCAACTATGAGACAAAGCAAAGAGAAAATGTATTTGCTGAAAAATCGCAAAGCATTGCTCTTGCTGCAAAGCCATCATCTTCTGAAAAGAAGAATGAAAAAGAACCTACTGATGAAAACTCTTTGGTTGTCAAAAACATGAAGAAATTCATCAGCAAGGAACTTGAAAGGCGAAAAGCAAAAGAGAAGCTGAAAAAGCATCTTGGTAACAACTACCATAAGTACAAGAATGAGACTAGCTCGCTGAACAAGCAAGCTCAGCAAGCTACTTTATCAGAAGAACCAGCAGTTGGAAATGATCTATGTTTTTACTGCAAAAAGCCTGGACACTTCAAAGCTAATTGCCCTTTGCTGAAAGGCAAATCTGCTGAAAAGAAGAAGAAGTTCAAAAGAGCTTTTATTGCTGAAGAAAAGAAGAAGCTTCAAGAAAAAATCGATGCATTGTGTATTGATACTAGCTCCGAAGACAGTGAGGATGAAAGTTCAGACACCGACGATGAAGAAGCCACTCTAGACGTGGAGATTGGCAAGAAGTGTGTGGAATAGCTATGGAAGCTTATCCAGACGTGTCAAACTACGAATTCTGCCTCATGGCCGGTCAGGTAAACAACCCTACCTCTGACTCAGACTCAGAAAGTGAAGACAAGATTGACCTTGACAAGATTCAAGGAGAAATCGAAAGGTTTGAGAAAACTCTGAGCAGACAGCAAGAGAAACTTCAATTTGCTGAAACTCTGACCAAGCAGACTACTGAAAAGTACGTCTTTCTGAAAGAAGAAACAGAAGAAAAAGATGCTGAAATAAGGCGTCTTAAGAAGTTGATTGCTGAAGCTACAGAGAAGAATTCTCAAATGGCACTAGAATTGGAAGAATATCAGTCCTCAATTCTAAAGTTACTTGCTGAAATCCAAGAGATGAAAAAGATGAAAGTCAATTTCAAATCTTATGTGGATGCAAGTAATACGCTGACTGAACTAAACTCTTATTTGAGAGACCCATCTCAGAAAGAAGGTTTAGGTGCTATGTATGAAGGCGATGACGTAGAAATCTTGAATAAAGATAAATCACCTATCTCCTTTGTACGTGCTACTGATAGTGGTCTACCAGAAATCTATCAGTTTGGTCAATCTAAGGTTGCTGAAACATGCAATCAAGTACCTATGACCATAAAGCCCGCTATTGCTACTCAAAGTAACAAGACTTTAAAGGAAAACAGGTTGCTGAGAAGCAAACTGGAAAGAAAAAGGATGTTGTGAAGCATCCCGCCAAACAAGTTGCTGAAAAGCAAGTTGTTAAGACTAAAGGCAAGATTACTAAAAGTAATCAGAAGTCCTTTGCTGACAAACCTGAATCAAGTAAGGTTGCTGACGCTAAAGCTCAGCATTCTCCGAAAGTGGACTCGGTTTCAAAACCAAGCAAAGT
Source organism: Plantago ovata (assembly GCA_028274465.1). Lineage (NCBI taxonomy): Eukaryota > Viridiplantae > Streptophyta > Magnoliopsida > Lamiales > Plantaginaceae > Plantago > Plantago ovata. Next base: position 40,192,703 of record CM051458.1, read on the forward strand.
CAACTCTTTCATGAGTACAAGCAAAGTCAGCAAAGATACTTCAAAGAGATGAAGAAAATCAAGCCTAAGAATTCTGAAAAGAATCTTATGCTAGGGCTAGAAGGAACCTTGCTAGAACAAAACTTACTGAAAAGTATGTTCAGCAAAAAGGTCAACCGAGCAAGACACCACATCAGAAAGTGGATTTGACCAGCACGAGTCAAAAGTCTTTCAGCTCAAAACCTCCTAGTTCCTCAGCAAGTTGAAAACAAGTCAAAGTTGAAAACTTAAGACTTGGGTTTCCACTGGACGCATTCTTGAACATGTTAATGGACATCCATCATGGATAATTAACTTGTTTGCTCTTGATTGTGCAGACTGCAGCCACGGAGACAAACGATGCAATCTGGCACTTTGATAGTGGCTGTGGAAAGCACATGACGGGCAACAAGAATAACCTTATAAACTATAGACGGTGGTCTAAAGGTCCAACAATAAGGTTTGCTGGTGGAGGCTCCGGATCTACAAAAGGCTATGGTGATGTGAAGTTAGGATGCATAACCATTACTGGAGTTCTTTATGTAAAAAATCTCAAGTTTAACCTTTTCAGCATGAGTCAGTTTGCTGACAAAGGATACTTCATCAAAATTAAAGTGATGAATGTAAACTTATGGATTTCGAGACTAAAAAGGTAATAATGATTGCAAGAAGATCAGGAGGCTTGTACACCGTTGATTGGTTTTCAGCAATTGTTGAAAAATGCCTTGTCTCAGATCATGATTGCCTTGCTGAAAAAGCATGGTTATGGCATAAACGAACAAGTCACCTAAACTTCAAGACGCTGAATAAGCTGTCTAAAAAGGCACTTGTAGTTGGATTACCTAAGGTTACTTTTAAGAAGGATGGTGTTGCAATGCGTGTCAGCAAGGAAAGCAAACCAAATGTTCTTTCAAGGACAAGGCAGTACCGTCAACTACAAACCTTTACAACTCTTGCACATGGACTTGTTTGAATCTTCTTCAACAAGCTATGCTGGTAAGAAGTATGGTCTAGTCGTGGTAGATGACTATTCAAGATTCACTTGGGTAGTGTTCATCAAGCACAAATCTGAAACCAAGACTGAAATACCTAACTTGTTGAATAAGCTTGAAGTCATGAAAAATGACAAGGTAAAAGTCATAAGGACAGACCATGGTACTGAGTTTGTAAACCAGTACATAACTGAATATTGTACCTCAAAAGGTATACAACATCAGTTATCCTCAGTAAGAACACCACAACAAAATGGTGTTGCTGAACGGAAGAATCGTACCCTGAAAGAAACCGCAAGAACAATGCTTGCTGACACTGAAATAAGTGAGGCTTATTGGGTTGAAGCGATTAATACCGCCTGTTATACTCAAAACAGATGTTTGATTACTAAGGAATACAACAAAACTCCTTATGAATGTTTGTTGAAGACCTCCTAACATCACTCATCTAAGAGTATTTGTTGCAAGTGTTTCGTCTTAACAAAGGTAGAGAATACCTAAGAACATTTCAACCAAAGGCAGACGAAGCGATATTTCTCGGCTACTCCTTTCATAGTAAAGCTTATAGAGTTTACAACAAAAAGGCACAAAAGTGCATTCTACCATCAATCTAGCATTACAAAAGTGCACAAAACTGATGTAATGGTCTCTACCAGTAATGGATGTAATGTAGAATGCATGAAACTGATGCTAGGCAAATCAAGTCAATTGAACTAAATGATGATTCTGACAATGACTCTCCTCCCCGAGTCATGACAAGATAAATATAGTTCACGACAAAGAATTTCCAGCAAAAGACGCGGTTGCTCCGGAAGTTGCTGAAATTACGCAATCTCCAGTGCCTGCTGATGAAATACCTCAATCCAGCAATGCTGAACAAGCAGTTGCTGATGAACAAATCTCAGCAGAGACACAAATTCCCAGTAGTACTGAACAAGTACATACTGAAGAGTCACATGCTGATGAGCAAACATATCCTGATCCAACAAACAGAAAACCTGTTAATAAATGGATTAGAGATCATCCCTCTACGGATATGATTGGCGATATTAATAAACGCCAAGTGACTAGATCCAAAGCTACTCAGGACTTGCTGAAGAAGCAATTGTCGTAGAAGTAGAATCATTGTTCTCTTGCTTTGTTTCAGAAATTGAACCTAAAACCATAGAAGAAGCTTTGAAGCATTCTGAATGGATAAAGGCAATGCAAGAAGAATGGATCAATTTGAAAGAAACAAAGTCTGGAAACTTGTGCCACTTGCTGAAAATAAGAAAGCTATTGGTACAAAGTGGGTGTTCAGAAACAAGCTGAGCGAGTCTGGTGAAGTAACAAGAAACAAAGCACGTTTAGTTGCTCAAGGTTACTGTCAGACTGAAGGATTGGACTATGATGAGTCTTATGCACCAGTTGCAAGATTGGATGCAATTAGGCTTTTCTTGGCCTTTGCTGCTCACAATGACTTCATTGTTTACCAAATGGATGTTAAAAGTGCATTCTTAAATGGTGAACTTGCTGAAGAAGTCTACCTAGAACAACCCCCTGGCTTTGAACTTCCCTCAGAAATCAAGATGGTATATAAGCTTCAGAAAGCTGTATATGGTCTAAAGCAAGCACCAAGAGCATGGTATGATACCTTGGCTAAGTTCTTGCTGGAAAATGGTTTCAAGAAAGGTGAAGTTGACAAAACCTTTTTACCATGAACCATGATGGTAAATTAATCTTAGTTCAAATTTATGTGGATGACATAATTTTTGGATCTAAGGACAAGCAACTTTGTGATGATTTTGCCAAACTCATGACAATAAGTTTGAAATGAGTATGATGGGAAAATTGAATTATTTCCTAGGATTGCAAGTCAAGCAACTCAAAGATGGAATATTCATAAATCAAGCAAAGTATGCGAAAGAAATGCTCATAAAGTTTAGGATCAAAGAGGATGAGAAACCTGAAAAGATCCCTATGAGTGTTGGTACCAAATTGGGCTATACTAAAGAGGACAAAAGTGTTGAAGAACACAAGTATAGGAAGCTCATTGGTTCCTTGTTGTATTAACAGCAAGTAGACCTGACATTCAGTATGTTGTTTGTGTGTGTGCAAGATTCCAATCTGATCCAAGAGAATCACACTACAAAAAGGCAATCAAATACTGAAATATGTTAAAGGTACAGTCAATGTTGGATTATGGTATCCTAAAGATTCTGGACTTGAATTGGTTGGTTATTCTGATGCTGATCATGGAGGATCAACTCTTGATAGAAAAAGTACCTCTGGAACTTGTCAGTTTTTGGGTACTAGATTAATATCATGGTTCAGCAAGAAGCAAACTGTGTTGCCAATTCATCTACTGAATCTGAATACATTGCAGCTGGTTGTTGCACAGCTCAAATCCTATGGATTCAGCAACAATTAAGATTATGGTATTTCTGCAAAGAAAACACCAATCTTTTGTGATAATACAAGTGCTATTGCATCACGCAAAATCCTAAGTTTCACTCTAGGACCAAGCACATTGATATTAGACATCATTTCATTAGAGATCATGTGGAAAAAGGTGATATTGAGGTTGTGAAAGTAGGCACTGAAGATCAGCTTGCTGACATCTTTACCAAGCCCCTACCGGATAATAGGTTCGCAATGCTAAGGTATAACCTTGGATTGATTGAACTACCTCAATAAAGGATACACTTGGCAGAATGCTGAAACAGGTATTCAGCAAGCCAAAGTCACTGATTTCTTCTAAGAAATGATAAGTCACACATGATTGCTGAAACAGGCATTCAGCAAGTAATTCCTTCAAAACGGTATTTGTTAGGAAACTTGATCACTTGCTGAGACAGGCACTCAGTAAGAGAAAGAACTTAAGGATTGCTGAGACGGGCACTCAGACAATCAAAGATACTGAAACAGGTATTCAAGTATCAAAGGAATTTTCTGAGACGGGAACTCAGAAAAAGAGCAAAGCTCATCTCTCAGATTTTACCAAAGGATGTCTCAAGTACAAAAGAATTTACTGATACGGGAAATCAGAAATATCTTTTAAACTTAGAATTATGAGATATCTAAGTAAGGGGAACTTTCAAGGGGGACTTTCAGAAGTATCTAGTTGATAATTCAAACTCGCTGAAAAGATTCTTGTCTATTTCAGCAAGCAATCTATCCTTAAAACTCGGTAAAATCAATTTGTGACGTTAAGCTGGCACAGATAAACTCGCATAAATCATGACATGAAATTCAATCGTGGCCATTGATTAAAAGGAGTTACTAATCTAACGGCTAACAAACAAAGAGAGAGAGTGCTCTGACGGTTTTAGTTAGTGGGCCACTACGCATTCAATGCAAAGGCTCCACTAACTCCAGTGTTTCTCTGTTTTTCCCTTGCTGAGAGCTCAAATCGATTGAGTTCTCACACACAGAGACACTATATAAAGAAGGAGTTAGAGAAATGACAAAATTCTTTAACTCACATTTCCTTTCTCTGCAAATTTTAGCCTGAATCTACTGTACCTCCGGTCAAAAAGCAAACTATCTTTTTTCGTACAATTTCTTGCTCTATAAAGAAATGGCTCCCAAGAGACAGTTCTAAGTCCTCAAAATCGCAAAGGTTGACAGTGCTGAAACACGCACTGCTCCGGTGACTACCCGGTGGCACCAAAACACAACGAAAGTTGTGTTGAAAAACGACCGAATCTCAAAAAACATGCCTCCGTCATATCTTGACACTGCAAAGTGTGAGATGTTGATGCAATGGGGAGGGTTTGCAAAAGAAAAGTACATTAGGTACTTTTATGAACAAGAACTAGATGACGAAAATGAAGAGGCGCTTGAGTTATCAAGCAGCAAGGCCTCATGAACTTTATCTCTGCTCGCACTAAGCAAGTGAGCATGATTGATACATGGAATTCTACAACAATGCAGAATCCAGTCCCTTACAGATAGTAAAGGAGTCACTGAAAAAGTGATCCTTACTTATGTTCAGAACACGCAAATCGTCCTGAAATGGACTGATTTAGCGAGATTTTTCAGATTCCAACCACTGGAACTGAAGATGACGTCACTGCCACTGACGAAGAAATTGAAGCTTTCTACAGTGACGTCAGAAATGAGAAAATGAAGAAAGGCGAGATAGCTCCCGTGACTTGGACAAAGCACGTTAAGAGAAAGCATCTCTGCCATTCACTTGGTCTAGTAGCTCTGCTACTATAAAAGTTCTTGACTCCCAAGTTGGAGGAATTGACCAAGTAGGCCTGAGAAGATGGCCATTGCTGATGCATATCAAGGAATAAAAGGAACTTAACTGGGCTAAGTACATTTTCAACACAGGCTTGTTGATTGTGTTACTAAGTTTAAGTAAGGTAGAAGACACAAGGTCTCACCTTCCTTTCCAGTTATGTATGGAATCAAGATATGCTATATCCTTGAACATTTCAGGATTCAGCTAAGAAACCCATTGCCAATCAAGAAATCTGTGTGCATGTGGGAAGATCTTCTACAAGCAGAATGTACCTAAGATTGCTGGAAAGAAAACAAGAAGACAACAACTGCAAATGTTGTCAGCACAAGCCAGCAAGAAAGGTAAACAACAGCTGAAATGTTACCACTCAGGCAACTTAGAGATGACGGCTGTTGGTGGTGGTAACCAAAAATAACTGCTGGAGAAATCTAACAAGAACGAGTACAAGAGCCGATGCTGAAAATGCAACTATAGAA
>CM051458.1:40198519-40217815 GCA_028274465.1 Plantago ovata
TTGGAAAATGGTTTCAAGAAGGTGAAGTTGACAAAACTTTTACCATGAACCATGATGGTAAATTATCTTAGTTCAAATTTATGTGGATGACATAATTTTTGGATCTAAGGACAAGCAACTTTGTGATGATTTTGCCAAACTCATGACAAATAAGTTTGAAATGAGTATGATGGGAAAATTGAATTATTTCCTAGGATTGCAAGTCAAGCAACTCAAAGATGGAATATTCATAAATCAAGCAAAGTATGCGAAAGAAATGCTCATAAAGTTTAGGATCAAAGAGGATGAGAAACCTGAAAAGATCCCTATGAGTGTTGGTACCAAATTGGGCTATACTAAAGAGGACAAAAGTGTTGAAGAACACAAGTATAGGAAGCTCATTGGTTCCTTGTTGTATTTAACAGCAAGTAGACCTGACATTCAGTATGCTGTTTGTGTGTGTGCAAGATTCCAATCTGATCCAAGAGAACACACTACAAAAAGGCAATCAAGATACTGAAATATGTTAAAGGTACAGTCAATGTTGGATTATGGTATCCTAAAGATTCTGGACTTGAATTGGTTGGCTATTCTGATGCTGATCATGGTGGATCAACTCTTGATAGAAAAAGTACCTCTGGAACTTGTCAGTTTTGGGTACTAGATTAATATCATGGTTCAGCAAGAAGCAAACTGTGTGCCAATTCATCTACTGAATCTGAATACATTGCAGCTGGTTGTTGCACAGCTCAAATCCTATGGATTCAGCAACAATTAAGAGATTATGGTATTTCTGCAAAAAAAACCAATCTTTTGTGATAATACAAGTGCTATTGCAATCACGCAAAATCCTAAGTTTCACTCTAGGACTAAGCACATTGATATTAGACATCATTTCATTAGAGATCATGTGGAAAAGGTGATATTGAGGTTTGTGAAAGTAGGCACTGATGATCAGCTTGCTGACATCTTTACCAAGCCCCTACCGGATAATAGGTTCGCAATGCTAAGGTATAACCTTGGATTGATTGAACTACCTCAATAAAGGATACACTTGGCAGAATGCTGAAACAGGTATTCAGCAAGCCAAAGTCACTGCATTTCTTCTAAGAAATGATAAGTCACTACATGTTTGCTGAAACAGGCATTCAGCAAGTAATTCCTTCAAAACAGGTATTTGTTAGGAAACTTGATCACTTGCTGAGACAGGCACTCAGTAAGAGAAAGAACTAAGGATTGCTGAGACGGGCACTCAGACAATCAAAAGATACTGAAACAGGTATTCAAGTATCAAGGAATTTTCTGAGACGGGAACTCAGAAAAAGAGCAAAGCTCATCTCTCAGATTTTACCAAAGGATGTCTCAAGTACAAAAGAATTTACTGATACGGGAAATCAGAAATATCTTTTAAACTTAGAAAATATGAGATATCTAAGTAAGGGGGAACTTTCAGCAAGTATCTAGATTGATATTCAAACTCGCTGAAAAGATTCTTGTCTATTTCAGCAAGCAATCTATCCTTAAAACTCGGTAAAATCAATTTGTGACGTTAAACTGGCACAGATAAACTCGCAATAATCATGACATGAAATTCAATCGTGGCCATTGATTAAAAGGAGTTATTATCTAACGGCTAACAAAAACAAAGAGAGAGAGTGCTCTGACGGTTTTAGTTAGTGGGCCACTACGCATTCAATGCAAAGGCTCCACTAACTCCAGTGTTTCTCTGTTTTACCCTTGCTGAGAGCTCAAATCGATTGAGTTTCTCACACACCAGAGACACTATATAAAGAAGGAGTTAGAGAAATGACAAAATTCTTTAACTCACATTTCCTTTCTCTGCAATTTTAGCCTGAATCTACTGTACCTCCGGTCAAAAGCAAACTATCTTTTTCGTACACATTTTCTTGCTCTATAAAGAAATGGCTCCCAAGAGACAGTCTTCTAAGTCCTCAAATTCGTCAAAGGTTGACAGTGCTGAAACACGCACTGCTCCGGTGACTACTCCGGCCACAAACACAACGAAAGTTGTGTTGAAAAACGACCGAATCTCAGAAAAACCTATGCCTCCGTCATATCTTGACACTGCAAGTGTGAGATGTTGATGACAATGGGGAGGGTTTGCAAAAGAAAAGTACATTAGGTACTTTTATGAACAAGAACTAGATGACGAAAATGAAGAGGCGCTTGAGCTTATCAAGCAGCAAGGCCTCATGAACTTTATCTCTGCTCGCACTAAGCAAGTGAGCATGATTGATACAATGGAATTCTACAACAATGCAGAAATCCAGTCCCTTACAGATAGTAAAGGAGTCACTGAAAAAGTGATCCTTACTTATGTTCAGAACACGCAAATCGTCCTGAAATGGACTGATTTAGCGGAGATTTTTCAGATTCCAACCACTGGAACTGAAGATGACGTCACTGCCACTGACGAAGAAATTGAAGCTTTCTACAGTGACGTCAGAAATGAGAAAATGAAGAAAGGCGAGATAGCTCCCGTGACTTGGACAAAGCACGTTAAGAGAAAGCATCTCTGCCATTCACTTGGTCTAGTAGCTCTGCTACTAATAAAAGTTCTTGACTCCCAAGTTGGAGGAATTGACCAAGTAGGCCTGAGAAGATGGCCATTGCTGATGCATATCCATGAAATAAAACGGAACTTAACTGGGCTAAGTACATTTTCAACAGGCTTGTTGATTGTGTTACTAAGTTTAAGGTAAAGGTAGAAGACAACAAGGTCTCACCTTCCTTTCCAGTCATGTATGGAATCAAGATATGCTATATCCTTGAACATTTCAGGATTCAGCTAAGAAACCCATTGCCAATCAAGAAATTTGTGTGCAATGTGGGAAGATCTTTCTACAAGCAGAATGTACCTAAGATTGCTCGAAAGAAAACTAAGAAGACACAACTGCAAATGTTGTCAGCACAAGCCAGCAAGAAGGTAAACAACAGCTGCAAATGTCACCACTCAGCAACTTAGAGATGAAACTGCTGTAGATGGTGGTAACACAAAGAAACTGCTGTAGAAAATTAACAAGGTACGTGTACAAGAGCCGTTGCTGAAAATGCAACTATAGATGACTCTGGGAAACTGGAGAAATCTAACAAGAAAAAGAGGAAAGATGATGATGACACTCAGACTGCAGCGTCATCAGCAAACCCCGTACCTAAGAGGAAACGGACGAGCAACAAAAGGAAGAAAACACTGGCTCGCCAGTCAGTCCCTGATGTCCAGACCTCTCAGTCAATTCCCAGACAAATGCTGAAACGCATTTGCTAGTAGATGTTGCTGAAGTAATTACTGAAGCCTATGTCAACAATGTTGAAGTGTTGCGGAAGCCTTCAACAATCAACTCAATGTTGATAATTCTACTGAAAATAGACCACAAGGCAGTGGAAATGAAATTCCTGCCCAAGTCCCAGATATCTACATTGTAGATAATCTAGATGATCCAACTTTGAGACCAGCAAGTGACATTGCTACTGATCTGCAAAGAGCGGAACTTGCTGATGCTGCTGAAAAGATGGTTGCTGAACAAGCAACTCATCAAGTTGCTGAAACACCGCTTGCTGAAGGACCAGTTGCTGAGACAACAATGATTCAGGTTCAAGAAGTTGCTGAAACTCAAGAAGCATTATTCAACGACGCATCTCGTGATGCTGAGAATACTGGCCCAAGTTCACCCAAGACATCAATTGACAAAGTCCAGCTTGTACTGGAAGAATTAAGCAAACAAATGGAATTGGAGATTGAAGAATCATCCAATAAATCAATTGATATTTTCATGACAAGCAGTGAGCTCAAGGGTCAAGATGCTTCTGCTCAACTTGTCATTTCAGAGACAAGGGAGATTGCTGAAACCGCACAGCTTTCTCAGATAGAGCAAAACCAGAAGTCTGCTGAAGAAACAGTCCAAGAAGCTGAAGAAACTGTTAATGCTGAAAGGACTGAGCCACAACCTGTCCTTCTTCAGCAGGTAGTTAATTCAACCATCAGTAAAACTTCAATTTCTGAAAATTGTTCTTTTGCTAATATAATATTATCTCTACAGACTTCTCAAGATGCAATCAGATGGTTGCTGAAGCCTCTGCACCAGAACCAACACTCCTTGCTCAGCAGGTAGTTAATAATTTTGGTATAAAAACTAAGTTTGACAGCTTAGTACTTGTGTCTAACTCTAATTTATTTCAGGATGAACAAATGGAGGATGCTACTCAAGCTCCTCATGGAATGAAATTGTACTACATGAGCTTGCTGACTCTCAGCAGGTAAATCATGTTTCAGACATAAACTCTAAAACAATTCTCCAAACCATTCCTGATCTAAATAACGTTCTTTTTCAGGCTCAAAAGGAGACCACTGAAGTGTTACTCATCACTGAAGATCATCAAGTAAGTTCTGAAGAACTGTACTTAAACTTCAAAAGGACAACTTTGTCAAGAGTTGCTAAGTCCGTCAGCAATTGGCAAAGGTACAGGCGAATGGATTTCTCAGATTTTCACCTTCCTCTCTCAAATGAGAAAAAGAGATCTTCTCTGTTGAAGCTCGAAACATTTGTCCACTCCATCCTTCCTGAAGAAATATCATATTCTCAGCAAATGAGCTCCAATCTGATTGCTCAAATCAGAGAGAAATGAAGGAAAAATTCAAGAGTGCCTCTCCAGCTGAACAAGCTGTGATGCTCAAAGGTTCATTTGTACCTGTGGTGGCTGATCCCCACAAAATCAATGAGGAAGAGGAAGTGACAAGTGTTGCTTTGTATAAGCACGTTGAGCTAGTAATTCTGACAGACGATGATAAAGAAGAACAAGATGAGAACATTCCCAATGATCCCAGTTATGATGAAGGGAAAGATTCCAAGGACAAGAAAGACGATGATGATGACAATCAAGGTCCAAGTCCTGATGCTGGAGGATTGAAGTTAACAGCTGCTGAAAATGCTCAACCTGAAAATCAGCAAGCTGAACAACAACAATCTCAGCAAGAATCTCAACCTCCTCCTACTGCTGCTGAAAATCAAGCACCTGTGCAAGGTGCTGATACTGAAGAAGAATATGCCAGAAAAAGGGCTGCCTTGAAAAATGGCAAAAGTCCAGTCTCTGATGCCAAGGTTACTGAAGAAAACCTTGATGATGATGATGAACAAGATGAAGATTACCAACGCGCTCTCCAGAACAGTCTCTTGATCCATGCAAGGCATACGCATGATCTAGAAATTGGTCAATCTTCAGGAGTGAGATCAAAGGAAGTCCCCTTCCTTCCCTTACTACTGGCGAAACTCCAGTAATTGAGTCTCATACTCAATTAAAACTAACTACTGGCGAAACTCCAGTAATTGAGCCCCAAACTCAATTGAAACAACTAACTACTGGTGAAACTCCAGTTGTTGAGTTTGAAGCGTTGTCATCAGCAACCACTCAACAAAAAGGAAGTGAAGCTACTGATACAGGTTCAAAAGTTGCTCAACTTGATGAATCTGAGGATGATGACGACTTGTCAGAAAATGAGGATGAACAATCCAAGCGAGACCCAAAAGTTGTTCAGATTCCTCCTCCTGATTACATCAATGATTTAGACGACGGTCTAAGAGCAGAATTGCTGATGCGTGATGATCAGTTTGCTTCAGAAATTAAGGTTCATTCCTTAACACCTCATTTAGTGCCATTCCCAAGAGTTGAGGAGTTTACTCCCAGAATTCTAGCACTAAAGGAAGTCCATAATGCCTGCAAAGTTGAAGATGATGCATTGCTTGCTGAGAGCCCACTTGACTTTGGAAAGATTTTGGCTACGGTGCTGAGACGCACTACTACTTTGACCATAGCTCAGAAAGACATCAGTCTTTATCATAAAAGCTATGAAGAAGATGTAAGTCAAGCTCTAAAGCTAGCAAAGACCGCTCTCGTAAAGGCACAGACTTTTATGGATGAGAAGGCCGCAACAGAGAAAAGACATGAAGAGAACATGATGAGCATTCAACAAGAGTTGTCAAAAATGACTTCTGACCAACAACAAATCATCATGAAGTATAACAGTTTAAACACTCTTGCTGAAAATTGCAATGAGTTTGATTCTCTGCACATCACACCGATGTTGCAATCCATGTCTAAGGGGGAAAAGAAGAGTACCAGAAAAAGAAACCAAACCCCTCCTGCTGTTGATGTGCCACTGCCTATAGAACCTCTTGCTGAAAAGGAGCAAAGTTAAAAAAGACAAGCAGAATCTGAGTTGAATTCAGCAAGTAACAAAAAGAGAAAAATCGCTGCTGAAACTCAAGATTTTTGCCATACTGAAAGTCATCACAATCTGAATGAAGAAGATAGATGATGACAATCAAACAATAGCTCAAGCCATAAGAGCTAGACCCTTAACAGCCTTGACCCCGTCTGGCCACTCAAAGCATTTTTCGTCTGACTCTTCAGCAAGAGATCAAGACAATGCTAAGACAAGAAGAAGAAGGAAAAGACAGGAAGAAAAGAGGCTGGCCAGCATTGCTATTGGCTCCGGCAGTGAATACACAAAGACCAGCAATGAGGAAACCACTCAGAATGTAATCAGAAAAATTCATGGTTGCTGGATCTTAAAGCTGGAAGACGAATGAGTTCTTTCCTACAGCCATATTGAATCAAATGTTCAAATGGATTGAACTCAAGGTCCAAAGAAAGCAAAGGGAAGAATCCCTCCCAAGAAATATTGCTGGGAAATGGTTGAATCTTGAGATCCAAGTAAGAAGAATTGCCATTGGTAAGACATACAAACAAGAACCAAATCTGATCAAACCACCTGTCATCGCTTACTACTCTGACCCAGTAACAAAGAAAACAAAGAAGAGACTTGGATTGATTCCTTATGAGTACTTCTATCTCACCGCTAAGGATCAAGAAGAAGATCTTCTCTGGCTAAGAAAGATTCATCCGAAAAGCATTTCAGATACACAGCTTCTCCATGCCAGCAATTGGGGCATGCATTTGTGGGTAACTCGCTACATGGAAATGAATGTTGAAAAGCATCATCACACTGCCTGCAAAAATGCAAGAATTATTCAACTACAAGTCCGTAGGCTTCTGGAAAACTACGAAAAGGACTGTGTTGAATTCACTGCACTTGCTGAGAAGAGTGTAAGAGAGATTTTGAGGAAATCCTCTGAAAGAGCTTAAGTCCCTGTAATAGTTTTTGTTAAAATTTTTGTTTGCTGATTTTGTTTAAGTTATCTATGCTATTTCATGTAAACTTATGAAAGATAACTATCAGCAATGAAACTTTTGACTCTTATTGGTTTTTGATTATGCAATTTACTTATGCTTACTGTTTAATTATTCAAGTATGCTTGCATTAATCAACTGATTTATTCAACATCAGAAACCTCTAAAAGGGTAACAATTGATTTAGCCATGGATTGCTAACATAAAAAAGGGGGAAATTTGTTAGGAAACTTGTAATTTTGATGAGCAATTAACCATGCTAAATTAAGGAAAGTCCAGTAACTAGTACTCTTAAGGTCCATAGGAATTTAGAATTTTAAGGACATTGTAAAAGAGGAACGTTTGCTGAAGACTTAGATTAGGTGCTAGATAAGTTATTTCTTTAGCGTATGATTCATTTTATTTTCTGAAAAGAAAATAACTTATTGATGCTTTAGCTTATGATGTATCTTATTTTCTGAAAAGAAAATAACCTATTGAAGCATTTGCTGACGGTGTACTTTGTTTTTACAAACAAACTATTGAAACATTTGGAAACCGCTCAGAATCTTGAAGATTATTGAAGATCTGAAGACCTGAAGAATTCGAAGATCTGAAGACTTGAAGATTGCTGAAAGACTGGTATCTACAAAGGCACGTGTTGCTCAGAAAGTGGAAACTTCAGCAACAGCATTGCATAAGTGAAAATCTGAAAGACAAAGTAGGTTGTGCTTGCTGAAACTGAGAATAACCACTTGCTGATGGAACATATGTGACCCCTTGTTGAAAGTACTTGAATTTGCGCTCCAATGTTACTGTTTAAATTCTATTCAAATATGCATTAAATGCAAAGCTTACACGTGAAGGACATGAAGACTAGAAGACAAACAAGGACGCTGCTGAAAGTACAAAAGCAAGATAGTGACATGTTAAGGATCAAAAGCCTTGGAATTTAAAATTCAAACGGCTCCTTTCTTGCACTATAAATAGAGGTCATCCGACGAAGAGTTGAAGTGTGTCAACAACGTGATCAAACTCTCACTTGTGCTTAAAGCTCACATACCTTCAAATACTCTTACTGCCATTGATCCGTTCCAAGACTTAAAGCTTGAAAAAGCTACTTGTGAAAAAGTAGAACAAACTCGGCTAAGAAATTAGTTAAGTGTTCTTTCTTTCGAAGAAGAACAAGTCTTGACACCAGAAACAATCAAACTTGTTTACTGCAAAGTATTCAAAGTTATGTTTCTTAGATTACTTGTTGTAACTGAATAAGTTATAATTAAGTTATCTCACCCCAAAACTCTCTAACTGAAAATACACCCTTTCAGGCGTGATATTCAGGGGGAACTTAATCGAGCATAGTTTTGCTGATTAAAAGTACCAAGTTTGGTGGAGAACAAGGTTACGTTCTCTAGTTTAGGTTGGAGACAAAGCAAGTGCGCTTTGGTTTCTGTTGAATCGCTCTAGATAGGAGATTGTAAGGAACCTCAATCATATCTTAGTGGATTCAGTCCTAGAAAGGACAAAGTGGATTAGTTGAGAGATTACGCCACTCTCAGATACCACTATAAAAGTGTTTGTGTGATTTACTTACTGTACTTAGTTTTCAGCAAATCTTATCTGTCTGTACACAGTCACTCACATCACTTGCTGAAACCTTTACTTACTGAAAGAGCACTTATTGTATCAAAGACTTCCGCTCTCTGATTTTAAGTATCAGCAAACCAAGCTACTGTAAAGTAACTTACGCTTGGTGAGAAAGTTAAGTATCAGCAAACTCATTACTGAAAAGTAATAAAGTACTTGCTGAGAAAGTTTTAAACGACGAAAGTTTGAAAAGACTATTCACCCCCCTCTAGTCTTTTCTTGTTGTTTAAAAGGACCAACAAATATGTCGAGCTAATGTGTGTTTTGTGTAACAGATTGACCATACGCAGCCAAACACTTTGATAATTGCTAACTGTGAGGTTTTCAGGCCACGCGTTGCTGCAGATGGCCATATAGCTAATGTATGTGTTTAGTCATATACTAGTATTTTGAAATTTACTAGTCCTTGGATTAGGAATTACGTGTTTCGATTGTTTACTCATTGTCATTTGTATTGTAGTTCAACGAGGATGCACGCTCGCCATATGTGAAGAAGTTCAAAACTATATTACATCCTGGAGAGGTACGGTGTATATGTGCTTGTGAATATTGAGTATTAGTTTGTTCCTTTTGTGCAACAAGTATACTTCCGGAACTATGACAATATGTTGGAACTACTTTTGGTATCCTTGGTGAAAATAATAAGTCCGGATCCCATTCCTCACTTGTTATTTTATAAACTTAATGCCACAAATGTATGATGTTTGATTTTCTTAAAATGTAGCTTTTGTAATTCATATATTACAGCATACATAAGAACTGTGGATATATATTTTCTGCTTAGTCTTTGATTTGTCCTGGTGTAAAGGTAGAAAGATAGCAAAGCAGTTATAATCACATGCTAAAAATAGAACAATTTCTGTAAAGCTTGAATTTAGGATAGTCTTCTTGAAAAGCGTTCTTATGCCTGATAAATTTTTGGGTAAAAGTTTTAACCGTTTAAAGGTTTAACATTTCACTACACAACTTAGATTCCATTATATTTCATCTTCCCTCGTTTGGTGTAAATTTGACATTTATTATTTTGTTTAGACCATACCCTCCCACCCACTTAAATAGTTCTTACCCGTTTGTAAGTGTGTATAATAAATGGGTAAAACTTTTACCCATTACGCATATTGTTCTACTCCAATCTCGACTGCCACCCCTATATTCAACATAGTTAATATTCAACTTACAATTGATTGCACCAATATTCCTATGTTACTCACATTTAATAAAACTATGCTGATTAGATCTAGTCTGAACCTTTGGGTTTAATATATTCCTGCTACTTGATCCATAACTCCAGACGAGTGGTTGAAAAGCAAAAGTAAATACCTAGATTTTTATCTAGCGTTCAATTGAAGTACAGTATCTTCGCTCTCTTATTCAGGACACCAGATGAGGACTTCTATCTTTTGTTCTAATAATTTTTAGTTGCTAAGCAATGATTGATAATTTAAGGACCGTAGATGAAATTGATTGAAGATTTGAAGTGCTTAAAGATATGTCCCTAAAGCTTCCCATTTTTTGATAGACGTACATGTTGCAGTCCTTCTTCATCCTTATACAGCTTCTTTCTGCAAAAAAAATTTCAGGTAGAATTACGGTCCAATTAAAATTCTCAAGAATGTACTTTCTTTTGGTTTGGTGATATCTTCAAAGACAGTAAATGAAAGGTATTATGGATATAGTTTTGAATTTAAAGTTTTTCCATTTGTCTAAATATTAGTCTTCATATTTATTTATTTATTGGGGTGTGCATTTTTCTCCTCGGTTATTAATTAACTTATTTGATATCTACATCTTATACAATTCTAGTATGTATTAATATGTTCTAATATATGTTATTAGGTCCTAATTTTCGAGTAGTATATATAAGAATAGAAAAGTGGGTGTTTGGTCTAGTGGTATGATTCTCGCTAAATGCGAGAGGTCGCGAGTTTGATTCTCGCAACACCCCTTATTGCATTTGTAAAATTATATTTTAACATTCTGTTTTATTGCAGTTGAATTAAAGAAATTAACAAAATAAAATTTATTTAAAAAAATCCAAATTTAGTGACGGATAAATCTTATCCGTCATTAAAGTTGTTGACTCAAGTCAACCAATTTAGTGACGGATAAGATTTATCCGTCACTACAATTTAATTTTTTAATTTTTTTAAATTTCCTTGGTCAACCTTTTATTTGTCACTAATCCGTCACGAATCCGTCACTAATTCGTGACGGATTAGCTCATCCGTCACTAAATCTTAGTGACGCTCAATATAGTGACGGCTTCCCTTATCCGTCACTAATCCGTCACTGGACGGTTTAGTGACGAATCGATGCTGTTTAGTGACGGATAAATCCGCCACTAAACAGGAATTTTTTTGTAGTGATTGTCCTAGTGTTTCTAACACTTTTCTACGAAGATATATGGCTTAGTCGGATCAAAGAATCGAATTAAGATAATTAAACAAGTAAAAGACTCAGAAACTCAATCATGCATAATACGAACCTAGCTACGAATTCACATACTATCACCAACTAGATGCTTAGCTACTCATATCAATAACACAATAAACAATCATAGTCGAAGCAATAATGAATGAAAACATGTTTAATTGAAAGATAAATAGCAGAATTGTGAGATACAAGGTTACCACCAAAGGTTGTCAATCTCCGGTGAAGGGCTAAAACTCACAAAGATCTAGCAAGGTGAGATAAAACGGTGTCCAAATCTCTCCTCTAGCTCCAAATTCGCTAAGATACAAAGGTTCTAAGAGAAAATATACCTAGAACAAGCTCTAGGGTTTATGTCTGGAAAAATATGATGAAATATATGAAAATTCGCAGATTTTGGGATATATATATATATAGAGCTGTCGGAAGCTCCGCGGCGGTGCGCCCGCCACGCGGCGGTCCACCATGAACGCGGCGGTGCGCCCCGCACGGGCAGAACGCGGCCCGCGCGGAATTCCTCCTTTGGATCCTCGAATTCGGCCCCTTGCACGGTTTTGAGCTCCGAAACTTGATCTCTTGGCCTTGAAACTCGTCTCGGTACTCCTTGACACACTACGGGTGATCTCGTTGCACCAAAACATCATTGTTTCGCCATGAATTACATCCAAAAACGCGATTTCCACCTAAAACCTGAAAAGAACAAAAGAAATGGAAACGTGAAACTATTCTAACAAAATGCACTAAAATGCATGCAAGAGGATAGCTAAATTGGTGAAAAAAGACTCGAATGATAGTGTATAAAACACTGTCATCAAACTCCCCAAACCGAACCTTTGCTTGTCCTCAAGCAACTAGCTAGACTCTATGCAACCTACATGCAACACAAAGAGGAGTCTCATGCCAAACAAGAAGAAATAATCGATTGTATCTACCAAATACATATGAACAAAGACCATACAAATCATAACATGGAAGTAGGTTGAAGAATGTCTCGATTGAACCTATACATATTCACATATGCACTTTGTTAAACAAGAGAGTCTCTCGTAACATTCTCTACCTGGACGTAGTCAATGATGCATGTCAAAATACAAATGGTTGCCCCGTGCCTATGAAACAGAGAGCTTACTGTTGTTTGATGAACCGGAATTTGTCAGATTCTAATTCATCAAATAAATTTGTTTTTAGCCAAAGGCAATTCACAACTACAACGAAAACCGTAGTGTAGCAGTAAAATAACCTCGAGTGTCGATCTCTAAGGACTATAACTAGCTTTATCTAATCTAACTTAAAATATAAAATCAACAGACGACTTAGCATAGGTTTTTCTTATCAAGATAATGGAAGTTAGTGATAGTATGATCATTCAAAGCATAGTGGGTTAATAATCATGCATGAAGTACCCGATCGTTTTGCACAGAGATCTTTGATCATGAATTGTCCAATGTGTTCCGTTTTATTCAACACTACGAAGATAGAGGGCTTAGATAGATCAAAGAAATAAAGCAATAACTCAAAGTCTGATTCGCTTTACCGCCATCAGCATAATTACTAACCCTTCGCTAAGAAATCACATACTATCACCAACGATAGATTTAGCTACTCATAGATGTCATGCAATCAACATAAATTATAGCAAGATTGAATGAAAACATGTTGAAAGATAAATAAATATAAATAGAAAAATCTGAGATACAATGTTACCGAAGATTGTCAATCTCCGAAGAATCGCGATCTCACAAGCTCCAAATCGATAAGAAAAAGTAACTCCTATGCTAAGAATTGCCAGAACAGGCTATGGAGAATTCTTCCCGAAAACTAATGAGAAAGGTATGAAAAAAGATTTGAGAAAGTATGAAAAACGGAGAAAACTGAGCAACCATATATAGGAGTTCGGAACGTGTGGGGCGAGTCGTCCCACACACCGGGCGAATCGCCCGGGAGTGCCAGTCGGCGGCCGACGCGTTTTTGGATTTTTTTTTCCTTTTCGGACTCGGTTTTTGCCTTCTAGTGACCTTTTAGCCTTCAGACTCGACCCCTAGACTTCAAATCCCATCCGGAATCTTCTAGATACTCCAAAAATGTCCTCAGAACACCGATTCTTCGTTCTCTTCAATATAATTGCCCGGAAAACCACGTTTTTCACCTAAAACCTATAAAATGCAAACTAAAGGGAAACGTGACACTATTCTAATAAAATGCACTAAAATATGGCTAAATTAACATAGAGGATAGCTAAATTGGTGAAAAAAGACTCGAATGAAAGTGTAAAATACACGTTCATCAAACTCCCCAAACCGAACCTTTGCTTGTCGTCAAGCAACTAAGCTAGACTCTAATGCAAAAAACAATGCAACACAAAAAATGGAGTCTCATGCCAAATGAAATGAACTAATCTATTGAATCTATCAAAAAGCATATGAACAAGAACCATACAAATCATAACATGGATATAGGTTGAAGAATGCCTCGATTGACTCATACACATTCACATAAGCACTTATGTCAAACAAGATAGTCTCTCGTAACATTCTCTACCTCGACCTAGTCAGTGACGACGTAATGAAACATGTTAAAATACGAATGGTTGTCCCGTGCCTATGAAACAGAGGACTTACTGTTGTTCACCAAGTTAAGACTTTTCCTCAAAGAGGTCGAACCAATACTGGCTCTCATCAAACGAAGGAGGGTTCCCTAAAAAGATAACACTCCCCTATTCTACCCATCTCTCAAGCAAAGCCTTAAGCTATTCACCACTTCCTGAATGGCAGGACGAGGGTGGTCTAGAACAGATGACACTCAAACAAACAAAAGACAAAAAATTACAACTCGATTACGAACATTACATGAATTGGAAAATGAGACAAACACTTTGCTAAACTGCTTTTGGCTTTTTTTTGGACCCTTCCTTGCTTTTTTGGGGTCTTTCTGTTTTTCTCTTTTTTCTTTTTTTCTTTTCCAGTTTTTTTCTTTTTTCTGGAATGTTTCTTTTTCTCTTTTTTCAGCCAGCAGTAGCACAACGAAAAAGAAATTAAAATGACACACAAACGACCTCCCCAAACCTATTGAAAGAATTGGTTGGAGTACAAAATTTACAAAAAAGGAAAATAAACTCACAACACACACTAAAAATTGAAAAACAAGTCTAATGATAGCGTAACCCCCTCCCCAAACCTATTCGAAAGAATAGGTTGCAAACAAAGGATCACACAATCTCACACTACTTCCTTCCTAGGCATTTAGCAATCTCAAAGCAAGGTGAAGACTTGTTGCCTCTTAGGTACATAATTACTCGGGAAAACAACCATAAGATCCTAACATGCATCATCCTATTATAAAGCCCTTCGTGAACCGCAGTAGAGAAAACACGACTAAGTGATGTCGAGACTACCAAGCTTAACTAAGTGCAATACATAAATGTGACAAGCCAAGCGAGAAAAACCTCAACCATATTCATATAGATGAAGCATATGATTAATGTCATAATTACTTAATCTACCCAATAAAAAAGTTCAAAAAATTTGGCAATAAACTCCACATAAAACATGCAAGACTATCCTAGGATGAATGTAGTGTATGCAACTAAATACTAACAAAGCGGTAAACGTGCAAATGCAAATGCAAACGGATAAAACATGCAACGTACTGTACTCATCCTACCAATGCCAAGCTCCAAACTAACAACACTAGTTCACTTAAATCCCATCCCCCCTCATGAATTTAAAGCTAGTCCCTAGCAATAAGAAAATGAGGAAATAACATGTGATACTAGATGTTACAGCGTGGTTTGGCCTCGGTCGGCTGAGTACGCTGGATGTAAGGTATTGAGATTGCTCGAGGGCCCTAATTGGTGATCATCGGAGCTCGTGGTGGTGGTGGCAGTTCCACTAATAGATCGGATAGGACCAACTCCTCCATCAGTATTCATGGCATCCTCAGTGTCCCTATTGTCTTCATTGTCACCACCATCATCACTAGTAGAATTGCATTGTCGAAGAGAATCGTCAAGATTAGCCTCTGCAGTTATGGGGGTTTCCATCCGGTATCTCTCTAATAGACTGTGAACTGTTGAAGGGGAAAGAGCAGTGGTCTTACAGTCTCCCTCACCAACATTCTCTACCCCATAGAACTTTCAGTAAGTTACGATGAAACTCGGAAACTCGGAGGTTTCTTCTTCTTGGCACAATGTTGCCCACATTCTCTACGTTTGATGCTCCCGACGTCTATATGGTACTCCCTCAATAAGAAGTCGAGGGGCACCCCAAAGAGGGGCTGGGTGTCCATGTCATTATGTTTTGGAATCAAGTTAGCGATTCGAAACTTCATCGCCACTGTCGACTCAAGACTGAATCTGTTGTGATGAGGCCGCCTCGGTACCTTCCTATTCACTCGAACCTTGCAGTCCTTGTGACAGATTTCTGCCGTAATATTGGTTTCAATCCCTTCAGTGGTACGTGAATAGACATAAGAGTGCTCACTCCCTGTGAATCCTCGTTCCACCTCATGGACAACCCGCGAAGTTGTTGCAGAAGTCCATGGCTCGAACGCACCTCTAACGAGATCACTCTCCTTCTCTTGAAGACTAGAAGACCCAACATAGAACGCATGGAGAACGTCCTTGTCAAACCCTTTGGCATGGCTGGAATCGAACCACCTCCAATACTTCATTGTAGCCAAACGGGAGTGCTTCTCTCTGTTTGTGGCATGGTTCCTACAAACAGCAATTAGTACCTCGTATGACACAAAACAGACTTATGCATATGCAAATGCAAGAGTGAAACACACGAGTGATAACATCAACAATCGAACTCCTCAAATTCTCCATGTCTAATCTAGCTACTGATGAACCGGAATTTGTCAGATTCTAATTAATCAAATAAATTTGTATTTAGCCAAAGGCAATTCACAACTACAACGAAAACCGTAGTGTAGCAGTAAAATAACCTCGAGTGTCGATCTCTAAGGACTATAACTAGCTTTATCTAATCTAACTTAAACTATAAAATCAACAGACGACTTAGAATAGGTTTTTCTTATCAGATAATGGAAGTTAGTGATAGTATGATCATTCAAAGCATAGCAGGTTAATAATCATGCATGAAGTACCCGATCGTTTTGCATAGAGATCTTTGATCAATGAATTGTCCAATTGTGTTCCGTATTATTCAACACTACGAAGATAGAGGGCTTAGATAGATCAATGAAATAAAGGAATAACTCAAAGTCTGATTTGCTTTACTGCCATCAGCATAATTATTAACCCTTCGCTAAGAAATCACATACTATCACCAACGATAAATTTAGCTACTCATAGATGTCATGCAATCAACAGAAATCATAGCAAGATTGAATGAAAACATATTGAAAGATAAATAAATATGAATAGAAAAAATTGTAAGATACAATGTTACCGAAGGTTGTCAATCTCCGAAGAATCGCGATCTCACAAGCTCCAAAACGATAAGAAAAAGTATCTCCTATGATAAGAATGCCCAGAGCTGGCTCTGGAGAATTCCTACCTAAAACTACTGAGAAAGGTGAGAAAAAAGGTCTGAGAAAGTATGAAAAACGGAGAAAACTGAGCAACTATATATAGGGGTTCGGCAGGTCTGGGGCGAGTCGCCCCACACACCGGGCGAATCTCCTGGTGTGGGGCGAACCGCCCCACGTCCCGGGAGAATCGCCCGGGAGATCCAGTCGGCAGGTGACGCGTTTTCGACGCGTTTTTGGATTTTTTTTCCTTTCCGGACTCGGTTTTTGCCTTCTAGTGACCTTTTAGCCTTCAGACTCGACCCCTAGACTTCAAATCCTATCCGGAATCTTCTAGATACTCCAAAAATGCCTTCGGAACACCAATTCTTCGTTCTCTTCAATATAATTGCCCGGAAAACCTCGTTTTTCATCCAAATCCTGTAAAATACAAACTAAAGGGAAACGTGACACTATTCTAATAAAATGCACTAAAATATAGGTAAATTAACATAGAGGATAGATAAATTGGTGAAAAAAGACTCGAATGAAAGTGTAAAATACACGTTCATCAAACTCCCAAACCGAACCTTTGCTTGTCCTCAAGCAACTAAGCTAGACTCTAATGCAAAAAACAATGCAACACAAAAACAAGGAGTCTCATGCCAAATGAAATGAACTAATCTATTGAATCTATCAAAAAAACATATGAGCACAAACCATACAAATCATAATATAGATATTGGTTGAAGAATGTCTCGATTGACTCATACACATTCACATAAGCACTTATGTCAAATAAGATAGTCTCTCGTAACATTCTCTACCTCGACCTAGTCAGTGACGACGTAATGAAACATGTTAAAATACGAATGGTTGTCCCGTGCCTACGAAACTGAGGACTTACTGCTGTTCACCAAGTTAAGACTTTTCCTCAAAGAGGTCGAACCAATACTGGCTCTCATCAAACGAAGGAGGGTTCCCTAAAAAAGATAACACTCCCTTATTCTACCCATCTCTCAAGCAAAGCCTTAAACTATTCACCACTTCCTGAATGGCAGGACGACGGTGGTCTAGAACAGATGACACTCAAAAGACAAAAAATTACAACATGATTACGAACATTACATGAATTGAAAAATGAGACAAACACTTTGCTAAACTGCTTTTTGGCTCTTTTTTTGGACCCTTCCTTGCTTTTTTGGGGTCTTTTCTTTTTTTTTCTTTTTTTTCATTTCCAGATTTTTCTTTTTTTTAATGTTTTTTTTTTTTTTTTTGCCAGTAGTAGCACAGCGAAAAAGAAATTAAAATGACACACAATTGACCTCCGCAAACCTATTCGAAAGAATAGGTTGGAGTACAAACTTTACGAAAAAGGAAAAATAAAAATCACAACACATACTAAAAATCGAAAAACAAGTCTAATGAAAGTGTAACCCCTCCCCAAACCTATTCGAAAGAATAGGTTGCAACAAAAGATCACACAATCTCACACTACCTCCTTCCTAGGCATTTAGCAATCTCAAAGCAAGGTGAAGACTTGTTGCCTCTTATGTACATAATTATTCGGGAAAACAACCATAAGATCTTAACATTCATCATCCTATTATAAAGGCCTTCGTGAACCGCAGTAGAGAAAACACCACTGAGTGATGTCGAGACTACCAAGCTTAACTAAGTGCAATAAATAAATGTGACGAGCCAAGCGAGAAAAACCTCAAACAAATTCATAGAGATGAAGCATATGATTAATGTCATAATTAGTTAATCTACCCAATAAAAAAAGTTCAAAACATTTGGCAATAAACTCCACATAAAACATGCAAGACTATACTAGGATGAATGTAGTGTATGCAACTAAATACTAAGAAAGCGGTAAACGTGCAAATGCAAATGCAAACAAAAGGTTTCACGAGTAATCATAAGAAAAACAAGTGTAGAAATACCCAGCGATAACCCCCCCCCTCCAAACCTGAACGTTGTCGCTCGTCCCGAACGTCAAAAGTGGATTTAAGGTGAGAGATAACTTGTATCTGTAACCTATATGACTCAAGGAAACCCGTGAGAAACCAAAACGGGCGATAAAAGAAGTAAAAAGATCAATAATTTAGCATAATAGGAGAAAAATGGGATTCCGAATGAAAGTTCGGACCTCCGGGTTTCTGGACACCCGGGGCGAACCGTCCCAGGTGGGGGGCGATTCGCCTGGGGCGTCCAGAACGTCCCAGGCGGCCTGGTCTTGCCAGGCGAATCGCCCCACATGGTGGGCGGTTCGCCTGCCGTCTCCAGACTCCTGGAGACGCCTTTTTCCTCCCAAAACGCAAAATTATCATCTTAAAACCTATTTTATCACCAAAAACACACGAAAAATAAATATGCATGCAATGCAAGAAAGCGATAAAACTAAACTACATGCAACCATTACCACTAATGTTATCCATTATCAAATGGAAACGAATCTGTTGGTCCCTTTAAACAACAAGAAAAGATTAGAGGGGGGGGGTGAATAGTCTTTTCAAACTTTCGTCGTTTAAAACTTTCTCAGCAAGTACTTATTACTTTTCAGTAATGAGGTTGCTGATACTT
>CM051458.1:40217915-40253339 GCA_028274465.1 Plantago ovata
CTAGATTGAATAATCGAAAATTCTATTGACAAAGTAGCAATTTTTGAAAATCCGAAGGACTTAATTGTAATTTTAAAAACCTTGGAGGTGTTAAATCTAAAATTCAAAAGTAGAAGGACTAATTTGCAATAAACAATAAATTGATAAATTACAAATAAGCCCTTTAACTTTATACTAATTAAATTTAACCCCTCTAGTTTAAAACAATTACAATTAAATCATATTATATTCCAAATATAAAATTCAATCCTCAAAACTTTCAAAAATTCGATTTTTGGGTCCAACCCGAAAATATTTATATATATATATATATATGTTTTTTTTTTTTGAAAACGTGGGAGGGGACCTAGTCTCGGCCCCCGGTGCCCGCGGCCCCGGGCGCCCGGCGCCTGCGTCCGCAGGCTGCCCGCGGTACACGGGCGCTAGGCGCCCGTGCCGCGGGCACGGCGCATTGCTCGAGGCGTCGCGCAGGCCGCCCGGTCCGGAAAATATATATATATTACATTTTTTTTTTTTTGAAAAATATAAATTCTAAATTTATATAAAAAATAAAACTTTTGAAAATCGAATTTATCATAGAATCAATTGCATCCACATATCTACAAAATCATACAATATATATACGTATATACGTAATCAATTAACCTCGCTCTGATACCACTGTAAGAAAATATGGTCAGAGTTACCCCTAGGGTACGCAGCGGAATTTCAAAATTTTCTTAACATACAGGTTAATTGATTATGCATATGTCGTATATATATAAACACGTCAATTAGAAGACTAACCTTACTTCCAAAGCAGCTTCCTAGTCTTCGTAATATTCCGGTGTATCTTCTCCTTCATCGAAGTCGAAGATATCTACAATACTCCTTATATCTGTAAGACAATAAGAGTTAGTTTCCAGCTCCTAGAACCTCAACCTTGATATCCACGGATGAACAGACTATCAGAAGAATGCTAGGATATTCTTTGTGTGACCAAGAAGACGGGGCGACAATTCCTCCGGTGAGGTGGCGCGCGCGGGTGGCTAAGGGAGGAGGGAAGAGTTTTTATTTTCTCTAAGAAAACTTGGTAGAATGACTGTGAAAGTCTGAAACTGTATGTCAAAAGTTCTCTAATAGTCCACTATATATAGTAGTCTATAGAAGCCTAAAGCATAAGCAATTAGACTTCGTAAAGGAATAAGAATCTAATTCTTATCGCACAAGGAAACCAATATCAAGTCTAGATTCATTTCGAATCAAATTAAAACTCAATTAGGAAAATCTAACTTATCCCTTGGACTTCTAATAGAGGAAGGAGTCGAACTCCTTCCCCTACTCCTCCATGCGCGCGCGCGCCTCCTAGGGACAGTAGGTGGGTCCCAATTTTGGGACCCACTTTTAGTTCTAAGGCAATTCAAACTCCAAGTAGATTTTGCCC
Organism: Plantago ovata; assembly: GCA_028274465.1. Lineage (NCBI taxonomy): Eukaryota > Viridiplantae > Streptophyta > Magnoliopsida > Lamiales > Plantaginaceae > Plantago > Plantago ovata. The sequence continues at coordinate 40,219,339 of CM051458.1, forward strand.
AAGTGCATATGTTAATTCTAAATTAACATATCATTTCTAATCAAACCTCCATTATATTTCCAAAATATAATCTTGTAATTGTATTTACATAAAATACAATTAATTAGCCAATTCAATTAATAATTCCAAATCATTAATTGAGCCACCAAATATTATAATTAATTCCAAATCAATTATAATCCATCAATCACAATTAATTCCAAATTAATTGCGATTCCATCTTCAAGGATATTCTGATAGACTGGATCACCACATAGTGTGACCCATAGGGCCTCACCGTATTAACCAAGTCCTAGACTAGGCAACATGGAATTTCTAGACGGTTCCATTTGCAATATTAATACGTGAGGACGTTTGAGAGGTTTCTCAAAGCTAACCCTTTCGTTGCGAAGCCTGTTGCGCTCAACGCGGCGATGGTAACGTCCCTTCATCTGACTTGCTCGAATGTATCTAGGATCGATGAAGTGTCTATCCCAATAATACATCCACGGGCGTCCCAGGGAGTTGCTTGGTTAAGATATACTTATGACCATCATAATATATCATTTGCACTGGCCAGTGACTTTACCAACACAACTATGCAGACTATGAGCAGTGCTCTCCTGTGCTACACTTGAGAGATGAATCCTTCACAGAATACTTATCACCCCCATTTGTATTTAGCCATAATCCTGGATCGTGTCTTAGGTCAGCTGCTTATTCAGAGCTGACATCGACGGGTCCACCAAGGATATGGGGCAACAAATGTGATGATAAAGTCCTGTAAATACAAAGGACGAATGGCATCACTTCGACAACTCACCGGTTCCCATAGACACTTCGGTGTAGAGTATACATCGATGGGAGTGTCCGGTGGGTACTTCCATTGTTCGATAAAGCTTCTTCGAACAACTATGCGCAGTTATGGGAACGTTTCTCAATTGTCCAACAATCCGTTCCGTGGTCGTGGGATCGGCTCACACTTGCTCCAACAAGTATAACCTCCACGCATACTAGTCTTGTCTGGTTCATTCAGACCCCCACATCTGAGATGAACCTCGACTAGGGAGAGTTTGGGATAGATGATAACTCACATAGTTCCCACTATCTATGTGGTCGGTCATCTATCCGAGGGGACATGTTTAATATCAATACAGACAGTAATAAAGATATGACATGTTGCAGCCTGGTGTAATATAAATATGAAAGCGATACTCAATAGTAAAATGCAACAAACATATATTATATTACGTTGACATGTGTAATAGTACATATATGCCCTCTATAAGGGCACCATGCCCTTAGTAAGGACTGTCTCTAGGACATATACACTATCAAATAAAAGGTCGGTAACGAAGTGGTAAAGGCGGGGCTCGAACTCGAGCCCGAGCCCTCTAATTTAGTCACACAACCCCTAACCAACTAAGCTAGAAGGTAATTCACTACCAAAATACCAAAGCAGAAACTAGTTAACTTGAAATGTTTTCAGAAAACACTCTTTCAACCTCTTGAAATTACTGAAATACCCTCAGTGGTAAATTGCAAAACAGTACTACACTTTCAACAAACTCCAGAACAGTCCTTAGAGAAAACTTGTTTTAACAGTCTAGTCCAGCACAGTAAAATTACCAAACTACCCTCGTATAGTAATTGCAAAAAAAGTCCTTTTAGTTTTCAGAAAGTACAGTCAACACGGTCAAAGACAATTGCAAAAGGTCCTTTAGGTTTTCATAAATCCCAGAACAGTCCATAAGGTTCAGATTATTACACTAAGGTCCAGTCAGTTTTTCGAAATCGAACAAATCCAACACGGTCAACATACGAGGTCAAACAACAAATCCATAGTCCAACACAACAACAACAACTATCCTAGGTCCCGGTTCTCAGTTCATTTACGAGGCCAGATTGCACAAGGGGTAAAACGAGAAAAAAGAAAACAATCAAAAATCGAAAACCAAAGGATTCGAATTTTACCTTCGAAGGAACAAGGATAAGGAGTAGGCTGCGAATCAAAACGGAAACAAAAGAATAAAAAACGATTCCAAACAAGGTTCGAATCCGAAATCGCAAAACAAAGCCGGGGAAAGCTTACCGAGACTGCAGCTCGAGACCGGAACGGGCGAACGGAAACGGAGCACGGCGGCGAACGGGCGGAGTACGGCGGCGAACGGGCGGAGCACGACTGCAAATCCACAGAACAACGAGATCCAAATTCAACCAACAAAACGGAGCCGAGCCGCGATGCTTAACGGAAATAACGAGACGGAAACGAAGCCTGGGCGGCACGGACTGCCGGCACAGAGGAAACGGGACGGAGTCACGATCGGACAGAGCGGTGGCGCGTGACGCAATGAAACCGGGCCGACAGTGAATTCGCGATTTGGAAGGAGTAAAACAGAGGTCCGGAATTGGTGATGATGATTCGCCGATGATGAAATGTGAGGATGGTGATGAGATGAGAGGATGATGATGTTGATGAATGGTGATGTCGAGGGATGAGATTCAGAAAACGGCAAAGAAAAATAGGGAGTAGTGGCTGCGTTTTTGGAGGGGAAGAAAAGAAAGAAAAATGAAGAAAAGGGAAGTAAGATAGGTTTAGGGTTGAGCATATGGGCCAAGAGATTTGGGCCGGTCCAATTCAAATTTGGACTTTTAAAATCAGCTTGCTAGCTGATCCAAAATGAAACGGGGCGAAATACATTTATGCGAACTATCAAATGACGAATTCGTTTGTACGGGAAAGAAATTAAATAATTACCGAATAAAATAAATTACTTAGGTAAATAAATAATTAAAAAAAATTAAATAAATGAATAAAAAAATATGGGGCATTACACAACAAGTGTTCACCTTGCTTTGAGATTGCTAAATGCCTAGGAAGGAGGTAGTGTGAGATTGTGTGATCCTTTGTTTGCAACCTATTCTTTCGAATAGGTTTGGGGAGGGGGTTACGCTATCATTAGACTTGTTTTTCGATTTTTGAGTATTGTGAGTTTGTTTTCCTTTTTCGTAAAGTTTGTACTCCAACCTATACTTTCGAACAGGTTTGGGGAGGTCGTTTGTGTGTCATTGTAATTTCTTTTTCGTTGTGCTACTGCTGGCTAAAAAAAAAAAGAAAAAATTCCAGGAAAAAGAAAAAAATCTGGAAAAGAAAAAAAAGATAAAAAAGAGAAAAGACCCCAAAAAAGCAAAAGAAGGGTCCAAAAAAAAAAAAAAAGCCAAAAAGCAGTTTAGCAAAGTGTTTGTCTCATCTTTCAATTCTTGTAATGTTCGTAATCGAGTTGTACTTTTTGTCTTTTGTTTATTTGAGTGTCATCTGTTCTAGACCACCCTCGTCCTGCCATTCAGGAAGTGGTGAATAGCTTAAGGCTTTGCTTGAGAGATGGGTAGAATAGGGGAGTGTTATCTTTTTAGGGAACCCTCATTCGTTTGATGAGAGCCAGTATTGGTTCGACCTCTTTTATGAAAAGTCTTAACTTGGTGAACAGTAAGTCCTCAGTTTTATAGGCACGGGACAACCATTCGTATTTTAACATGTTTCATTACGTCGTCACTGACTAGGTCCAGGTAGAGAATGTTACGAGAGACTATCTTGTTTGACATAAGTGCATATGTGAATGTGTATGAGTCAATCGAGACATTCTTCAACCAATATCCATGTTATGATTTGTGTGGTTTTTGTTCATGAGTTTTTGATAGATTCAATAGATTAGTTCTTTTCAATTGGCATGAGACTCCATTTTTTGTGTTGCATTGTTTTTTGTATTAGAGTCTAGCTTAGTTGCTTGAGGACAAGCAAATGTTCGGTTTTGGAGAGTTTGATGAACGTGTATTTTACACCTTCATTCGAGTCTTTTTTCACCTAATTTAGCTATCTTCTATGTTAATTTAGCTATATTATAGTGCATTTTATTAGAATAGTGTCATGTTTCCCTTTAGTTTGCATTTTTCAGGTTTTAGGTGAAAAACGTGATTTTTCGGGCAATTATATTGAAGAGAACGGAGAATCGGTGTTCCGAGGACATTTTTGGAGTATCTAGAAGGTTCCGGATGGGATTTGAAGTCTAGGGGTCGAGTTTCAAGGCTTAAAGGTCACTAGAAGGCAAAATTCGAGTCCGAAAAGGAAAAGAAATCTAAAAACGCGTCAAAAACGCGTTCCTCGCCGACGGGAGCTCCCGGACGGTTTGCCCGGGATGTGGGGCGGTTCGCCCCACACCAGGCCGTTCGCCCGGTGTGGTTCTATGATAGGCGTTAATGCGAACAAACTTTGAGTTATTGCTTTATTCTCTGATCTATCTAAGCCCTCTATCTTCGTAGTGTTGATTGAACGGAACACATTGGACAATTCATGATCTTAGATTTTCTATGCAAAACGATCGGGTACTTCATGCATGATTATTAACCTGCTATGCTTTGAATGATCATACTATCACTAACTTCCATTATCTTGATAAGAAAAATCTGTGCTAAGTCGTTTGTTGAGTTTATAGTTTAGTTAAATTAGATAAAGCTAGTTATAGTCCTTAGAGATCGACACTCGAGGTTATTTTACTGCTACACTATGGTTTTCGTTGTAGTTGTGAATTGCCTTTGGCTAAAAACAAATTTATTTGATTAATTGAATCTGACAAATTCCAGTTCATCAACCTCTAACGAGATCACTCTCCTTCTCTTGAAGATTAGTAGACCCAACATAGAACTCATGGAGAACGTCCTTGTCAAACCCTTTGACATGGTTGGAATCGAACCACCTCCAATACTTCATTGTAGCCAAACGAAAGTGCTCCTCTCCCTTTGTGGCATGGTTCCTACAAACATCCATTAGTACCTCGTACAACAAAAAGCTTCATGCATATGCAAATGCAAGAGTGAAGCAAACGAGTAACTTCATCATCACGCCTAATCTTCAAAACACAAAGTCTAATCTAGCTACCATATGCAACGTCTGAACTTATCATAATATGTAACATATCTCAACAAGCTTAATGCTGGATAACTAGTAACCTCAAATCACAAGATTCATTCAAACCATAGTACTCAAAAATTTTCACCAAAAAGTCTCAAACCCCATCAATCAAGTGTTCTATTAACATGTCTACCTTTATCATACCAATAATCTCATCATATAACATGGAATGAAAGAAAAGAAGCAATGCAAGACGAGACATAGACATCAAGTAAGAAAAATTCCCAATTTATCAAACCAAGCAAAAATGAGCAAGCAATTGGTAATGAAAATCGATTCTAATCACATAAACAATCAACCCATACATTATATAAGTTTAATTGAAGCGTAGATCTTGAAACCCCCAAATTTGAAAAATTAGGGTTCATGTGAAGTTACCTCAGATCTGAAAGACAAATGCACTAGGATGAAAGTTGTTCGAATAGAATTAAAGAGCACGTAAAGGGCTTCGATTGAAGCTAAAGAACACCAAATTTGATGGAGAATTGAAGAAATTATGGATGAAAGAAGATTTTTTGAGTTTTTGGGTGTTTTGGAGTAAGAGGAGTGAAGAAGATGAGAGAATGAGGATAATGAGGAGAAATCCCGCTTTTCTACTTGTCTGAGGATGGGGGCGATTCGCCCCCCATCGCCAGAGAGCGTCACGCTCTCTGGAGGTGTGGGGCGAATCGCCCCATATGTGGGACGAATCGCTCCCCACTGCCAGAGAGTCTGAAACTCTCTGGCTCTGTGGGGCAATTCGCCCCCCACCTCCAGAGGTGAGAAGACGAAATTTTTTGAAAAACTCAGTTTTTTTTATCCCCGAAAACCATTCTCCTCATAAAAAAACACTCGAAAAAGTTCACTCAACATAAACATAAGCATAAAACAACACACAAACGAACAAATTCACATAAAGAAAGGCAAATTGTTCTATGTATGAATGCATGCAATGCAATAAAGTGATAAAAACTCCAGGTTGCCTCCCGAATAGCGCTATTGTTTATAGTCTTTGACTCGACTTCTTCTTGCTGTTCGTTCTTCTTTTTTAGGGTACTAGACTTCCCCTTCATGGATCTTTTCCTCATGCCACGAACCTGTGAATGAGAATGAACATAGACAGCAAGACCAAAGTAGTTAATGGTGTGAGAAGCATTGAAGTGAATATTTGGATCAGATATGGCTCGCAACACATGTTGCTTGCCATCCACCTCAATGGTGCAAGTTCTTCGGTAGATGTCTATCACGGAGCGTAGCTTAGTCAAGAACGTTCGCCACAAGAGAACATCCCCCATCCCAGGTGTAGACGCCGGCATAACTACAAAGTTGGTGTACGCAGAAGCTTCACCAATCTTAACCAATACGTTCTTCACAACGCCTTCGTGTCTCACAAAGGATCCATCCGCCAATTGCACAATAGCCTTATGCTCAGATAGTTTTCCAAGGCTACTCTTCTCAAACACATTCATTGGGAGCACATTAGAGTAAGATCCCGTATCTAGTGTAGCACGAACATCTTCAAGTTTGCCAATCCCAACCTTAACATCGAAACTCTCCGGGATTGGCTCGGGATCCTCTTGCTCCTCATCACTCGCATCAAAGCCAAGGTCCTTCTCTTCTTCCTTGGCTAGTGGAGGTTCTCCATCCTTGCAACATTCACACTTAGCAACCTTCTTGATGGTGATTTCAACAGGAAGATCACCCACCAAGGTAATAGACATCGACTTCTCAGTGTTGCTAGGCAACTTCCCTTGCTCCCTACTTGCTCCACGGTCAATCAACTCTTGGATCTTTTGATAGGCAAGCCTAGTGCTCTCTTCCAAACGATCCAGCCTCGCCCTAGTCTTTTCAGAATCTTCTTCATAACGCTTAAGAAAACTTTGGGTGTGATCGACCATTTTCTGCAAATTTTCCATGAGAAGAGCCGTCTTCGACTTCGGTTGCTCTGTGGGAGCGGGATTTTCGCAGTGATCATTACCATAGCTAAGCTTACTACGGTCTTGGTTAGGGCCATAAGTTTGGCTAGCCGGTGCATATCCTTGATTGTTTCGGAACCCTCTTCTCCAAAATCCACCTCGAGGATTCCTACCATCCTGTCCATAGCTAGCTTCTTGAGTACCAAATTCCGCAGCAAAAGCTTCCTCTTCGCTTCCTTGAACCCAATTGCCATCATCATATGCAAGCTTCGATCTACACATATGAGCTCCATGCCCATAGTTCTTGCATATTCGGCAAATCTCATTCGACATAGATGTTCCTGCGGAGTTCTTGAGGACTTGTTTCAACTCATTGGTAAAGCACTCGAATCGATCACCATTCCCCCCATACATAGGGGCCTCCTGAGTAGGTGGAGCTTCAGGTCCACGTCTCCAAACCATTGCTCTTGGATCCTTGAATTGCGAACCCTTAGCAAGCCTTTTGAAAACCGCCCAAACGGCTTCTGCGGTTTCCTCCCAAATATTGCCACGGCATTGGAAATCCACCACTTGCTGATTCTCAAAGGTTAGTCCATTGTAGAAGTGTTGGACGAGATCCGAAAGCTCAAAACCATGGTGAGGGCACTTGTTCATGAGGTCTTGGAACCTCTCAAACGCGGTATAGATGGTCTCATCATAGTCTTGTTTGAATCCAATGATTTGCGCCTTAAGCGCGGTAGTCAAGGTGTGAGGAAAGTATTTCTCCATGAAAGCTGAAAAAACCTTTGTCCAAGTGTCAAGCGAACCTGCTGGTAGAGGGCTCAACCATGACTTGGCCCTGTCGCCAAGCCCCATAGAAAAAACCTTCATTCTCAACTCATCCGCTGTTATTTCAGCTCCGGGTCGTGGGAGTTGGTTGACGAAGTCATCGATATCGCGCAAGTACCCCATCACATCTTCCCTTGCCATGCCATAGAACCTCGGAAGTTGCTGGAACACGTAGTTTTTTATGTCCAGATCTCGAGTTGCAGGCGAAAGAACAATCGTCGGTCCCCTCATACGATCCTTGGTGGGTTGAACCCATGATTTCAGTGATCTAGCTTCTGCCATTCCGACGATTTCTTCAAAAAGACTGTGTAGAGATTCAAAGAAATCGGTATTCTCTATTTCCTCTAGTTCACGTCGTCGAAGTAGTCGCCTTCTTTGGTGGTAGACTCTGTCGATTTCAGCGATTGGTTCAGCAAGCGGTGTTCCTCTAGATTGTGTACTTAGCATACACTATCTGTAACAAGCTAAGAAGAGAGTATCAGAGAGATCAAATTAAAGAAAACTACTAAACCTAGGAATTGAATGCTGAAAAATATAAATAAGCTAAACAGAAAAAAGGAGTATAGTCCCCGGCAGCGGCGCCAATTTGATGAACCGGAGTTTGTCAGACTCAATTAATCAAATAAATTTGTTTTTAGCCAAAGGCAATTCACAACTACAACGAAAATCGTAGTGTAGCAGTAAAATAACCTCGAGTGTCGATCTCTAAGGACTATAACTAGATTTATCTAATTTAACTTAAACTATAAACTCAACAAACGACAAAGCAAAGATTTTCTTATCAATAATAATGGAAGTTAGTGATAGTATGGTCATTCAAAGCATCAAGTTAATAATCATGCATGAAGTACTTGATCGTTTTGCATAGAAATCTAAGATCATGAATTCTCCAATGTGTTCCGTTCAATTCAACACTACGAAGATAGAGTGCTTAGATAGATCAAAGAAATAAAGCAATAACTCAAGTCTGATTCGCGTTACAGCCATCATGCATAATTAAGAACCCTAGCTAAGAAATCACATACTATCACCAACGATAGATTTAGCTACTCATAGATGAATTGCAATCAACATAAATCAAAGCAAGATTGAATGAAAACATGTTGAAAGAAATAAATATAAATAGAAAAATCGTGAGATACAATGTTACCGACGAAGGTTGTCAATCTTCGAAAAATTGCGAACTCACAAGCAAGAATTGATAAACAACGAGATCCAATTGCTATGCTTAATCCTCCAAATTGATAAGAAAAATAGTCTCCTATGCTAAGAATTCCCAGAACAGGCTCTGGGGAATTCCTATCTAAAACTAATGTGAAAAGTATGAAAAAAGGTCTGAAAAACATAGAGAATGAAGCAACTATATATAGGAGTTCGGAGGACGTGGGGCGAATCGCCCCAGACGCCGGGCGAACCGCCTGGCGTGGGGCGAACCGCCCGGGAGCTCCAGTCCGATGGGACGCATTTTTGGTCTTCTTTTCCTTTTCAGACTCGGAATTTGCCTTCTAGTGACCTTTAAGCCTTGAAACTCGACCCCTAGACCTCAAATCTCGTCCGGAACCTTCTAGATACACCACGGATGACCACGAAACACCGAATCTTCGTTCTCTTCAACATAATTGCCCATAAAAACACGTTTTTCACCTAAAACCTGAAAAATGCAAACTAAAGGGAAACGTGACACTATTCTAATAAAATGCACTAAAATATAGCTAAATTAACGTAGAGGATAGCTAAATAGGTGAAAAAAGACTCGAATGAAAGTGTAAAATACACGTTCATCAATAGGCGAAGCCATCAAACCTATCCCCACTCACACCGTTCAACTGCACCTCGAGTTTTGTTGGAGCTTCAACTACACGCCTCGTGTTCATGCCCCTTGGATCCTTGAACTGAGATTCCTTCGCGAGTCTTTCAAAACACGCCCACACATCTTCGGCGGTCTCCTCCCAGATATTTCCTCGGCACAAGTTTTCACTCTGCTAGTTCCTATTTTCTTTCCTACCATTATTTTTCTAGGAAATCGTTTTAAGTCGGGCATAGGTTTCTTTCTTTTTTGTACTGGGTAACGCGCTTTCATCCAAAATCTCTCGCTAGCCTATTTAGTAACTGGAGATCTTGCATCAGAATCTTATAAGTGAAAAAAAATTGGAAATAAAAAGATTCGTGTTTTGTTCTTTTTCTTCGTCTTTGAAAAGTCCAGTTTAGTCTTCTGCTTAACCCATAGTGTCTTACCTAATGAAAAGTCAACTAGAAAGAAGAATTAACAACAAGGCTTTTGGGATTTCTTATGTTTCTAAGCAGCACTGATCTCAGGATTTTTAGAATTCTTCTCCTCAACATCCCCTTTTCTGGAAATCCACAACCTCTGTTGACTCTCATATGTGAGCCCATTGTAGAAGTGCTGGACAAGATCAGAAAGTTCCATCCCATGGTGTGGGCACTTGTTCATGAGGTCCTTGAACCTCTCAAGAGCAGTGTAGATGGTCTCATCATAGTCTTGCTTGAGATCACTGATTTGTGCCTTCAGCGCGGTAGTAAGAGTATGGGGAAAATATTTCTCCATAAAAGCAGAAAACACCTTAGCCCAGGTGTCAAGTGATCCAGCTTCCAGAGAGCCTAACCATGCATTTGCTTTATCACCAAGACCAATAGCAAAGACCTTCATCCTCAGCTCATCATCCGTAATCCCAGCTCCAGGCCTTGGGAGATTGTTGATGAAATCCTCAATGTCATTCAAGAATCCCATGACATCCTCCCTAGCCAACCCGTAGAACTTTGGAAGCTGCTGGAACATGTGATTCTTAATCTCCAAATCACGAGTTGCAGCAGAAAGAACAATAGCCGGACCTCTCATCCGTTCCTGGTTGGGTTGAACCCATGATTTCAAGAGTGGGCGAGCTATCACAAAACCTTCCCAAGAATCAGGTTGCTTAAAAATCTCCTGCAGAGAATCAGAGAGATCTTCCTCCACTACCTCAACTCTAGCACTATCTCGCTTCCTTTGATGATATACCCTATCAATCTCCGCAATAGGTTCAACAAGAGGAATTCCACTAGATCTCGTGCTCCGCATAAACTACCTGAAACGAATCAAGTGAGTATCAAAGGGAAACAAACTAAACTACTAAATTCTGGAAATTGAATGCTGAAGATATAAACAAGCTAAAGAGTAAAAAGGAGTTATAGTCCCCGGCAACGGCGCCAATTTGATGAACGAGATTGTCAGACTCGAACAATCAAATAAATATGTTTTAGCCAAAGGACAACTCACAACTACACAAAACACGTAGTGCAAAGGTAAGATGACCTCGAGTGTCGATCTCTAGGGACTAAACTAGCTTTAACTAAATAACTACTATATAAATTCAGAAAACAAATTTGACTTAGCTTGACTTAACAATATATGATGAGAGCTGGTGATAGTATGCTCGTTCTAAGCATCATGTTCTAATCATGCATGAAAGTGCAACTCGTACTGCTTTAAAAGTAATTCGAATTAACAAACACCAAAAACAGATTTGTAGACGTGTATTTTGAAAGCTTCCTATCTATACTAATACTTGGCTAAGGTTGACAGTCTTAGTTCAAGCAGTACTTGTAATTGAAGATATTGAAAACGATGACCTTGAATTGTCCTAGTGTTTCTAACACTTTTCTACGAATATATTGGCTTAGTCGGATCAAAGATTCGAATATAACAATAAAACAAGTAAAAGACTCAGAAACTCAATCATGCATAATATGAACCCTAGCTATGAATTTACATACTATCACCAACTAGATGTTTAGCTACTCATATCAAAATCTTAAACAACAATAGCAATCATATAACAAAACATAGTTGAATTGAAAGATAAATAGCAGAAATTGTGAGATACAAAGTTACCACCAAAGGTTGTCAATCTCCGGTGACTTGCTAAACTCACAAAGATCTAGCAAGGTGAGATCAATTGATGTCCAAATCTATACTCAATGCTCCCAAATCGCTAAGAATCAATGGTTCTAAGAGAAAATACCCAGAACAAGCTCCAGGGTTTAAGCCTGCAAAATAATGATCTAAGATATGAAAATTCGCAACTTTACAAAATATATATAGTTTCTGTCGGCAGCTCCCAGGCGGACCGCCTGGTACGAGGCGGACCGCCTGGCACGGGCAGAGAGTTGCCCGTGCCTTTTCTTCCTCTGGATCTTCGATTCTTGACCTTGGGCACGGTTTTGAGCTCCGAAACTTGGTCTTTTGGCCTGGAAACTCGTCCCGGTACTCCTTGACACACCACGGGTGATCGCGTTGCACCAAAACTTCAATGTTTCGCCATAATTTACATCCAAAAGTGCGATTTTCACCTAAAACCTGAAAATAACAAAGAAAATAGAAATGTGACACTATTCTAACAAAATGTACTAAAATGCATGCAAGAGGATAGCTAAATTGGTGAAAAAGAACCGAATGATAGTCTAAAAAACACTGTCATCAAACTCCCCAAACCGAACCTTTGCTTGTCCTCAAGCAACTAGCTAGACTCTATGCAAACTACATGCAACACAAAGAGGAATCTCATGCCAAACAAGAAGAACTAATCTATTGTATCTACCAAATGCTTATGAACACGGACCATACAAATCATAACATGGAAGTAGGTTGAAGAATGCCTCGATTGAACCTATACACATTCACATATGCACTTTGTTAAACAAGGGAGTCTCTCGTAACATTCTCTACCTGGACCTGGTCAGTGACGACACAATGATGCATAATAAAATACAAATGATTGCCCCATGCCTATGTTCACCAAGTGAGACTTTCCCTCAAGAGAGGTCGAACCAATACTGGCTCTCATCAAACGAAGGAGGGTTCCCTAATAGACAACACTCCCCTATTCTACCCGACTCTTAGAGTATAGACTCTTCACCACTTCCTGAATGGAAGGACGATGGTGGTCTAGAACAGGCCTTGGACTAGGCGACACGAAAACACAAGGAAGAATTTACAACTCGATTACAAACTACTACCAAAGCTGAAAAAAGATGCAACGCTTTGCTAAACTGCTTTTTGGCTTGCTTGGACCCTTCTTTTGTTTTTTTTCTTGGGTCTTATTATTTTTTTCTTTTTTTTTCTTTTTCCATATTTATGGAATAGATTTTTTCTATTTTTTCTTCTTTTTTATTTTTTATTTTTTGTATATAGCCAGCAGTAGCAACAATGAAAATAAATAACGACGACTCTACAACGACCTCCCCAAACCTATTCGAAAGAATAGGTTGAAGCACAAACTCACAAAGAAGAAGAAAAACAAACTCAACATGACTCAACTATACGAAAAACAAGTCATAGCAATGGTAACCCCCTCCCCAAACCTATTCGTTAGAATAGGTTTCAAATTAAGAATCACACACATCACTCTACCTCCTTCCTAGGCATTTAGCAATCTCAAAAAGCAAGGTGAAGACTTGTTGCCTCTTAGGTACATAATTACACGAGAATACAACCAAAGACTCTAACATGCAACATTTTATAAGGCCTTCACGAACCGCAGTAGAGAAAACACCACATAGTGATGTCGAGACTACCAAGTTTAACTAGTGCACATACAAATATGACAAGCCAAGCGAGACAAACCTCAAACTATTCCGTAGAGATGCAATGTATGGGAAATGGTCACAAAAACTTAGTCTATACAATAAAAAAGTCCAAAAAATTTGGCAATAAACTCCAGACAACATCATGCAAAACTAGACTAAGTATGAATGCATACGAACAAACTAAATTCTAAGAAAGCAGTAACGTGCAAACAAAGGTACAAGATACAATACTCAACGACACAAGTCATACAATACTAACATCATGATAACATTGTTTTTTACACTATCATTCGAGTCTTTTTTCACCAATTTAGCTATCCTCTTGCATGCATTTTAGTGCATTTTTTTAGAATAGTGTCACGTTTCCATTTCTTTTGTTCTTTTCAGGTTTTAGGTGGAAATCGCATTTTTGGATGTAATTCATGGCGAAACAATGATGTTTTTGTGCAACGAGATCACCCGTGGTGTGTCAAGGAGTACCGAGACGAGTTTCAAGGACAAGAGATCAAGTTTCGGAGCTCAAAACCGTGCAAGGGGCCGAATTCGAGGATCCAAAGGAGGAATTCCGCACTGGCCGCGTTCTGCCCGTGCGGAGCGCACCGCCGCGTGCGCGGGGCGCACCACCGCGGCGCGGGCGCACCACCGCGTGCGCGGCGTACCGCCGCGTAAGGGGCGGTGCGCCGGGGAGCTTCCGACAACTCTATATATATCCTAAAATCTGCGAATTTTCATATCTTTCATCATATTTTTCCAGACATAAACCCTAGAGCTTGTTCTAGGTATATTTTCTCTTAGAACCTTTGTATCTTAGCGAATTTGGAGCTAGAGGAGAGATTTGGACACCATTTTATCTCATCTTGCTAGATCTTCGTGAGTTTTAGCCATTCACCGGAGATTGACAACCTTTGGTGGTAACCTTGTATCTCACAATTCTGCTATTTATCTTTCAATTAAACATATTTTCATTCATTACTGCTTCGATTATGATTGTTTATTGTGTTATTGATATGAGTAGCTAAGCATCTAGTTGGTGATAGTATGTGAATTCGTAGCTAGGGTTCGTATTATGCATGATTGAGTTTATGAGTCTTTTACTTGTTTAATTATCTTAATTCGATTCTTTGATCCGACTAAGCTATATATCTTCGTAGAAAAGTGTTAGAAACACTAGGACAATTCAAGATCATCGATTCGATTATATATAATTTGCAAGTACTGCTTGAACTAAGATTGACAACCTTAGCCAAGTATTAGTATAGATAGGAAGCTTTCAAAATACACGTCTACAAATCTGTCTTTGGTGTTTGTAAATCGAATTACTTTTAAGGCAGTACGAGTTGCACTTTCATGCATGATTAGAACTTGATGCTTAGAACGAGCATACTATCACCAGCTTTCTCCATATATTGTTAAGTCAAGTTAATATAAATTTGTTTTCTGAAATTATATATAGTTATTTAGTTAAAGCTAGTGTGGTCCCTAGAGATCGACACTCGAGGTCATCTTACCTTTGCACTACGTGTTTTGTGTAGTTGTGAGTTGCCCTTTGGCTTTCAAATAAATTTATTTGATTGTTCGAGTCTGACAATCTCGTTCATCAAATTGGCGCCGTTGCCTGGGACTATAACTCCTTTTTACTCTTTAGCTTGTTTATTTTCAGCATTCAATTTCCAGGATAAGTTCAGTTAGCTTGTCTCGATTAGTAGTTGAATCCCAGATTTTGGCGATTTCTAACAGGACTGATTTTTGGTTGTGAGTTACTCCTGTCGCAGAAATTCAGGTTTTGTGATGACTCTTCCACTTTTGAAATCATGGATTCAACCCAACCAAGAACGGATGAGAGGTCCGGGTATTTTTCTTTCTGCTGCAACTCGTGATTTGGAGATAAAAAATTACATGTTCCAGCAACTCCCGAGGTTCTATGGGTTGGCTAGGGAGGATGTTATGGGATACTTGAATGATATTGAGGATTTCATCAACAATCTTCCAAGGCCCAGAGCAGGGATAACGGATGATGAGCTGAGGATGAAGGTTTTTGCTATGGGGCTTGGTGATAAAGCCAAGGCATGGTTAGGCTCTCTGGAAGACGGATCACTGGACACCTGGGCCAAGGTGTTTTCTACTTTTATGGAGAAATATTTTCCCCATACTTTGACTACCGCGCTAAAGGCGCAAATCAGTGGTTTCAAGCAATACTATGATGAGACCATCTACACTGCTCTCGAGAGGTTCAAGGACCTCCTGAATAAGTGCCCTCACCATGGGATGGAGCTTTCTGATCTCGTCCAACACTTATATAATGGGCTTACTTATGAGAGCCAACATGTGGTGGATTTCCAGTTCCGTGGAAATATCTGGGAGGAGACCGCCGAGGATGTGTGGGCGTGTTTTGAAAGGCTTGTTAAGGGATCTCAGTTCAAGGATCCAGGGGCCATGTTCAAGAGGCGTGTAACTGAAGCTCCAACAAAACCAGAGGTGCAGTTGAACGGTGCGAGTGGGGATAGGTTTGATGGCTTCGCCCATGAGATGAGGCAGGCTCTTAAGAGCTCGATGGGGCAGCCTCTTTCCAATGAAGTTTGCAGGGTGTGCAAGAACTATGGGCATGGGGCTCATATGCGTAGGTCTGATTTGGCCAATGATAGTGTTTACTAGGTAGACCGTAGTAATCGCAACTACGGAAACGACCATTGTTGAAATCCTGCTGAAGCATCTCAATCCAAGTCTGCTACTCTCTTTGATAAATTACAGAATTGGTCGATTTCACCCAAGGATTATGAAGAGATTCGAGGAGGATTCGGAGAAGACAAGTGCTCGTCTAGATCAGCTGGAAGCTAGTACTAAGCTTGCACACCAGAAGATGCAACAGTTGATAGACCGTGGAGCTATTAGGGAGCAGGGGAAGTTGCCTAGTAACACTGAGAGGTCCATGTCGATCACCTTGGTGGGAGATATTCCGGTGGAAATCACCATTAAGCAAGTTGCTGCGTGCAAGTGTGGTGCACAAGACGAGCCTCCATTGGCCAAGGAGGAAGATAAAGGGCTGGGATTCGAGGTAAGTGATGAAGAACCTAACGATCCTGAACCAATTCCTGATAGCTTTGATGTTAAGGTTGGGATTGGTAGCCTCGATGATGTCCGTGCTACACTTGATACGGGATCTTACTCTAATGTGCTCCCCATGAATGTGTTTGAGAAGAGTGGCCTAGGAGAGCTTGCGAAGCACAAAGCCATTGTGCAACTAGCGGATGGATTTTTTGTACGACCGGAGGGCATTGTGAAGAATGTAGTGGTCAAGATTGGTGAAGCTTCTGTTTACGCCAATTTCGTTCGTTGTGATGCCGGCGTCTACACCTGGGATTAGTGATGTTGTTCTCTTGGGGCGAACATTCTTAACCAAATTACGTTCCGTAATCGACATCTACAGGAGAACTTGCACCATTGAGGTGGATGGCAAGAAACATGTGTTGCAAGCCATATCCGATCCTAGTCCTCGCTTTAATGTTTCTCATGCTATTAACTTTTTTGGTCCTGCTGCGTATGTTATTTCTCATTCTCAGGTACTAGGTATGAGGAAGAGATCGATGAAAGTGAAGTCTAGTACCCGTAAGGACAAGAACTAAAGAGCGAGAAGAAGTCGAGTCAGAGACTTTTTAAACAATGGCGCTTTCCGGGAGGCAACTCGGAGTTTTATTGCATTCTTTCATTGCATACATACATCGAACATCTGTTTTGAGTCTATAGTAGTTTTCCTTTGTGTTAAAGTGTGTTTTAGGTGATAAAATAGGTAAAAGGTTGATATTTTTCGTATTCAGACGTAAAAACGGAGGACCCAGGAGTCTGCAGCTCCCGGGTGGACCGCCCCACACAGATCGGTGCGCCTGGGAGCAGCAGAATGCCTGGGCGGTTTCTACCACTCCCAGGCGGACCGCCCCACAACCGGGGCGGTGCGCCCGGGAAAGGAAGAACGCCCGGGCGTTCTGCCACTCCCAGGCGGACCGCCCCACACCCGGGGCGGTGCGCCCGGGAGTGGCAGAGGCCTGGGCGCCCCCTAGGCGCCCCAGGCGGACCGCCCCACACGGGGCGGTGCGCCTGAGGGCGCCAGTGACCCGGGTGCCCGGTTTTGACCTCGGACACCGCAAACCACCTCCGAATGCAACCGTATCAACCCCTTTACCCCTTTTATCACCGTTTTGGTTTCTCACGAGTTTGCTTGAGTAATACATGTTACAGGTATACGACTAGCTCTTACCTCATGTCCACTTTTGACGTTCGAGACGAATGACGAAGTTCAGGTTTGGAGGGGGGGGTTATCACTGTGTACTTCTATAACTTATTTTGCTTATGATGACTCGTGAAAATCTTTGTTTGCACGTTTACCGCTTTCTTAGGATTTAGTTTGCATTCATCCTTAGTATAGCTTTGCATGATTTTTTTGTGGAGTTTATTGCCAAATTTTTTGAATTTTTTTATTGTATAGACTAAGTGTTTATGACCATTGCCCATGCATTGCATCTCTATGGAATAGTTTGAGGTTTGTCTCGCTTGGCTTGTCATATTTGTATGTGCACTAGTTAAATTTGGTAGTCTCGACATCACTATGTGGTGTTTTCTCTACTGCGGTTCGCGAAGGCCTTATAAAATGTTGCATGTTAGAGTCTTTGGTTGTATTCCCGTGTAATTATGTACGTAAGAGGCAACGAGTCTTCACCTTGCTTATTGAGATTGCTAAATACCTAGGAAGGAGGTAGAGTGAGGTGTGTGATCCTTTGTTTGAAACCTATTCTAACAAATAGGTTTGGGGAGGGGGTTACTATCATTATGACTTGTTCTTCGTCTTTGTGAGTCAAGTTGAGTTCGTTTTTATTTTTTCTTGTGAGTTTGTGCCCCAACCTATTCTTTCGAATAGGTTTGGGGAGGTCGTTGTAGTGTCGTTGTTATTTCCTTTCATTGTGCTACTGCTGGCTATATAAAAAAAAAAGAAAAAAATTCCAGAATCTGGAAAAGAAAAAAAGAAAAAGAAAAAAAAAAATAAAAAAAAGAAGAAAAAAATAATAAGACCCAAAAAATCAAAAGAAGGGTCCAAGCAAACCAAAAGCAGTTTTAGCAAAGTATTGCATTATTTTTCAGCTTTTGTAATAGTTCGTAATCGAGTTGTATATTCTATCTTTTGTTTCGTGTCTTATGTTCTAGACCACCCTCGTCCTGCCATTCAGAAAGTGGTGAATAGTCTTTGCTTTGAGAGTTGGGTAGAATAGGGGAGTGTTGTCTATTAGGGAACCCTCCTTCGTTTGATGAGAGCCAGTATTGGTTCGACCTCTCTTGAGGGAAAGTCTCAACTTGGTGAACAATGATGAACGTGTATTTTACACTTTCATTCGAGTCTCAAAGATCTCTATGCAAAACGATCGGGTACTTCATGCATGATTATTAACCCACTATGCTTTGAATGATCATACTATCACTAACTTCCATTATCTTGATAAGAAAAACCTGTGCTAAGTCGTCTGTTGATTTTATATTTTAAGTTAGATTAGATAAAGCTAGTTATAGTCCTTAGAGATCGACACTCGAGGTTATTTTACTGCTACACTACGGTTTTCGTTGTAGTTGTGAATTGCCTTTGGCTAAAAATAAATTTATTTGATTAATTAGAATCTGACAAATTCCGGTTCATCAAATTGGCGCCGCTGCCGGGGACTATACTCCTTTCTTCTGTTTAGCTTTTATATATTTTCAGCATTCAATTCCTAGTTTTAGTAGTTTTTATTTTTTCTATTTGATCTCTCTGATACTCCTTTCTTAGCTTGTTACAGATAGTGTATGCGAATTACACGATCTAGGGGAACACCGCTTGCTGAATCAATCGCTGAAATCGACAGAGTCTACCACCAAAGAAGGCGACTACTTCGACGACGTGAACTAGAGGAAATAGAGGATACCGATTTCTCTGAATCTCTACACAGTCTTTTTAAGGAAATCGTCTTAATGGCAGAAGCTAGACCACTGAAAGCATGGGTTCAACCCTCCAAGGATCGTATGAGGGGACCGGCGATTGTTCTTTCATCTGCAACTCAAGATCTGGAAATCAAGAACCACTCGTTCCAACAACTTCCGAGGTTCTATGGCTTAGCAAGGGAAGATGTGATGGGGTACTTGCACGATATCGATGATTTCGTCAACCAACTCCCACGACCGGAGCTGAAATAACAACGGATGAGTTAAGGATGAAGGTTTTTGCTATGGGGCTCGGCGACAGAGCCAAGTCATGGTTGAGTTCTCTACCGGCGGGTTCGCGGGACACCTGGGAAAAGGTTTTTTCAGCATTCATAGAGAAATACTTCCCTCACACCTTGACTACCGCGCTTTAGGCGCAAATCACTGGGTTCAAACAAGACTATGATGAGACCATCTACACCGCGTTTGAGAGGTTCCAAGACCTCATGAACAAGTGCCCTCACCATGGTTTTGAGCTTTCGGATCTTGTCCAACACTTCTACAGTGGACTGACCTTTGAGAACCAACAAGTGGTGGATTTCCAATGCCGTGGCAATATTTGGGAAGAAACCGCGGAAGCCGTCTGGGCGGTTTTTGAAAGGCTTGCTAAGGGTTCACAATTCAAGGATCCAAGAGCAATGGTTAGGAGACGTGGACCTGAAGCTCCACCTACTCAGGAGGCCCCTATGTATGGGGGGAACGGGGATCGATTCGAATGCTTTACCAATGAGTTGAAACAAGTCCTCAAGAACTCTGCAGGAACAGCTATGTCAAACGAGGTTTCCCGAATATGCAAGAACTATGGGCATGGAGCTCATATGTGTAGATCGGAGCTTGCATATGATGATGGCAATTGGGTTCAAGGAGGCGAAGTGGAAGCTTTTGCTACGGAATTCGGTACTCAAGAAGCTAGCTACGGACAAGATGGTAGGAATTCTCGAGGTGAATTTTGGAGAAGAGGGTTCCAGAATAATCAAGGATATGCACCGGCTAGCCAAAATTATGGCCCTAACCAAGATCTTAGTAGGCTTAACTATGGTAATGATCACTGCGAAAATCCCGCTCCCAAAGAGCAACCGAAGTCGAAGACAACTCTACTGATGGAGAACTTGCAAAAGATGGTTGATCACACCCAAAGTTTTCTTAAGGGTTATGAAGAAGATTCTGAGAAGAATAGGGCGAGGCTTGATCGATTGGAAGAGAGCACTAGGCTTGCCCATCAAAAGATGCAAGAGTTGATTGACCGAGGAGCAAGTAGGGAGCAAGGGAAGCTGCCTAACAACACGGAGAAGTCGATGTCCATTACCTTGGTGGGTGATCTTCCTGTTGAAATCACCATCAAGAAGGTTGCTAAGTGTGAGCGTTGCAAGGATGAAGAACCCCCACTAGCCAAGGAAGAAGAGAAGGACCTTGGTTCTGATGAGAGTGAAGAGGAGCAAGAGGATCCCGAGCCAATCCCTCAAAGTTTCGATGTTAAGGTCGGGATTGGTGAACTTGAAGATGTTCGTGCTACACTAGACACGTGATCTTACTCTAATTTGCTCCCAATGAATGTGTTTGAGAAGAGTAGCCTTGGAAAACTATCTGAGCATAAGGCTATTGTGCAATTGGCGGATGGATCCTTTGTGAGACCCGAAGGCGTTGTGAAGAACGTATTGGTTAAGATTGGTGAAGCTTCTGTGTACACCAACTTTGTAGTTATGCCGGCGTCAACACCTGGGATTGGGGATGTCGTTCTCTTAGGGAGAACGTTCTTGACTAAACTACGCTCCGTGATAGACATCTACCGAAGGACTTGCACCATTGAGGTGGATGGAAAGCAACATGTGTTGCGAGCCATATCTGATCCAAATATTCACTTCAATGCTTCTCACACCGTTAACTACTTTGGTCTTGCTGTCTATGTTCATTCTTATTCACAGGTTCATGGCATGAGGAGAAGATCCATGAAGGGGAAGTCTAGTACCCACAAGAATAAGAGCTAGAGCAAGAAGAAGTCGAGTCAAAGACTATAAACAATGGCGCTATCCGGGAGGCAACCCGGAGTTTTTATCGCTTTTTTGCATGCATTCATACATCGAACAATTTGCTTTTCTTATGTGAATTTGTTCGTCTTTTGTGTCGTTTGTGATTATGTTTATGTTTGAGTGAACTTTTTCGAGTGTTTATTATGAGTAGAATGGTTTTCGGGGATAAAAAACTGCGTTTTTTCGAAAATATTTGTCTCCCTACCTCTGAAGGTGGGGGGCGAGTCGCCCCACATGTGGAGCGATTCGCCCCGCACGGGGTGAGTCGTCCCACACACGGGGCGGTTCGCCCCACACCATCTGAGGTTACAAAAACGGGAGACTTCCCCTTTTTCCTCATTTTCTCCTCCTTTTCACTCTCTTACTCCCAAAAATCCCAAAAAATTGAAAATTCTTCAATATTTCATAAAACCTTCAATCTTCCATCAAATTTTGTATTTTTAGCTTCAATCGAAGCCCATTACGTGCTCTATCTTTTCATCCGAACAACTTTCACACTAGTGCATTCGTTTTCCAGATCTGAGGTATCTTCACATGAACCCTAATTTTTCAAATTTGGAGGTTTTCTGATTATGCTTCAATTAGGCTTATATGATGTATGGGTTGGTTGTTTGTGTGATTAGAAACGTTATTCACTATCAATTGAATGAACAATTATGCTTGGTTTGTTGGTTTGAGAATTTTGTTACTAGATGTCTATATCTCGTTATGCAATGTTTCTTTTCCTTCCATTCCGTACATATGATTGTATTTACTGATGTGATAATGATGGACATGTTGGTAGAATGCATGATTGATGAGGTTGAGGATTTATGATGCTAGAATTTTTGCTACTATGGTATGAATTGAGCCTTATGATATAGGGTTATTGGTTGTCTAGCACGAGCGTAATGTGATATGTACATGTCGAAGTTATTTTGGTGTGTTGCATGTTAGTAGCTGATGAACGTGTATTTTACACTTTCATTCGAGTCTTTTTTCACCAATTTAGCTATCCTCTATGTTAATTTAGCTATATTTTAGTGCATTTTATTAGAATAATGTCATGTTTCCCTTTAGTTTGTATTTTACAGGATTTGGGTGAAAAACGAGGTTTTCTGGGCAATTATATTGAAGAGAACGAAGAATTGGTGTTCCGAAGGCATTTTTGGAGTATCTAGAAGATTTCGGATAGGATTTGAAATCTAGGAGTCGAGTCTGAAGGCTAAAAGGTCACTAGAAGGCAAAAACCGAGTCCGAAAAGGAAAAAAAATCCAAAAACGTGTCGAAAACGCGTCACCTGCCGACTGGATCTCCCGGGCGATTCGCCCGGGACGTGGGGCGGGTTCGCCCCACACCAGGCGATTTGCCCGGTGTGTGGGGCGACTCGCCCCACACCTGCCGAACCCTTATATATAGTTGCTCAGTTTTCTCCGTTTTTCATACTTTCTCAGACCTTTTTTCTCACCTTTCTCATTAGTTTTAGGTAGGAATTCTCCAGATCCTGTTCTGGGGATTCTTAGCATAGGAGATACTTTTTCTTATCGTTTTGGAGCTTGTGAGATCGCGATTCTTCGGAGATTGACAACCTTCGGTAACATTGTATCTTGCAATTTTTTCTATTCATATTTATTTATCTTTCAATATGTTTTGATTCAATCTTGCTATGATTTCTGTTGATTGCATGACATCTATGAGTAGCTAAATTTATCGTTGGTGATAGTATGTGATTTCTTAGCGAAGGGTTAATAATTATGCTGATGGCGGTAAAGCGAATCAGACTTTGAGTTATTGCTTTATTTCTTTGATCTATCTAAGCCCTCTATGTTCGTAGTGTTGAATAATAACGAAACACAATTGGACAATTCATTAATCAAAGATCTCTATGCAAAACGATCGGGTACTTCATGCATGATTATTAACCTGCTATGCTTTGAATGATCATACTATCACTAACTTCCATTATCTGATAAGAAAAACCTGTGCTAATTCGTCTGTTTATTTTATAGTTTAAGTTAGATTAGATAAAGCTAGTTATAGTCCTTAGAGATCGACACTCGAGGTTATTTTACTACTACACTACGGTTTTCGTTGTAGTTGTGAATTGCCTTTGGCTAAATACAAATTTATTTGATTAATTAGAATCTGACAAATTCCGGTTCATCAAATTGGCGCCGTTGCCGGGGACTATACTCCTTTTTTCTGTTTAGCTTATTTATATTTTCAGCATTCAATTCCCTATAGAAGAACAGGCTCTGGGGGTTTGCTCTCAGAAAATTTCACTCTCTTACCCTATTTCTTTCCCCCTATCTTTTTCAGTAAATTCATCTAATCTGATCTCTGTTACCTTGCGTGCTTGCGCTCTCGAAGTTCTCGGTTACATTGTGTTTGATTGCACTTTTTGTGTTTTTCTTTGCAAATTTTTGTTATTCTTTTGTGGATTCTGCTCCTTGGTTTCTTGTTTCCTCGTGTGCAGAAACTAGTCATATGAAAGGATGAGTCAACCTATGTTGCCCCGGTATGTGATGCCCCGAGGGCCTTGCATAACATTGGATGACGATTGCAGGAATTATGACTTTGATCCTGCGTACTACTCCATTCTCTCCACGTTTTCAATGGGTGATGATCCAAGAGGGTTCTTAGACACGTACGAGGAAGGAGTGTTGAGGATACCTCGTGAGAATGAGGAGGGGGTTATTTTATCACATGAGAAACTTTGTATGAGAGGATTTATGGGAGCCTTGAAAGGGTACGCTCGAGGATGGCTCAGAATCCCGCCGGAAAAATCGTTGCGCACTTGGGGTGAAGTAACCAACAAGTTTCTGGAACATTGGGATAGGGACTCACCTCCCGGGTCAAGGGCATGGACGTCTCGCTTCAGTAGTCAGCCACTAGAAATCGACATTGCCGATGAAGAGGAATGTGGAGAAGAATCCATTGATGAAGTCTCCTCAGTGCTTAGCTTGGATTCCACGTCCTTACTTGCGGGTGTCGAGGTTGTTGGTCAAGAGGAAGTCATGGAGGAGGTGATAACTGATTCCATTACTTCACTTGAGTCAGAAGGTGATGGCGTGAGTTGTGTTGAGGTCGAGGACCCAATCTCTGAAGATTTTGGTGTCTCTGAATCAATTGCGGCAGATACTCTTGATCTTGACTCCTACGTTCTGGTCCAAGCACCCACCTATGAGTTCCAAATGAGTTTTGATCCGCTTTTCTCTTTTTATTTTCCATATGATTCCCTTAGTTATTTCATAGATTTTGTTTTTGTTGGTTTTGTTAATTTTAGTTTTCAGGGAACCATGGACTTGCTTGAGCAGATACGAGAGGAGCCAAGGATGGTTCCCAAGATGCGAGGAGTAATGGAACGAATGCACAAGATTCTGTTAGGAAGCTTGTAATTTTTGATGAGCAATTAACCATGCTAAATTAAGAACAGTCCAGTAACTAGTACTCTTAAGGTCCATAGGAATTTAGAATTTTAAGGACATTGTAAAAGAGGAACGTTTGTTGCTGACTTAGTTAGGTGTTAGATAAGTTTTTTTATTTGTGGATGACGTACCTTAATTTCTGAAAAGAAATTAATCTATTGACACATTAGCGTATGATGTATTTTATTTTCTGAAAAGAAAATATCTTATTGATGCTTAGCTTTGATTTTCTGAAAAGAAAATGACCTATTGAAGTATTTGCTGAAGATGTATTTTGTTTATTACAAACAAATTATTGAAGCAAATAAGAAACCGGTCAGAATCTTGAAGACTTTTGAAGATCTGAAGACTTGAAGACTTGAAGACTTGAAGATTGCTGAAGACTGGTAAGGCACGTGTTGCTCAGAAAGTGAAATTTTCAGCAACAGCATTGCATAAGTGAAAATCTGAAAGACAGAGTAGGTTGTGCTTGCTGAAACTGAGAATAAACACTTGCTGATGGAACATATGTGACCTCTTGCTGAATGTACGTGAATTTGCGCTCCAATGTTACTGTTTGAATTCTATTCAAAGGTGCATTTAATGCAAAGCTTACACACGAAGGACATGAAGACTAGAAGACAAACAAAGGTTGCTGCTGAAAGTACAAAAGCAAGATAGTGACATGTTAAGGAACAAAAGCCTTAGGATTTGAAATTCAAACGGCTCCTTACTTGCACTATAAATAGAGGTCATCCGGCAAAGAGTTGAAGTGTGTCAACAACGTGATCAAACTCTCACTTGTGCTTAAAACTCACAAACCTTCAAATACTCTTACTACCATTGATCCGTTCCAAGACTTAAAGCTTGAAAAAGCTACTTGTGAAGAAGTAGAACAACTCGACTAAGAAATTAGTAAAGTGTTCTTTCTTTCGAACAAGAACAAGTCTTGACACCAGAAACAATCAAACTTGTTTACTGCAAAGTATTCCAAGTTGTGTTTCTTAGATTACTTGTTGTAACTGAATAAGTTATAATTAAGTTATCTCACCCCAAAACTCTCTAACTGAAAATACACCCTTTCAGGCGTGATATTCAGGGGGAACTTAATCAAGCATAGTTTTGCTGATTATAAGTACCAAGTTTGGTGGAGAACAAGGTTGAGTTCTCTAGTTTAGGTTGGAGACGAAGCAAGTGTGCTTTGGTTTCTGTTGAATCGCTTTAGATAGGAGATTGTAAGGAACCTCAATCATATCTTAGTGGATTCAGTCCTAGAAAGGACAAAGTGGATTAGTTGGGAGATTACGCCACTCTCAGATACCACTCTAAAAGCGTTTGTGTGATTTACTTACTGCATTTAGCTTTCAGCAAATTATATCTGTTTGTACACAGTCACTCACATCACTTGCTGAAACACCTTACTTGCTGAAAAAGCACTTATTGTTTCAAAGACTTCCGCTCTCTGATTTTAAGTATCAGCAAACCGAGTTACTGGAAAGTAACTTACGATTGCTGAGAAAGTTAAGTATCAGCAACCTCATTACTGAAAAGTAATAAGTACTTGCTGAGAAAGTTTTAAACGACGAAAGTTTGAAAAGACTATTCACCCCCCCCTCTAGTCTTTTCTTGTTGTTTAAAGGGACCAACAAGTGGTATCAGAGCAGGAGGTTCTTTAGCCTTCTGCACTGAACCTAGATCCCCTTAAGTTCTTTCCGTAAATCACTTTCACTTGATCAGTTTGGTAGTGCTTTGCTGACAGGATGTCTTTAGGAGATGCTCCCTTGCTGAAGCTGGAAAATTACGAGAAATGGCGAAACAACATGATGTTACATCTTGAGGCCATTAGTGATGAGATGGTCACCGTCATTAATGATGGACCTATCAAAATCACCAAGGTTGTAAGGAGTTTCCCTCACAGAACCACTGAAGCTGGAAAGGAAACCATCCAAGGCGAACCTTCAGATACTGTTGTGCCAAAACCAAGAGAGGAATGGACTTCTGACGAAGCTAAGAGATTCCGTCTTGATGGCCAAGCAAGAAATATCATCATCAGATCAACTCCGGATACCATACAGTGCAAACTGTGGGGTGCTAAGACTGCTAAGGAGGCTTGGAAAATGGTTCAAGATCTTTGTGCTGGATCTGACAAGACCAAGGAAAACAACTTGAAGTACTTAAGCTGAAGTTTCAAAACTTTAAGCAAGGTGCTAACGAGTCACTGGAAGACTTGGACTTCAGATTCACAACTCTTGTTAGTGAAATGGCAGCGCTGGGTGTTGGAAATTTTTATTCAGATTCTGAGAAAGTGAAAACTATCATCAGGAGTTTGAATCAAGAATGGATCCATACTCAGAATTTCTATTACAATCAAGGAATGCCTGACATTACACCAACTGAGTTGTTCTCTCATCTTGCTACTGTCAACTATGAGACAAAGCAAAGAGAAAATGTGTTTGCTGAAAAATCGCAAAACATTGCTCTTGCTGCAAAGCCGTCATCTTCTGAAAAGAAGAATGATAAAAAGTCTGCTGATGAAAATGCTTTAGTTGTTAAAAACATGAAGAAATTCATCAGTAAGGAACTAAAGGCGAAAAGCAAAAGAGAAGCTGAAAAAAGCATCTTGGTAATAACTACCATAAGTACAAGAATGATACTAGCTCGCTGAACAAGCAAGCTCAGCAAGCTACATCATCAGAAGAGCCAGCAGTTGGAAATGATCTATGTTTTTACTGCAAAAAGCCTGGACACTTCAAAGCAAATTGCCCCTTGCTTAAAGGCAAATCTGCTGAAAAGAAGAAGAAGTTCAAAAGAGCTTTCATTGCTGAAGAAAAGAAGAAGCTTCAAGCAAAAATCGATGCATTATGCATTGAGACAAGCTCCGAGGACAGTGAGGATGAAAGTTCAGACACCGACGATGAGGAAGCCACTCTAGACGTAGAAATTGGCAAAGAAGTGTGTGGAATAGCTATGGAAGCTTATCCAGACGTGTCGAACTACGAATTCTGCCTCATGGCCGGTCAGGTAAATGATTCTACCCTCTGACTCTGATTCAGAAAGTGAAGACGAGATTGACCTTGACAAGATTCAAGGAGAAATCGAAAGATTTGAGAAAACTCTCAGCAATCAGCAAGAAAAACTTCAACTTGCTGAAACTCTGACCAAGCAAACTACTGAAAAGTACGTCTTGCTGAAGGAAGAGACAGAAGAAAAGGATGCTGAAATAAGGCGTCTTAAGAAGTTGATTGCTGAGGCTGCAGAGAAAAATTCTCAAATGGCGTTAGAATTAGAAGAGTATCAGTCCTCAATTCTAAAGTTACTTGCTGAAATCCAAGAAATGAAAAAGATGAAAATCAATTTCAAATCTTATGTGGAAGCAAGTAATACGCTGACTGAACTAAACTCTTATTTGAGAGATCCATCTTAGAAAGAAGGTTTAGGAGCAACGTGTGAAGGTGATAACCTAGAAATCTTGAGAAAAGATAAATCACCTATCTCCTTTGTACGTGCTACTGATAGTAGTCCACCAGTGATCTATCAGTTTGGTCAAACTAAAGTTGCTGAAACATGCAATCAAGTACCGATGACCATAAAGCCCGCTGTTGCTGCTCAAGGTAACAAGACTTTAAAAGGAAAACAGGTTGCTGTGAAGCAAACTGGAAAGAAAAAGAATGCCGTGAAGCATTCCGCCAAACAAGTTGCTGAAAAGCAAGTTGTTAAGTCTAAAGGCAAGATTACCAAAAGTAATCAGAAGTCATTTGCTGACAACCTGAATCAAGTAAGGTTGCTGATGCTAAAGCTCAGCATTCTCCGAAGAGTGGACTCGGTTTCAAAACCAAGCAAAGTCAACTCTTTCATGAGTATAAGCAAAGTCAGCAAAGATACTTCAAAGAGATGAAGAAAACCAAGCCTAAGAGTTCTGAAAAGACTCCTAATGCTAGGACTAGAAGGAACCTTGCTAGAAAAGAACTTACTGAAAAGTATGTTCAGCAAAAGGTCAACAGAGCAAGACACCACATCAGAAAGTGGATTTGACCAGCACGAGTCAAAAGTCTTTTAGCTCAAACCTCCTAGTTCCTCAGCAAGTAGAAACAAGTCAAAGTTGAAAAACTTCAGACTTGGGTTTCCACTGGACGCATTCTTGAACATGTTAATGGACATCCATCAATGGATAATTAACTTGTTTGCTCTTGATTGTGCAGACTACAGCCACGGAGACAAACGATGCAATCTGGCACTTTGATAGTGGTTGTGGAAAGCACATGACGGGCAACAAGAATAACCTTATAAACTATAGACGGTGGTCTAAAGGTCCAACAATAAGGTTTGCTGGTGGAGGCTCCGGATCTACAAAAGGCTTTGGTGATGTGAAGTTGGGATGCATAACCATTTCTGGAGTTCTTTATGTCAAAAATCTTAAGTTTAACCTTTTCAGCATGAGTCAGTTTGCTGATAAAGGATACTTCATCGAAATAAAAAGTGATGAATGTAAACTTGTAGATTTTGAGACTAAAAAGGTTATAATGATTGCAAGAAGATCAGGAGGCTTGTACACCGTTGATTGGTCTTCAGCAAACATTGAAAATGCCTTGTCTCAGATCATGATTGCCTTGCTGAAAAAGCATGGTTATGGCATAAACGAACAAGTCATCTAAACTTCAAGACGCTGAATAAGCTGTCTAAGAAGGCACTTGTAGTTGGATTACCTAAGGTACTTTTAAGAGGATGGTGTTTGCAACGCATGTCAGCAAGGAAAGCAAACCAAATCTTCTTTCAAGAACAAGGCAGTATCGTCAACTACAAAACCTTTACAACTCTTACACATGGACTTGTTTGAATCTTCTTCAACAAGCTATGCTGGTAAGAAGTATGGTCTAGTCGTGGTAGATGACTATTCAAGATTCACTTGGGTAGTATTCATCAAGCACAAATCTGAAACCAAGACTGAAATACCTAACTTGCTGAATAAGCTTGAAGTCATGAAAAATGACAAGGTAAGAGTCATAAGGACAGACCATGGTACTGAGTTTGTAAACCAGTACATAACTGAATATTGTACCTCCAAAGGTATTCAACATTAGTTATCCTCAGTAAGGACACCACAGCAAAATGGTGTTGCTGAACGGAAGAATCGTACCTGAAGGAAGCCGCAAGAACAATGCTTGCTGATACTGAAATAAGCGAGGCTTACTGGGTTGAAGCGATTAATACCGCCTGCTATACTCAGAATAGATGTTTGATTACTAAGGAATACAACAAAACTCCTTATGAATTATTTGTTGGAAGACCTCCTAACATCACTCATCTAAGAGTATTTGGTTGCAAGTGTTTCGTTCTTAACAATGGTAGAGAGTTACCTAAGAACATTTCAACCAAAGGCAGACGAAGCGATATTTCTTGGCTACTCCTTGCATAGTAAAGCTTACAGAGTTTACAACAAAAAGGCACAAAAGATTGAAGAATCTATGCATGTTGTATTCTACGAAAAGACGCAAGGTGTGCCTGCTGAAGAAGAAATATCAGAATGTATGAAAAAGCTAATCATACATGAGCAAAGAACTGAATCTGACGCTAGGCAATTCAAGTCAAATGAACTAAATGATGATTCTGACAATGATTCTCCTCCCCCGAGTCATGACAAGATGAATATAGTTCACGACAAGGAATTTCCAGCAAAAGATGCGGTTGCTCCGGAAGTTGCTGAAATTACGCAATCTCCAGTGCCTGCTGATGAATATCTCAACCCAACAATGCTGAACAAGCAGTTGCTGACGATCAAATCTCAGCAGAGACACAAATTCCCAGTAGTACTGAACAAGTACATACTGAAGAGTCACATGTTGATGAGCAAACATATCCTGATCCAACAAACAGGAAACCTGTTAATAAATGGATTAGAGATCATCCCTCTACGGATATGATTGGCGATATTAATAAACGCCAAGTGACTAGATCCAAAGCTACTCAAGGACTTGCTGAAGAAGCAACTGTCGTCGAAGTAGAATCTTATTCTCTTGTTTTGTATCAGAAATTGAACCTAAAACCATAGAAGAAGCTTTGAAGCATTCTGAATGGATAAAGGCAATGCAAGAAGAATTGGATCAATTTGAAAGAAACAAAGTCTGGAAACTTGTGCCACTTGCTGAAAATAAGAAAGCTATTGGTACAAAGTGGGTGTTCAGAAACAAGCTGAGCGAGTCTGGTGAAGTAACAAGAAACAAAGCACGCTTAGTTGCTCAAGGTTACTGTCAGACTGAAGGATTGGACTATGATGAGTCTTACGCTCCAGTTGCAAGATTGGATGCAATTAGGCTTTTCTTGGCCTTTGCTGCTCACAATGACTTCATTGTTTACCAAATGGATGTTAAGAGTGCATTCTTAAATGGTGAACTTGCTGAAGAAGTCTACCTAGAACAACCCCCTGGCTTTGAACTTCCCTCAGAAACCAAGATGGTATATAAGCTTCAGAAAGCTGTATATGGTCTAAAGCAAGCACCAAGAGCATGGTATGATACCTTAGCTAAGTTCTTGCTGGAAAATGGTTTCAAGAAAGGTGAAGTTGACAAAACTCTTTTTACCATGAACCATGATGGTAAATTAATCTTAGTTCAAATTTATGTGGATGACATAATTTTTGGATCTAAGGACAAGCAACTTTGTGATGATTTTGCCAAACTCATGACAAATAAGTTTGAAATGAGTATGATGGGAAAATTGAATTATTTCCTAGGGTTGCAAGTCAAGCAACTCAAAGATGGAATATTCATAAATCAAGCAAAGTATGCGAAAGAAATGCTCATAAAGTTTAGGATCAAAGAGGATGAAAAACCTGAAAAGATCCCTATGAGTGTTGGTACCAAATTGGGCTATACTAAAGAGGACAAAAGTGTTGAAGAACACAAGTATAGGAAGCTCATTGGTTCCTTGTTGTATTTAACAGCAAGTAGACCTGACATTCAGTATGCTGTTTGTGTGTGTGCAAGATTCCAATCGGATCCAAAGAATCACACTACAAAAAGGCAATTAAAATACTGAAATATGTTAAAGGTACAGTCAATGTTGGATTATGGTATCCAAAAGATTCTGGACTTGAATTGGTTGGCTATTCTGATGCTGATCATGGTGGATCAACTCTTGATAGAAAAAGTACCTCTGGAACTTGTCAGTTTTTGGGTACTAGATTAATATCATGGTTCAGCAAGAAGCAAACGTGTGTCGCCAATTCATCTACTGAATCTGAATACATTGCAGCTGGTTGTTGCACAGCTCAAATCCTATGGATTCAGCAACAATTAAGAGATTATGGTATTTCTGCAAAGAAAACACCAATCTTTTGTGATAATACAAGTGCTATTGCAATTACGCAAAATCCTAAGTTTCACTCTAGGACCAAGCACATTGATATTAGACATCATTTCATTAGAGATCATGTGGAAAAAGGTGATATTGAGGTTGTGAAAGTAGGTACTGAAGATCAGCTTGCTGACATCTTTACCAAGCCCCTACCGGATAATAGGTTCGCAATGCTAAGGTATAACCTTGGATTGATTGAACTACCTCAATAAAGGATACACTTGGCAGAATGCTGAAACAGGTATTCAGCAAGCCAAAGTATTCTGTCCAAAAGACCAAGTCACTGATTTCTTCTAAGAAATGATAAGTCACAACATGATTGCTGAAACAGGCATTCAGCAAGTAATTCCTTCAAAACAGGTATTTGTTAGGAAACTTGATCATTTGCTGAGACAGGCACTCAGTAAGTAAAAGAACTTAAGGATTGCTGAGACGGGTACTCAGACAATCAAAAGATACTGAAACAGGTATTCAAGTATCAAAGGAATTTTCTGAGACGGGAACTCAGAAAAAGAGCAAAAGCTCATCTCTCAGATTTTACCAAGGATGTCTCAAGTACAAAAGAATTTACTGATACGGGAAATCAGAAATATCTTTTAAACTTAGAAAATATGAGATATCTAAGTAAGGGGGAACTTTCAGCAAGTATCAGATTGTTAATTCAAACTCGCTGAAAAGATTCTTGTCTATTTCAGCAAGCAATCTATCCCTTATTACTCGGTAAAATCAATTTGTGACGTTAAGCTGGCACAGATAAACTCGCAATAAATCATGACATGAAATTCAATCGTGGCCATTGATTAAAAGGAGTTATTAATCTAACGGCTAACAAAACAAAGAGAGAGAGTGCTCTGACGGTTTTAGTTAGTGGGCCACTACGCATTCAATGCAAAGGCTCCACTATCTCCAGTGTTTCTCTGTTTTACCCTTGCTGAGAACTCAAATCGATTGAGTTTCTCACACACCAGAGACACTATATAAAGAAGGAGTTAGAGAAATGACAAAATTCTTTAACTCACATTTCCTTTCTCTGCAATTTCTAGCCTGAAACTACTGTACCTCCGATCAAAAAGCAAACTATCTTTTTCGTACAATTTCTTGCTCTATATAAAGAAATGGCTCCCAAGAGACAGTCATCAAAGTCCTCAAAATCGTCAAAGGTTGACAGTGCTGAAACACGCACTACTCCGGTGACTGCTCCGGTGACTTCTCTGACCCAAAACACAGCGAAAGTTGTGTTGAAAAACGACCGAATCACTGAAAACCTATGCCTCCGTCATATCTTGACACTGCAAAGTGTGAGATGTTGATGCAATGGGGAGGATTTGCAAAAGAAAGAAAACACTGGCTTCTCAGTCGTCCCTAATGTCCAAGACTCCTCAGTCAATTCCCGACAAATGCGAAACGCTTGCCAGTAGATGTTGCGAGATAATACTTGAAACATACATCAGCAATGTGAAGTGTTTGCGGCAGCATTCAACATCAACTTAAGTTGAATCCTCTACTGAGAATAGACCAAAGGCATGAAATGAAATTCCTGCCCAAGTCCCAGACTATCTACTTTTAGATAATCTAGTGATCAAACATGGAACAGTAAGCAACATTTGCTGCTTGATTTGCCAAGAGCGGCATTTGCTGAGTGTGAACAGATGGTTGCTGACAAAGCCAACTCATCCAAGTTGCTGAAGCCCCAGCTTGTGATGGTACCAGTTTTGAGAAACGCAATTGGTTACCCCGTTCCTGAAGTTGTGGGAAACTCAAGAAGCATATTCAAGGACGCATTCTATTGAGTTGAGCATGCTGGCCCAAGCTTCACCAAGATATTCAATGGGACACAGTTCCAGCTTTACCTGGAAGATTCTAAGCAAAACAACTGGAGTTGGAGATTGAAGAATAATCAACAAGTCAATTGAACTCTTCATGCCAAGCATAGAGCTAACGGTCAAGTTGCTTCTGCTAACTTGTTCAATTCAGAGGACAAGGGAGATTGCTG
>CM051458.1:40253439-40380495 GCA_028274465.1 Plantago ovata
TAGATTTAACAACCAAGAGTTGCGTGACGCAATTGGATAGTCTTACTAGTCCTACCGGTCATATTATGCTATGCGACCAGCCCCGTTGGAGTACGGCATAATATGGATTTGGATCTTGGCCACTACGGTAACTTGTTGGACATTACCCGTATGTTTGTTGTGGGGGCAAGCATATGTGAAAATAGTAGGAGCTAAACAGCTAAAGGACCTTGTTGTTTAGTTATGTTGACTGTGTATTTAGAAACAATATTTCAATAGTTGATTTAGGCCCTGATTGGTTTGGTGTGTTTTGCCAAATTTTACAGTTGACCGCGCGAAACACAGCGATTGGTTACTCATTTCAGTGTATTTGCAGCCCGCCGGGCCAGCCCGAAATCTTTTACAAACACACCAACAGGTGTAAAACTAAACCGGGGGGGGGGGGGGTGCCCGGTTTTGAAACACACCAACAGGTGTGTTTTCAAGACCCACCTGGAATTACCATGTTAACCTCCTTCTTCTCCATAATCACACAATGCCATGTTCCACTATAAAAGGCAAAATCCAAAATTTTCACACCTGCGTTTTTTCCTGTTCTTCCCGTGTTCCGCCTCGTGATTGTGAGCAGCTGCTATCTTCTGAAAACCTAGCTTTGTCCCTCTTTCAATTTACAGCTGAATCGAGCCGAATCTTGTGAAATCAATTGCTGTCAGCCGATCTTCTGACATTGAGCTTCAATGCATCGCCGATGGAAGCTTCCACCAATCACCGTGAAATCCACTGAAGGTGCGTTTTAGCTTAAATTCTGCCACCGAGTTTGATTTCATTCCCGTTTCAGTCACAACTGTTGATTTGCTCAATTTGATCGTTTTTTTAATAGTTTGATCAATGTCGGTAGTGAATCGATGTTAAGTGAAAGCAAAATAACTAATCTGTACATAGTTAAAAGTTGCAAGGAAAATTATAAAAGAATTAGTTCCTATAGATCGATGAATAACTAACTGGTAACTGTACCTTTCAGGTTTGCGGAAATTACTTACTGAAGGAGTAGATATTGGATCAACTCTGTGGATATGGGGGCAATTCCTGTTGATAACGTGTTGAAAATACTAAGAATGTTGCAGATGTAAATAATGTGTCAGTACACGAATTTGGTCTGTTACAATGGTGTAATCAGCTGCACTGACCATGGCATATAGTTAATGATATTGGGGTTGTGTTTTAGCCATACGAGTAATACAGCTGATAATTTTATGTTAGTTATCGATGAGTTACTCAGATTGAACTGCTAGTGGCATTCACCACAAATAAGTACTACTAATTTGTAAGTTGTGCAGTGTTGTGCTAACTTAGTAATTTACTTGATTGGTGCAGTAGGACATGAGTGATCTGTGATCCTATTAATTTGTAAGACCAATTTGGAATCTGAGTTGAACTGGAATGAGCTTGAGTCACCGGGTACACGATGGAACAGGAGGAGCTCACTTACATCTAGTTTAATGATCGGCGATGGTAATGATGCAGCGGATGTAGGCTTTTTTATGGATCAATATAGAAGGGGAAACTAGAATCCGAGTTGTCTTGTTAATGTTAATAAGTGGGGATGTTGGCTACTGTCATTACACGTGGCTCATCGTGGATGGAAGAACGGGTTGGTAGATACACTGGCCCTGGATGTTCTGAGTTGTTTGGTTAGGCCGGAACTAAAATCCAAGGTCGGATATTGGATATGTATATTATGTGTTGTTAGGATGGGAGGCCGGAACTGAATATCCAAGATCGGATATATATTGGATATCTATATTATGTGTTGTTAGGATGGGAGTTTGTAGTGAAGTATGATGTGTATGGAAGCCTAATGGAACCCAAAAAGATCAAACCATTTTTACTTCTCTTCAAGTGTGATTGAAGAGAAGCAGCTGGCTTCTAAACAACATCTTTAGCCACACCAAACACCTATTTGAATCATGCATGTCTGAGCAGGGTTTCTTTTGTCTTCTTTTTTTGTAATTTCTGGACAATTATCAAAACATCAAACTTGTTCTAGCTTTATTTTTCAGCTCTATAGGTCATGGGTGGGAGCTGTTGTACGTGCTGATGTAGACTTATTTTTACTAAGATTTACTATCTATTAGATTTTCATAGCCAGCTTCTTAATGTGTCTCTTTCAGGGAGCATTCCAAGAACTTTAAATCAGAAGATATGCAACTGCAAATACAAGGAAAGAACTGCATTGTTACTGGAGCAAATGCCGGCCTTGGTTATTAACGAGGATGAAGTCACAATTGGGAGCTGCGTTAACGAGGCTGATTCTTCCATTGCTGAGATGCCTGAACTTGTTGATTATGTCGATCCAGAGCCAACAAATGTAGGTAGTTTGAATCTGCCAGGGGAAGAGAAAAGTCCAGACCTCTATTTCATGACAGTTGCTGGTGCATTTGTTTGTGGTTTTATATGTTCTGCTGCAATTTTCTGATGT
The DNA here is from genome assembly GCA_028274465.1 of Plantago ovata. NCBI lineage: Eukaryota > Viridiplantae > Streptophyta > Magnoliopsida > Lamiales > Plantaginaceae > Plantago > Plantago ovata. Next base: position 40,255,898 of record CM051458.1, read on the forward strand.
CGGAAAGATGTTCAACTTTATGTCGTATGTACGCAGTCTACGTTATATCGGTAGGCATATAGAGTCTAGTAACAACTGTTGGTTGCAATTATTAGTAGAATCTGTTATGTCGTATGTACGAAGTTCAATTAATTAATCCAGGACTGTTCTTGCTAAAATCTTTGCGTAAAAAGTTCAATGAATTCGTTCTTCTCTTCTTCTGTTCTAGTTAAAAAATGTTCTGGTTATTCCTGGTCTGTTCTGGTCTGTTCTTGTTAAATACTGCAGATTAAGGAATTCTGTTCTACTCTTCTTGTTGAAAGAAATCTGTCATGCAACATTTTGCTCTTCTTGTTCTGGTCTGTTCTTGTTAAATACTGCAGATTAAGGAACTCTGTTCTACTCTTCTTGTTCTGGTCTGTTCTTGTTAGTTTTGTGCAGATTAAGGAATTCTGTTCTACTCTTCTTGTTGAAAGAAATCTGTTGTTCTTCTGATGAATTCAGTTCTGCACTTCTTGGTCTGTTCTTGATCTGTTCTTCTGTTCTTGTTGAAAGAAAACTTTTTCCAAGGCATTCAATGAAATATGTTGTTGTTCTGATCAAATCTTTGGCCAAGGCATGCAATGAAATCTGTTCTTGTTCAGCAAAAAAACTCAAAACATGTTCTTCTGTTCTTGTTATTTTCTCCAAAAAACTTCAAAAGACAACAAAAAAATAAACTGGGAACCAATCATGGAGTTTGTAAACACAGTTTATGAACATTACAATCCAAACCAATCACTTTAAAATGCACAGAATCCACAAACACACTTGCAGAATGCTGCAAACCAATCAAAAATGTGTGTTTCACAGATGTAATATTTCCGCCCAAACGCAGTCCAATTATCTCAACCAATCGGTCCATTGTTTTGGCAAACACACTTGCAGAATAAAATTTTACAAACGGGGGCCCAAATCCATAAAACACCCTTTGACCACATTGTTTTGGTTCTATATTATTTCTCCTTAGGATATTAGATATGGCGAGTATCTCGCTCCGTGCTGTCTTGGAGAAGCAAATTTTAAACGGACCAAACTTCCTAGATTGGATCAGGAATATACGTTTGGTGCTGAGGTACGAAAAGATTGAGTACGTCTTGGACGAGGTCATTCCCGTGTGCCCCGAAAATCAAACTGCCGATCAGGTTGCTTCTTGGAATCAAGCCAACAAGGCAAGGTCTGATAAGCATCTTGAGGATGCTAGATCCGCGCAGTGTATTATGCTGGCGACAATGAGCAATGAGCTGCAGAGGCAACATGAAAGCATGTTGCCGTATGAGATGTTAAAGCATCTTGAGTCGCTCTTTAAGACGACAGCTAGAAGTGTTGAATTTGATTTGATCAAAGACATACACAGTTGCAAGCTCAGTGAAGGAGGGAACATGTCTGAGCATGTTCTCAAAATGATTGGTCTCTTTGAAAAGCTTGCCGATGCCGGCGTTAAGCTAGAGAACAAGATCATGGTGATCTTTGTCCTTCAATCATTGCCGAGTTCGTATTCGCAGTTCATCATTAATTACACGATGAATGCGAAGGACATAACACTGCCTGAACTTCATAATCTGCTGAAGACATATGATCAAACTCTTCCTAAGAAGGAAAAGTCGATCATGCTTGTTGGGCAACCGTCTAACTCAAACCTGAAAAGCAAAGGTGCTAAGGGTAAGGGAAAATCGGGAGCCAAGGCTAACACTTGGAGTGATAAGCCTAAGCGTCCGAACCAGAAAAGGAAGTTCAAGAGAAGCGGAACGGTGCGCACAGATGAATGTCTTTTCTGTAAGCAGAAAGGACATTGGAAGAAAGATTGTCCAAAGCTTAGGGCAGATCAAGCTAAGAAGTCATCAGCTTCTGGCTCAGGTATGTTTGTTATTGAAATGAACATGACTACTTTTGACTCCAATGGTTGGGTATTAGATACAACCTGTGGCTCACACATTTGTAATAATGTGCAGGAGCTAATTGATCACAGGCTAGTCAAGCGAGGTGAAATCGACTTGCATGTTGGGAACGGCAATCCAGTTGAAGCCAAACGCGTTGGACGCAGCAAGATAGATTTACCTTCGGGACAATGTTTAGAACTTGATAATGTTTATTTTGTTCCATCCATTGCCAGAAATATTATTTCCATTCCATTGTTAGACAATATGGGGTTTTCCTTTCGATTTGCGAATAATACTTGTTTTTTCATTAAATGATCAGTATTATGGAAAAGCTCCCTTGGTGAATGGTTTATATATTTTGCAAAGTAGTCTACCTTTATTTCAAATACATAACAAACAACCGTCTTCAAGTAAGAAGAATAATCCATCTTATCTATGGCATTGTTGGCTAGGCCATATCAATGAAACAAGGATTCAAAGACTAAGGAAGTTGGACTACTTAGAACCATTTGATTTTGAATCATATGGTACATGTGAATCTTGTGTTAAGGGTAAGATGACGAACAAACCTTTTGTTGGACAAGGTGTTCGTGCCACTCGCTGCTTAGAGCTCATACATACCGATTTATGTGGACCATTTAAAGTCCATGCACGTGGGGGATATCCTTACTTCGTTACCTTTACTGACGATTTCTCAAGGTATGGATATATTTATCTTATGAAGAATAAATCCGAGACCTTTGGGAAATTCAAGGAGTTTAGGAACGAGGCCGAGAATGAATTGAACCTAAGGATAGTCACTCTTCGATCAGATCGAGGAGGTGAATACCTTAGTGAAGAATTTATCGATTACTTGAAGGAAAATGGAATTCAATCGCAATGGACTCCTCCTGGAACATCACAGTTAAATAGTGTGTCTGACAGGAGGAATCGAACCCTGTTAGACATGGTAAGATCAATGATTGGATTCTCGACTCTTCCAAAGTATCTGTGGGGATATGCACTACAAACTGCAATCTACATTTTGAACCGTGTACCATCTAAATCAGTGGAGAAAACTCCTTATGAGTTATGGAAGGGAAAGAAGCCTTCACTAGGCTATCTTAGACCTTGGGGCTGTCCTGCGATAGTCAAGCTGATGCTCACTGATAAGTTAGATGTCAAGGGTGTCAAAGTATATTTCATAGGCTATCCTCGTCAGACGAGAGGCTATGAATTCTATCATGCTGAAGATCACAAGGTGATCACAAGGTGATCGTATCTAGAAACGTGAAGTTTTTAGAAGCTGAATACCTCGAAGAAGAGAGGTTAGATGACATGATAGAACTTGAAGAAATTCAATACCACGTGCGAACATGAGGTCTCTAAATCTTCTGATTTGGACTCAAGTTCAGTGGGAGCTTTCGAAGGAGACAAGGGTGATGATATGACAATTGCTAGGCATGTCATAGTCAGTGGGAGTCCTGTGATTAGATCAACAGTTGAAACCACACCAATAGAACCCGTTGTCAACCAACCTGTGCAACAAGTTGCACAAGAGCAGCCTCCCGCAAGGGAACAGGGTCGCGCCCAACGACCAGCTGCATCAGTACCCACTGATAATGTTCGTGTTACACGAAGCCAGAAAAGAAAAGCACCAGAACAAGTCGAGCTCCGTAGGTCGAAGAGGATCCTAAGAGGACCTCAGAAGCAAAGCCTTATGATAGAGGACATCAGTGAACTTGATGTCGGTTTATCAGATCGGGAAGATCCCGAGACCTACAAAGAGACAATAATTGATATTGACTCAGACAAATGGCAAGAGGCCATGGAATTAGAAATGGATTCAATGTACCAGAACCAAGTTTGGAACTTGGTAGACTTGCCCCAAGGGGTTAGACCAATTGGGTGCAAATGGGTCTTTAAACGAAAGACAGATGCCGATGGCAAGGTACAAACGCACAAAGCTAGGCTTGTGGAGAAAGGCTACACGCAAAGGTATGACATCGATTACGATGAAACCTTTTCACCGGTAGCAAAATTGAAGTCCATTCGAATTCTACTTGCGATAGCTGCCTACTATGATTATGAAATCTGGCAGATGGATGTAAAGACAGCCTTCCTCAATGGCAACCTTGAGGAAGAGGTCTATATGGTACAACCGGAAGGTTTTATTAGTAAAACCAGGCCAACTGCTGTATGCAAATTACAAAGATCCATCTATGGGCTAAAGCAAGCGTCAAGGAGCTGGAATATCCGCTTTGATGAAGCTGTCAAATCGTTTGACTTCATCAGAAGTAAGGAAGATCCCTGTGTCTACGCAAGACACAGCGACAAAGGAGTTGTTTTCATGATCATTTATGTAGATGACATTTTGATCATGGGAAACAATGTCTCTATGCTAGAAGAGACTAAAGTTTGGTTATCAAGTACCTTCTCGATGAAGGACTTGGGTGAAGCGAACTACATCCTAGGGATCAAGATCTTTAGAGATAGATTCAAGAGGATGTTAGGAATGACATAGTCCACCTACATCGACAAAATACTGAAGCGTTATAAGATGGACAACTCAAAGAGAGGCCTTCTCCCAGCTAGGCATGGGATTGTCTTATCAGTTAAGGATGGTCCTAAAACTGATGAAGAAAGAAATGCAATGAGTCGTGTGCCCTATGCTTCGGCAGTAGGGTGTATAATGTATGCAATGAATTGCACAAGGCCCGATGTGGCATATGCGCTTAGTGTCACTTGTTGACACCAACAGAATCCAGGAGTACCTCACTGGACTGCTGTGAAGAACATTCTTAAGTACCTTTGAGGGACTAAAGAGATGTTCTTGGTGTTTGGTGGAGAACCAGAATTAAAGATGTCTGGGTATGTCGACGCTGGATTTGAATCAGATCCTGATGACTTTAAGTCACAGACAGGATACGTATTCAAATTGAACGGAGGAGCTGTCTGTTGGAAGAGCTCTAAGCAAGCCACGGTTGCTGACTCATCCACAGAGGCTGAGTACATTGCTGCATCAGAAGCATCGAAAGAAGCTGTCTGAATTTCAGAGTTCTTGAAGGAATTGAGGGTTGTTCCTGCTCCCAGTCCAATAACGATTTATTGTGACAATACGGGCGCCGTCGCTCAAGCTAGGGAGCCTAGATCTACAAACAAGAACAAACATGTACTTAGAAAATATCACGTTATACGTGAGATTATAGATAGAGGAGAAGTTAGTATAGAACGTGTCTCTACCACGGACAACGTGGCAGATCCTTTCACCAAGGTCTTATCAGTGGAAGTCCACTTAAGACATTATGCTAATCTGGGCATTAGGCATAAAGGTGACTGGCTCTAGTCCAAGTGGGAGATTGATAGTGTATATGTCCTAGAGACAGTCCTTACTAAGGGCATGGTGCCCTTATAGAGGGCATATATGTACTATTACACAGGTCAACGTAATATAATATATGTTTGTTGCATTTTACTATTGAGTATCGCTTTCATATTTATAATACACCAGGCTGCAGCATGTCATATCTTTATTACTGTCTGTATTGATATTAAACATGTCCCCTCGGATAGATGACCGACCACATAGATAGTGGGAGCTATGTGAGTTATCTTCTATCCCAAACTCTCCCTAGTCGAGGTTCATCTCGGATGTGGGGGTCTGAATGAACCAGACAAGACTAGTATGCGTGGAGGTTATACTTGTTGGAGCAAGTGTGAGCCAATCCCACGGCCACGGAACGGATTGTTGGACAATCGAGAAACGTTCCCATAACTGCGCATAGTTGTTCGAAGAAGCTTTATCGAACAATGGAAGTACCCACCGGACACTCCCATCGATGTATACTCTACACTGAAGTGTCTATGGGAACCGGTGAGTTGTCGAACTGGTGCCATTCGTCCTTTGTACTTACAGGACTTTATCATCACATTTGTTGCCCCATATCCTTGGTGGACCTGTCGATGTCAGCTCTGAATAAGCAGCTGACCTAAGACACGATCCAGGATTATGGCTAAATACAAATGGGGGTGATAAGTGATTCTGTGAAGGATTCATCTCTCAAGTGTAGCACAGGAGAGCACTGCTCATAGTCTGCATAGTTGTGTTGGTAATGTCACTGGCCAGTGCAAATGATATATTATGATGGTCATAAGTATATCTTAACCAAGCAACTCCCTGAGACGCCCGTGGATGTATTATTGGGATAGACACTTCATCGATCCTAGATACATTCGAGCAAGTCAGATGAAGGGACGTTACCATCGCCGCGTTGAGCGCAACAGGCTTCGCAACGAAAGGGTTAGCTTTGAGAAACCTCTCAAACGTCCTCACGTATTAATATTGCAAATGGAACCGTCTAGGAATTCCATGTTGCCTAGTCTAGACTTGCTTAATACGGTGAGGCCCTATGGGTCACACTATGTGGTGATTCAGTCTATCAGAATATCCTTGAAGATGGAATCGCAATTAATTTGGAATTAATTGTGATTGATGGATTATAATTGATTTGGAATTAATTATAATATTTGGTGGCTCAATTAATGATTTGGAATTATTAATTGAATTGGCTAATTAATTGTATTTTATGTAAATACAATTAAAGATTATATTTTGGAAATATAATGGAGGTTTGATTAGAACGGATATGTTAATTTAGAATTAACATATGCACTTGGGCAAAATCTACTTGGAGTTCGAATTGCCTTAGAACTAAAAGTGGGTCCCAAAATTGGGACCCACCTACTGTCCCTAGGAGGCGCGCGCGCGCGCATGGAGTCGTAGGGGAAGGAGTTCGACTCCTTCCTCTATTTGAAGTCCAAGGGATAAGTTAGATTTTCCTAATTGAGTTTTAATTTGATTGGGAATGAATCTAGACTTGATATTGGTTTCCTTGTGCGATAAGAATTAGATTCTTATTCCTTTACGAAGTCTAATTGCTTATGCTTTAGGCTTCTATAGACTACTATATATAGTGGACTATTAGAGAGCTTTTGACATACAGTTTCAGACTTTCACAGTCATTCTACCCAGTTTTCTTAGAGAAAATAAAAACTCTCCCCTCCTCCCTTAGCCACCCGCGCGCGCCACCTCACCGGAGGAATTGCCGCCCCATCTTCTTGGTCACACAAAGAATATCCTAGCATTCTTCCGATAGGCTGTTCATCCGTGGATATCAAGGTTGAGGTTCTAGGAGCTGGAAACTAACTCTTATTGTCTTGCAGATATAAGGAGTATTGTAGATATCTTCGACTTCGACGAAGGAGAAGATACACCGGAATATTACGAAGACTAGGAAGCTACTTTGGAAGTAAGGTTAGTCTTCTAATTGACGTGTTTATATATATACGACATATGCATAATCAATTAACATGTATGTTAAGAAAATTTTGAAATTCCGCTGCGTATCCTAGGGGTAACTCTGACCATATTTTCTTACATTATTTTCCGTTCATTCGACTTCTAGAGAGTAACTAGTTACTTCCTTTTTAGGTTCTCCGTCGTTCGTTAGCTTTTAAGCTCACTGCTCGTTGAAGACTTTTGCTTTCAAGTTGAGGTGAGTGTTCACCCCAAAACTTATCTATTTGCGAAAAACCGGAAGGCTATGTGACAATCTGTATCTATTACCATATATTCTATTATAACGTATGCTTCCGCGTAAAAGTAACTAAGTCCTAAGTATGGCTATTTACTTATATTTGTTTGTTGCTACTCTGTTCTGAATTAACTCTTCTGCAGGAATACTTCTCGATGTTTCGAGATCTGACTTTTGTTATCTGTTTGTTATGTATCTGTATCTGTTCTGTCTGTTTCTGTGTGACCGGTCGATTAGGTCGTAATTAGGTAGGCTTGGGTAGTGAGGACTATCAGGTTTGCTTGGTTATTGCCTAGTCTAATCCCTTTTAGGCGCGAGGCAGAAATCGCTGAGGTCTATTAGGATCGTAGGTTCTGTTTCCCCAAAGTACACGGGGGTTTCTGTTTCTGTCCGGAGTTGTATACCCTCTGGAGGGAGCTATAAGGGCAATCTGGGAGTAGGAGTAACAAGGCGGGCTGCACCAACGGACTTCGACTTATCTGTTCTGTCTTTCTGTTCTGTTATCTGTTGTGTTTGTTATTTTATCTGCTGCAAAGGATTTTGTTTTCAAACTGTTTACTTTTCTTCGTTAACTTAGAACCTCACTGAGATCCTTTATCTCACTCTCTCTTTGTTTTCAAAAATTCCTTCCTTCCAGATACTACTGAGGATGCACGCGAGTAGGATGCCAGCGACTGAGAGAAGGTTCTGGGATGTCTCTAGGGTTTTGATTTATAAAATAAGAAGATGAAACGTTTTACTTTCTTCACTAGTCGTTACTCTTTTTGACTTCTAAGTTGTCGTTGGATTTTACTTGATTCTTGTTAGCGCTGTGGCGCCAATTATTGTTATGACATTTATTGCCGACCGTTACTTTTAAAATTATTTCGGATTTCTCTTTTCAAGAAATTTATTTATTTTTTAAAAACAGATACCGTTACAGTTGGTATCAGAGCTTGAGTTCAAACTCGAGCTTGCTAGGATAGGGTCTTCTGGCCTTTGGGGTGCGTGTGAGGGTCCAAGTCGCTGGATTAGATTGAGTAGTCTTCGTTCTGTCTCTTTTAAATTTTGGTCTTTCACATTAACTCTGAACCGTCATGTTCGTCTGTTAACTGACCTATTGTTCTGTCTTCCATCTTCCGAAACTGTCTTGCTGTTCATTCTGTTTAACTTCTACTAAGTTCACAAGCTTCCTATTGCTGCTTTGTTCATTTTCTTTAAGGCGATAATATTGTTTTTTCTAAATGCATGAGTATTTGTTTAAAAGTATGTTTATTTACTATAATGTCATTAGTTGCATGTTTTAAGGTTTAAACACTTATTTATGCATTTGTTTTACTTATCGAAGTTCACATATGTTCTTGCTTGGTTCTGTCATACTGTAATCTTTTGTTTAACCAAAGTCGACATAAATCACTGGCAGCGGCCGACTGTTTAAGTGTTTCGTGTTAACCAAGGTCAAATGACTGGTCCCTTTGTGAGAGAACGCTCCGAGCTATTGCTTGTTAATGTTTATTATGTGTTATCTAATTCTTCATTATCAGATTTCTTGTATATGTTTATCGTTTCATTTTCAATTTATGTATGTCTTGCATGCTAGGTTAGACACACTCGAGGATTTACTTATTGGTAAGATACTATCTTATTTATGACTCCCTAATATGTTTTTGACCTTCGTAATTTCGTTTACTCTCCCGCGTCTCTTGCTTGTCTGCGCTAGATTGACTTAAGTTAGTGTCTTAGTTCACGTTTATGCCTTAAGATAGTCACACTCGAGAACGTTATTTACGTTACTGATCTTAGACTAATTGCGATAGGATGGCTCCAACGAACAACACTCGCGCTATCAGCAGCAGCAACCACGCCGCCAATATGCTAATGCACAAGACTCGATGCAGCAGATGATTGCAGCTCCAAATGCCTCCCGCCAAGTAGCAAGTGCGATCGCGCCGTTGGTTATACCACATCAAGAAACTCTAACGTTGTCGGCAGCTGAGAGGTTCACTCGTTTCCACCCGGAAAGGTTTTGAAGGATCACCCCATTCAAGGAAAGCTGAACTTTGGATTGAGGGCATCGAGGATTTGTTCAGTATCTTGCACTTCAATGATGCACAAAGGGTGGAACTTGCAGCATTTCAGCTCGATGGATCAGCACGACGTTGGTGGGTCACCGTTGATGCACGATGGAGGAGAGAGGGAAAACCTCGCACATGGGAGAATTTTGTGAAGGAATTTGTGAACAAGTATGTGCCCTGGTCTGTCCGTAAGAGAAGAACGGATGAGTTCGAAATTTTGGTGCAAGGGAAGATGACGGTGCCCGAGTATGATCTTAAATTCATGAGATTGTTGAAGTATGTGCCACACTTCCAAAATGATGAAATGGAAAGGATGAGGTACTTTGTACGAGGGTTGAAGCCTAAGATCAAGTACAACCTGTTTGGAATCGAGATGTCAACTTACGCAAAGGCCGTGGAAAGAGCTGCTGCAGTGGAGGATGGTTTAGGGGAACTTGAGAGTTGTGAACCTCATCGATCTGGAAAAATGAGTTCTGATCACATGAGTAGCAAGGATCGTCCGTCTCCATTCAAGTATCCTCGCAATCAGCGGGAAAGTCGCCCTCGTCAACTCGGTGATAATACTGGAGAGTCAATTAGGAGAAAGTGTAATTTCTGTGGAGGAACAACTCACGAGGAAGACAACTGCTGGAAGAAGAAGGGTTGGTGTTTGGCTTGTGGCAGCAAAGATCATAAGGTGAACAGATGTCCGAGGCGTCGCTCTATGATTAAGGAAGGACGGCCTTGTAGGACGGTTTCGAAAAACCAAGGAGATGGTGCAACAACGAAGGCGAAGGTCTACAGTGGGGTTGGACATGAGGCTCTACCAGCAACTTGATGAATGTGTATTTTACACTTTTTTTTTGGAACGAAAGATAGATTTCCATTCCATAGCATAACGTTCAACCACTCAATACAGACGAGACCCAACATTACAGAGAAAACAAAAGTATCTAACCTAAAGCTTTTTACAGCCTAGGGTAGCTCAAAAATGATTTACACACTATCCCCAATTTTGTATCCTCATAACATCTACCAAAAACTTTACAGATGGTGTCACGCATTAGGCCATTCAACTCTCTTTCTTTGCACTGGAAAATCCTGTTATTTCGTTCAATCCAGATGCTGTAGAGCAGTTCAGTAAATAACACTTTGAAGAACCTGTTTTTTGCCCCTTTCCCTTTCGCATATTTACAGACCAGACTCACTGAAGCTTCCCAATCTCTGGATATATCTGAAATGCTGAACCAACTCAAAATCCTGCTCCATATTTTTTGGGTTATGGGACAGTCAAAAAAGAGATGGTTCAAGTCCTCTGGAACCTGTTTACAGAAAATACACTGTGGATCAATAGAAGAATCAAATCGCAACATTCGATCTTTCGTAGCAAGCCGCTTCATTAGAGCCATCGAGAGACAGAATTTCGCACGTGGAGTAGCTCTATTATTCAGGACCAACTCTTTCCAATGTTTTTATCAGCAGCTGGTCTCAGAAAACAATAAGCCTCCTTGGCATCAAAACTTTCCGCCTCCATCAGTGTATCCCACTCATCAGCCATAACCACCTTATCCCTAATTTAAGGACTTTTTTGAACATGTAAGAAGCATCAGCAGGGGCAGGTAGAGTTTTTAATGGACTCTCTTTTACGTAATAGGCATGGATCCATTTTACCCAAAGTTTATCCGATTTCTTATTCACAGCCCACAAAATTTTGAGGAAAGCCACTTTATTGGTTGATGGCATGTGATCAAGCCCAAGCCGCCTTCACTTTTAGGACGGCAGATTTGTTCCCAAGCTACTGGAGCTTTACGGCTCTCACCCACCTCACCTGTCCAAAGAAATCTTCGGAAAATTCCTTCAATTGTAACCATAACTTTCTTCGGAAAAAGAAAGATTATGCTCCAATAATATTGAATTGCATAGAGAACGCTCTTTATCAATTGCAAACGTCCCCCATAGCTCAATAATTTCGAAGTCCAGTGACTGATTTTGTCCGTCATCTTCTCAACTAGGGGTTGCAATTGCAAGATGGACAACCTTTTGCCATTTAAAGGCACCCCTAGATATTTAAAAGGGAGTTGACCTTCCTGTAAACCACTAATCTCAAGAATTCTGCGTTTAACCTCAGGTCGAACCCCGCTGAAGTACGCCTCACTCTTCCTCCTGTTTGCAACCAATCCCGAAGTATTAGAAAAAATTTCAAACACATCTAACAAAGCTTTGGTGGATTTCTGATCTCCCTTGCAGAAAAAGAGAAGATCATCAGCGAACACCAAATGAGTAATCCCAAATCTGCCACATCTTGGATGAAACCGGAACCGTGGCTCATCTTTTAGCCCTTTCAAAAGTCTATTCAAGTATTCCATGCAGATTACAAATAAGAAAGGGGAGATGGGATCCCCCTGGCGTAGTCCCTTGCCTCCTTTAAAAGGCTCCGTCAAATTCCCATTAAGATTTATTTGATAAGTAACAGTGGTGAGGCCCTCCATAATCCACATAACAAAAGGAGCTGGGAACCCCATAGCACGCAGAAGCTGATCAACAAACCCCCAATGTATAGAATCATAGGCCTTTTGAAGGTCCATTTTTAGCATACAACGAGCTGAAGAATTTTTCCGCCCATAACCTTTGATAATTTCCTGTGCTAGCATCGTATTATCATGGATGTAGCGACCTGGTACAAACGCAGATTGCACCTCACCAATCAAATACTGCATCACTCCACTTAATCTGTTAGTTAACACTTTAGAGATTAATTTATAGACCACATTGCAGCATGCAATTGGCCTATAATCTCTTATTGTGTTAGCTGATTGCTTCTTTGGAATCAAGGTTATGATAGTAGCATTGATGCTTTTTAGCATTTTCCCCGAAGAGAAGAAGTCTTGAACAGCCGCAACTATTTCTGGACCAACAATGTGCCACGATTTTTTAAAGAAGTAAGCCGAGTACCCATCTGCCCCTGGTGCCTTAGTATCACCAATCGACAGCAAGGCAGAAAAAACCTCTTCTGCTGTCACATTTTTCACTAAATCATGCCTTTGTTGTTGATCTAAAGTAGGCCCATTGCTGACTATTTGCAGATTCACAGCACAAGAGGTAACAGCAGGAGTGCCAAGGAGACTTTTATAGAAATTAACTGCTTCATTTTCAATATCTTTCTCCTCTACAAGCTTTACTCCCATACTATCATATAAAACAAAAATACTTGAAAACCCTCTTGAGACAAGATTAGCATGGAAGAAACGATTATTCTCATCACCACACTTAAGCCAATGAACTTTGGCTTTTTGTTGCAGTATCTTCTCTTCTATTTTGAACCATTTCTCATACTCTTGCTGAGCTGCTTTCATATCCCGGAAAAGATTTTGGTTTAAAGGGTCATCACTTAGAGCAGACTACAGCTGGTCAACTACTGCACGAGTTGTGATCACTTGTAACTGTGCATGAGAGTAGTATCTCGTCAGCCCTCTTAGATTCTCCCTTACGCTCTTTAACTTCATCCATACTTTATACATTTTAGTCCCGCTAACTTGGGTACTCCATCCCTGTTCCACTGCAGAATAGAATTGAGGGTGTTCTACCAAGCAGTTAAGAAATTTGAACCTTTTTGCAGTTCTTCTAGGAGTCCCTGACGAAATCTGTAGCAGCTGTGGAGAATGGTCTGAGCAGCCCGGATTCATCAAATTTACAGACACATTACCAAACTGTTGCATCCAATTCGCGTTGCCAAAACTCCTATCTATCTTGCTATATATCAACTTATTATCTTGCTTATTATTCCAAGTGAAGTGCCATCCCATGTAATGTAGTTCTTGCAATTGGGAATCCACAAGAGCACTTTCAAAATCAATACACTCTGCAGCTGAAACGGGGATTTCTCCAATCCTATCCCCAGAGCGCAAGACACTATTAAAGTCGCCTAATACAAGCCAAGCATCCATTGGAGTAGTTGACAATTTCCTCAGTTCATTCCATAAAGGAATACGGTCATCTATAGTGTTTAAGCCATACACAAACGAGACATGGAACTGTAAGGTCTCCGCTTTATTTTTGACAAGTCCATGAATAACTTGATCAGTAGAAGAAAGATATTGGAAATATACTTCTGTACTATCCCAGATCACCCATAACCTGCCATTAATTGCCGAAGAGTAGTTATCCACAAACCTATAATGATTGCCAAATTTTCTCCTAATTGCACCACTTTTATTCACCTTTACTCTAGTTTCTAATAAGCCAAACAAAGACACCTTATTATCCCGAATAAACTTAACAACCTCGCGTTGCTTGGAGACCATATTCAGTCCCCTTATATTCCAGCTAGCTATTATCATTGTAAAGATGGAGCTGGTAATATATCTCCCTCACTTACCTGAACAGACCCAAAACGCAGCTCTAACAGATTTTCCACTAACTCACCATCTTCTAACAGATTTTGTGAAGTAGCAACAGTGCTAGCAGGCACTCTTGTTTCCTTATTCTGATGAGTCTCAGTTCTTCTGCTTCCACCTTGTCTTGCATTTCCTTCAATGACAGTAGTAGACACCGATTGTCCATCATCACTTACAGTGGCACTGCAAGGGGCTTGCAATCTAGCTTCATTCTCATTTTCATTTCTAGGAGCTTGCGGCCTGCCTTGAGTAGCATTAACAGGCCTCTGTCTCTGACCTACAGGTACCCAAGCATGTGCATTGCCCTGCCTAATGTTCCTACCATTTCTGGCTTGAGGTCTCTCAACATCCCTTCTTTGTGGTTGTTGTACGCATATGTGGCCCAGAACTTGGCATGACTGACAGAATTCAGGCACCCATTCATACACCAATTTTTGGACAATTACTTGCCCTGAACTCCTCTTTATCCTTACCTCCTGCTTTAAAGGCTGACTGACATCCACCTCCACCATAACCCTTGCAAACCCCACTTTATGCTTCCTAACCGTGCAATCATCAGATCTAATAGGCTTCCCTATAAGACTTCCAATCTTACACAGTCCCTTCTCATTCCAAAATACCACAGGTAAGTGAGGAAGCTTAATCCAAATAGGAATAGATGTTAACTTTTCCTGACAAAAATCAAAATCTATATCCCATTTCTTAAGCACCATGGGGTGGTTTTTCACAGTGTAAGGCCCATTGACAAACACCTTTTCACAATCTTCATGAGAATCAAATCGAGCTATGAAAAACCCATTATCATGTTGATGCAGGGAAGGTACAGCCACTTTCCCCCACATCTTTCCAATACACTGCTCCATATATGATAATGAATGCTCTGCTCCTATCACATATAGCACTAACGAGTGTTCCCATACTTTTATCTCCTCTTCCAAATCATCATCAGTGAAAGTAGCACAAAGCCCTAATTCATCAGTTTGAGGCGCAATATAAGATAGCTCATAACCTGTATCTGTCGTTCTGTTACCTTTTAACACCTGGGCATAGGATTCCTTCCTGATCACCTCTTGATTATCCTCCGGTAGAGTCACCGGTCGAATCGCAGGTGGCTCATCCTGGATATCCTCTGGCCCCTCAGCATATTCTCCCTCATGTGGATGATTAACTTGTTGTTTCCCAGACGAATCCAATCGACGAATAGCTTGTTCCCCAATCGGACGCCTATCTAACCTATCCGCCTCTCCAGGATTGGCCGGAATTACCGTCGCCGCCCCTGGCTGAGCAACCGCCGGAGTGTTTACAGCCGGAGAGACCGTAGCTGCAATCACCGATACCGACGCCTCACTTGGGTTCAATATATCTGTAACACTCACATCGCTCGGAATAAGGTCTCTCCCCAAATCCCCCCTTTGATCGCCTTCTTCCGGAGACTCATTTGGAGGTTGAATCGCCGGAATTTCCTCATCGCGGGTGACTTTAGGCGGTCGACCTCGCTTCTTCCTTCCATTCAAATGAAAGTTTTACACTTTCATTTGAGTCTTTTTCACCTATTTTAGCTATCCTCTATGTTAATTTAGCTATATTTTAGTGCATTTTGTTAGAATAGTGGGGTCGAATCTGGAGGTTAGAAGGCCACTAGAAGTCAGAAACCGAGTCCGTAAAGAGGAAGAAATCCAAAAACGCGTCGAAAACGCGTAAATTCCTGAAATTTTCTCCCGGGCGAATCGCCCAGGATGTGGGGCGAATCGTCCCACACCAGGCGACTCGCCCGGTGTGTGGGGCCCTTCGCCCCACACTATTTCGAGGCCTATATATAGTGCTCAGTTTTTCTCCGATTTTCATACTTTTCCAGACCTATTCTCTCACCTTTCTCTGTAGTTTTAGGTAGGAACTTCCCAGAGCCTGTTCTGGGGGTTTATAGCTTAGGAGATACTTTTTCATAGCAGTTTGGAGCTTGTAAGATCGCGACTCTTCGGAGACTGACAACCTTCGGTAACATTGTATCTTACAGTTTTTCTACTTATTTTTATATATCTTTCAACATGTTTTCTTCTATGATTTCTGTTGATTGCATGACAACTATGAGTAGCTAAACTTCTCGTTGGTGATAGTATGTGAATGCTTAGCGAAGGGTTGATAATTATGCTAATGGCTATATCGCGCATTATACTCCGTGTTATTGCTTTATTTCTTTGATCTATCCAAATCTCTATCTTCATATTGTTGATTAATTATTGCACACAATTGGACAATTCATTGGTCTTTGACCTATCTATATCTATATCTTCGTAGTGTTTGATAATTACAACAGGACAATTTATTGATCAAAGATCTCCATGCAAAAACGAGAAATTTACGCATGATTATTAACCCGTTATGCTTTGAAGGACCATACTATCACCAATCTCCATTATCTGTTAAGAAAAACCTTTGCTATATCGTTTGCTGTTTTTATATTCTAAATTAGATTTGATAAAGCTAGTTATAGTCCTTAGAGATCGACACTCGAGGTTATTCTACTGCTACACTACGGTTTTTGTTGTAGTTGTGAATTGCCTTTGGCTAAATAACAAATTTATTTGATACGTTGGATCCGACATCCACGCGTTCATCAAATTGGCGCCGTTGCCGGGGACTATACTCCTTTTTTCTGTTTAATTTGTTTATATTTTCAGCATTCAATTCCGAATTCTAGTAGTTTTAGTTTTCCTTTTTAATCTCTATCTGATACTACTTTCCTAGTCTGTTACAGATAGTGTATGCCACATACACGATCTAGAGGAACACCGCTTGCTGATTCAATTGCTGAGATCGACAGAGTCTACCACCAGAGAAGGCGACTACTTCAAAGGCGTGAGCTAGAGGAAATAGAGGATACCGATTTCTCTGAATCTCTACACGGTCTTTTCAAGGAAATCGACAGAATGGCAGAAGCTAGACCTCTGAAAGCATGGGTTCAACCCTCCAAGGATCGTATGAGGGGACCGACGATTGTTCTTTCGTCTGCAACTCGAGATCTGGAAATCAAGAACCACGCATTCCAACAACTTCCGAGGTTCTATGGCTTATCAAGGGAAGATGTGATGGGGTACTTGCACGATATCGATGATTTCGTCAACCAACTCCCACGACCCGGAGCTGAAATAACAACGGATAGTATGAAGGTTTTTGCTATGGGACTTGGCGACAGAGACAAGTCATGGTTGAGTTCTCTACTAGCAGGCTCGCTGGACACTTGGGAGAAGGTTTTTTCAGCTTTCATGGAAAAATACTTCCCTCACACCTTGACTACCGCGCTAAAGGCGCAAATCACTGGATTCAAACAAGACTATGATGAGACCATCTACACCGCGTTTGAGAGGTTCCAAGATTTCACGAACAAGTGCCCTCACCATGGTTTTGAGCTTTCTGACCTAGTCCAACACTTCTACAATGGACTAACCTTCGAGAACCAACAAGTGGTGGATTTCCAATGCCGATGCAATATTTGGGAGGAAACCGCAGAAGCCGTCTGGGCAGTTTTCGAAAGGCTTGCTAAGGGTTCACAGTTCAAGGACCCAAGGGCAATGGTTAGGAGACGTGGACCTGAAGCTCCACCGACTCAAGAAGCCCCTATGTATAGGGGGAATGGGGATCAATTCGAGTGCTTTACCAACGAATTGAAGCAATTCCTCAAGAGCGCCGCTGGAACAACTGTTTCGAACGAAGTTTGCCGAATATGCAAGAACTATGGGCATGGGGCTCATATGTGTAGATCGGAGCTTGCGTATGATGATGGCAACTGGGCTCAAGGAGGCGAAGAGGAAGCCTTTGCTACGGAGTTTTGTACTCAAGAAGCTAGCTACGGACAAGATGGTAGGAATCCTCGAAGTGGATTTTGGAGAAGAGGGTTCCGAAACAATCAAGGATATGCACCAGCTAACCAAACTTATGGCCCTAACCAAGACCGTAGTAGGCTTAACTATGGTAATGACCACTGCGAAAATCCCGCTCCGAAAGAGCCACCGAAGTCGAAGTCGGCTCAACTGATGGAGAACTTGCAAAAGATGGTTGATCACACCAAAAGTTTTCTCAAACGTTATGAAGAAGATTCTGAGAAGAATAGAGCGAGACTTGATAGGTTGGAAGAGAGCACTAGGCTTGCCCAACAAAAGATGCAAGAGTTGATCGACCGAGGAGCAAGTAGGGAACAAGGCCAACTGCCTAGCAACACTGAGAAGTCAATGTCCATTACCGTGGCGGGTGATCTACCTGTTGAAATCACCATCAAGAAGGTTGCTAAGTGCGAGTGTTGCAAGAAGGAAGAACCTCCACAGGCTAAGGAAGAAGAGAAGGACCTTAGTCCTGACGAGAGTGAAGAGGAGCAAGAGGATCCCGAGCCACTCCCTCAAAGTTTCGATGTTAAGGTCGGGATTGGTGAGCTTGAAGATGTCCGTGCCACACTAGACACGGGATCATACTCTAATGTGCTCCCTTTGAATGTATTCGAGAAGAGTAGCCTTGGAAAACTATCTGAGCATAAGGCTATTGTGCAACTGGCGGATGGATCCTTTGTGAGACCCGAAGGCGTTGTGAAGAATGTATTGGTCAAGATCATCGGTGAAGCTTCTGTATACACCAATTTTGTAGTTATGCCGGCGTCTACACCTGGGACGGGGGATGTCATTCTCTTGGGGCAAACGTTCTTGACTAAGCTACGCTCCGTGATGGACATCTACCGAAGGACTTGCACTATTGAAGTGGATGGCAAGCGACATGTGTTGCGAGCCATATCTGATCCACCTAATCCACCTGATACTTCTCACACTACTCACTACTGTGGTCTTTCAGCCTATGTTCATTCTTATTCACAGGTTCGTGGCATGAGGAGGAGATCCATGAAGGGGAAGTCTAGTACCCTCAAGAAGAAGAGCTAGGCGCAGACAGGAGTCGAGTCAAAGACTTTAAACAATGGCGCTATCCGGGAGGCAACCCGGAGTTTTTATCGCTTTTTTACCGCTTTATTGCATGCATATCATTGTGTTTTATTTTATATTTTCGTATGTTTTTAGTTTCTCACGAGTTTCTTTGAGTACTATAGGTTACAGGTACAAGTTTAGCTCTCACCTTAAATCCACTTTCGACGTTCGGGACGAGCGACGACGTTCAGGTTTGGGGAGGAGGTTATCGCTGGTTATCTCTATACTTATCTTGCTTATGATTAACTCGTGAAATGTTTTGCATTTGCACGTTTACTGCTTTCCTAGGATAGTCTTGCATGTTTTATATGGAGTTTATTGTCGAATTGTTTGAACTTTTTTATTGGGTAGATCAACTAACTATGCCATTAATCATATGCTTCATCCCTATGAATTTGTTTGAGGTTTTTCTCGCTTGGCTTGTCACATTTATGTATTGCACTTAGTTAAGCTTGGTAGTCTCGACATCACTTAGTGGTGTTTTCTCTACTGCGGTTCACGAAGGCCTTTATAATAGGATGATGCATGTTAGGGTCTTATGGTTGTTTTCCCGAGTAATTATGTACCTAAGAGGCAACAAGTCTTCACCATGCTTTGATATTGCTAAATGCCTAGGAAGGAGGTAGTGTGAGGTTGTGTGATCCTTTGTTTATAACCTATTCTTTCGAATAGGTTTGGGGAGGGGGTTGCACCATCATTAGACTTGTTTTTCATTTTTCATTTCCGTATTGTGAGTTTATTTTTCCTTTCTCGTAAATTTTGCACTCCAACCTATTCTTTCGAATAGGTTTGGGGAAGTCGTTGTGAGTCATTTTGTTTCTCCTTTCGTTATGCTACTGCTGGCCAAAAAAAAAATAGAAAAAAAGAAAGAAAAAATTTCAGGAAAAAAAGAAAAAAAGAAAAAAAAGAAAATGAAAAAAAAAATGAAAAAAAGACCCCAAAAAAGTAAAGAAGGGTCCGAAAAAGAAAGCCAAATAGCAGTTTAGCAAAGTGTTGTCTCTCATTTTCCAATTCTTGTAATGTTCGTAATCGTGTTGTAATTTTCTATTTTTTTGTCTTTTGTTTTTAAGTGTCATCTGTTCTAGACCACCCTCGTCCTACCATTCAGGAAGTGGTGAATAGCTTAAGACTTTGTTTGAGAGATGGGTAGAATAGGGGAGTGTTATCTTTTATAGGGAACCCTCCTTCGTTTGATGAGAGCCAGTACTGGTTCAACCTCTTTGAGGGAAAGTCTTAAACTTGGTGAACAGTAGTAAGTCCTCAGTTTCATAGGCACGGGACGACCATTCGTATCTTAACATGTTTCATTACGTCGTCACTAACTAGGTCCAGGTAGAGAATGTTACGAGAGACTATCTTGTCTTGACATAAGTGCTTATGTTGATGTGTATGAGTCAATCGAGGCATTCTTCAACCTATATTCATGCTTTGATTTATATGGTTTTTGTTCATATGTTTTTTGATAGATTCAGTAGATTAGTTCATTTTGTTTGGCATGAGACTCCATTTTATGTGTTGCATTGTTTTTTGCATTAGAGTCTAGCTTAGTTGCTTGAGGACAAGCAAAGGTTCGGTTTGGGGAGTTTGATGAATGTGTATTTTACACTTTCATTTGAGTCTTTTTCACCTATTTTAGCTATCTCTATGTTAATTTAGCTATATTTTAGTGCATTTTATTAGAATAGTGTCACGTTTCCCTTTAGTTTTTATTTTACAGGTTTTGGTTGAAAAACGAGGATTTCCGGGCAATTATATTGAAGTTGACAAGGAATTGGTGTTCCAGAAGCCTAATTGGAGTATCTGAAAGATTCCGGATAGGATTTGAAGACTAGGGGTCGAATCTGGAGGTTAGAAGGCCACTAGAAGTCAGAAATCGAGTCCGAAAAGGGGAAGAAATCCAAAAACGCGTCGAAAATGCGTAAATTCCCGAAATTTTCTCCCGGGCGAATCGCCCGGGATGTGGGGCGAATCGCCCCACACCAGGCGACTCGCCTGGTGTGTGGGGCCCTTCGCCCCACACTATTTCGAGGCATATATATAGTTGCTCAGTTTTTCTCCGATTTTCATACTTTTCCAGACCTATTCTCTCACCTTTCTCTGTAGTTTTAGGTAGGAACTTCCCAGAGTCTGTTCTGGGGGTTCATAGCTTAGGAGATACTTTTTCATTGCAGTTTGGAGCTTGTAAGATCGCGATTCTTCGGAGACTGACAACCTTCGGTAACATTGTATCTTACAGTTTTTCTACTTATTTTTATATATCTTTCAACATGTTTTCTTCTATGATTTATGTTGATTGCATGACAACTATAGCTAAACTTCTCGTTGGTGATAGTATGTGAATTCTTAGCGAAGGGTTGATAATTATGCTAATGGATATATCGCGCATTATACTCCGTGTTATTGCTTTATTTCTTTGATCTATCCAAATCTCTATCTTCGTATTGTTGATTAATTATTGCACATAATTGGACAATTCATTGGTCTTTGACCTATCTATATCTATATCTTCGTAGTGTTTGATAATTACAACAGGACAATTTATTGATCAAAGATCTTCATGCAAAACCGAGGAATTTACGCATGATTATTAACCCGTTATGCTTTGAAGGACCATACTATCACCAATCTCCATTATCTGTTAAGAAAAACCTTTGCTATATCGTCTGCTGTTTTTATATTCTAAATTAGATTTGATAAAGCTAGTTATAGTCCTTAGAGATCGACACTCGAGGTTATTCTACTGCTACACTACGGTTTTTGTTGTAGTTGTGAATTGCCTTTGGCTAAATAACAAATTTATTTGATACGTTGGACCCGACATCCACGCGTTCATCACAACTGCAGCAGAAGGTACGCTCGTTTGGACAAACTTCTTCTAAGTTTTGGTTTGTCTATCGAACTGCACTTCTGTCGCTAGGATAGATTCAATTGAAGTTTAAGTATCGAGTATCTACTGAGGATTTACGGATAAGTGTTCTTGTTGAAGAAGTGAGCTTCTTTTCCTTAGGTTAGTTACGACTTCCATTAACTTTTAACTTGCAAACCTGTTCCTTTTATCCGGCGTTTGAAGATTGAAGACTTTCGTTTCTTCGTTCCACGTTCGTTAGTTTTACGCTAGTTAAGTTTCGAGGACGAAACTTCTTTTAAGGGGGGTGAAGTGTAATGCACCGTATTTTTTTATTCATTTATTTATTTATTTTTTAATTATTTATTTACCTAAGTAATTTATTTTATTCGGTAATTATTTAATTTCTTTTCCGCACAAACGAATTCGTCATTTGATAGTTCGCATAAATTTATTTCGCCCCGTTTCATTTTGGATCAGCTAGCAAGCTGATTTTAAAAGTCCAAATTCAAATTGGACCGGCCCAAATCTCTTGGCCCAATATGCTCAACCCTAAACCTATCTTACTTCCCTTTTTTTCATTTTTGTTTCTTTTGTTCCCCTCCAAAAACGCAGACACTACTCCCTGTTTTTATTTGCCGTTTTTTGCATCTCATCCCTCGACATCACCATTCATCAACATCATCATCCTCTCATCTCATCACCATCCTCACATTTCATCATCGGCGAATCATCATCACCAATTCCGTACCTCTGTTTTACTCTGTCCAAATCGCGAATTCACTGTTGGCCCGGTTTCTTTGCGTCACGCGCCGCCGCTCTGTCCGACCGTGTGTAACGGTATCGGTTTTAAAAACAAATAAATTTCTTGAAAAGAGAAAATCCGAAATAATTTTAAAAGTAACGGTTTGCAATAAATGCCATAACAATATTTGGCGCCATAGCGCTAACAGAATCAAGTAAAAACCAACGGTAACTTAGAAGTCAAAAGAACAACAACTAGTGAAGAAAGTAAAGTTTCATCTTCTTATTTTAAAAACAAATCCCCAAAGACATCCCAGACCCTTCTCTCAGTCACTGGCATACTACTCGCGTGCATCCTCAGTAGTATCTGGAAGGAAGGAATTTTTTTGAAAACAAAGAGAGCGTGAGATAAAGGATCTCAGTGAGGTTCTAAGTTAACAAACAGAAAGTAATCAGTTTTTGAAATCAAAATCCTTTGCAGCAGATAAAATAACAAACATAACAGATAACATAACAGAAAGACAGAACAGATAAGTCGAAGTCCGTTGGTGCATCCCGCCTTGTTACTCCTACTCCCAGATTGCCCTTATAGCTCCCTCCAGAGGGTACAACTCCGGACAGAAACAGAAACCCCCGTGTACTTTGGGGAAATAGAACCTACGACCCTAATAGACCTCAGCGACTTCTGCCTCACGCCTAAAAGGGATTAGATTAGGCAATAACCAAGCAAACCCGATAGTCCTCTACTACCCAAGCCTACCTAATTACGACCTAATCGACCGGTCACACAGAAACAGACAGAACAGATACAGATACAGAACAAACAGATAATAATAATCAGATCTCGAAACATCGAGAAGTGTTCCTTCAGAAGAGTTAATCCAGAACGGAGTAGCAACAAACAAGATAAGTAAATAGCCATACTTAGGACTTAGTTACTTTTACGCGGAAGCATACGATATAACAGAATATATAATAATAGATACAAATTATCACATAGCCTTCCAGTTTTTCGCAAATAGATAAGTTTTGGGGTGAACACTCACCTCAACTTGAAAGCAAAAGTCTTCAACGAGCAATGAGCTTAAGAGCTAACGAATGACGGAGAACCTAAATAGAAAGTAACTAGTTACACTTCTAGAAGTCGAACGAACGGAAAGAAAAAGGTCGGTAAAGAAGTGGTAAAGGAAGGGTTCGAACTCGGGACCTCTAAGTTAGTCAAGTACTACCTAACCAACTAAGCTAGCAAGGCAGTCCCTACAAAAGTACCAAAGCAGAAACTAGTTAACTTGAAACGTTTTCAGAAAACACTCTTTCAATCTCTGGAAATTACTAAAATACCCTCAGTGGTAAATTGTAAAAATATCCTTTTTGTTTTCAGAAAGTACAAACAAGTCCAGCAGGTTCCCAAACATACATACCAGTCCCCACAGAATTAAAAGGTTCACAAAATAGTCCTCTATCAGTCAACTATGGTCAAAGCCTAATTGCAAAAAGGTCCTTTAGGTTTTCATACTCCCAAAACAGTCCACAAGGTTCAGATTAATACAATTCAGTCCCAAACAACCAACCAGTTCAAAACACAATCCTAGTTCAGTTCGAAAAAGGTCAACATACGAGGTCAAACAACAAATCCAGTCCAACAACAACAACGACGACTATCCTAGGTCCCGATTCTCAGTTCAAATACGAGGTCAAAGGCATCAGGGGTAAAATGGTTCGAAAGTAAAAGAAAGAAAAACGAAAAGAAGGACAGAGGCAGAGTAGCTACCCTTGTCGAAACTGAAACAAAACAAAGTATGTGAACCGCGAACTGTAACCGAACAACTGCGAGCAATCGACCGAATCTGGACCGAACAGTAACGTGACTGAGCACGCGGAACAGATCAAGAGAGGCACGGTCCTAAAACGAACGGAATTCAAACAAAACTAAGAAATCGAAAACTCAAAAACTCAACCGGAATTGAATTAACCAACGGGACGGAAGCTTACCGATCAAAAACGGAATCGGAGAGAGAGAACGAGCCGGTACGAAGCTGGGCGAAGGCGGCGCGTGACGGTGGCGGCGTGGTTGGGATCGGATCAGGTAGATCGAACGGCGGCGGCAGAGCTCGATCGGAGCTTGGGCGGCGGCGCGGCTGAATCGGCACGGGAACAGAACGGCAGCGCTCGCGAAACGGAGGCGGCGGACGTATCGGACCAGAATGGGGCACGGCTGAACGGAGAACGGGTCGGAGCACGGACCGGCGGTGGGCTGGACGGAGGCGACGCGACGGTGGCGCTACCAAACGGTGGTGGTTCGTGGTGGATGATGAAATGGGTTGATGATGATGATAAAGAGTGATGATTATGGTGGAGGATAATTATGGATGAGGTTGTAGAGATGAGGATATAAGGTGATGTTGAAGTTTGATGATGAAATGAAGTGACCAAGGTCACGGTTTTGGCTGGCAAGAAGAGTTTTGAAGAGGGAAGGTGAGAAATTAATTAGGTTTAGGGTTTTTTGAGTAATGGATCATCAGATGGGCCAAAGAGACTTGGCTTAGTTTCGACTGCTGGAGGTTCTCCAACTTCCCTATAGCTTTACGACTTCACAACATTTTCATTTCTCATCATGGAGCCTATATGGTTACCTAGGAAGTCAAAGAAAAACCTATGTCTGAAGCTTGAACAAGCGGGTCACAAGGTTGGGCCAGCAAGACCAATTCGATTTGGGCCTCTCAAATCAGCTTGCTAGCTGATCTAAAACGGAACGCAACGAATTGGTTCTACGTGAACTCTCTAATGACGAATTCGTTTGCGCGGGAAAAGAATTAAATAATTACCAAATAAAATAAATTATTCAGATAATTAAATAATTAAAATAAATAATTAAAAAAATACGCGGCGTTACACCGTGACTCCGTCCCATTTCCTCTGTGCCGTCGGTCCGTGCCGCCCAAGCTCCGTTTCCGCCTCGTTATTTCCGGTAAGCATCGTGGCTCGGCTCCGTTTTGTTGGTTGAATTCGGATCTCGTTGTAACTCGTTGTTCTGTGGATTTGTAGTCGTGCTCCGCCGTGCTCCGTTTCCGTTCGCCCGTTCCGGTCTCGAGCTGCAGTCTCGGTATGTTTTCCCCGGCTTTGTTTTGCGATTTCGGATTCGAACCTTGTTTGGAATCGTTTTTATTCTTTTGTTTCCATTTTGATTCGCAGCCTACTCCTTATCATTGTTCCTTCGAAGGTAAAATTCGAATCCTTTGGTTTTCGATTTTTTATTGTTTTCTTTTTTCCCGTTTTACCCCTGGTGCAATCTGGCCTCGTAATTGAACTGAGAACCGGGACCTAGGATAGTTGTTGTTGTTGTGTTGGACTATAGATTTGTTGTTTGACCTCGTATGTTGACCGTGTTGGATTTGTTCGATTTCAAAAAACTGACTGGACCTTAGTGTAATAATCTGAACCTTGTGGACTGTTCTGAGATTTATGAAAACCTAAAGGACCTTTTTGCAATTGTCTTTGACCGTGTTGGCTGAAGGCTAGTTTGAAAGACTTATTTATTTGTTAGGACTGTTGTGCAAGTGTAAAGGGCTGTTGGACTTGACTGTACTTTCTGAAAACTAAAAGGACTTTTTTTGCAATTACTGTACGAGGGTAGTTTGGTAATTTTACTGTGCTGGAGTAGACTGTTAAAACGAGTTTTCTCTAAGGACTGTTCTGGAGTTTGTTGAAAGTGTAGTATTGTTTTGCAATTTACCACTGAGGGTATTTCAGTAATTTCAAGAGGTTGAAAGAGTGTTTTCTGAAAACATTTCAAGTTAACTAGTTTCTGCTTTGGTACTTTGGTAGTGAATTACCTTCTAGCTTAGTTGGTTAGGGTTGTGTGACTAACTTAGAGGTCCCGAGTTTGAGCCTCGCCTTTACCACTTCGTTACTGACCTTTTATTTTCCTTTCATTCGACTTCTAGAGTGTAACAACTTACTTCCTTTTTAGGTTCTCCGTCGTTCGTTAGCTCTTAAGCTCACTGCTCATTGAAGACTTTTTCTTTCAAGTTGAGGTGAGTGTTCACCCCAAAACTTATCTATTTGCGAAAAACTGGAAGGCTATGTGACAATCTGTATCTATTACCATATATTCTGTTATACCGTATGCTTCCGCGTAAAAGTAACTAAGTCCTAAGTATGGCTATTTACTTATCTTTGTTTGTTGCTACTCTGTTCTGGATTAACTCTTCTACAGGAATACTTCTCGATGTTTCGAGATCTGATTTTTGTTATTTGTTTGTTCTGTATTTGTATCTGTTCTGTCTGTTTCTGTGTGACCGGTCGATTAGGTCGTAATTAGGTAGGCTTGGGTATTGAGGACTATCAGGTTTGCTTGGTTATTGCCTAGTCTAATACCTTTTAGGCGCGAGGCAGAAGTCGCTGAGGTCTATTAGGGTCGTAGGTTCTGTTTCCCCAAACTACACGGGGGTTTCTGTTTCTGTCCGGAGTTGTATACCCTCTGGAGGGAGCTATAAGGGCAATCTGGGAGTAGGAGTAACAAGGCGGGCTGCACCAACGGACTTCGACTTATTTGTTCTGTTATCTGTCCTGTTTGTTGTTTTATCTGCTGCAAAGGATTTTGTTTTCAAATTGTTTACTTTTCTTCGTTAACTTAGAACCTCACTGAGATCCTTTATCTCACGCTCTCTTTGTTTTCAAAAATTCCTTCCTTCCAGATACTACTGAGGATGCACGCGAGTAGGATGCCAGCGACTGAGAGAAGGGTCTGGGATGTCTCTGGGGTTTTGATTTCTAAAATAAGAAGATGAAACTTTTTACTTTCTTCACTAGTCGTTACTCTTTTTGACTTCTAAGTTGTCGTTTGATTTTACTTGATTTTGTTAGCGCTGTGGCGCCAATTATTATTATGACATTTATTGCCGACCGTTACTTTTAAAATTATTTCGGATTTTCTCTTTTCAAGAAATCTATTTGTTTTTTAAAAACCGATACCGTTACATGTTGCCTCTTAGGTACATAATTAATCAGGAAAACAACCATAAGATCCTAACATGCATCATCCTATTATAAAGGCCTTCGTGAACCGCAGTAGAGAAAACACCACTAAGTGATGTCGAGACTACCAAGCTTAACTAAGTGCAAACCTAAATGTGACAAGCCAAGCGAGAAAAACCTCAAACAAATTCATTGAGATGAAGCATATGATTAATGTCATAGCTAGTTAATCTATCCAATAAAAAAGTTCGAAAAATTTGGCAATAAACTCCACATAAAACATGCAAAACTATACTAGGATGAATGTAGTGTATGCAACTAAATACTAAGAAAGCGGTAAACGTTGAAATGCAAACAAACAAACAAAAGATTTCACGAGTTTATCATAAGCAAAACAAGTATAGAGATAGCCAGCGATAACCCACCCCCCCCCAAACCTGAACGTCGTCGCTCAATCCGAACGTCGAAAGTGGATTTAAGGTGAGAGCTAAACTTGTATATGTGACCTATATTGCTCAATCAAACTCGTGAGAAAACAAAACGGGCGATAAACGAGGTAAAAAGATCGATAATTTAGCATAATAGGAGAAAGTCGGGTTTCCGTGTTTACTGGATGCTCGGGGCGAACCGCTCCACGTGGGAGGCGATTCGCCTGGGGCTTCCAGTGAACCCCAGGTTCCCTGGTCGTGCGGGGCGAGTTGCCCCACGTGGGGGGCGGTTCGCTCGGCACCTCCAGACTCCTAGTGGTGTCGGTTTCCCTCCTAAAAATGCTAAATTATCATCTAGAGACCTATTTTATCGCCAAAAACATACGAAAATAAAAACAACACAATGATATGTTCAAAACGACATACTAACCTTCAGTAGAGGCGGAAACGGTAAGCTCAAGATGATCAACCTCCCTTTGATCACTAGATATCTCGAACTATGGCTTCACTCGTTGACCATTCACCTTGAAAGTATTGCCCGTCTTCGGATCAAAGAGTTCTACAGCTCCATGGGGAGCTGCTTTGATAATTTCGTATGGTCCATCCCAACGAGTACGGAGCTTTCCAGGAAATAGTCGAAGGCGAGAATTAAATACCAAAACATTTTGCCCAGGAATCAGTTCCTTACGTACTATACCACGATCATGATGCTTCTTAGTACGTTCTTTGTAGATCTTGGCATTTTCATACGCACCTAAGCGTAATTCGTCAAGCTCATCGAGTTGCAATAACCGTTCTTCGCCAGCTTTTCCCATATCAAGATTAAGTGCTTTGATAGCCCAATACTCCTTGTGTTCCAAATCTACGGGAAGATGGCATGCTTTCCCATACACAAGTCTGTACGGAGTGGTTCCAATCACCGTTTTGTAGCTAGCCTTTATGCCCAAACTGCATCATTCAATTTTCCTGCCCAATCTTTCCTGCTAGGCTTCACTACTCGCTCTAGAATCTTCTTAATTTGACGGTTGCTAACTTCAACTTGTCCCGAAGTCTGTGGGTGATATGGCGTAGCAACACTATGGTGGACACCGTATCTCTTAAGAAGAGAGGCAAAGGTTCTATTGACGAAGTGTGAACCTCCATCACTGATGATTGTCCTAGGACACCCAAATCTAGAAAATATCACTTCCTTCAAGAACTTCATAAAAACCGCGCCGTCATTCGTTTTTGTGGGAATTGCCTCCACCCATTTAGTCACATAATCCACTGCAACAAGAATGTATCCATAACCTCCACTTGATGGAAATGGTCCCATGAAATCAATGCCCCACACGTCGAAAGGTTCGACCACTAGATTCCCTTGAGGGAGCATTTCGTCTTTCTTGCCAATATTACCACCTCGTTGACATGGGTTGCAATTTTTCACAAAAGTTCGAGCATCTCGGTGTACTGTTGGCCAGAAAAATCCTGCTTGCAGTACTTTGCGAGCTGTTTTTAAGCCACTATAGTGTCCTCCACAATGAAGCTCATGGCAATGACTCAACACACTTTGTTGCTCTTCTTGTGGCACGCATCTCCTCAGAATTCCATCAGCTCCTTCTTTGAAAAGATGCGGATCATCCCATATGAAAGACCTGCAACGCTTGGCAAGAGCTCTCTTGTCGGAGGCTGAAAAATTAGCTGGGCAAATACTCATAGCCAAATAGTTCACAATATCAGCATACCATGGCTCTTCATTAGCCTTCATTAAGTGCTCATCGGGGAGATCCTCATTAATAGGTATCGAATCAACAGGGATATTTGGTATTCTAGACAAATGATCAGCTACCAAATTCTCCCTTCCAGCTCTATCCACTATGGCCAAATCAAAATCTTGTAGCAAAAGGACCCAACGGATTAATCTAGGCTTAGAATCTTGCTTAGCTATTAAATGTCTCAAAGCAGCATGATCAGTATGGACATTCACTGGATGACCAATCAAATAAGACCTAAACTTTTGTAAAGCAAAAACAACAGCTAAAATTCCTTTTCAGTAGTTGTATAATTAACTTGTGCGGAGTCTAGAGTCTTACTAACATAAGAAATCACACGATACTGCTTATCAACTTTTTGGCATAAAACAGCACCCATAGCAAAATTTGAAGCATCACACATAATCTCAATAGGAAGATTCCAATCTGGTGGCACAACAATGGGAGCAGAAACAAGCTTTTCCATAAGGGTATTAAAAGCAACTAGGCACTCATTATAAAAATGGAAAACCACATCTTTTGCAAGCAAGCTACTTAATGGTTTAGCAATTTTCGAAAAATCCTTAATAACCCTCTTATGAAACCCTACATGACCAAGAAAAGACTGCAATTCTTTCACACAAGTAGGTGGGGGAAGTTTTTCAATGATTTCGATCTTAGCCTTGTCTACCTCAATACCTCTTTCAGAAACTACATGTCCTAGAACAATGTCTTCCCTAACCATGTAATGAATTTTCTCCCAGCTTAAAGTTAAATTGCATTCAATGCACCTTTTCAAAACAAGATCTAATCTATGCAAGCATTGATCAAAAGAATCACCGAAAAGAGAAATATCATCCATGAAAACTTCAACAAACTTAGTTACCATATCAGAGAAAACAGAAAGCATGCACCTTTGGAAAGTGGCGGGGGCGTTACATAGCCCAAACGGCATCCTCCTATAGGCAAACGTCCCGAATGGGCAAGTGAATGTCGTCTTCTCTTGATCCTCCGGTGCAATCGGAATCTGGTAGAAACCTGACAAACCATCAAGAAAACAATATAATTTCCGCCCCGCAAGGCGGTTTAGCGTGTCATCTATAAATGGCAAAGGGAAGTGGTCTTTCTTAGTGGCGGCATTTAATCTTCTATAGTCAATGCACATCCGCCATCCAATGGTTTTCCTAACCGGTACTAACTCCCCCTTCTCATTCTCTTCTACCGTGACCCCTGATTTTCTAGGAACTACATGAACAGGGCTCACCCATCGACTATCAGGAATGGGGTAAATCATATCGGCATCTAGGAACTTGATTACTTCTTTCTTTACCACCTCTTGCATGGCCGGATTTATCCTACGCTGAGGTTGCCTAATGGGTTTGGCATCTTGTTCTAGAGTGATGTTGTGCACACACCGAGTAGGGCTAATTCCCTTGATATCACTAATCCCCCATCCTATAGCTGCAGAATTTTCTCTTAGAATTTCAATTAGCCTACTTTCTTCATCGTTGGAAAGATGTGAGGAGACTATCACAGGCTTTTTCTGATTCTCTCCTAAGTAGACATACTTGAGGTGTGCAGGAAGTGGCTTTAATTCTAAGCTAGGTTCTTCAGGAAATTTACTTTCTTCCTCTTCTTCATCTAAGGGTTCAAGCACTTCTTCTCCTACGGGAATTTCTGGGGTGCTATCCATTATTTCAACTAATTCCCTTGCTTCTTCATTCATGTAACACGTCTCGGCCTTCATGGTTAGTGCCTCCTCAAGAAGTTCACGATCATCATAGCAATGATGAAATTCGTTAATCACAGAATCATAGCAATCGACAAAATTTAATTCCTCTACGACTTCCTTATCTCCTATGCTACATCCTACCAATTCAACTTTCTCACCCATTACCTCCATGGAGATTTTCATGCCTTTGAGTTCAAGGCATGTGTTGGTAGTTGCCATGAATGGTCTCCCAAGTAGTACCACGTGTTCGCGAATATGGCTCTTTCCCTCGTCTGCAGACTTCATTACCACAAAATCAGCTGGAATTATCAATTTGTCCACTTTCACAAGGATATCTTCTATTATTCCAACTGGCCTCTTCACACTTTGGTCCGCCATTTGGACAACCATATCAGTTGGTGTCAATTCTCCGAGTTCCAGGGCCTTGTATACTGAATAGGGCATTAAGTTAATGCTAGCCCCCAAGTCAAGCATAGCCTTCGTGGTTCGACCATTCCCCAAAGCGATGTTGATGATGAAACTTCCAGGATCTCTTTTCTTCACAGGTAACCCGGCGATCGAATTCACCGTCTCAACCCCATTAACTTCCTTTCCTGAAGTAACCCTTTTGTTCTTCATCTCACGAAAGAATTTCGTATAAGCCGGAATGTTTTGGATTAACTCCAAGAGAGGCACATTAACTTCAACTTTTGAGAGGCGTTGAAATAGAGGTGACTCTTGAATATCCTTCTTGGCTGGCTTGATCCGACTTGGGAATGGCACATGTGGTTTCGGGGGCACATATGGATTAGAAGATTTGTGAAGTACCACTGGCGTAGGAGTTCCCCCTTCGACCTCATCATCGACCACATCTTCTTCAGATGGTCTTGGTTTATCTTCCTTCTCTTGAGGTTCTTTGGAACTCCCACTAACTTGTTGTTCTGTGCTTGGTCCTGCATTGTTGGTCCCAGAAGATTCAATACGTTTAGGACGCACGAAGTTAGGAATTTTGGTCATCTTTCCCCCACGAAGTAGTAGATTCACCTCCTCGTACTCAGGTTCCTCAGTAGTAACAGTTGGAAGTGGTTTGGGTCCGATGAAATCGGCCTCAGGTGTCGAAACAGGGGAGCTGGGGTCGTCCAGCTCCCTGGAGCTGGGGGGCGAGCCGAATCGCCCCAGTTCTCTGCCTATGGGGGGCGATTCGCCACCCACGCTGGGCGGTTCGCCCCCCACCTCCAGGGGGGCGTCTTCGTCTAAAATCTTCTCTCCTTCAGTTTGATGAACCTCCTATGCCTTTTCACACCTTAACAAGCTAAATTCCTCTATCAGTTGCTCAGTTACTTCGACTGCTTCAAAAGCCTTTTCGATGCGAAGATTGTTTTCAGCTTGCCCTGCGTGTGCTATCTCAAAAACATTCTCAATGGCCTTAATCCCTGCGTAAAATGCAAGTTCATCCTTCTCACTGATATCTTCGTCTTCAGACTATCCTTTGTATAAGCCTTCAGTTCCGCCCCGATTTGAATTCCCGTTGGTGACTTGACTCGACATTAGCCTCTCAGATTGTGCGGATCCACTGGCGTACTTTTGAAAGACCTTCTCTGCCTCTTCAACGGTACATGCTTCTAATCCTCCACACATCCCATCCACTTGAAGCCTATAATCATCACGTAGACCACCAACAAAATACCAAATCAGCTCTCCGTCGTCGAAACGGTGATGGGGGCACTCAAGTTTATACAACTCAAAACGTTCATAGGTGTCACAGAACCGCTCATACTCTCCTTGCTTAAGTGTTCAATCCGACTCTGCAAGGCAATCGTCTCATGGTAAGGCATGAAACGCGTCAAGAACTCCTCTACTACTTGGCCCCAAGTTCTCAGTGATCCTGGTGCAAACCTTGCCATCCAAATTCTCGGTTCATATCCCAGAGCAAAAGAAAATAATTTCCTTCACAATTGGTCCTCGGTGAACCCCTTTGCTGGAACTTTTGCTATTTCTTCCTCATAGGATCTGATGAAACTTAACGGATTCATCCCCATTCCATCTTCGAACCTCGGTATCCTTCTCACTACAGAACTTGTTACCTCGTACCCTGATAACTCTTCTTCCAAATATATAGCTGACCCTTTCTTGACTTGCGAGAATGTAGGTGTCAAGCGAGCTTTTAAGGTCGTCATACCTGGAATTCCGGAACAGGAGTAACTCAAAACTGAAAATTAGTCTCGTTAGAACTCTGGAAAATCAAGAACATTTCTCGAAATCACCTATAAAATCGAAAAAGACTAATACTACTAAGACTAGGAGTTGAATGCTGAAAATATATAAAAGCTAAACAGAAAAAAGGAGTATACTCCCCGGCAACGGCGCCAATTTGATGAACTGGAATTTGTCAGATTCAATTAATCAAATAAATTTGTTTTTAGCCTAAGGCAA
Source organism: Plantago ovata (assembly GCA_028274465.1). Lineage (NCBI taxonomy): Eukaryota > Viridiplantae > Streptophyta > Magnoliopsida > Lamiales > Plantaginaceae > Plantago > Plantago ovata. The sequence goes on from CM051458.1 coordinate 40,289,625, forward strand.
TTCACAACTACAATGAAAATCGTAGTGTAGCAGTAAAATAACCTCGAGTGTCGATCTCTAAGGACTATAACTAGCTTTATATAATTTAACTTAAACTATAAACTCAACAAACGACTTAGCACATATTTGTCTTATCAAGATAATGGAAGTTAGTGATAATATGATCATTCAAAGCATAGCAGGTTAATAATCATGCATGAAGTACCCGATCGTTTTGCATAGAAATCTAAGATCATGAATTGTCCAATGTGTTCCGTTCAATTCAACACTACGAAGATAGAGGGCTTAGATAGATCAAAGAAATAAAGCAATAACTCAAAGTCTGATTCGCATTACCGCCATCATGCATAATTAAGAACCCTCGCTAAGAAATCACATACGATCACCAACGATAGATTTAGCTACTAATAGATGTCATGCAATCAACAAAAATCAAAGCAAGATTGAATGAAAACATGTTGAAAGATATAAATATAAATAGAAAAATCGTGAGATACAATGTTACCGATGAAGGTTGTCAATCTCCGAAGAATCGCGATCTCACAAGCTCCAAATTGATAAGAAAAATAGTTCTCCTATGCTAAGAATTCCCAGAACAGGCTCAGGAGAATTCCTACCTAAAACTAATGAGAAAGGTATGAAAAAAGGTCTGAGAAAGTATGAAAAAACATAGAGAAACTGCAACTATATATAGGAGTTCGGAACGTGTGGGGCGAGTCGCCCCACACACCGGGCGAACCGCCTGGTGTGGGGAGAACCGCCCCACATCCCGGGCGAACCGTCCGGGAGCTCCAGTCGGCGAGGAACGCGTTTTTGGATTTCATTTCTTTTTCGGACTCGGATTTTGCCATCTAGTGACCTTTAAGCCTTGAAACTCGACCCCTAGACTTCAAATCCCATCCGGAACCTTCTAGTTACTCCAAAAATATCCTCGGAACACCGATTCTTTGTTCTCTTCAATATAATTGCCCGGAAAATCACGTTTTTCACCTAAAACCTGAAAAATGCAAGCTAAAGGGAAACGTGACACTATTCTAATAAAATGCACTATAATATAGCTAAATTAACATAGAGGATAGCTAAATTAGGTGAAAAAAGACTCGAATGAAGGTGTAAAATACACGTTCATCAGAGGTGCGTTCGAGCCATGGAATTTTGCAGCAACTTCGCGGTTTATCCATGAGGTGGAACGAGAATTCACCGGGAGTGAGCACTCTTATGTCTATTCACGTACCACTAAAGGGATTGAAACCAATATCACGGCAGAAATCTGACACAAGGACTACAAGGTCCGAGAGACTAGGAAGCAACCGGGGCGGCCTCATCACATCATTTTTAGTCTTGAGTCGACAGTGGTGATGAAGTTCCGTATCGCTAACTTGATTCCAAAACAAAATGACATGGACACCCAGCCCCTCTTTGGGGTGCCCCTCGACTGCTTATTGAGGGAGCACAATATAGACATCGGGAGCATCAACCGTAGAGAATGTGAGCGACATTGGGCAAAGAAGGAGAAAACCTCTGAGTTTCCGAGTTTCATCGCAACTTACTATAAGTTCCATGGGGTAGAGGACATTGGTGAGGGAGACTCTAAGGGCATAGCTCTTTCCCTTCAACAATTCACGGGCTATTAGAGAGATACCGGATGGAAAACCCCATGGCTGTAGCGGCTAATCTTGAGGCTTCTCTTCGACAACGCAATTCTTCTAATGATGATGATGGTGACAATGAAGACAATAGGGACAATGAGGATGCCATGACTACTGATGGAGGAGTTGGCCCTATTCGATCTATTAGTGGAATCACCACCACCACCACGGGCTCCGATGATCACCAACAAGGGCCCTCGAGCAATCCTCAATACCTTACATCTTGTGTACTCAGCCGAACGACGCCAAACCACGCGGTAACATCTAGTATCACTTCTTATTTCCTTATTCTCTTATTGCTAGGGACTAGCTTTAGTTTCATGAGGGGGGATGGGATTTAAGTGAACTATTGTTGTTAGTTTGGAGCTTGGCATTGGTAGTTTGAGTATAGTACCTTGCATTTTGTTGAAATTCGTTTGCATTAGCATTTGCACGTTTATCGCTTTCCTAGTAATTTAGTTGCATACACTACATACACTACATTCATCCTAATATAGTTTTGCATGTTTTTATGTGAAGTTTATTGCCAAATTTTTTGAACTTTTTTATTGGGTAGATTAACTAGTTATGACCTTAATCATATGTTTTATCTATATGAATATGTTTGAGGTTTTTCTCGCTTGGCTTGTCACATTTATGTTTGCACTTAGTTAAGCTTGGTAGTCTCGACATCATTTAGTGGTGTTTTCTCTACTGCGGTTCACGAAGGCCTTTATAATAAGATGATGCATGTTAGGATCTTGAGGTTGTTTTCCCGTGTAATTATGTAACTAAGAGGCAACAAGTCTTCACCTTGCTTTGAGATTGCTAGAAGCCTAGGAAGGAGGTAGTGAGATTGTGTGATCCTTTGTTTGCTCGAATAAGTTTGGGGAGGGGGTTACGCTATCATTAGACTTGATTTTTCGATTTTTGTGTGTTGTGAGTTTGTTTTCCTTTTTCGTAAAGTTTGTGCTTCAACCTATTCTTTCGAATAGGTTTGGGGAGGTCGTTTGTGAGTCATTTGTAATTTCTTTTTCGTTGTGCTACTGCTGGCTATATATACAAAAAAAAAAAAAAAAGAGAAAAAAGAAGAAAAAAATTCCAGGAAAAAGAAAACAAACTGGAAAAGAAAAAAAAAAAAGAAAAAAAGAGACCCCAAAAAAAATGCAAAAAAGGGTCCAAAATAAGCCAAAAAGCAGTTTAGCAAAGTGTTTGTCTTGTTTTTCAATTCTTGTAATGTTCAGTTTTTTTTTTTAATATGTCGAACTTATATTAAAAGAAAGTAAATACAAGAGTCATGAGCACAGCTCAAGTCCACAAACGGACTGCAAAAAGAAACGTAGACAAAGTAAACAAAAAACTATACCCAGGAAAACTAATTCCTGGTTGCAACCACGGGCCACGTTAAAACCCATTCATAGGAAAACCCAGTGGGAAAAACCTATGAATGGGAAAAAGAGTGCCTGAGTGTTAATGTTGCGTAAGTCGATAGTAAGGCTGTCCGGAAGCGTCCCGAACCACCTGATCTGCAATGCAATCAATTTGATGAAGCCAGAATCCTGAAACTAGATGGTTGGAGAGAATATCAGCCACCATATTCCCTTCCCGATAAATATGAGTGACCTGGATGTCCATCGAATTAATGCGTTCTAGAACCCTAAGCCATCGATTTCTGTAGTGCCAAGGAACCCGCAGAGATCGAGAGGTAACTACATTCTGAACATAAGTAGAATATGTCTCAATCCAAAGCTTGTGCCACCCTTGTTGGTATGCATACTCAATACTCATAATTGCCGCCACCAATTCAGCCTCAAAAGCATGTGAAGTGCCAATGTGCTGCACAAAACAACCCAAAACCGTGTTGTTTGTGGTCCGAAAAACACCTGCCGTTGTAGCTGCTCCTGGAGCCCCTAAAGCGCTCCCATCCGTATTACATTTAATCCAACCTATGGAAGGTGGAATCCACCGAACTTCAGTAATCAAAGGAGCAGACCGCGGCCTTCCTGTAATGCTGAAAGATCGTAGAGTGAGCAAGTCCTCGATGGTGTTATGCATAGTGCCCTTCAAAAGGTTCTGATGCTCATAAACCAGACTAAAAAGAGTGTGCATGATGGAATTAAGAGTGAATCGCTGCCCCTCAAAAATCCATAAATTGCGACTTCTCCAAATCAACCAAGTAAGAGTAATAAAAACTAAATGCCAAAGCCTCGATACTTGTGTGCTGAAATGTCTAGACATCGCTTGCAGCACCAATTCATTGAAGTTGTGGCAATCTGTAAAAGACAAATGAAAAAGATCGAAAACACGAGTCCAAAGAGCACGAGTAGAGGAGCATCTCACCAAGAGATGATCTACATTTTCCGCAGCGGCATAACAAAAAATGCAGACCGATGGTCCCACAAAACCAATTCCTCTAAGATGATCAAGCGTACAGAGCTTGTCATGAATTGCCTTCCAGATAGTAATAGAACGCCGTGGGGGAATGAAATCAGCCCAAATCCAATTACCCCAGGTGACTTCAGGAAATGTGGGACGGGTGTGATGATAAAAGATAGCACTAGAAACAGCTCCATCCATGGATTTAGACAAAATTCGCTTATCCTGTTGGGGTGGCGCGAGATGATACGAAAAAATATCCTGAGCAATGTCAGGGTGAGCCATGATGAAGGCTGGAGTCAAATCCCACGTACCATTCAGGATGTAGTCCGCAATTGTAAATTCATAATGATGCCGAAGATGATCAGGAATGTGGAGTCTATCTGCAATGCAATACCCCAACCAATTATCCAGCCAGAATTATTCCTATTGGTCTGACTAGTCAATCATGATTGTCCTAATGTGTTCCGTAATTATTCAACACTACGAAAATAATTGGTCTGATGGTCGACTAGTGTCCAATTGTGCATAATAATCAATACAACATACGAGAATTTTGGTTACAACTGATCAACGAAATAAAGCAATGACACGGAGTATAATGCGCGATATAGCCATTAGCATGATTATCTTCCCTCGCTAAGAATTCACATACTACCACCAATGATAAGTTTAGCTACTCATAATAGGCATGCAATCAATAGAAATCATAGAAGAAAACATATTGAAAGAATATAAAATAAGTAGAATAAAACTGTAAGATACAAAGTTACCGAAGGTTTTCAATCTCCGGATGATTGCGGTCCTACGAGCTCCAAACTGCTATGAAAAAGTATCCCCTAAGCTATGGAACTCCTAGGACAGGCCCCGGGAAGTTCCTACCTAAAACTATAGAGAGAGATGAGAAAGTAGGCTTGTAATGTTCGTAATCGAGTTGTAATTTTTTGTCTTTTGTTTGTTTGAGTGTCATCTGTTCTAGACCACCCTCGTCCTGCCATTCAGGAAGTGGTGATTAGTTTAAGGCTTTGCTTGAGAGATGGGTAGAATAGGGGAGAGTGAACTTTTAGGGAACCCTCCTTCGTTTGATGAGAGCCAGTATTGGTTCGACCTCTTTGAGGAAAAGTCTTAACCTGGTGAACAGCAGTAAGTCCTCAGTTTCATAGGCACGTGACAACCATTCGTATTTTAACATGTTTCATTACGTCGTCACTGACTAGTTCCAGGTAGAGAATGTTACGAGAGACTATCTTGTTTGACATATAAGTGCATATGTGAATGTGTATGAGTCAATCGAGACATTCTTCAACCAATATCCATGTTATGATTTGTATGGTTTTTGTTCATAAGTTTTTGATAGATTCAATAGATTAGTTCATTTCATTTGGTATGAGACTCCATTTTTTGTGTTGCATTGTTTTTTGCATTAGAGTCTAGCTTAGTTGCTTGAGGACAAGCAAAGGTTCGGTTTGGGGAGTTTGATGAACGTGTATTTTACGCTTTCATTCGAGTCTTTTTTCACTATTCAGCTATCATCTATGTTAATTTAGCTATATTTTAGTGCATTTTATTAGAATAGTGTCACGTTTCCCTTTAGTTGGCATTTTTCAGGTTTTAGGTGAAAAACGTGTTTTTATGGGCAATTATGTTGAAGAGAACGAAGATTCGGTGTTTCGTGGTCATCCGTGGTGTATCTAGAAGGTTCCGGACGAGATTTGAGGTCTAGGGGTCGAGTTTCAAGGCTTAAAGGTCACTAGAAGGCAAATTCTGAGTCCGAAAAGAAAAGAAGATCAAAAACGCGTCCCAGCCGACAGGAGCTCCCGGGCGGTTCGCCCGGGATGTGGGGCGGTTCGCCCCACGCCAGGCGGTTCGTCCGGCGTCTGGGGCGATTCGCCCCACGTCCTCCGAACTCCTATATATAGTTGCTCCATTCTCTACGTTTTTCAGACCTTTTTTCATACTTTTCACATTAGTTTTAGATAGGAATTCCCCAGAGCATGTTCTGGGATTCTTAGCATAGGAGACTATTTTTCTTATCAATTTGGAGGATTAAGCATAGCAATTGGACCTCGTTGTTTATCAATTCTTGCTTGTGAGTTCGCAATTCTTTGGAGATTGACAACCTTCGTCGGTAACATTGTATCTCACGATTTTTCTATTTATATTTATTTCTTTCAACATGTTTTCATTCAATCCTGCTTTGATTTCTGTTGATTGCAATTCATCTATGAGTAGCTAAATCTATCGTTGGTGATAGTATGTGATTTCTTAGCTAGGGTTCTTAATTATGCATGATGGCTGTAACGCGAATCAGACTTGAGTTATTGCTTTATTTCTTTGATCTATCTAAGCCCTCTATCTTCGTAGTGTTGAATTGAACGGAACACATTGGACAATTCATGATCTTAGTTTTCTATGCAAAATGATCAAGTACTTCATGCATGATTATTAACCTGATGCTTTGAATGACCATACTATCACTAACTTCCATTATTATTGATAAGAAAATCTGTGTAAGTCGTTTGTTGAGTTTATAGTTTAAGTTAAATTAGATAAAGCTAGTTATAGTCCTTAGAGATCGACACTCGAGGTTATTTTACTGCTACACTACGATTTTCGTTGTAGTTTTGGATTGCCTTTGGCTAAAAACAAATTTATTTGATTAATTGAGTCTGACAAACTCCGGTTCATCACCCATGAGATGAGGCAGGCTCTTAAGAGCTCGATGGGGCAGCCTCTTTCCAATGAAGTTTGCAGGGTATGCAAGAACTATGGGCATGAGGCTCATATGTGTAGGTATGATCTAGCAAACGATGGTGCTTATTGGGTGGAAGAAGAGGTGTTTGCTGCAGAATTTGGGGAGGCTAGCTATGGGCAAGATGGTAGGAATCCGCGTGGTGGATATTGGAAGAAGGGGTTCCGAAGCAACCGAGGTTATGCACCTCAAAACCAGTCCTATGGACCTAACCAAGACCGTAGTAATCTCAACTACGGTAATGATCATTGTGAGAACCCCACCCCTAGAACCGAAGCACCCAAGTCCAAGTCACCTGCTCTCTTGGACACTTTGCAGAAGATGGTCGATAATACCCAGGGGTTTATGAAGAGGTATGAGGAAGATTCGGAGAAGAAGAGGGGTAGGCTTGATCAATTGGAGGCAAGTACTAGGCTTGCTCACCAAAACATGCAAGAGCTGATCGACCGTGGAGCAAGTAGAGAGAAAGGGAAGTTGCCCAGTAACTCGGAGAAGTCGATGTCAATAACCTTGGTAGGAGACCTTCCCGTGGAGATCACCATTAAGAAGGTTGCTGAGTGCAAGTGTTGTGCACAAGGTGAGCCTCCTTTGGCCAAGGAGGAAGACAAGGGACTGGGATTCGATGTGAGTAATGAGGAGGAGGAAGATTCCGAACCAATCCCTGATAGCTTTGATGTTAAGGTTGGGATAGGTGGCCTCGATGATATCTGTGCTACACTAGATACGGGAGCATACTCTAATGTGCTCCCAATGAATCTGTATGAGAAGAGAGGTCTAGGGAAGCTAGAGGAGCACAAGGACATTGTGCAACTGGTGGATGGATTCTTTGTGAGGCCAGAAGGTGTTGTTCGAAATGTCTCTATGAGGATTGGTGGCACTTCTGTTTACACCAGTTTCGTGGTGATGCCGGCATCGCGGTGTGGGATGAATGATGTGGTTCTGTTAGGAAGAGCTTTCTTGACCAAGGTGCGATCCGTGATCGATACCTACAGGGGATCTTGTACCATTGAGGTAGATGGCAAGCAACATATGTTGCAAGCCATTTCTGATCATAAATTACATTCCATTGATTCTCACCCCATAAGCTTTTTTGGCCTTGCTGCGTGTGTTCATTCCCATTCTAAGGTACTAGGTATGAGAAAGAGATCCATGAAGGGGAAGGCTAGTACCCGTCTGGAAAGGAACTAAGGGACAAGAAGAAGTCGAGTCACAGACTAATAAACAATGGTGCTTTTCGGGAGGCAACCCGAAGTTTTTATTGCTTTCTTGCATTACATGCATACATCGAACAATTTGTTTTTTGATAAGTTTTGGTAGTTTGTGTATTGTTTTGTGCTTTTTGTATGTGTTTGAGTGAAGTTTTTCGAGTGTTTCAGTGAGGAAAACATTTTGGAGTGAAAATTTAGTGAGAGGGGCCGAAAAAATTCGGCCCCCAGCCTCTATAAGTGGGAGGCGCACCGCCTCTCATGGGGCGGTCCGCCCCCCACTTCCAGAGAGCCAGCGGCTCTCTAGAGGTGAGAGGCGGACCGCCGCCCATGGGGGGTGGTCCGCTCCCCACCTCTAGAGAGTTGGCGACTCTCTGGAGATGAGAGGCGGACCGCCGCCCATGGGGGGCGGTCCGCCCCCCAACTCCAGAGAGTTGGCGACTCTCTGGAGTTGAGAGGCGGACCGCCCCTCAACACCCGAGAGCTGGGTGATGTGGGGCGCACCGCCTCCCACCCGCGGCGGTCCGCCCCAAAAGCCCAGAAACTTCAAAAACGGGACTTGGTCCCAAAACTCCTCCATTCTTCATTCTTCTTCTTCCTACTTACTCCCAAAACCAAAAATCTTCAAAAACCTTCTCTCTTCCATAATTCTTCCAATTCTCCACCAAATTTTGTGTTCTTTAGCTTGAATCGAAGCCCATTACGTGCTATTCATGTTCATCCGAACAAATATCTTCATACTTTATCCAATTTCCAGATCTGAGGTAACCTCTCAAGAACCCTAATTTTCCAAATTGGGGGTTTCTTGATTTTTGCTTCAATTGAGCTTATATGTTGTATGGGTTACTTGTTTGTGTGTTTATTACATGATTTCTCTATCAATTGCATGCTTAATTTTGTTGGGATGGTTGAATTGGGGCTTTTTCTCAATTAGGATTTCTAAGTCTTGATTGCATTGTGTTGATTCTTTCATGTCTTATTAAATTCGAGCAAATTGATATGATGATTATAGATTACTTGGTAGAACACTTTATTGGGTAGATTGTGGATTTTTTGGTGATTTTCGACCCTATAATATGAATGTTGCCTTATGAATTTGAGGTTATTCGTTGTCTAGCATGAGCTTTGATTGTGATATAGTACATGATTGTGATGAATTGCATGATTGATCTTAGCATAGGTTAGCTAGACTAGAACATGGGTCAAGGGAGTAGGATTAGTCGAAGTTGACACTCGATTACTTTCACACATTGCATTTGCATTAGCATATCGTTTTGTTGAGAACAAGATACTAATTGTTGCGTTTCAGGTACCATGGTTCGTGATAAGAAGAAAGCAGGGTCATCCAAGAGCAAGAAGGGAAAGGGAGCAACCTCGAGCTCCCGAGCCAGCGAATCCTATGAACCATCACTCCAAGCGATCTCCATTCGACTGGATCTTGAGGAGGAAGCTGCAATTAAGCCCCGCTCCATAGTCCGTGACCGCAAAATCCAAATCCCAGCAAGCAATGCTAACACACCGACGTGCCGAATGCTCTATAGCTTGGAGGGGAGAAGGAACTGGAAGTGGTACACCTCCAACCGGTTCAAGGGGTACGATGTATCGCTACTTCAAGAGTTCTACATAGGATACACAGACCATGCGGACATGGGGGGCATCCCAGTATGGAACACACTAGTGCCGTGGTCCCCCCAATCGATTTCTGACTTCAACCACTTAGGGGAACAGGAGTTCACCGGGAGTGCACACGTATACAAGTACTAGAGGGCAGGCCGGGTGATTGACGACAGCGTCATAGAGGTGATCTGCCACAGGGATTATGTGTACCCATATGGCAATAGACCGGAGAGACTAGATAGGAAGGACCTCAACCTTGAGGCTAGGACGGCTATGAAGTTCATCATGGCCAATCTGATTCCTCGCACCAATGATACTTCGATTCAGCCATGGTATGCAGAGCTTATCTACTGTCTTTTGGGTAGGCATCGTATTGGCATCGGCAACATCATCTATGAAGAGTACGAGAGGCATTGGAACAAAAAGAGGAAGCCCTTTGTCTTTCCTTGCCTGATCACCGCCTATTGCAAGTACCACGGGGTTGATGGTATTGATGAGACGGGCTCAGTCACCTCGGCCTTGACTCCAGCATCTATCACTGAGCAGGAGCATAGGTTCCGACAGACCATACCTTCAGCTGCCGCCGCCGATGACGCACCACCTTCCCCACCGAGTGATGGGGATGATATGGAGACCGATGACCGGGACCCTATTCCAGACACCGCTGCTCCTAGTGGGTCACAGCAGCCACCGAGGGTCGCACGTGGCTCCCGAGGATTTCATTTTACTGAGCTCATGACCTACCTCGATGACAGATTTCGTGGGTTCGATGCCAATGTTGCAACCCTGACCACCACTGTACAGGGTTTGCAGCATACTCTTGATGGATATGTTGCCCAGCGCAACAACGATCGGGAGCTCGCGGAGGAGCATCGCCGAAACGATAGGCAGCTCATTTTGCAGCACCAGATGCTCTTAGACCGGCAGCAGGAGACCCTACAGCAGTCCTAGGATCTTCTCTCTAACATGTGGAACGACTATTACGGGGATTATGATCCGCATTACTCTAGTTTTTACACATGTCCATTCTGGTATACTCAGCCGACAGAGGCCACACATTCGGTAACATCTAGTATCACTTTATATTCCTCATTCTCTCTTTTGCTGAGGACCAGCTTGAGCTTCATGTGGGGAGGGGTGTTATGTGAACTATGATGTTAGTATTGTATGACTTGTATCGTTGAGTATTGTATCTTGTACCTTTGTTTGCACGTTACTGCTTTCTTAGAATTTAGTTTATTCGTATGCATTCATCCTTAGTCTAGTTTTGCATGATGTTGTGTGAAGTTTATTGCCAAATTTTTTGAACTTTTTTATTGTATAGACTAAGTGTTTGTGACCATTGTCCATACATTGCATCTCTATGGAATAGTTTGAGGTTTGTCTCGCTTGGCTTGTCATATTTGTATGTGCACTAGTTAAACTTGGTAGTCTCGACATCACTATGTGGTGTTTTCTCTACTGCGGTTCGTGAAGGCCTTATAAAATGTTGCATGTTAGAGTCTTTGGTTGTATTCTCGTGTAATTATGTACCTAAGAGGCAACAAGTCTTCACCTTGCTTTTTGAGATTGCAACAAGCCTATGAAGGAGGTAGAGTGAGGTGTGTGATCCTTTGTTTGAAACCTATTCTAACGAATAGGTTTGGGCAGGGGGTTACCATTGCTATGACTTGTTTTTCGTATAGTTGAGTCATGTTGAGTTTGTTTTTCTTCTTCTTTGTGAGTTTGTGCTCCAACCTATTCTTTCGAATAGGTTTGGGGAGGTCGTTGTAGAGTCGTTGTTATTTATTTTCATTGTTGCTACTGCTGGCTATATACAAAAAATAAAAAAAATAAAAGAAGAAAAAATCGAAAAAAATATTCCAGAAATCTGGAAAAAGAAAAAAAAAAGAAAAGGAAAAAAAGAAAAAGAAGGGTCCAAGCAAGCCAAAAAGCAGTTTAGCAAAGCGTTGCATCTTTTTTCAGCTTTTGTAGTAGTTTGTAATCGAGTTGTAAATTCTTCCTTGTGTTTTTGTGTCACCTAGTCCAAGGCCTGTTCTAGACCACCCTTGTCCTGCCATTCAGGAAGTGGTGAAGAGTCTTTACTCTAAGAGTCGGGTAGAATAGGGGAGTGTTGTCTATTAGGGAACCCTCCTTCGTTTGATGAGAGCCAGTATTGGTTCGACCTCTCTTGAGGGAAAGTCTCACTTGGTGAACAGTAGTAAGCCCACAGTTTCATAGGCACAGGGCAACCATTTGTATTTTATTATGCATCATTGTGTCGTCACTGACCAGGTCCAGGTAGAGAATGTTACGAGAGACTCCCTTGTTTAACAAAGTGCATATGTGAATGTGTATAGGTTCAATCGAGGCATTCTTCAACCTACTTCCATGTTATGATTTGTATGGTCCGTGTTCATAAGCATTTGATAGATACAATATATTTGTTCTTCTTGTTTGGCATGAGACTCCTCTTTGTGTTGCATGTAGTTTGCATAGAGTCTAGCTAGTTGCTTGAGGACAAGCAAATGTTCGGTTTGGGGAGTTTGGCGACAGTGTTTTTTAGACTATCATTCGGTTCTTTTTCACCAATTTAGCTATCCTCTTGCATGCATTTTAGTGCATTTTGTTAGAATAGTGTCACGTTTCCATTTTCTTTGTTATTTTCAGGTTTTAGGTGAAAATCGCACTTTTGGATGTAAATTATGGCGAAACATTGAAGTTTTGATGCAACGCGATCACCCGTGGTGTGTCAAGGAGTACCGGGACGAGTTTCCAGGCCAAAAGACCAAGTTTCGGAGCTAAAAACCGTGCCCAAGGTCAAGAAACGAAGATCCGGAGGAAGAAAAGGCACGGGCAACTCTCTGCCCGTGCCAGGCGGTCCGCCTCGTACCAGGCAGTCCGCCTGGGAGCTGCCGACAGGAACTATATATATTTTGTAAAGCTGCGAATTTTCATATCTTAGATCATTATTTTGCAGGCTTAAACCCTAGAGCTTGTTCTGGGTATTTTTTCTCTTAGAACCATTGATTCTTAGCAATTTGGGAGCATTGAGTAGAGATTTGGACATCAATTGATCTCACCCTGCTAGATCTTTGTGAGTTTAGTAATTCACCGGAGATTGACAACCTTTGGTGGTAACTTTGTATCTCACAATTTCTGCTATTTATCTTTCAATTCAACTATGTTTTCTTATATGATTGCTATTGTTGTTTATGATTTTGATATGAGTAGCTAAACATCTAGTTGGTGATAGTATGTAAATTCATAACTAGGGTTCATATTATGCATGATTGAGTTTCTGAGTCTTTTACTTGTTTTATTGTTATATTCGAATCTTTGATACGACTAAGCCAATATCTTCGTAGAAAAGTGTTAGAAACACTAGGACAATTCAAGGTCATCGTTTTCAATATCTTCAATTACAAGTACTGCTTGAACTAAGACTGACAACCTTAGCCAAGTATTAGTATAGATAGGAAGCTTTCAAAATACACGTCTACAAATCTGTTTTTGGTGTTTGTTAATTCGAATTACTTTTAAAGCAGTACGAGTTGCACTTTCATGCATGATTAGAACCTGATGCTTAGAACGAGCATACTATCACCAGCTCTCATCATATATTGTTAAGTCAAGCTAAGTCAAATTTGTTTTCTGAATTTATATAGTAGTTATTTAGTTAAAGCTAGTTTAGTCCCTAGAGATCGACACTCGAGGTCATCTTACCTCTGCACTACGTGTTTTGTGTAGTTGTGAGTTGCCCTTTGGCTAAACCAAATTTATTTGATTGTTCGAGTCTGACAATCTCATTCATCACGACCATGAAAACAATTCCTTCATTGCAACGTTTTATATATACGCAAGGATCTTCCATACTTCTGACAAAGTCAAACGATTTGACAGCTTCGTCAAAGCGGATATTCCTTTGCAGCTTTAGCCCATGTATGGACCTTTGCAGCTTGCATACTGATTTGGGAGATGACTTGGATGTGAATCCTTCAGGTTATATCATATACACCTCTTCTTCCAAATTTCTATTAAGGAAAGCGGTTTTCATATCCATTTGCTAAATCTCGTAATCATGATTTGCAGCTATAGCAAGTAAAATCCGAATAGTCTTAATTTTAGTTACTGGCGAAAATGTCTCATCATAATCAATACCTTGTCTTTGATTATAACCCTTTGTCACTAACCTAGCCTTGTAGGTTTGTATCTTGCCGTCGGCATCGGTTTTTCTCTTGAAAACCCATTTGCATCCAATAGGTCTAACCCCATCTGGCAATTCAACCAAGTTCCAAACTTGATTTTGATACATCGAGTTTATTTCGGATTCCATGGCTTCTTGCCACCTCTCCGGGTCAATGTCTGACATTGCCTCGGTGTAAGTCTTAGGGTCATCCAAATCAGGTGAATTTACAACATCATCCTCATGATTCTCTAAGAGTAAATTCAACCTTTTCTTCGGAACTCTTTCCCTGTCCGACCTACGTACTGCAACTACTTGTTCGGGTATAACCCTTCCCTTCCTAACCTTTTGTGGTATCACTATTGTCGTTTGTTCTCGCTCTACATTCTGATTGCGTTGAGGTTCTTGATTGTCAGGCTGTCCTACAGTCGTAGCTATCTCAGGAACATTGTCCATGACAGGTTCCTGGTTTGGGGCAAGTCAGTTTCCACAACTGGTATTGCCGGTGTAGTAGAAGAATTTTGTGGTTGCGACACATTCATTGTTGCGCTCCCACTGGATGCAAGAAGCTTACCCAGTATTTCGCTTCTAGCATTTTTATCTCCTACTGCTCCAACTGAATTGTTGTCAACTCCATTTGACAACTCTTCAACCTCATCGTTATTTCGCGGTTCTTGAATTTCTTCAAATTCTATTCTACTACGATCTTGATCTTTGAAGACATAATCGTCTTATAGAAAAGTCGCATTCCTAGAAACGATGATCTTAAAATCATCGCGAGAATAGAAAAGTAACCTTTGGTTTCCATAGGATAATCGATGAAATAATACTTTTCACTTTTTGTTTCCAATTTGCCAGTGAGCATCTTCTTCACATATGCTGGACAACCCCAGGTTCGCATGTGTGAGAGAACGGGCTTCTTATTCGACTGACTTAGATGGAACGCGATTCAGAATGTATATTGAGTTTTGTAATGCATATCCCCATAAGAATGTCGGAAGAGTAGAGAAGCACATCATGGATCTCATCATGTCTAACAAAGTTCGATTTCTCCTTTCGGAAACACCATTTAATTGTGGTGTTCCAGGAGGTGTCCATTGAGATCTAATCCCATTTTCTTTTAAGTAATCTGTGAATTCTCTACTCAAGTATTCGCCTCCACGATCAGATCGAAGAGCCTTGATGCTTGTTTCGAGTTGTTTTTTGATGATGTCGTTTTTCACCAATTAAATTTGTTTAAAAGCCTAAGAACACTTATCACTACACAAACTAGAGTGCAATGGCAAGTTGTCCCCGAGTGTCGTTCTCTCGGGAACTAACGTGGATTTACTTGAGGTTTTTGCAAGTAATTTCAGTCAACGAGTTCAAATGTTTAGAGGATCGTTTCTTTGACCAATAGCAACGAGAAATCAGATTGTTGTAAACAAGTTTGGAAAACGGTTGGTGGTAGAAATCAAATACACATGCATGGGTTACGAATATGCTCACAAGTTCAGTGCGTAAAACCTTCGATCAATTCTGCTAAGCAACTCGTCTAGGCAACTTTAAGACACACATCATGAAAGATCGCTATCAATACTTTAGAGGTGCTTGTCACCAACACCATTTATCTAGCATGCTGCAAATCTCTAACATACAATCCTATAGCTTTCATTGACCAAGAGTTTGTCACTATACTCAATTCGAATATATTTTATAGGCAACTAAGAATCATATGAAGGGATTTGCAGCAAGATTGAATCACAATCTCATGTAAGCATAAACATAACCCATAGCATGCATATTCTACATTCTACCACCAACACAAAAGATTTAGCTACTCATATTCATCAACATAGACATCAATTCATATGAATAATAATCAGAATACATCATATCAAACTACAAGACAAGAGAGTGATACAAGTTACCACCAAAGCTGTCACTAATCGGTGGAAAGCAAAGAAAACCTCTCCGTAGATGATTACAAAGGATGAATCCCAATCAAAACCTTGAATCCCAAGCTGAAATACAATGTAATCTGAGTTTTCTCTGAGTTTTGGGGCTTAGGAGCTCTCCAAAACCAAGTTACAGTTCAAAAGATATCCAAAAAATGACCAAAGATCAGATCTAAGAAGGAAAATCCGAAAACGTAACCGCTGCCAAGCGGACCGCTTGGAGAAGCCAAGCGGAGCGCTTGGCAAGCGAAGCGCTTCTGGCACTCAAGCGCTTCGCTTGGCTTCTGTGGCAAAGCTCCTGGAATTTGAAGCGGAGCGCTTCACTATTCCAGGCGCTTAGCTTGGCTCCTGGGCAGATTTTTGTCTTCAAACTCAATCTTTTTGCCCTCGCATGGCCCTCGGGTGCCTTGGACTCATCCTTCTCGATGCTTATTGATGCTCAAACACTTACGAACAAGCCACGGAGATTGGGGAACTTCAACGGGGCCATCTTTTCCATCAAAAAGGCTCGTTTTTAGCTCCAAAAACGCCGTTTCGTACCTAAGTGCCTGAAAATGCAGAAAACACAAAACGTGACACTATTCTACAAAACTAACCAAAAAACAAGGCTAGAAGATATCAAAAGAAGGTAAAAAAGACAAGATGCACGCGTCAAAAATACGTTCATCAAACTCCCCAAACCAAACCTTTGCTTGTCCTCAAGCAACAAACTATCCTAAATGCAACACAAAAGGAGTCTCATGCCAAGTAAGTGAACTAATCTATTGAATCTACCAAATGCTTATGAACAAAACCAAATGAGCATGACATGCAAATAGGTTGAAGTATGTCTCGATTGCGAATATACACATTCTCAAGTGCACTTGGTTAAACAAAGGAGTCTCACGTAACATCTTCTACCTGGACCTGGTCAGTGACGACACAATGATGCATGTTATCATACTACAATTGCCCCGTGCCTATGAAACCGAGGGCTTACTACTGTTCACCAAGCGAGACTTTTCCTCAAGAGAGGGCGAACCAATACTGGCTCTCATCAAACGAAGGAGGGTTCCTTAGAAAGATAACACTCTCCTATTCTACCCAGACTCTCAAGAATGAGCCTCTTTCAACCACTTCTTGAATAGCAAGATGAGGGTGGTCAAGAACAGGCCTTGGACAAAGGCGACACGAAACGAAAGATAGAATTTACAACTCGATAACTTCACAAGGACAAAACATTTACATGACACTTGACACTACGAGACTGCTTTTGGCTTGCGACGACCCTTCTTTTGCTTTTGGGTCTTATTCTTTATTTTCTTTCTTCTTTTTTTTCTATTATTTTCTCTTTTCTTTTCTTTTTTTTTTCTTTTTTATTTTCTTTTTCTCTTTTTTTTCTCTTTCTTTTTTTTATATATAGGGGCAAGCAGCAGTACCTAGTGTCAAAAACACCTCCCCAAACCTATTCGAAAGAATAGGTTTGAGCACAAAGACGAAAAAAAGAAAAAGGAAAGACTCTTTTACAAAGACACCTCCCCAAACCTATTCGAAAGGATAGGTTGGGACACAAAACAAAAGAAAAAGAAAAAGGGAACTTTACAACGACTCAAAGACGAAAGACAAGATCAACGAAGCAACCCCCTCCCCAAACCTATTCGATAGAATAGGTTTAATACAAGGAATCGCACACCTCACACTACCTCCTTCCTAGGCATTTGGCAATCTCTAATCGAGGTGAAGAACTTGTCGCATCTTACGTACATAATTACACGGGTTACAACCATAGACTCTAACATGCATCATTTCATAAGGCCATCGTGAACCGCAGCAGAAGAAACACCACTCAAGGTGATGTCGAGACTACTAAGCTTAACTAGTGCACATGCGAATGTGACAAACCAAGCGAGATAAGCCTCAAACTACTTGCAAAGTGATGCAACATATGATCAATGGTCATAAACACTTAGTCTACTCAATAAAAAGGTTCAAAAGACTTGGTAATAAACTCCACACACAACAACGTGCAACAACTAATCTAGGGATGAAATGCATGCAAAAATTTGAAAAAACACGACAAATCACATGAACTTGAGTAAAATCAGACATGCACGAACCACACAAGCATATAGTACTGAAAATGAACTTGAGTAAAATCAGGCATGCACGAACCACACAAGCATATAGTACTGAAAATCCAATACCCCCTCCCCAAACCTAAACTTTTGCTCGTCCTCGAGCAAAGAAAAGT
Organism: Plantago ovata; assembly: GCA_028274465.1. NCBI lineage: Eukaryota > Viridiplantae > Streptophyta > Magnoliopsida > Lamiales > Plantaginaceae > Plantago > Plantago ovata. The sequence goes on from CM051458.1 coordinate 40,307,535, forward strand.
TGAATGAAAAGGAAAAATTGGATTGAAAGTACACTTCCCTGAGATAAAGGTTCGTGTCCAAACTCCTATATATGAGTAGTACCTGAAAGGACATAAGAAACATGTGAAAACGGGTGAGCAAAGGTGAGAAGAATGGAAAAAAATGAGGAAAATCTGAGTACAGGATCCAGGCGGACCGCTTGGCGGTAGCCAAGCGGTTCGCTTGACAAGCGGGGCGCTTGGGAGGTTCCAAGCGCTCCGCTTGAATTTCCAGAAAGTTACAAAACTTTCTGGAATTTCAAGCGGACCGCTTGGCCCTTCCAAGCGCTTCGCTTGGCTCTGTTTCCAGATTTTTAATGTTTTGTTTTCCTATCTTAATCACCAAAGGCACCAAGACAAAACTAGACTAAACTAATCACGACAAAAGGCACACAGGCCACAACTACAAAAGCAAATAAAGAGAGCTAACTGAATGCAAAACACTTACCACCTTGGGTTGTCTCCCGAGAAGCGCCTTTGTTTACACGTCGTTGGCTCGACTCTTCAAGGCTCAATTGGGGTTGAATTCATATTGGGTACTAGACTTCCCTATCAATGCCCTCTTTAATCGGTGAAATCCCTGCACATTTGAACGAAGGAATAGAGGACCAAAGTATCCTATAAGTTTGTTAGTGCAAGTCTTCTCAACACATGAATTAACAATGGCTCGCAACATGTGTCGCTTGCCATCTACCTCAAAACTACATGTACGACGGTACATGTCAATCACCATGTGCACCTTATTGATGAAGGCTCTTCCCAACAGGACCACATCCTTAAGATTGGCTTCCGAAGTCGGCATAACTATGAAGCTCGTCCTCACCTCAACACCGGCAACTCTAATAACCAAGTCTTCGAGAACTCCCAAAGGTCTCCTCATAGACCCATCAGCAAGTTGAACCATAGCTTTCATAGGCTTCAAACCAGTCAACCGGGACTCTTCATACACATTCATCGGCAAGACATTGACTCCAGCTTCTGTGTCCAATGTAGCCAATATACCATCCTTCGTGCCAAGACCGATTTCTACATCGAAGATCTCAAGTGCGGGTACTTCCACCATCTCATCCTCAGACGATGAGCTTTCTTCTTCAATATGTGAAGCTTCTTCCTCAACCATAGAGGGCTTAGGCTCCTCGTTAGCAACGCAAGGCTCAGAGATTTTCTTGCTACTTGGAACCTCTACTCGTGCTCCTTCTCTTGTGACCGTGATCTCAATTGGAATATTAGTCACCACCGTGATGGCCATAGCTCTCTCGGTATTACCCAAAAGCTTCTCTTGCTCAGGACTAGCTCCTCTATCAATGAGCTCTTGCAACTTCCTGTTAAGAGAAGAAGTACTAGCCTCCAAGTTCTCAAACCGCTTCTCGTTCATAGCCTGATTCTTGTAATAAGATTCAAAAAACTGGTCGGTCTTATCACTACACAAACTAGAGTGCAATGGCAAGTTGTCCCCGAGTGTCGTTCTCTCGGGACCTAACGTGGCTTTGCTTGAGGTTTTTGCAAGTAATTTCAGTCAACGAGTTCAAATGTTTAGAGGATTGTTTCCTTTGAACAATAGCAACGAGAAATCAGATTGTTGTAAACAAGTTTGGAAAACGGTTGGTGGTAGAAATCAAATACACATGCATGGGTTACGAATATGCTCACAAGTTCAGTGCGTAAAACCTTCGATCAATTCTGCTAAGCAACTCGTCTAGGCAACTTTAAGACACACATCATGAAAGATCGCTATCAATACTTTAGAGGTGCTTGTCACCAACACCATTTATCTAGCATGCTGCAAATCTCTAACATACAATCCTATAGCTTTAATTGACCAAGAGTTTGTCACTATACTCAATTCGAATATATTTTATAGGCAACTAAGAATCATATGAAGGGATTTGCAGCAAGATTGAATCACAATCTCATGTAAGCATAAACATAACCCATAGCATGCATATTCTACATTCTACCACCAACACAAAAGATTTAGCTACTCATATTCATCAACATAGACATCAATTCATATGAATAATAATCAGAATACATCATATCAAACTACAAGACAAGAGAGTGATACAAGTTACCACCAAAGCTGTCACTAATCGGTGGAAAGCAAAGAAAACCTCTCCGTAGATGATTACAAAGGATGAATCCCAATCAAAACCTTGAATCTCAAGCTGAAATACAATGTAATCTGAGTTTTCTCTGAGTTTTGGGGCTTAGGAGCTCTCCAAAACCAAGTTACAGTTCAAAACATATCCAAAAAATGACCAAAGATCAGATCTAAGAAGGAAAATCCGAAAACGTAACCGCTGCCAAGCGGACCGCTTGGAGAAGCCAAGCGGAGCGCTTGGCAAGCGAAGCGCTTCTGGCACTCCAAGCGCTTCGCTTGGCTTCTGTGGCAAAGCTCCTGGAATTTGAAGCGGAGCGCTTCACTATTCCAGGCGCTTAGCTTGGCTCCTGGGCAGATTTTTGTCTTCAAACTCAATCTTTTTGCCCTCGCATGGCCCTCGGGTGCCTTGGACTCATCCTTCTCGATGCTTATTGATGCTCAAACACTTACGATCAAGCCACGGAGATTGGGGAACTTCAACGGGGCCATCTTTTCCATCAAAAAGGCTCGTTTTTAGCTCCAAAAACACCGTTTCGTACCTAAGTGCCTGAAAATGCAGAAAACACAAAACGTGACACTATTCTACAAAACTAACCAAAAGACAAGGCTAGAAGATAGCAAAAGAAGGTAAAAAAGACAAGATGAACGCGTCAAAAATACGTTCATCATTTTTCTACTTCGTTTCTATACTCCTTAAACTTCTCAAAGACTTCGGACTTGTGCTTCATAAGATATACATGTCCAAATCTAGAGAAGTCGTCAGTAAAGGTTATGAAGTATGAATAACCTATCCTATCTTGAGTTGCGAAAGGTCCTTATACATCGCTATGGATCAACTCAAGTACCTTCTCGGCTCGTATTCCGTTTCCTAGAAAGGGTTTGTTGGTCATCTTTCCTTTGAGACATGATTCACATTCTCCATATGATTCGAAATCAAATGGAGTTAAATAGTTCAACTTATTCAATCGTGCAATTCTTGTCTCATTTATATGGCCAAGTCTACAATGCCATAAGTAGGTAGGATTTTTCACATTACTTAATTTAGGCTTCTTGTTTTGTACATGAAACATGTTGTGTCTACAATCAAGCAAATATAAACCATTCTCAAGTGGTGCATTCCCACAACTAACATCATTAAGCAAAATGTAACAATTACTATTTGCAAAACGAAATGAGAAACCATCAATGTCCAACATAAGAATGTAAATAATATTTATGATAATCGAAGGAACAACATAACAATTATTGAGTTCCAAAATAAATCCCGAAGGCAAGTCTAATCTATAAGTTCCTACACGCTAAGCAGCAACTCGTGCTCCATTCCAACGCGTAGATCGACTTCCCCTCGTCTAACCGGTCTGCTGTCAATTAGGCCCTGCACATTATCAAAAATGTGTGAGCCACAAGTTGTATCTAATACCCAGCAGCTGGAATTATTTTGTAGGCATTTATTTCAATAACAAATATACATGTGTTGGAGCTAGATGCACCATGCATTAGAGCTTCATCGGCCTTTGCCTTTCGCAATCTCTCTTCCAATGCCCCTTATTCTTGCAATAAAGGCACACATCCTTTGCCACCTTGGACTGCTTTTGCACCCCACCCTTAGGTTTAAGAGTCTGAGGCTTTGGTCCAACCTCAGCCTTTTTCTTCTTGAACTTGTTCTTGAAACTATTTCGTGAACCAATTTTCGAAGAAGGTCCCACCATGAGAATACTCTTGAGATGTTCCAACATCTCATAGGGCATCATATTCTCATGCTTCCTTTGTAGCTCCATGCTCATGGAAGCGAGCATGACAAACTGAACATTAGCAGCATCATCAATATGCCTTTTGTGAGGAGTCGGATCATAATTTTTTCTCAGTGCAGCAGCATCAATCGGTGCGGTTGGGATAGGAGTGTCCAACACATACTCAATCTTTTCTTGTCTGAGAACCAAACGCACATTCCGAATCCAATCCAGATAGTTCGGCCCAGTCAGAACATGCTCCTCCAAGAAGCTTTTGATGGATAGGTTAGACATTTGGCTTGACCTAGATAAGTAAATATAAAGAATGAAATTAAACTAAGGCAAATTTCATGATCATAATCAGTAACTAAATATACATGGACTTTAGCAATATTTAGCTCCCACTATTTTAGCATACTCAATGACCCCACGTAAAAGAGTACGGAATTATATCAAATACAATCATAGTGGACAAGATCCGCATTAACTCTATTATAACCCCAGCTAGGGCTGAACCGCTATAATAAATAAACCGGTAGGTCTCTAAACCAATTACTCCAAGTAACTCTTGTTTGGTCAAACCAAGTTTGACCGACGTCCTTAAACTATTCCGACGCTAGGGCGACAAGACATAGATAAGTTAGTCATAACCATCACACAATGCTACCATGCATCTATAAATAGTACTTAGCCTCGTAGAACGGAGCAAACACTAGGGTGTAAATACTCTCGAACGAAAAGGATTAGTGCACCATTTAATTATGATGGGTGACGTCGTTTAGACCTAGTCCAAGACATAAAATTTAATTTGGAGAACGTCTCCCGTGAGACCACTAGTTTCGTGAGACCAAAATGAGACTCAAAGGAATTAGAAACTAGATAAAAACCTCGCTGGTCCAACCAATAACTCGCGGGTCATGTTATAACCCGAAACAAAACCGGATCTGTTCACCTAAACCCGTTAAAATCTGAATTCAAAAAGTTTGAGGATTAGATTGATGCAATTGACGAATTCAAAAAGGGCAAAACGTTCAAGGAAAATTAAGGAATCTCCAGCGGTTGAAGTCGATCGTATAGAAGAAGACTTCATTGAAATAGCTGAAGGATTTTCTATGAGACAATCGGAATTTGATATGGAAGAAGATTTCAGTGAATTTGTTGAAGGATTTGTTGAAGATATTAATGAAATACCTAGAGATCCAGAAATTACAGAAGGATTTGCTATGAGACAGTCGGAATTTGATATGGAAGAAGATTGCAATGAATTTGCTGAAGGATTTCTTGAAAATATCGATGAAATACTTAGAGATCCAGAATTTACAGAAGGATTTGTTGATGAACATGAAGCTGATAAAGGACCTGCTGAACAATCAGGTACGTTACAATTTCGTTTGAGTTTTATGCATTATTGATTTGAGTTTTATGAAAAAAGTTTCTGAGTTTTACTCTGTAAGTTCTGTATGTTAAAAATTCGTTTGAGTTTTATGCATTACTGATTTGAGTTTTACTCTTTTGATAGTTGAGTTTCATTCATATACTGATTGAGTTTTATAATATATCACTGTAGAGCATATACCACTCTCTTTTATTGGTTTAAAGAAGGAAAAATGGGAACATTTTGCGGAACTTTACAAACGCTATGCATCAATGGTTGGATTTTCTGTTAGAATTCAACAACAAGAACATCCAAAGATAAATCTGTCAAGGAAAAGTACTTCGTCTATTCTCGTGCAGGCAAAGCACCTATTAAGCAAACTCAACCAGTGGCAATTTCTCCTATGCTTTTGGTTGATAGTGATGAAGGAAATGAAGAAGATAAAGAACAAAAGGCAAAGAAGCCAAGAAAAAGTAGAGTCAGAAGGACTGATTGCAAGGCTAGTTTGAGAATTGCATTCAACAAGGAAGAAAATTACTTTGAAGTTAAGCATCATATTACAGAACACAACCATGAGTTGGCTAGGCCAGAATGGAGTCACTTGCAGCGTTCTCAAAGGAAGATTACACCACAGAAAGGCAAAGTAATCGAGTGTATGGAAGGGGCTAGATTAAAGCCAAGCCAGAGTTACAGAGTTCTTATGCACAATGCTGGAGGCAGAGAGAACGTTGGGCACACTGTTCGGGATAATATCAACTATGTAAACCGGTTAGTTTTCTATGAGTTTTATATGTTGTTTGTTTGAGATTTTATGTGGTTCTTTGAGTTTAATATGATGTTTGCTTGAATTTCTTTGAAGTTTAGGGTGAGATTTAATTGGAGATAAGTTGTATATGTTTGAGTTTTATATGGTGTTTGTTTGAGTTTTATATAGCTATTGTTTGAGGTTTACATCTGTATTCAAGAAGGTGTTTGTTATGTGTTCTTCTGCTTGTCAATTATACTATGTTTGTTGCTTTTTACTGTGTTAATTTTATTTTCAACTCTGTAAACAGGCTGAGGGCCCATAAAACTGGAGGACAAGATTCACAGTGTGTGATAAATTCATTGTTAAAAAGGCAAAGACAGGATCCTGAGTTCTTTTACAGAGTAATGCTTGATGACCAAACAAGACTATGTGGAGTGTTTTGGTGCGACTAGGTTATGAGGGAGGATTACAAACTTTTTGGAGACGTGCTGATTTTCGATACAACATACCGTACTAACCGGTATGATATGATTTGTGCACCTTTGGTAGGAGTCAATAGCCACTAGAATAATGTTGTTTTCGGTTGTGCCTTTCTTGCTAATGAACAAGCGGAGACATTTGTTTGGTTGTTGGAGACATTCTTGGAAGCAATGGATCAGAGAAAACCACTGGCAGTATTGATCAACCGGAGTTTGTCAGATTCAAATTAATCAAATAAATATGTTTGTTAGCCAAAGGCAATTCACAACTACAACGAAAACCGTAGTGCAGCAGTAAAATAACCTCGAGTGTCGATCTCTAAGGACTATAACTAGCTTTATCTAATTTAACTTAAACTATAAAATCAACAGACGACTTAGCAAGATAATGGAAGTTAGTGATAGTATGATCATTCAAAGCATAGCAGGTTAATAATCATGCATGAAGTACCCGATCGTTTTGCATAGAGATCTTTGATCATGAATTGTCCAATGTGTTCCGTTTTATTACGAAGATAGAGGGCTTAGATAGATCAAAGAAATAAAGCAATAACTCAAAGTCTGATTCGCATTACCGCCATCATGCATAATTAATAACCCTTCGCTAAGAAATCACATACTACCACCAACGATAGATTTAGTTACTCATAGATGTCATGCAATCAACAGAAATCATAGCAAGATTGAGTGAAAACATGTTGAAAGATATAAATATAAATAGAAAAATCTGAGATACAATGTTACCGACGAAGGTTGTCAATCTCCGAAGATTCGCGATCTCACAAGCTCCAAATTGATAAGAAAAATTGTCTCCTATGCTATGAATTCCCAGAACAGGCTCATGAGAATTCCTACCTAAAACCTATGTTTTTGAAAGCGGGTTCGACCGCAAGCCGGAGGGGGCCCGGCTCAAAAACACACATAAAACCGCCATTCAGCGGAGTTCAAAAACCGGCAAAACCGGTGAGCCGGGAACCGACGAGCCACCGGTTTTTCTGGTTTTGGTCATTTTTCAAAAAAAAAAAAAAAAAAAAAAAAAAAAATCCTTGCAGAAGCTGCTTCTTCTACTATGTCTTCATTATATTAAAACACATTATAAATTCCATTTATATATAAATTAATTATTTATTGATTAACGCTCTAAGTCGATTTCAGTCTCTAATTCTTAGAACTTTACGCTCTCACTTTCGTTCTATGTGATCTAGAAAATTACGAAGGACAAAAAAAAATTACTACATTTTTTCAGTAACACTTATTTTCGTTTTTATTATGAAAAATAGAATATTATATGTACACGGCACACACACATATATATATATATATATATTTTATAATTTTATATGCTATACCGGCTCAATCCGGCCTAAAACGGTTGGACAGATCCGACCCCGGTCCGACCTTTTTGGGGGGTCTCCGGCTTGACTTCCGGTTCCGGCTTTTAAAACATAGCCTAAAACTAAGGAGAAAGGTATGAAAAAAGGTCTAAGAAAGTATGAAAAACCGTAGAGAAACATCAACTATATATAGGAGTTCGGCAAGCGTGGGGCGAGTCGCCCCACACACCGGGCGAATCGCCTGGTGTGGAGCGAATCGCCCCACATCCCGGACGAATCGCCCAGGAGTTCCAGTCGGCGACAGACGCGTTTTTGGATTTCTTTTCCTTTTCGGACTCGGTTTTGCCTTCTAGTGACCTTTTAGCCTTCAGACTCGACCCGTAGACTTCAAACCCTATCCGAAATCTTCTAGATACTCCAAAAATTTCCTCGGAATACCGATTCTTCGTTCTCTTCAATATAATTGCCCGGAAAACCACGCTTTTCGCCTAAAACCTGTAAAATGCAAACTGAAGGAAACGTGACACTATTATAATAAAATGCACTAAAATATAGCTAAATTAACATAGAGGATAGCTAAAATAGGTGAAAAAGACTCGAATGAAGGTGTAAAATACACGTTCATCAAACTCCCCAAACCGAACCTTTGTTTGTCCTCAAGCAACTAAGCTAGACTCTAATGCAAAAAAACAATGCAACACAAAAAATGGAGTCTCATGCCAAATGAAATGAACTAATCTATTGAATCTATCAAAAAACTTATGAACAAAAACCATACAAATCATAACATGGATATTGGTTGAAGAATGCCTCGATTGACTCATACACATTCACATATGCACTTATGTCAAACAAGTTAGTCTCTCGTAACATTCTCTACCTGGACCTAGTCAGTGACGACGTAATGAAACGTGTTAAAATACGAATGGTTGTCCCGTGCCTATGAAACTGAGGACTTACTACTGTTCACCAAGTTAAGACTTTTCCTCAAAGAGGTCGAACCAATACTGGCTCTCATCAAACGAAGGAGGGTTCCCTAAAAAAGATAACACTCCTCATATTCTACCCATCTCTCAAGCAAAGCCTTATGCTATTCACCACTTCCTGAATGGTAGGACGAGGGTGGTCTAGAACAGATAACACTCAAATAAACAAAAGACAAAAAATACAACTCGATTACGAACATTACAAGAATTGAAAAATGAGACAAACACTTTGCTAAACTGCGTTTTGGCTCTTTTTTGGACCCTTCTTTGCTTTTTTGGGGTCTTTTTTTTTCTCTTTTTTTTTTCTTTTCCATATTTTTTTTTCTTTTTCCTGGAATTTTCTTCTTTTTTTTTCATTTTTTTCTAGCCAGCAGTAGCACAACGAAAAAGAAATAATGACACACAAACGACCTCCCCAAACCTATTCGAAAGAATAGGTTGGAGTACAAACTTTACGAAAAAAAAGGAAAATAAACTCACAACACACACTAAAAATCGAAAAATGAAAAACAAGTCTAATGATAGCGTAACCCCCTCCCCAAACCTATTCGAAAGAATAGGTTGCAAACAAAAGATCACACAATCTCACACTACCTCCTTCCTAGGCATTTAGCAATCTCAAAGCAAGGTGAAGACTTGTTGCCTCTTAGGTACATAATTACTCGGGAAAACAACCATAAGATCCTAACATGCACCATCCTATTATAAAGGCCTTCGTGAACCGCAGTAGAGAAAACACCACTAAGTGATGTCGAGACTACCAAGCTTAACTAAGTGCAACATAAATGTGACAAGCCAAGCGAGAAAAACCTCAAACAAATTCATAGAGATGAAGCATATGATTAATGTCATAATTAGTTAATCTACCCAATAAAAAAGTTCAAAACATTTGGCAATAAACTCCACATAAAAACATGCAAGTCTATACTAGGATGAATGTAGTGTATGCAACTAAATACTAAGAAAGAGGTAAACGTGCAAATGCAAATGCAAACGGATAAAACATGCAAGGTACTAAACTCATCCTACCAATGGCAAGCTCCAAACTTCCAACACTAGTTCACTTAAACCCCATCCCCCCTCATGAATTTAAAGCTAGTCCCTAGCAATAAGAGAATGAGGAAATAAGATGTGATACTAGATGTTACCGTGTGGTTTGGCCTCAGTCGGCTGAGTATACTAGATGTAAGGTGTTGAGATTGCTCGAGGGTCCTTGTTGGTGATCATTGGAGCTCGTGGTGGTGGTGGTAGTTCCACTAATAGATCGAATAGGACCAACTCCTCCATCAGTAATCATGGCATCCTCATTGTCCCTATTATCTTCACTGTCACCATTATCACTAGTAGAAGAATTGCATTGTCGAAGAGAATCCTCAAGATCAGCCTCTGCAGTTATGGGAGTTTCCATTCGGTATCTCTCTAATAGACTGTGAACTGTTGAAGGGGAAAGAGCAGTGGTCTTACAGTCTCCCTCACAAACGTTCTCTACCCCATGGAACTTTCAGTAAGCTGCGATGAAACTCAGAAATTCAGAGGTTTTCTTCTTCTTTGCCCAATGTTGCACACATTCTCTACGGTTGATGCTCCCGATGTCTATATGGTGCTCCCTCAATAAGCAGTCGAGGGGCACCCCAAAGAGGGGCTGGGTGTCCATGTCATTATGTTTTGGAATCAAGTTAGCGATTCAGAACTCCATCACCATTGTCGACTCAAGACTGAATCTGTTGTGATGAGGCCGCCCCGGCTCCTTCCTATTCACTCGGACCTTGCAGTCCTTGTGACAGATTTCTGCTGTAATATTGGTTTCAATCCCTTCAGTGGTACGTGAATAGACATAAGAGTGCTCACTCCTGGTGGATTCTCGTTCCTCCTTATGGATAAACCGCGAAGTTGTTGCAGAAGTCCATGGCTCAAACGCACCTCTAACGAGATCACTCTCCTTCTCTTGAAGACTAGCAGACCCAACATAGAACTCATGGAAAACGTCCTTGTCAAACCCCTTGACATGGTTGTAATCGAACCGCCTCCAATACCTCATTGTAGCCAAACGGAAGTGCTCCTCTCCCTTTGTGGCATGGTTCCTACAAACATCTATTAGTACCTCGTACAACAAATCAGATTTATGCATATGCGCATGCAAGAGTGAAACGCACGAGTGATAACAACAACAATCGAACTCCTCAAAACCTCCATGTCTAGTCTAGCTACTTCTAGAACTAAAAAGCAACATACCAACATATCGAAGACATGTAACATATCACATTAAGCTCTTGCTAGACAACAAATAGCCTTAAATCATAAGGCTCAATTCATACCATAGTAGCAAAAATTCTAGCACCATAAATCCTCAAACTCATCAATCATGCATTCTACCATCATGTCCATCATTATCACATCAGTAAATACAACCATATGCATGGAATGGAAGGGAAAGAAACATTGCATAACGAGATATAGACATCTAATAGCAAAATTCTCAAACCAACAAACCAAGCATAATTGAACATGCAACGTTTCTAATCACACAATTATATAAGCTTAATTGAAGCATAAATCAGAAAACCCCCAAATTTGAAAAATTAGTGTTCGAATATACCTCAGATCTGGAAAACGAATGCACTAGGGTGAAAGCTATTCGGATAGAATTAGAGAGCATGCAATGGGCTTCGATTGAAGCTAAAGAACACAAAATTTGATGGAGAATTGAAGAAATTATGGTAGAAAGAAGAATTTTCGAGTTTTGGGAATTTTGGGAGTAAAAAAGTGGAAGGAGATGAATAATGAGGATTTTTGGGATGAAATCTCGTATAAGAATTGTCTGATGGTGTGGGGTGAATCGCCCCCCACTTCTAGAGAGTATGAAACACTCTGGCTCTTTGGGGCGATTCGCCCCCATGGGGGGAGATTCGCCCCCCACCTCCAGAGGTGGGGAGACGAAATTTTTCGAAAAACTCAGTTTTTTATCCTCAAGAAAAAGTTCACTCAAGCATAAACATAAGCACAAACCAACACATAGACGGACAAATTCACAGAAAGAAAAGAAAATTGTTCAACGTATGAATGCATGCAATGCAATAAAGCGGTAAAAACTCCGGGTTGCCTCCCGGATAGCGCCATTGTTTATAGTCTTTGACTCGACTTCTTCTTGATCTAGCTCTTCTTCTTGAGGGTACTAGACTTCCCCTTCATGGATCTTCTCCTCATGCCACGAACCTGTGAACGAGAATGAACATAGACAGCAAGACCAAAGTAGTTAATGGTGTGAGAAGCATTGAAGTGAATATTTGGATCAGATATGGCTCGCAACACATGTCGCTTGCCATCCACCTCAATGGTGAAAGTTCTTCGGTAGATGTCTATTACGGAGCGTAGTTTAGTCAAGAATGTTCGCTCCAAGAGAACAACATCCCCCATCCCAGGTGTAGACGCCGGCATAACTACAAAGTTGGTGTACACAGAAGCTTCACCAATCTTAACCAATACGTTCTTCACAATGCCTTCGGGTCTCACAAAGGATCCATCCGCCAATTGCACAATAGCCTTATGCTCAGATATTTTTCCAAGGCTACTCTTCTCGAACACATTCATTGGGAGCACATTAGAATAAGATCCCGTATCTAGTGTAGCACAAACATCTTCAAGTTCACCAATCCCGACCTTAACATCGAAAGTTTGAGGGATTGGCTCGGGATCCTCTTGCTCCTTTTCACTCTCATCAGAACCAAGGTCCTTCTCTTCTTCCTTGGCTAGTGGGGGTTCTTCATCCTTGCAATGCTCACATTTAGCAACCTTCTTGATGGTGATTTCAACAGGAAGATCACCCACCAAGGTAATGGACATCGACTTCTCAGTGTTGCTAGGCAACTTCCCTTGCTCCCTACTTGCTCCACGGTCAATCAACTCTTGCATCTTTTGATGGGAAAGCCTAGTGCTCTCTTCCAATCGATCAAGCCTCGCCCTAGTCTTCTCAGAATCTTCTTCATAACGCTTAAGAAAACTTTGGGTGTGATCAACCATCTTTTGCAAGTTCTCCATGAGTAGAGCTGTCTTCGACTTCGGTTGCTCTTTCGCAGCGGGATTTTTGCAGTGATCATTACCATAGTTAAGCCTACTACGGTCTTGGTTAGGGCCATAAGTTTGGCTAGCCGGTGCATATTCTTGATTGTTCCGAAACCCTCTTCTCCAAAATCCACCTCGAGGATTCCTACCATCTTGTCCGTAGCTAGCTTCTTGAGTACCAAATTCCGTAGAAAAAGCTTCCTCTTCGCCTCCTTGAACCCAATTGCCATCATCATATGCAAGCTCCGATCTACACATATGAGCTCCATGCCCATAGTTCTTGCATATTCGGAAAACTTCGTTTGCCATAGTTGTTCCTGCGGAGTTCTTGAGGACTTGTTTCAACTCGTTGGTAAAGCACTCGAATCGATCCCCATTCCCCCCATACATAGGGGCTTCCTGAGTAGGTGGAGCTTCAGGTCCACGTCTCCTAACCATTGCTCTTGGATCCTTGAATTGCGAACCCTTAGCAAGCCTTTCGAAAACTGCCCAGACGGCTTCCGCGGTTTCCTCCCAAATATTGCCACGACATTGGAAATCCACCACTTGTTGGTTCTCAAAGGTCAGTCCATTGTAGAAGTGTTGGACAAGATCCGAAAGCTCAAAACCATGGTGAGGGCACTTGTTCATGAGGTCTTGAAACCTCTCAAACGCGGTGTAGATGGTCTCATCATAGTCTTGTTTGAACCCAGTGATTTGCGCCTTAAGCGCGGTAGTCAAGGTGTGAGGTAAGTATTTCTCCATGAAAGCTGAAAAAACCTTTTCCCAAGTGTCCAGCGATCCCGCCGGTAGAGAACTCAACCATGACTTGGCCCTGTCGCCAAGCCCCATAGCAAAACCCTTCATCCTCAACTCATCCGTTGTTATTTCAGCTCCGGGTCGTGGGAGTTGGTTGACGAAATCATCGATATCGTGCAAGTACCCCATCACATCTTCCCTTGCTAAGCCATAGAACCTCGGAAGTCGTTGGAACGCGTGGTTTTTTATTTCCAGATCTCGAGTTGCAGACGAAAGAACAATCGCCGGTCCCCTCATACGATCCTTGGAGGGTTGAACCCATGCTTTCAGTGGTCTAGCTTCTGCCATTAAGACGATTTCCTTAAAAAGACTGTGTAGAGATTCATAGAAACCGGTATCCTCTATTTCCCCTAGTTCACGTCGTCGAAGTAGTCGCCTTCTTTGGTGGTAGACTATGTCAATTTCAGCGATTGATTCAGCAAGCGGTGTTCCCCTAGATCGTGTACTTCGCATACACTATTTGTAACAAGCTAAGAAAGGAGTATCAGAGAGATCAAATAAAAAAAATAAAAACTACTAAAACTAGGAATTGAATGCTGAAAATATAAATAAGCTAAACAGAAAAAATGAGTATAGTCCCCGGCAACGGCGCCAATTTGATGAACCGGAATTTATCAGATTCAAGTTAATCAAATAAATTTATTTTTTAGCCAAAGGCAATTCACAACTACAACGAAAACCAGTAGTGCAGCAGTAAAATAACCTCGAGTGTCGATCTCTAAGGACTATAACTAGCTTTATCTAATTTAACTTAAACTATAAAATCAACAGACGACTTAGCAAGATAATGGAAGTTAGTGATAGTATGATCATTCAAAGCATAGCAGGTTAATAATCATGCATGAAGTACCCGATCGTTTTGCATAGAGATCTTTGATCATGAATTGTCCAATGTGTTCCGTTTTATTCAACACTACGAAGATAGAGGGATTAGATAGATCAAAGAAATAAAGCAATAACTCAAAGTCTGATTCGCATTACCGCCATCATGCATAATTAATAACCCTTCGCTAAGAAATCACATACTATCACCAACAATAGATTTAGCTACTCATAGATGTCATGCAATCAACAGAAATCATAGCAAGATTGAATGAAAACATGTTGAAAGATATAAATATAAATAGAAAAATCTGAGATACAATGTTACCGACGAAGGTTGTCAATCTCCGAAGATTCGTGATCTCACAAGCTCCAAATTGATAAGAAAAATTGTCTCCTATGCTAAGAATTCCCAGAACAGGCTCTGGAGAATTCCTACCTAAAACTAATGAGAAATGTATGAAAAAAGGTCTGAGAAAGTATGAAAAAACGTAGAGAAACAGCAACTATATATAGGCGTTCGGCAAGCGTGGGGCGAGTCGCCCCACACACCGGGCGAATCGCCTGGTGTGGGGCGAATCGCCCCACATCCCGGGCGAATCGCCCGGGAGTTCCAGTCGGCGAGAGACGCGTTTTCGACGCGTTTTTGGATTTCTTTTCCTTTTCGGACTCGGTTTTTGCCTTCTAGTGACCTTTTAGCCTTCAGACTCGACCCCTAGACTTCAAATCCTATCCGGAATCTTCTAGATACTCCAAAAATGTCCTCGGAACACCGATTCTTCGTTCTCTTCAATATAATTGCCCGGAAAACCACGTTTTTCGCCTAAAACCTGTAAAATGCAAACTAAAGGGAAACGTGACACTATTGTAATAAAATGCACTAAATATAGCTAAATTAACATAGAGGATAGCTAAAATAGGTGAAAAAGACTCGAATGAAGGTGTAAAATACACGTTCATCAAGTATTTACAGACCAGGATAGTGCTATGATCAAAGCAATTGCAGAGGTATAAAAAATGTTTTATATGTTTGAGTTTTATATGCTATTTCTTTGAGTTTTATGTGCTTCTTGTTTGAGTTTTACATCTGTATTAAAGAAAGTGTTTGAGTTTTGTTGAATATGATTGTTCAGGTTCAGGTGTTTGGGGAATCAACAAAGCATAGACTTTGTGTATGGCATATTGAACAAAACTTTTATAAGAATGCTGGTGCTTTGAAAAACAACAAGGAATTTAAGAAAACATTCCTATTTTGCCTGAAAATATGTAGAGACAAGGATGTGTTTGAGGAAACATGGAAGACAATGGTTGAAACTTACAACCTGTACACCGGACATGATGACCCTACTAAAAAGTGGTTTAAAAATTGTTATGAGCTACGTGACAAGTGGTGTAGAGCTGTGAATAAAGATATCTTCTCTGCTGGGATATTGTCATCACAAAGGAGTGAGAGTACGAACAACGCTGTATCGTTTAACTCGAACAAGCATACATCTCTGACACAATTTTTTGATTTATTTGATGAAATGGTTGAGAGGTGGAGATCAACAGAGGTTCAAAATGAGTTCTTATGCAGTACAACACATCCAATGCTATACTCTCAGCATAAGATTCTACAGCATGCTGCAAAGGTAAAAAATACTAAAAAAACTTTATACAGAATTGCGTGAGTTTTCTATGATGATTGTTTGAATTTAATGCATGTGAATTTGTCAATGGTATGCAGATCTACACTGTCAAAATTTATGGGGAGTTTGAAAAACAGTTCATTTACTCTATTACCAATGGAGTTGATTTAAAATCTTCTGATCAACATACTTTCATATATGATGTCATTCCAAATGAAGAAAAGTATGGGATTTCAACAGTTACATATTCTCAAATTGATGGAGTGATAAAGGTTAAATGCAGTTGTATGTTGTTTGAAGAAAGAGGATGGCTCTGCCAACATTGCATTCGTGTTTTCCATCAACACAATGTTGTTTCAATTCCTGAGGACTATATTCTTCGACGTTGGACTAAAGATATAAAGCGTCATGTGTTTGACATGCAAAGAGATAAGATTAGTACTGTAAAAAATGCACCAGATTCAATTGCTTGGAGGCATCAAATGTCCAGAAGCTGGTTCAACTTGGTTATAAAAGCTGAAGGAAATGATAGGGCAAAAATGATTATAGAAGAATCATACCAAAAAGCTTTGGATGAAACTAATCTTATAGTGAAGGGGAAGGAACAAACCATTTCTAAAACACCTAATGGGGAGGAAGCAGGGAATGACACAGAAAATATGCTTGTAGTGCGTAATCCTGAAAAAGCAAAAACAAAAGGACGAAAACCTAAAAGGATAAAGGGTGCTATTGAGAAGAATCCAAGAAAGAAAAAAGGTTCAACCACAGAGGCAGCAAGTTTCCCCAGGAAGGAACAAGTTATTTGATGAAACAAGGAATACATAAAAAATTCAGTACTTTATTCTTTTGTGGACTGTGTTCCTTGATTTCAATAATGTATTTCTTTCTTTAAGATTGAGAATTTTGTAGACTCTGTCCCATTAATATCGATACTCTGTTTTTCTTGATTTTCCTCATGTTTATGTTGACAGTTGTTCAAAAATTGAAAAAATTTCTATGAAGGTTAAACTCAAACTGTGATGCATATGAAACTCATGCTCAGTGGTGAACCTCAAACAAACCACAACATAAAACTCAAACACACAGCGTATAAAACTCAAACATACACTCAAGCCTCAAACTAAACTAAGGTTGTATATTTTTCTAAAAGCCTAGATGGATTGGTCAACCCCAAACACCCTGAAAATGAATTGAATTACTTCCGGATTCTACGATCATAATTAGGGTTTAGGGGTTTTGGATGCGGTGCACAATTAAGCATTTGTCAAGGGATCATGTAACATATTTCCATGAATGTTCAAAATTAAACTCAGTGTGTAATGCAAAATAAAACTCATGGACAGTGGTAAACCTTAAACAAGCACCATAAAAAACTCAAACACACAGCATATAAAACTCAACAAACATATAAAACAGAATTATAAAAGAGTTTACAAAAATATGACTGAAAGTAGTACTAATCTGAGTTATTACAGACAAATTTCAAATTAAAAACATGAATAAAATATCAAAAGGATGGGTGAATAAAACATGTTCAACGAAGTTAAAACTTCGAAATCAAATCCACCATATATTGAGCCTCTTGTGCATAATTCACCATCTCTGCGTGGACAACTGTAATCGCCACCTTCTTTTCATCGTAATAACTGGTCTCCATTATTTTAAGCTTGAGATTGTACTGCTTAAACATGCAATCATGCAATATGTCATGAATAATTTCAGGTCCAGCATCATCTTGTAAAAAATGAATTGCTTTGGCAGAATGACCAACAATTTTTTCAGCTACTTCCTGGAATGCTGTGACATTAGCTGCACCGGTATGATCTTGGAATTGATCTTGAAGCAGATATCGATAATCACAATCTTTAAATTCCTTCTTACAGGTATCACCACCATTTTGAGTCCACAGTTTGTGTGACTTTCTTGCTGCATATTCTATCACCTACTTTGAGAGGGCATGCTGTGTAGTAGAAACTATCATTGTGAATGAACATTAATGTCGCCTTGCATGTAATCCAGTCCGGTGATTTTGACATTCCAAGTCGCTCATGTGTTATTTGTGACAATGTTTTGGGAACAAATTTTTTGAAGCCTGCAGCCACAGTTGGCCTAGAAATAGATTCAAATAATATTTCTTTTCCACCATTATCAAACCATTGTCTTAAGGAAGAAGCCTCTACAGAAACAGGATTGATTAACAGTCGAGTAGAAGATATCGTGCAGATTGATTTCACACTAAAATTGCTCACTTTAGCAAATTTCACAGCCAAAATAGGAGATCTCCCAGTTTGTACCATTTCATAAAGTTGTTCACCTTCTTTACTGCTGAAACCTCCCCACAAGGTAAACTCTATACTTCGTCCTGATTGATCCTTCAAGTTCAGAAATCTTCTTTGAGTTTGCATTCCATATTTTCTCATAAAAGGAACAGAAGCATCAACAGTTGATACCACAGCTATCAAATCAACTACAACATCACTTTCTGTATTTGCAATTTCTTCAATGGATTTGAAACAAAACATCTGCTTTGGTATAGAATCATCTTCATTAGAGCACAACTTAACCAATGATGATGTCTCCAAATAAATTTCCCATCGACTATATATTAAGACAGTTGAACATCTTCTGGGCAGCTTTCAAGTTACCTTTTGATATTTCATAAATTTTACCAACTTCAATAGATGCATGAATTTTGTCAACAACAGCATTAAAGCATGTGGCACGGATCTCACCTCCACCAGAATCCAACACATCAAACGAAAACACTTTACCATGCCCTTTCTCAGTGTTGAAGTGTCGTACCTCATTTTTTGCAGTAACTCGACCTTTAATAATCCAATTACGATTAAGTGGAGTCAGAGCAGAAATGGGAATAAATTTATTTAATTCCATTTTGAACTTGTTTGCTTCATTCAATGAAATTGGATTCATCCTCGACTTCTGCATTTGGTTGTCAGCTTGTGCAAGAGGTCTTGTGTTTTGAGGAACTTGTTGTTGTACGTTGACAAACACACTTGAACTACCAGTACATGTTGAATCTATCAAGATAGTTCTGAATCCCACAATAGTAATGATCCTAAAAAAAAACAAAAAACAATATATGATATGATAAGTTATAACATGCATGGACAGTGGTAAACCTCAAAGAAGCAGAACATAAAACTCAAACAAACAGCATATAAAACTCAATTACATAAAACTTATCCTAAAGCACCATGTAGACATGTTGAGTTTTATATAGTGTTTGTTTGAGTTTTATATTGTGCTTGTTTGAGTTTTATCACGAAACATTATCATTTCAACAAGATACAATAATAACAACACCAAGTAAAACGACAAATATACACATATGCCATGAACAATTACATCAAACCGAATATAGGTAAAACTCAAAACATCAAGCATACACACACAAACAAACAAAATGAATATACAAATTAAAATGAATATATGAATTGAGAGTAGAGAAAATTACTTTCGATCTCGGATTGTACAGCAGGTGTAATCATTCAGCTCAATAATAGATCCACTACAAACAAGGTTATTCTTCACTCGAAAATTTAGGTTTGTACAAAGCATGGCATGGTGAGTATTGAGAGAATCAAATAGAGTAAACCTGTAACGCTCTGTTGTTGATGGATCCAGATTTGTTTGTTTGATACTAATAACCTTCAACACAGGCTTGCAGATACGGTCTCCAGCACAGATTTGATCCAAACAGACTGTGAGATTCATCTTGTATGTCGACAATTGAAAGAAGGCGAAACGGTTTGGAGAGAAACCCTTTGAGAGAAATAAAAATGACTGAGATATTATTCATTTTGTGTTAATTTTATTATTATTATTATTATTATTTTATTTTTGAAGAAACGCTTCTTTTAGTTATTAATAAGAAAAGCCGTTTCTTTCTGCTATAGGTAAGGGACTAGCGTGTAAAGACAACACTTCATGAAAAAACATGACTCTTGATAAAACACTTCCAACAATGGACAAAACACTTCATGAAAAAACATGACTCTTGATAACAGGTTTGTGCACTCCTATAAATATTGAGGACAACATCAGTTTGATCATCAACATTCAATCGAGTACAGCAAAACACAGAAGAACATAAAGAAATATTCTGGAAATTCTGGAAACAGCAAAACACAGAAAAAAAGTAAAAAAATGTCGCACATACATATCGAAACTATCAACATTGATAACCCAAGAACACTGACTGAACATCGCGGCAAAGCATTCTAGAAATTCATATCTATATCGACGGAGCATGAACTAAAAATCAATGTCCGTCTGACAGAAGAACAGAATTGGGTTGTTACGATATCAATGGATATGGAGGAACGCCTATCGCACCGATATAGATACAGGTTCATATGGTTGAATGCAGCACATACCATTGAAGATGGCAACGTCATTCCAAGAAACTATGAGGCTGACTTGAGCAATCATATAAGGTTTTCAAGGCTTCACATCGTATTGGTGACAGGAACTAATAGCGGAATACCGGTTTCAAACAACCATCGGGAAGACATACGTCCATTCAATCCTAATGATGCGGACGACTACTTCTGGAATTTGGGAATGACGCTTCACCAAACTGAGCAGCGCATTGGAATTGATGATAGCGAACTCTACTTTGCTGCTACAACACAGGAGATAGACGTGGACGTGGAGCATACAATTGATGAGAATGATCGCAATCGTAGAAGCTTGCAGAATGACATTCTATTCAATGTAATCTAGGCCTTATTACATGTGTGGAAAATGCTATAGCATTGATAGTAGATTAGGTAGGTCAGTTTATTACGTTCAAATATTATGTTCGTGTTATCATGTTAGAAGTTTGTGATGGGGTCTCAGATTTGAAGTTTAGACTAGGTAGAAAAATAATGTATATTAGTTTAAAATAAAATGTGTTAATATCAGTATATGCATTACAGATTTAGTTTCCCAATCAGACTTGTCTAAATTGAATCAAAAATGCATATAAAAATATGAGCATGGACAGCAGTGGTAAAACTCAAACCTGCATCAGATAAAACTCAAACAAACATCATATGAAACTCAAAAAATATGAAATTTATCCTCAAGCAGCATATTAATGTAGAGAAGTTGAGTTTTATCTGGTGTTGATTTGAGTTTTATCTGATGCATGTTTGAGTTTTATCTTTGAAAAAAAATGGAAAAGGAACAATTATAATTCAATAAGCTACAGAATGGAAAAGGGACCATTATCATTCTGTTAAATTTGAATCAAAAATGCATATAAAAATATGAGCATGGACAGCAGTGGTACAACTCAAACATGCATCAGATAAAACTCAAACAAACATCATATGAAACTCAAAAAATTTGAAATTTATCCTCAAGTAGCATATTAATGTAGAGAAGTTGAGTTTTATCTGGTGTTTGTTTCAGTTTTATCTGATGCATGTTTGAGTTTTATCTTTGAAAAAAATGGAAAAGGAACAATTATAACTCAATAAGCTACAGAATGGAAAAGGAACCATTATCATTGTGTTAAATTTGAATAAAAATGCATATAAAAAAATGAGCATGGACAACAGTGGTAAAACTCAAACATGCATCAAATAAAACTCAAACAAACATCATATGAAACTCAAAAAAATATGAAATTTATCCTCAAGCACCATATTAATGTAGAGAAGTTTGAATTTTTCTCAGAAAAGAAAGAGAGACTGGCATTCCTCCGATCAGCTTGAGAGCTGTCTTTGCCATGGGACCCTGAGCCTACCTATGGCGATCCCCTGCGATTTGGCTTTTTAGGAGTTGAGCCCTAGCTCCTCTAATTCTCTCTTTATCCTTTGTTCGGAAAGTTAAGACAGAAAGGATGGAAGCTTCGACTTCCTACCAAAGTCAGAGCAAGCCATTTTACCTGGTTAGCATAGCTTGATTTCCTTCTTTAATTTGGGAGCTTTTTGCCACGAGAGCTTTCCTTAGTCTTGGATTGGACAGAGCTTTATCTGAAGCATGTTTGAGTTTTATCTTTGCAGAATAGAAAAGGAACACTTATAATTTCAATAAGCTACACATAATGGAAAAGGAACAATTATCATTCAAGACAACAATGCACAAAACATTCCTACAGAATTAAGAATCTTGAATAATCCATGAACAATTACACAAAAGAAAAGCGATCCTTGAAACATGTTCATGGTCCTCAAAACATCATAGTGTATCTAACAAATGATTCTATACATGATTCTATTTAACAACTTTCAGCTTTTTTAATTTCCTATTCTGGGCTATGATTCTCTCTAAGTCACTGCAGATATGTTCTCTTTTATCTTCACTAAACTTCCTGACACTGGTCAACAACCGATTTCTCTTTGTATTTGCGTCAGACAGAACAACTGAAGCAATTATTTCAGCTCTCATACGACGCCTTTCAGCAACCTGGTAAAAATATATTAAAAAAGAGAAATTAATATAAAACTCATATTATAAACAAATCTCATACATGGTATAAGCTAATTAGTACCTTAGTCATTGAAGGTCCTGAATAATTTCCATTTCTGAAGAACTCCATTTCTTTAATAACATAAACACCACAGTCATAGTCATTTTTTGATCTATTACCCATTGACACTGATGATAAATAAGAGGAAAATGAAGAATTCTCGCGGCATCAGGGTGTCCATGTCCGTGCAAGTAACCTGCCAAATTTGTTCTCTAAAAAAAAATAGTGATTAATAAGTAAGTAATCTACTTGAATGAATGAGGCAAATAGACTAAACTTTATTAATGACCAAACTTTCACATACACAGAGTACAAAAAACTTCAATACATGAACAAAACATTACGAAAAATAGCAGTAAAGAACAAAAATCTAAACTTACCAGTACAGCTGCCAAAGCCTTGCACCTTTCAGTATTAGGCATGCGATTGTCCAGATGATAAATTTTATTCGTTTCAAGGCAGACAACGAATAGTGTAAAGTGATTTTCTTGATGTTTTCTAGAATTATCTTGGAAATGTGAAAAGAAGAACTGCAAAGAAAATCAAATACATATAAAATTCAGAGAACATATATTCAAAACTCACTCCATAAAAATAAAAGATGAATAAAAATTAAATTACCTGTTTCACAGTTTTCAAGAACTCAAAGTTGGATTGAAATGTATTCAAAATCCATTCATCCATAAAATTATTTAAACTCAATTTTGCTCTATTCAACTCTTCAACAGTAGGCACATATGACTTGTCAGCCCTCGGAGGATATCCAGCAAGAGTCGACCAATAATACTACAACAAATAACAAAATAAAATAAAAAATGTTACTTTAAAAAACAGAACATGTATACTTAAGCAATTACTCAGAAAATCTGAAAACACTTACATGCAATTGAATTCTCAAACAGCAAATACGAGGTTTATCTTTGCTTCTAATAATCTCAGCATGGTTAATTGAAACTGATATGGCATTAATGCAAGCATCATAGATTGAGTTATCAGAAGCTAATGTCAACACATCCTCATGTCTTATGTAGGTAAGTGTATGATACTCCGCAAATAACAAGTCTTCAACACCCAAAGCAACATCGCCTTGTTTCACTTCCTGTTTTTTATCACTGGAAATATACAAATAAATAAAACTCAAAACATTATATGCATAAAACTCAAACAGCCAGAATACAATACTCAAAACACACACATATAACAAAAAAAGAAAAAAACAAATACCTTTTCCAAAGTTCAGACATGTATATCATGTAATCACAAGTCTCTTTCCTGAGACTCTTCATATCAACAAACTCCTTTGCATGATGCCTCGTCCACTGAGAAACTAATGACACATGTCTATCTGGAACTCCTACTACCTCACTACATCCCAAGACATCAATATGTAAATCCAAGTCTTCATCTGCAAAGAAAACAAAATGTTTATAATTAGGAATATGATAGATGTAAAACTCAAACATTAACCAAATAAAACTCAAGCAAAACACCACATAAAAATCATTTTCTTATAAACTTTAACATACCATCAATTTTGTTCAAAAAAAAATTACCTTGCTTTTATCCTTCCTTGAACTCCTCTAATTCATCAATCTTTTTCAGTTTTTCTCTTTCCATGTGCTGACTGACCAAATCATCTGAAAAATGTACTTTTCGAATTTCATTTGATTGAGTTTCTGTTACATGAGTAACAGAAGTAGAAGCAGAAGCACGAGCAGGAGCTTGTGACTGTGTTTCAAAGATCTTTGATGACTCTATAAAAAATGTAAAACATCTAAGTTAGCAAAAAGATTATAAAAGCAGTCCATTACAATCTTAATATCAAAGTAAAACTCAGAAATTATATATGTACCATCATTCAATTCTTCAGTCTGAGTCTGAGTCTCAAATCCGATAATATCTACTTGGCTCCTTTCATTGTTCAACTCAACAATCTTTTGTTTCGCATCTTCTTCACGTTGTGTTGGACAAACACCAAGGTCGTATTTAGCAACAATTGTTGCTGTTACTGCTTCACAGTGAGCTTTTGTGCATGCATCCAGCTCTCTGTAAACTCCATTGTCGGTCCAGAATTTTTGAGAAGCTAAACAGCTATAGTCTCTATCAACTGGAGTGGAATGGTGCTTCTTCATGAATTCAGAATGATGGCGAAATACCACATCCATGTTCCTCTTCAAGCCTCCATCCGTAGTCAAGCGGCTAAAAAAACAAACATGATACATATAAAAACTCAAACATGATATATATAAAAATTCAAACAGGCAGCATATAAAACTCAAGCATATAATAAAAATATTACATGCATCAACAGTAATATAACTCAAATAAGCACCAAAATAAAACTCAAACAGACAGAATATAAAACTCAAACATTTAAAACTTATGCTCAAGCACCTTATTAATGGACAAAAACATTCCTATAGAATTGAGAATCCTATTTCTATGAATATTTAAGCTTAAACTAAGTCTGTAATGCATATAAAACTCATGGAAAGCAGTAAACCTCAAGCACAAAATGAAACACAAACAGAGAGCATATAAAACTCAAGCATATATAAAAAAAAATATAACGTGCATCGACAGTGGTATAACTCAAACAAGCACCAAATAAAACTCAAACAGACAGCATATAAAACTCAAACATATAAAACAAGCACCTTATTAATGTACAAAAACATTCCTATAGAATTGAGAATACTCAATAAGAATACTCACATCAATTGTTTCCTTCTCCAACTGTGCATTTGTAGGGACTCCTTCAGGGATGCAGAATTTGAGAATTCTATCATCGGAATCCTCAGTTTCATCCTTATGAATTTGTTCAAGAGAAAGCCCCGGTAGATCACATCCCTTACTGATGGGAAACTCTATCTTGCTCTTTGGTTGTTTACCAAAACCGCGGACCTCCTCAGCAGCAAATCTTTCAATCAGTATGTCATTAGTCCAATGCTGAATCAAAGGCAACGTTATTGGCATGTCCACTACAAGCAACATCGAGTTTAGCGACGGAACCATCCGTCGCTAAACCACCCCGATCGGTTGCTAAAATTCGCTAGCGACCGATCGGTGTTTTTAGCGACGGATAAAATCGTCGTCGCTAAACCGTTGGTCGCTAGCGAATTAGCGACCGATGAGTAATCCATCGTGAATTTGCGATGGATTAGCGACGGAAAATGAGGTTGACTTTTAGCAACCGATGACTTATCCGTCGCTAAAGTCACCGGACTTTTAGCGACGGATGAGTCTCATCGGTTGCTAAATATTAGCAACGGATGAGCGTTATCCGTCGCTAAAAGTCTGGGACTTTTAGCAACGGATAAGCCTTATCCGTCGCTGTACATAGCGACGGATGAGGCCATCGGTTGCTAAATTTTTTTATTTTTTTATTTTTTAGATATAATAATGAGACTCAAAATCAAATGCAACCTGTTTAATTAAGCAACATGTTACAGAAATTCTATAGACCAAATAAACCAAAAAATAATCCAAAAAAATCATAATAAATGTACCAAAACCCTCCATACATATAATAATAATCATACGTACACAATACTAATCCAAAATAATATCATAGTGTACACAGTATTCATGTAGAAAATAGTAAATAAAGTCGAAAAGGATAGGGGTATCATGGAAAGGGAGGTGGAGGCATCCCCAGCTTCGCGTACAGCTCAGCAAACATAGTAGCAAATTGTGCCTTCTGCTCAGCCTGCTCCGCAGCTAGCCTCTTCACCTCCTCATCCCTCTCCTGCAACTGAAGTAAGAGGGCCTGCTCTCGAGCGGAAGCTGCTGCTGCTGCTGAAGATGATGAAGATGTACTGGCACGGGAACGACGAGTCGGCCTCGAGTCCAATTCAGGGACGGCTGCTGCACTCCCAAGTCCCAAGCGACGGCCCTTCTCGTCTGGAGGATTCACCTCGAGGAAAATGGCATTCATTTCCTCAACAGTGAGATCCTGATCACGAATCCTGTCCTCGTAGGCCGTCTGAAATTATAAATCAAGAGTATAAGGTGTTAGTTATGTTGTTAATTAGTTATGAAATCATCAGTATTTAATAAACACATGTATTGTTGATACTTACCGCAATTGCTGTGGCCTCGTCACACAACCACTGTCCGTTCTTGGCCTTCTGAGATCTCGAGAACAGGGTGAATAGGAGACTCTCCTTATCCTTCAACTGAATGACACATGAAAGCTTCATATACTTAGTTTGAAAGTTCGAAATGCAAGTAAATAACAAGTATAAGAATGATGAATTCACAAAGTTAATATACTTACCTTCTGCCTCACATGTGCTGTAGCGATCGACTCAGAGCCAAAACGGTGTGTCACCAGGGTACGTGTCCCATCATTCGGCTGCTTCTTCCGGTTCTCAGTGTTCTGGTCAGCCTGCGCCTGGACTCTCCCGTCAGCCCAATACACCTTCCACGCCTCCCAAATTGCATCTTCGGGCCAATCACCGGTACGTGGACGGTTTTCTTTCCACATTTTCTTCAGGCTATGAACCATGCACTTGTAAAGGGCACTACCGTGAGAGTTGAAGCTCCACCAGAGATCCATCAGCAATGCTTTCGGAAGGAAGAATTCTTTCTACACAATTACAAATAAACATCGAAACACATACGTTGGTGAATACTTAAAAAACATTCAAGTATAACAAGGGGAGCTAACATGTATCAAATATATAACAAGGGAAAACAACATCTATTCAGGTATATCGGTGACTAACATATCACCCAAGTTCAGTGGCTAACATACCACTCACATTGTCCTATATTTCACTAAAACAATGGTGACTAACATATCACCCAAGTACAGTGGCTAACATACCACTCACACAAAGTGGCTAACATACCACTCACAACACAAACAATTAGGTAATTAATGTACGATTATTAACTCACCCTCAGCTCCTCGAAGAGCTCTCCCTTAATTTGGTCCGGGATGCAATGCCACTGGCTGCCACCCTCTTGCGGTGGGACCATTCTGTTCCGTATTATCGAACTGAGTACTTTAGCAGCGTGCTCCCCATACAACCTGTGAAGAACAGGTAAGTCAATAGTGACAAGGTTAGTTCGGTATATATATATTAAAAGTTCGTAAATCAGTTAATGCCTAATACTTACTTCTCTCCATTGGGGTAAAGGACAGGGCGACCATTCCACATAAGACCATCTTCCGGCCTTTGAAAGGGACAACCGTCGTCTGGAACGTGGGCCCACGGGTCGTGGAGGGAGGAATGAGGAGTCGATCCCCTGCTCGACCCAGGTGGAGTCCCTAAAACAGTAGGGGAGCCCTGCCCGGTGTCCTCTCCGTCGGTATCATCCCTCTGGGACTGCGGGGTCATGTATCGTGGCCTCCTGGGTCGTGGCATCTGCAATACAAAGATCCGTGTTAGTACATACACAATTGAATATAAAACATGTACAATCAGAGATATAGCAAGGAACGACACTAGACATTCGGGTGGTCACGCCAGTAGGACTCCCAAACATCATGAAGGAGACTCGGCGTCCACTCTTTGGGCGGAACTCCCAAAAGTCAGTTGGCTTTCCAAACCTCAAGTAAGGGAATCCTCAGTGTACGTTCTGACATATTTGAATGCTAAACCTGACCAAAAAAAGTAATGAACATTGCGGCTAACGTTGTTTTCACCAAGTACTCATTTTAGTTATCAATTTTTTACATTGCATTATATATACTCCCAATATTTCTACATTAGAAATAAAAATACTCATATTATCTTCTAACTTTAATTTATCAATGAGTTATTTCCTTCATACTTACACTTTTTTTAAACAATAATTACCTATATTTATCTATATTTCCATTATACTTGTACAATTTTCATTATAATAACTAATTACAATACACTATAATTACATATATTTTTCATTATAATTATGCAATTTGCATTATAGTAACAACTACCAATACACTATAATTACCTATATTTATCTATATATTTCCATTATACTTATGGAATTTTCATTATAATAAAAACTTGCAATACACTATAATTACCTATATTTATCTATATTTTCATTATATTTATACAATTTCCATTATAATAACTAATTACAATACACTATAATTACTCATATTTCCATTATAATTATACTTATGCAATTTTCAAATCTAATTAGTATATCCCAAACAAACTACACTAATTGAACAAAACTAACTACGTAGATAATCCCAAACATAATCGAACCAAATTCAAATCCCAAACATAATAAAACCCAATTCAAATCTCAAACATAATCGAACCCACTACATCCCAAACATCCCAATTGAACAATACTAACATCAAAACTAGCTAATAAACCATAAAACACTTCAAAATTGAAAAAATACCAAATTTACAAAAGTTAGGTTTCGAGATTAGTACCTTTAATTGCGGAATAAATAGAACAACCCACTTCAAATTGAATGTCTCACTACGTTCCTTGTTGAATTGGCTTCGATTTGACACCAAGATTGGAAGAAATGATGGAGTATAATGGAAGATTGGAATTTGAGAGAAGAAGGGACAAGAAGAGGAGAAGAGGAGAAGAAAAACGATAATGGAGTCTCAGCCGTGTTCTGCCCGTGTTATTGATTCTCTGCGACGGATGGCCATCCGTCGCTAATTTTTAGCTAAAGAAAACATGACGATTAAACATGTAAAAAAAACTGAAATGTTATAATATAAGATGACGTACCTATGCGCATATGCAAGCAGCATCACAAGGACACAAGCATAGAGTGTACTCTTGTTCTTACCGTTACCCTCCCCAAGAAGCTTGTTGAAGCCTTGAACAATGTTTGTAATGACGAAGGAGCACCAATCTAACTCCTTCAACTTGTCTACATCATCAATTGCACAGGCAAGCCTGACAACAAAAAAAGAGATACATATATATATAAAACTCAAACAACAACAAATATAAAAACTGAAACAAAACAGCATATAAAAACTCAAACATATACAACTTATACTCAAGTAAATATAACCCCTAAAACTCAAAAGCTGAAAAATGTAAAACTCAAACAAGTACCATATAAAAGACTAAAACGCACTTAACCTCAAAACAAACAGCATTGCATAATTGAGAAAAAAAAGTAATAATTAATTACAGACGAGGACATACTTGAAATCTGCATTACTGTTGGATGTCGGAGCGAGAAAAACCGCACATGCATACATTACAAACAGCTTCTTGAATGAAGGACCACCATGTGGAAGGTTTTTAAGTGCTTCAGCCATCCTAGCACTCGGGAACTCATACACCTCAACCTGTGATCCAGGCCGGATCCGTCTAATATAACCTCTAAATTCAGAATCCCACCAATCTCGAACATTTTTAACTCTTTGAAACTCTGGTCCTTTCTCTGACAGCTTGAAGAGGCGGATAGGATTCCGAGGGAAATATGGCAACTTCAGGATGTCATGCACATCCAAAGCGGTCAAATGGTACGAATTGGCACCAATATCTTGCAGAAGAGTGTTGCAATCAAAGTTGTCCATCAGCCACGGTATTATACTCAACGGAAAGGCATCAAATCCAAGCTTCAAAAGTCCTCCAAAGCCTATTGCAATGACATCAGCCTTCTGTTCCTCGGTCAAAGATTTAATGACATTGAACATAGAACTGACTTTGCATTGAGTTGTAATAGGACGCATTTTCTTATCAGCTGCAAAAACATTGATAATAACATGATTCTAAACATGATTCTTAACAAATTTACAGAACAGAGATACAGAGAGCAGAATTTTACACATTTACAAAGTAAAAACTTAGATACAGAGCAGAGATAAAATTCAAACATGCATCAGATAAAACTCAAACAAAACATCATATGAAAATCAAAACTATGAAATTTATCCTCAAGGACCATATTAAGTAGAGAAATTGAGTTTTATCTGGTGTTTGTTTCAGTTTTATCTGATGCATGTTTGAGTTTTATCTTTGAAAAAATGGAAAAGGAACAATTATAATTCAATAAGCTACAGAATGGAAGGAACCATTATCATTGTGTTAAATTTGAATAAAAAATGCATATAAAAATATGAGCATGGACAGCAGTGGTAAAACTCAAACATGCATCAAATAAAACTCAAACAAACATCATATGAAACTCAAAAATATGAAATTTATCCTCAAGCACCATATTAATGTAGAGAAGTCTGAGTTTTATCTGAAGCATGTTTGAGTTTTATCTTTGCAGAATAGAAAAGGAACACTTATAATTTCACAAAGATACAGAGAGCAGAATTTTACACATTTACAAAGCAAAAACTTAGATACAGAGCAGAGAATTTCACAAATAACATGATTCTTAAACATCATTCTTAACAAATTTACAGAACAATAGATACAGAGAGCAGAATTTTACACATTTACAAAGCAAAATTTTAGATACAGAGCAGAATTATCGTTAATTAATGTTGTTATACCATTCCTTGCTACAACCACAGCTTTCTTGACCTTTGGTTTTTTTGATTCCACTGCCATAGTTACAAAATAAAAAAGTAAACATTAATAATCAGAATAATATAATATATGTAAGACATAAATAAACATAAAGAAAATATATAAACTCATTTATATACCCTTTTGTGAGACTGTCACAATTTCCTTCTTTCCCATTGGGCCTTTATCAGCAGCCTTCCTCCTTTGCTTGACTACAACA
Source organism: Plantago ovata (assembly GCA_028274465.1). Classification (NCBI taxonomy): domain Eukaryota; kingdom Viridiplantae; phylum Streptophyta; class Magnoliopsida; order Lamiales; family Plantaginaceae; genus Plantago; species Plantago ovata. The sequence continues at coordinate 40,338,774 of CM051458.1, forward strand.
ACATCTAGTGTCTTAGCATTTCTGACACTATCTTTTGAAGCCTCCGAAGGTGAGTACTCAGAAGTATCATCATCATCATCACATTTCATTTTCTTACTCTGAGGAGTATCAAAGAATTCGAAGGTGTACCATCATCAGAAGGTATCTCAAAGTCTTTTTCCTTTTGATTCCCTACAAAACAGCATACAAGAGTTAACATAACTTAACTCAAACATACACTCTAACAAGCACCACATAAAACTCAAAACAAACAGCATATAAAACTCAAACCTCAAACTAAAACTAAGCGTGTATATTTTTCTAAAAGCCTAGATGATTTGGTGAACCCTAAATACCCTGAAAATTAATTGAATTACTTCTATGAATGTTCAATGTTAAACTCAGTCTGGAATGCATATAAAAATCATGGACAGTGGTAAAACTCAAAACAAAGAGCATATAAAACTCAAACATACACTAAAACCTCAAACTCAAACTAAGGGTGTATCAAACCTCAAACACACTTACCAGCATCTACTTTCCTTTTCTTGTTATCATGTGCTTCCTTTGTCCTTATCTCCTGATTTGTTATGGAATGCTCATTATCTGCAGCATCATCGCTGTTTGTAGGTTGTTTCCTCTTTGACCTACGAGGTTGTTGAACGTTTCCAGTAGCATCACTGGGCTCATTCCTCGTTGAACTACGAACATTTTGAACCTTTGTAGGTGCTCCCTTTACAGTAGCATCAACTCCCTTACCTTTCTTCACTCGTTTTTCTGGTTCCTTACCTTTCTTCACTGGTTTTTCTGGTTCATTACCTTTCTTCTCTTGTGGTGGTTTAACTCCCTTGCCTTGCTTCCTTGTTGGCTTAGTTCTCTTCCCTGGTGCCTTGCCTTGATCACTCATTGTCCCCTCTGAATCAATAACATCCTTGTTTGCGTCCGCATGATGGAAAGCAGCAATATCAAGGACAGATTTAGAAAAAAGAGCCATAGCTTTATCAACCACTTCTGCATCAATTCTTCTAACAGGAGAATTATCAGCCATAGGAGCAGTACTAGCAGCGGGAGAATCATTAGAATCATAAGTGCAAATATTAACCATGATTGCTGCAAAAAAAAAAAACACAAAGAAAATAAACTCAAAACACTCAAACTCAAGTAAAACTCAAACATAATATAAGTAAAACTCAAACATAACAACAATAAAACTCAAAGTTATAGGGGCTGATGAGCTGAATCCTAAGATCATATAAACCTCAAACTTAATAAAAGTAAATCTCAAACAACCACTATACAAAGACTTATAACACATGCAGAGAGATTCAACACACAAAAAACTCAAACTCAAACTTATAGGAGCTGATGAGCTGACTCTTATACGTAAGATCATATAAACCTCAAATTTAATAACAGTAAATCTCAAACAACCACTATACAAAGACTTATAACACATGCAGAGAGATCCAACACACAAAATTGAAAACAAAACACAGATCGAACCACTTACTTGCATTAGGTTTTATAGAAGACAGAAAACAAACAGAGATGAAGAGATCTACGCACTTACAACCAACGAAATCAAGCTAAATAAGCTTCACCGAGTGTGGATTAACTGCAAAAACCTAGCAAAACCGACAAAATGTAGAGTTAGGGTTTCGACATCAATCTAACATCCAAAAAATGCTTGAATAAGAAGAAAAACTAGCAAAATTGAAGAAATATATGATGAAATAGTAGATTAGGGTTTCAAAAATGAATGGAGAACAATAGGATCAAACGAAAACTCACCTTCAACAGCTTAAAAAGACAATCGAGACGGCCGAGACGGCAGAGACGACGATTCAATTCAGGCGACGGAGCTCCAATTCACACGGCACACGACTTTCTCTCTCTAAAACTTTCTCTCTCTAGCTTCTGAGACTTGATGACGATGAACGAAAATGAAAACAAAGAGGGCAATTGTCCTATTTATACATAATCCGTTTTCATAACCCAATACCATTAATCCGGTTAGAACCCATGACCCGTGAGATTTTTTAAATGGATTGATTTGGATTGAGCTGGATTGGTTGGTCTCACGGTCTCAACTTAGAAATTGGTCTTAAACAAGAAATTGTATATAATTTGGGGTACATTTAAATATTGGGGTAATTTTTTTAAACGTATGACCAAGATCCTAACCTAAACATGCATTAATAACTTGTGTCCTACACATGCAATACTTAAGGGTTTTATCCTATTCATGCATAAAATGGATAAACAATAAAGTTACATAAACTAAATAACTTTAATAAACCTTAACATGCAAGGTCAAACCTAATGTGAGTTAAATATTATATTAAATAATTATTACAACTTTCTAAAGTATTAAATAATAATATATTTCCAAATATATTAATTTGTAAATCTCCGAAAATACAAATATTATTTCTGGGTGTAAATGAGAGACTTTTAAAGTTTTCTGGGGCAAAGTGCAAAGAGAAATAAGTTCCTGGGTGATTCTATAGTGCAATTAAACATTAGGGGTATAGAGGTAATTTCGCCCTACGTAAATTATTTCCAGCCCCTAAACTTAGTCTAATTCACCAACTGTTTGCCCCCAAAGTTTCTGCAAAAGCTCAAACAGGTCTCCAAACTTTATTTTTGAATTTCAAACATCCAAATCACTTCTAAAGTTGATGAAATTCGAAATTAACTCCTTTAAAACATTACCCGAATCAATGGGAGCAAGATAAAACGATTTTTGTCCAGAAATTTGAGAACCCGTGAGTTTCTTAAAATTCCGGCAAGGTTGGATTAATTTCCGGTGAGCTCTAAGCTTCACGAAACGCTATTCCCTTTGCCTCCAGATTTATGCTTTCGTTATCTTACGAGCGAGATTCTAAATCTCAAAACACCTTTTTTTTTTTGTTTTTTTTTTAAAACGGCCGAAGCCAGAAAAGAAACGAAAGTAGAGGCTGCCATGAAGACTGCAGATGATAAAAAATTTTTTTTTTTTTTAATCAAAACAGTAAAAGAAATTTTACCCCAAGTAAAAGTCAAAACAAAAAGAACCATTCTCAACTTCCAGTTCACGTACAGCAGAATAACCTCCCCACTTAAAATAAACTCCCTCTTAATTAATTAATTAACTCCTTAATTAATTAATATTCCAATTTAAACAATAATTACTTGATTATAATATTTAACTCACATTTTAACTAAATAAAATAATTAAGCAATAAATCTAATTTATCATGCATAATTATAATAACGAAGCATGCTTTAATAAACAACGTAAATAAAACATATAAATTTAACATGTAAATAACTGTTAAATCAAACTTGGCTCTGATACCACTGTAGGAATTTAGGGTCGTTTTGCTCTAAGCATACGCCGTAGCGGAATTTCAAAAATTTTAACGACCAATCTTGATAACAGTTATTTAACATGTAGTACTTGAAAGAGATTGACACTTACAATCGGAGCAATTCCAAATCCTTGTATTTCGATTCAGCAAACTTAATCTGCTGCTCCTCGATCTCCTCTTCTAGCTTCCTTGCAAAATCTTTCAACTCTTCTTCGTTGATCAACAAGTCATCAAGCTCGTCTCCCAATAGGTCCCAGTCCTCCGGATGCTCCATCATGCAATCATTACCTCGGTATGCACATAATTTCGTCTACCAACAAGAGTGCTAGGAAACTCTTTTAACAAAGTGGGCATATATATGTACATGTGAATAATATGGTGTGAAGTGTATTTATCTTCTACAATAGAAGATCAAACTGGAGGCAAAGTACGTTTGTAATGAGAAAAGGAGAAGAGCCAAACAAAACCAACCATTGTTTATGTTTGCGTAGTCTAGTACTGCTCCTACTCCCTTCCTATATTTATCCTCATCAAAGTTAATACCAAAAAATGCTAGTTGTTATGGATAATTATGAATGTAACAAGAGTTTATCTCTTTAGTAGTATCATATCATATGTTAGATACAATTCTAGTTAGACTCATTCTAGATAAGTTCTAAAGATACTCTCCAACATGTATATATATACTCCCCATGTATTTCAGTTGAATATACAGAAGAATACATTTTCTCCAAAATTATTCTTTAACACGTTATCAGCACGACTCTACCTAAACTTGAATCTTTACCTTCTCACCCTATTCATCCGTCCACTATACATATTTCCCGTCCAAAAATCAAGCAAATAAAACACACAACAATTCCGATTAATCTATTTGGCAACATTGGCAACGAGAATGATGAAGAATGATGATTATAATCTCTACGACTACCAGGGAGCACCTCTTTTTATTATTTTATTTTATTCTATATCAATAGCTTTTCTTACACTATGAATATATGCATAATGTACTCACATACCTAGATGGCTAGATCAATGTGATTTGAACGGCAATTACTACTATATATTATCACCCTTGCATGTTTTGTTATCAGGGAGGAAATTAACTCATGCTTCTTAAGGGGCGTAAGCCGATGATTAAACTTAATACTTTGACTCAAGATAAGAAGATTTAGTTTCTCGATTTCGATTGTTTCCTCTCTCTCAAATTATTTATTATTGTTAGGAGACAAATTTTTTTTTAAGATTCAAACTCGATCTTTTTCATATCTCTGCTACCTCCGATCAATTAATACATGAGGCCAACACAAGCAAACCGTGGATGATGATGGGATCTTTACAAGTTTTCCAATCCCATAAACTATCTTTATTATTAGTATTATTAATTTATAATATAATTAGCTTATTAAACCCTCGTGAATTGTTACTAATTTTTCTTGAATCTTTATTTTCTGTATTATAGCGTGCGTCCATCGTTGGATTTCGAATCCGAAGAAATCATTTGCGATATTTTGGTCCACGAGTCTATCAATACGTCCGGATCAACCATACAAGTCGGGAGTCCCAAGTCCCAACCGGTCGAGTAAAGATGCAAGCGGCCGATCAGTCCATGATGCTGATGATATGATGCAAACGGTTGATCGCGAATCGGCCGAGAGCTCTAAATAGAGACAAGCAATATATATAGGAGCCGAAGCGGCATGTGATGACAGAGAAATCACGATTATCTACTGGTCAGGCACTCGGGCTATATATATTATCGGATCGTGTGACAAGCAGCCGATCAATATGAATCTCTACCCAATCCAGATAAGATTTATTTTTACAAGGGCAAATTACGTCTACCTCCCTGTTAGATTAGCTTATTACATATCTTCCCTTGTTAGATGAACAATTACATATGTTCCCTCCTTAGATCAAATCAATTACATCGAGCCCCACGCTCTTGACTTTCCCCGAGTTAAGCCTCCGTCCAAAATCAGATTTTCTCAACAGCCAAACAAGCTTCCTTCGCACGTGCACGACACATGTGGACCTGCATGTAATTTTATAATCTAGTGAGGTAGTTAAATGTAATAATAATATAGCCGTTGGAGAAGAGTTACTAGCCGTTGGAATTGAATTTTTTGGCTATTTATACCCCTTAAATCTCTGTTTTTCCTACTCCATTTGCGTTTTTTCATCATCTTTCTCATATAGATTATCCTACACCATTGTAAATGAGTGATTTAAGTGGTCTACGTCCAGTTTGCAGGAATGAAAGATGTCGAAGGCGTACGTTGCTAGCTGTTGCTGATATGGGGAGATTTTACTGGAAATGTTCTATTCATGGATGGTCGGAATGGGCTAGTGAGCAAGAAAGTGTGCCAACGCAACGTCGGGGGGATATCATGGAACCTACACTTCTATCTGAATATGTTCCACGATTTGATCATGAAGAAGTAATGCAAGGAAGTGAAGGTGTGCAAACAAGAAGAAGTGAAGAAGCATCTGCTCCAAATAGGAAAAAGAAAGCCGGGCCATTTAGCAAAGCCACAACAAAAGATGACAAATATAGCATCATAAGGGCACTAGTGTGCTTAAATTTGCTGTTGTTGGCTATTTACCTTTGTGTGCAAATATGTAAATCATTCTAGTATAATGATAATAAAAGTCAGTTTCCATTCATGCATAAAACTAGAGAAGCAAATTACAGTAGTTCAAGGCATCAGAAGCCAATTAAGCTAGGAGTTATAATGTTTCACAAGACACAATGGTCTTCAAAAGATCCTAATAGTAAGAAGGCTTCACAATCCATAAAGTACTAAACCAACATGACAGTTTTATGACCAAAAGAACATGACAAAACACATCTAATACAGTCTAAGCCTTCTTATTGGCCTTACTGGCCCTAGCCCTTGTAGTTCTGCCTGCAACCTCACTAGTTGAAGCTTCCCCCTGACCCCTCTTCCTCTTCTTATTGTTCTGACAAGTAGAAGCATCCTACAACACACACACAACATGCTCACCATCAATTTACAGTCCAAAAAACCACAAACACACAATCATCAACATCATAACAGTAACAACAACATCACATACTAATCAGCATCACAAAATAATTCAATAATCATAGAATTATCATCATAAGAGAATCATCATCATCACAAACATGCAGTATAATCATCATCACAGAATTTCCAGAATTTACTTACATTATTTTTTGCAGCTTTTCCTCCAACTTGGCCTGCTTTTCCTTTTGTTCCAGCTTGGACTGCTTTCCTCCAGCTTTTGAGGCATTTTTAGCATTCTTGGGAGCTTTTGGTGGAGGTTTTGCAGCAGTTTCTGGTGCTGTATTCTTCTTTGGGCCCCTAGGTTTCTTGGTTTTCTTCTTTGGCTGAAACATAAACCATAAACCCTATGTAAGTAAATGTAAACAAGACAAGACAATAGAGAGACTATGAAAGGTTAAAAAGCTCACATTTTTTGGACAAGACACACGGTTATGCCCAATTCCTCCACAGTCACTACACTTTGGTGGTTTTCTCTGCAGGTGCAAGGGAACCTTGCTCTTTTTTGCCTCAGCTGGATGTCTAATCCTAACAACCTTTGGTCTGCCAATCTTTTTCTCAATGATTGGTGGAGAGCACTCTAAAGGTGTCAAATTTGTAGGCCATAACCTGTGGTCAGGGACTGGTTCAATGGTAATGTCATAGGCCCTTCTGTAAGCAGCTGTTGTGTGATTAGGACTGCAATATAGAGTAGCATCCTCCCTGTTATAACTGATGACTACCCATGCATGTCTGCATGGGATCCCTGTCAAATCCCACCTGTTACAGTTGCAGCTTCTAGTGTTCATGTTCACCACAAAAGTGAAGCTGTAATCCTCCACCTCATATATACCTCCACCTGACTCTGACCTCAAGTGCAAACTCCTGGACTGATCATGGTTTTCATTAAGTTTCTTCAAGGGCCTTGGCATCAAGACAGTAGAGCAAACATTTCCTTGTTGTCTCCTAACAGCCACCCTCTTCATAACTTGTTGCCTTAACATCTAGTGCACATATAAATAAAAATTAGGAATTAACACATTAATACATGACAAAAATTAAGAAGGTAAGGCACAAAATAGATTCATACCTCCATCATAGTGAGGAATGAGAATCCTCTAAGGGGATCAACCCATGAGTTGAAGCACTCACTCAAGTTGTTTGTAAAGTGATCCACATGAGGAGTGTCATCAAATGCATGCCTGGCCCAATGTCCTAAGGGTATATCCATAAGCCAATCATAAGCTGGCTCACTTGCTGCCCTTATCTTCTCCATTGCCTTGTTGAATCCATACTCTGTATAGGCTGTAGCTGCCTGCCAGAAGAACTTTCTGAGGAGGACACCTGACCATTTAAGCTTGAAGTTGTCGTAGATGTGTTTTGCACACTTTCTATTGACAACTGTGGGAGCCTTTTCCTCAATGACTGGCACCAAACCCTACAAGTAAATAACATTGTCAGCATTTGTATCATATAAGAAGAGGTAAGAGGCGGTTTTAAACATAAAGGTGAGAGTAGAAAGGACCTTTTGCCTATCTGCCATGAAATGCCAACGTGTATCTGCATCCCATGGTCCAACAAACTGCTCCAGACATTCCAAGAAGAATCCTCAGCTTTTCTTGAACTCACACTCAACCACTGCCCAAGCAAGGGGATAGATGCCACAGTTTGCATCAGTTCCAATCGCACTGAGCAATACACCCCCATACTTCCCCCTTAAATGAACCCCACATGAACAAGAAACAATACCATAAGTAAGTAAATGAACACATTTAAACTTAAGAAAAATTAGAAACTAAGGTACATATTTATACCTTAAATGACATCCATCGAAGAATAAAAAGGGAGAGCAGCCGGCTAGAAAGCCTTTCTTCAACCCTTCCAAGCCACAGAAAAATCTCTTGAATATTGGCAGCCTTTCAATAGGGGGGTCTGTTTGGAGTTCAACCACTGAGCCTGGATTGGTGTAAACAATCATTTGTCCATATTTTGGTGCCTTCTTGTATGCTTCTTCAGGGTTGCCTCCCAATACAAGCATGGCCTTTTCTCTTGCCCTCCAGACCCTCATATAAGGCACTTTTACTTTCAGTTTTTTATTCACCCAAAGCTCCAGTTTTTTTGCACTCAAATTTGGGTGTTCTTTGAGCTGCTCAATGAACTTCAGACTCAACCAGTTTGAGTCAGCCATCTTATGGTCCACATTCCTGACACACCTATGCAAGGCTTCATACTTCTTGATCATCACAGATATCTTATCTTCCAATGCACTAGCATGGAGTCTCCATGGACAACCCTGTAACAACACCAAGTAAGTATAAATGAAATTCAAACAAAGTAACAAAATAATCCAAAAAATGCAAGCTAACCACAAAATAGATTCATACCTGCTTCTTGGCAGCACAATGAACAGTGTATCTATCCTTTTCATTCTTAGCCCTCTTCATTGTGAACCCCTTCTTCAATACATACTCCTTTACCCTCAATCTCAGTTCATCCATATTACCATAAATCTGTCCCACCTTAAACTCCTTATCTGCACTCTCATAATTTTCATGAAACTCATCCCCAATGTATGTCCTTTGAGCAGCCAGATCATCATCTTCACTTGGATAGTCTACCTCACCAAGATCTTCAACTTCAGTCTCCACAGTAGGATTTTCAACATCCTCCACTTCATCATTTTCTGGTTTGTATTCTTCATCAGAATCTGAAGCTTCACAAGGCTTAAACCCAATCATTTGGTCCTCATCTTCATGCACATTAACCTTCTGAGGCTGGTCATTCTCCCAGTCAATAAATTTTTCTTCATCACTATCCTCGACATGGGCATGCTCCTCTTCCAAGTTTCACATCATGTTCAGAGTCTTCACTCTCATCAACCTCATCACCATGAAACTCATTATCATCTGAATCATCACCATCAGACCCATTATCATCAGATCCATCACCATCACCATCTCTACCAAACAACCTCCCCCCTGCCTCACCATCATCTTCACTGTCAACCCAATCCTCAACCACCACATCATCATTCTGATACTCACCTCCATCATTCTTAGACCCTGATGTTCCCTCATTGCCATTCTTCTCATCAAGAAAGCTCTTAGTCCAACTACAGTCCTTCAACAACTCATCAAATTCTGCTTCTAAATCTACATCATCCATGTTCAAGGGCATTTGGACATCTTTGTATGGTGTTGGTTTGATAGTAGGGTCTCGGATGTATACATCTTCCATCTCAAGTGGTGATGGAGTTTTGTATGGTGAGGCATCTTCCATCTCAAGTGGTGATGGAGTTTTGTATGGTGAGGCATCTTCCATAAGTGGTGATGGAGTTTTGTATGGTGAGGGGCTTTTGAGGTAATGATCAGATTGGCTCTCATGTGTTTGTTGTTGTGTAAGTGGTGGTCCATCATCCTCTGTGAGGTCAACTACTTCAACTGAGCTACTTGGAAATGTTTTTGATTTTGGATGTTTTGGAAATGGCTTATTACCCCTAGGCCTAAACACTCTGCTCCTCTTAGTAGGTGTAGGTTCTTTCAATTTTACTTCAAAAGGCAAATCAATATCAGGGTTGTGTTTAGTTTTCATCTCTACAGGAGCCTCAACTGCTAGGGGTTCAATAATACAGAGTTCACAATTAAGTTCAACTTCATTAAACTCTCTATTTTGCTCAAACATAAACTTAACAGACTGATCATCCAGAATTTCAATTCTTGTACAACCAACATGAGCAAATAGTTGAAAAGCAGGAGACCCATTGCCTGTTACTTCAATGTTTTCTAAAACCTTTGCATCTATATCAGCAAGTAGTTTTCTGTAAGAATACCTGGAAGGGTTGACATCAGTAATGGTGACATCCTCTTCACCATAATGAATTCGTATGCTGAAACGCCCGAAACGCCCCATTACTGTAAACACAAGCAAAACAGAAGCCAAAAGAAAAACGCAATCAGCTAATCCCGAAAAACCCTAGGTCGACTTTTTTGACAAAATTTCAACAATCGAACCAAACGAAATGCTAACCGATGATAATACGACTACAGAAAACACAAGAATTACTCAAAATTCAACTACATATAAGCAAAAGGAACAAACCTTCACACAGTTGCCGTTTCGCGAAATTCTGCTCCTCAAAGTTGTTGATACTGCTCAATAACCCATTACCGGATGGACATTGTTGTTTGTAATACGAAAATTGGCCGAAATTGGGATGTTTTTTGGAGTTGCAGAGTTGTCGAAAGTTTGGAGGGAAGAAGATGTCGGGAGTAGGGTTAATGAAGAATAGTAAATGGAGAGGAGTAAATGTGTTTTTCCCAAATATAGTCAAAATGGATTAAGACCGCGTTTGGTTTGCAAAAATAAACAAGGGCGGAATAAGCTGGTCAACGGGCTCGACTGAAAATGGGGCTACATGTAATTGTTAGACTAGCGAGGGAACTTTTGTGATTAGAGGCTCCTGTGAGGGAGGTAGATGTAATTTTCCTTTTTACAATGAAATTCTTAGTTTAATTTTCTAATTATTGTTCATTGCATTTGCATGTACATCGATATTACTACTCAACCATATATTTGCTATATCGTGGTGTATATGAGTTCACTGAGATTGATGCATGATTAGTTTAATTAATAGTCCCAAATACCTTAATGGTGTGCTTATGGTGAACTTGTTGTTTGTGATATATCGATGCTGGATAGTTGTCATATTGCATGATCTTGCATGTTTAGTGCTTATGGTATAAGACTAATGAAGTTGTCATGTTGTGTTAATCGATCAATATCATTCTCTACTTGATATGAAATTTCTTATAGGACTCCTTGTGTTTAATTAATACTACATGCCATTTTTCTAGACCTGTTTGTTGATGGAAGTGATATTAGCATTTTGTAATAATAGGTTAAGGAATTATGCACACAAGGTGTTTTATAATTTGTTTGATCTTCTTAACGTCACACCTTAGTTTGGTATGAATCACTTTTCATTATTGTGCGATTGTACCTGTTATAACTCAGAGTTAAATACCATGATTTACTGCACTCGAGTTGATTTGTGGCTATTATTGGTTTACTAATGAGTAAATCTCTATTTACTGATCTAATGCTTTGATGCCTGCTTGTGCTTAAATCATTGTAATTACTAGTAGATTTTGTTCATATATAGAGCACCGATATCATGTTAAATGTTTTTTGCTCAGTTTTCATATTATATTTGTTCTTGGACTTGAAGTTTGAACACTGTGTTGTTATGTGATTGAACTTGTTTGGTTTGATTGATTGAGACTAACACATTTTTTTTTTATTCGGTGGTGATGGACATATGTACGAGTTTCTCGAGTATGCGAGGTGGTTGATGAATTCCCAATCAGGATATGGAGGATTATTGCTCCAATTCTTACGGAAAAGCAAGACTCATGGTTAAGTTATATCAAAGATAAGTTGCAATTTATTTATTTATTTTCTATCAATTTGAATCTTTGATCTCTACTCCATGATATCTAACTATTTGGATTCAGTTTTAAAGTGATTGGATATACTTGAACCATCAAAAGGGTTGCAAGATACGCTATTGACAATTGTGTAAATTTGATCCATTTCTTAAAATGAGACATCAAATAAAGCTAGCACCTGAAGTTGCTTTGCATGTGTATATATCACAAAAGATGTGTATCTCTGGAGCTTTAGCCCAGCTTATGTCAAGTTGATTTGACAAATCAGACTCCTGAAATGATTGGACATACATTACGAATGGTTGTGACTTGTGATCATCTAAAAGATTTGACACCAACCATCATTGCTCATTTGGCAAATATGTACTTTATGTACAACGATGATTTTAAATGTACCTCATGTACATCAACGATCTTTTCAAATTGAGGCATCTGAATTGCTATTAGAGTTTATGCCAATAGCCATGATCACTGTATTATATCTCGAAAGAAAATGGTTGCTACTATGGACATTCCATGTACCATAAGTGATTTGAAAATATTATAGTGTTAATATGCACTTCATGTGATGAAGATAATATTTGTGATTAGCCCCTGGATTGCATCACTATGCGTAAACAATATTGCGAAGGCATGAAATATGATGCCATGATGTGTGCACATCATAAACAATTGATGAGGCTACTTGAATATTGAGCATCTCTTATAAATGAAAATTCTTGAGTATCATATTCTCAAAATGAAAGAAAGATGACACACATATACTCTCGATATTGAGAAAGGAATTCACATAGTTATTATATTGGTTGATATCAAATTTATCCAATCTCCATTCCCTGAAGTGAATGTGAGTTTTTAGATTTATACATGGTGCAACAAGTAATTCACCAGTATGATTGATGCTATTTTCACCTCAAGTGACACTACAAGATATACCGATGGTTCCGTCGCTAAAATCGGCCGATCGGTCGCTAATATCGCTAGCGACCGATCGGTGTTTTTAGCGACGGATAAATTCGTCGTCGCTAAATCGTTGGTCGCTAGCGAATTAGCGACCGATGAGTAATCCGTCGCGAATTTGCGATGGATTAACGACGGATTAGCAACGGAAAATAAGGTTGACTTTTAGCAACCGATGACTTATCCGTCGCTAAAGTCACCGGACTTTTAGCGACGGATGAGTCTCATCGGTTGCTAAATATTAGCAACGGATGGGCCTTATCCGTCGCTAAAAGTCCGGGACTTTTAGCGACGATAAGCCTTATCCGTCGCTAAAAGTCCGGGACTTTTAGCGACGGATAAGCCTTATCCGTCGCTGTATATAGCGACGGATGAGCCCATCGGTTGCTAATATTTTTTTTTTTTTTTTTTTTAATTTTTTAGATATAATAATGAGACTCAAAATCAAATGCAACCTGTTTAGTTAAGCAACATGTTACAGAAATTTTATAGACCAAATAAACCAAAAAATAATTCAAAAAAATCATAATAAATGTACCAAAACCCTCCATACATATAATAATAATCATACGTACACAATACTAATCCAAAATAATATCATAGTGTACATAGTATTCATGTAGAAAATAGTAAATAGAGTCGAAAAGGATAGGGGATCATGGAGAGGTAGGTGGGGAAGGTGGATCCATCCCCAGCTTCGCATACAGCTGAGCAAACATATTATCATATTGAGCCTGCTTCGCAGCTAGCCTCTTCACCTCCTCATCCCTCTCCTACAACTGAAGTAAGAGGGCCTGCTCTCGAGCGGAAGCTGCTGCTGCTGCTGAAGATGATGAAGATGTACTGGCACGGGAACGACGAGTCGGCCTCGAGTCCAATTCAGGGACGGCTGCTGCACTCCCAAGTCCCAAGCGACGGCCCTTCTCGTCTGGAGGATTCACCTCGAGGAAAATGGCATTCATTTCCTCAACAGTGAGATCCTGATCACGAATCCTGTCCTCGTAGGCCGTCTGAAATTATAAATCAAGAGTATAAGGTGTTAGTTATGTTGTTAATTAGTTATGAAATCATCAGTATTTAATAAACACATGTATTGTAGATACTTACCGCAATTGTTTTGGCCTCGTCACACAACCACTGTCCGTCCTTGGCCTTCTGAGATCTCGAGAACAGGGTGAATAGGAGACTCTCCTTATCCTTCAACTGAATGACACATGAAAGCATCATATACTTAGTTTGAAAGTTCGAAATGCAAGTAAATAACAAGTATAAGAATGATGAATTCACAAAGTTAATATACTTACCTTCTGCCTCACATGTGCTGTAGCGATCGACTCAGAGCCAAAACGGTGTGTCACCAGGGTACGTGTCCCATCATTCGGCTGCTTCTTCCGGTTCTCAGTGTTCTGGTCAGCCTGCGCCTGGACTCTCGCGTCAACCCAATATACCTTCCACGCCTCCCAAATTGCATCTCCGGGCCAATCACTGGTACGTGGACGGTCTTCTTTCCACATTTTCTTCAGGCTATGAACCATGCACTTGTAAAGGGCACTACCGAGAGAGTTGAAGCTCCACCAGAGATCCATCAGCAATGCTTTCGGAAGGAAGAATTCTTTCTACACAATTACAAATAAACATCGAAACACATACGTTGGTGAATACTTAAAAAACATTCAAGTATAACAAGGGGAGCTAACATGTATCAAATATATAACAAGGGAAAACAACATCTATTCAGGTATATCGGGTTGTTAACAGTCATCTACAAACAAATAAGGACGCCGCCTACCCATCATGCATGAACGGTCTACACGTAATGGATGCCGCCTATCCATTCTAGTTCTAAACGCGGTCAAGCATATAATGGGTGCCGCCTACCCATACATAAATATGCGGTCCGACATATAAGAGGGCGCCGCCTACCCTCGCATGCATAGCGGTCGAATGCAATGTAAAAACATGGTATTTAAACATGCATATATTAACTCACCCTCAGCTCCTCGAAGAGCTCTCCCTTAATTTGGTCCGGGATGCAATGCCACTGGCTGCCACCCTCTTGCGGTGGGACCATTCTGTTCCGTATTATCGAACTGAGTACTTTAGCAGCGTGCTCCCCATACAACCTGTGAAGAACAGGTAAGTCAATAGTGACAAGGTTAGTTCGGTATATATATATTAAAAGTTCGTAAATCAGTTAATGCCTAATACTTACTTCTCTCCATTGGGGTAAAGGACAGGGCGACCATTCCACATAAGACCATCTTCCGGCCTTTGAAAGGGACAACCGTCGTCTGGAACGTGGGCCCACGGGTCGTGGAGGGAGGAATGAGGAGTCGATCCCCTGCTCGACCCAGGTGGAGTCCCTAAAACAGTAGGGGAGCCCTGATCGGTGTCCGATCCGTCGGTATAATCCCTCTGGGACTGCGGGGTCATGTATCGTGGCCTCCTGGGTCGTGGCATCTGCAATACAAAGATCCGTGTTAGTACATACACAATTGAATATAAAACATGTACAATCAGAGATATAGCAAGGAACGACACTAGACATTCGGGTGGTCACGCCAGTAGGACTCCCAAACATCATGAAGGGCACTCGGCATCCACTCTTTGGGCGGAACTCCCAAAAGCCAGTTGGCTTTCCAAACCTCAAATAAGGGAATCCTCAGTGTACGTTCTGACATATTTTCATTATAATAAAAACTTGCAATACACTATAATTACCTATATTTATCTATATTTTCATTATATTTATACATTTTCCATTATAATAACTAATTACAATACACTATAATTACTCATATTTCCATTATAATTATACTTATGCAATTTTCAAATCTAATTAGTATATCCCAAACAAACTACACTAATTGAACAAAACTAACTACATAGATAATCCCAAACATAATCGAACCAAATTCAAATCCCAAACATAATAAAATCCAATTCAAATCTCAAACATAATCGAACCCACTACATCCCAAACATCCCAATTGAACAATACTAACATCAAAACTAGCTAATAAACCATAAAACACTTCAAAATTGAAAAAATACCAAATTTACAAAAGTTAGATTTCGAGATTAGTACCTTTAATTGCGGAATAAATAGAACAACCCACTTCAAATTGAATGTCTCACTACGTTCCTTGTTGAATTGGCTTCGATTTGACACCAAGATTGGAAGAAATGATGGAGTATAATGGAAGATTGGAATTTGAGAGAAGAAGGGACAAGAAGAGGAGAAGAGGAGAAGAAAAACGTTAATGGAGTTCTGGCCGTGTTCTGCCGGTCATATTGATTTTTAGCGACGGATGACGGCATCCGTCGCTAATCAGCGACCGATCGGTCGCTGCTTAGCGACGGATGCCGTCATCCGTCGCTAAATTTAAATGCCGTCATCCGTCAACGAATTTTTTTTTATCTTGGTCAACGTTTAGCGACGGATGACTCATCCGTCACTAAATAGTGACGGATAATGTCCCTCGGTCGCTAAACGTAGCGACCGATGATTCATCCGTCGCTAAATTTAAAAGCCGAATTTTTTTTTCTATCTTGGTCAACGTTTAGCGACGGATGAGTCATCCGTCGCTAAATAGCGACGGATAATGTCCATCCGTCGCTAAATGTAGCGACCGATGATTCATCCGTCGCTAAATAGCGACGGATGAGTCATCGGTTGCAAAAAAATCACGCTCTAATACGAATTAAGTCCATCGGTCGCTAGTGGCTATTTATCCGTCGCAAATTGACCGATCGGTCGCTAATATTAGCGACGGATCGATCGGTCGCTGATGGTGGTTGCTGATTTCTGTTTTTCTTGTAGTGTGAAAGAGAAATCCATGAGTATACTGATTTCAATATTCCTAAAGTTTGAAAGTATCCACTCATTCCAATATTCGTGTGAGAATAATTAAAGGTTCCAGGGGAGTAATCGTTGTGAAGAGCACAATAAATTACTTGGAAAAATTGTGCCAAGAAGATCACAAATTAGACCCACTTCCTGAAGAAGTTGGATATTGTCTTGCCAATATGTCATAGACAATGACTCGTATAATGTCACATCATTATGGCCAAATTGAAACATATTTTGTGTATGAGCATTGTATTGAAATTAACCATTTGTAAATTGGAGCAAACTATAAGTTTGGCATGCATGCACAAGCGACTATATCGCATATAAAGACATGAAAAATGACATAGATGTGACAAATATGTCCATCTGGGTACAAAATTACCCGTTTATGAGAAACTTAAAGTTTCCTTGTGTGAAATGTGCTGAAATCTTTCTCGTATTGTAATAATATTATCTGAATGGCAAGACATAATATCGAGATTAAGCATGCTAATGGAGATCAAAATGAGCAATGTTGCACTCATGCATTTATGAGAATGAATATATGTGGCTAGACGTCCACTAAATAATTTGAGAATTGAGTATATTACTCAAATAATTTGATATCTTATTTAGGGTAAATTTATGTTTCAGCACATCGAAAATCCAACTGCTAGAGTTATACACTCTCATATGCATCTCCTGAAGAGAACTCATACATGAAGCCGATTAGATACGAGTATGAGTATATTATTATTTAAGCTGGGCATGATCAATATCCTTATGAGCCCCAATAATACTAATCATTGAATTAGTTTTTCCCAGCTTAGGGGAGGGAGAACATGACAAGCTGATCAAAACAAATTCATCATATGCATTGATCCCCACATATTTGAAAGTTCATACTTGAACTAAATTATAAAATGCATTCTTCAGCTTCATGTATCATTTCAAGATTTCAATCATGAAATTCTATGATTTGACTGTGGATACCGGGCTACAGATTGGTTATAGATATAACATGAGTTGAGAATCGATATCTTGCCAATTGTAATTAATGCACCTGAAGTGCAATATGTATGTTGAGAATGGTTCCAGTATGACAAATAGAATGGCAAGATAATGCAGTTGGTACTCTAGAAGAGTAAAGAAGGCACATCTTAGTGATGCCACAATAGAATTGATATTTTATTTATAAATAGATGGCTTATATGAATGGAAAAGGTACCTCCATATAATATATTCAGATATCTATGATCATTACTGAATCAAACAAGAATGATTTGATTATTATTAAAAAGCTATACCGGTATACATGGAACCGAGATAAGCATATGCATATTTTCAATGGATGTATACTATTGTACATGTAAAGGGGATTTACATGTAAATCCATTTGATGTCGACACAATGATGATAGAAAATGAGCTCATGGACTTGATGTCCATTTTATTGATGAATTCGAAATTTCCTACGGTACCGTTGCATTATCAAGTCAAATTTCATGTGCATCTATATACTAAGTCATGCATCATTCATATTATTGTTACATCATCTATGCTAGTTTTTAAGTTTCATAATGCATGCATACATATTATTTATCATATGATCTTACTCTAAAGTGACCACCTTTGATTATTTGTGGTGCACACGAATTGTCATTTAATTGACACATTAAAATTTCTATATATATGATCTATGATGATCATTATCAATTGAGAACTCGTCCTAGATGAGACTAGAGTTGTCATGTTATAAAACATGAATATATGATGTTCAATATCAATTGAGAACTCGTCCTAGAAGAGACTAGAGTTATCATGACATGAATATTCATTGAATTGACAATGAAATTTATATGTTCCAAGAACAATTATGAGAGATAATAATTTTACTCTCTACTGGAAATTAGTCCCGGAAGGACAAGTGGATAGAAATATCATGTTGGCAAACATGAATCAATCGATGAGAAAAGTTCTTGAAGAACTCAATTTTGATACTATTGAATCTCTATACTTATCTATCCATACATGGCATCACAAAATTGATAAGTATATTGAGTGTATTCACTATCAAGGGAAACAAGAGAATTATGAATAATATTCTCGAGATTCCTACAAATATTATTGCCTAGGAAATGTAAACTCAACCTAAAGTTTGAGTATGGCAAATTATGAATAACCATACATGAAGTTTGGTTATGTTATGAAAGAGATAAATGTTTTATTTGACCTCCTGAAGAAGGTATATGAATGAAGATGATGATCAAGCAACAGTGAGAATATTGCGCATCATACAAGTTGCTACACTCTTTTTCCCTCCGACTAGGTTTTTTATCCCAATGGGTTTTTCCTAGCAAGGTTTTTAACGAGGTAGCATTATTAGCGTATATATGTGTATAACTATCTCCAAATCTCCATGGTGATAATATATTTGCAAAAGGGAAGTATTATATACCCTTGTTTGCTATTTTACAAATATGACAGAGATATATGAATATTGAACTCATTTCAATATTACGAGATTGTTATGTTGAATTGTCCAAGTGACATATTTTGTTGGATCAACATAAAATACACATTGAAGAAATCAATGCTTCTAGTGTTCAAGAAGTTTTCACATGGAGTCAAAGCACATACCATTGAAGTTTTCAACTATGGGCTACAAGATGAAGGTTCCATCCAAGTACACCATATTCACTCTATTGAAGATTTTGCATACTTGTTCAACATCATCAGTTCGGCGATTCATCGAGAAGATTGCACTATGAAGATTCAAAGATTTGAAGTGATGTTACAATCAAGGGAGACGGATACGCACTGCACTCTTTTTCCCTTGACTAAGTTTTTATCCCACTGGATTTTTCTTAGCAAGGTTTTTAACGAGGCAGTACTCTCACAAGCGTATTCGAGATCTTCAACTCATGTTTCATTCAAGGGGAGTGTTAAGGATAATTATGAATGTAACAAGAGTTTATCTCTTTAGTAGTATCATATGTTAGATACAACTCTAGTTAGACTCATTCTAGATAAGTTCTAAAGATACTCTCCAATATGTATATATATACTCCCCATGTATTTCAGTTGAATATACAGAAGAATACATTTTCTCCAAAATTATTCTTTAACACTAGTACCTATGTTGAATGCAAAAAATTAAACAAAACAAAGGGAGGTTGAATTAAGTGGAGTGCCCATGCACGTCTCCACCCCTTATTCAACTAACCATGGCCCTGGGCCTTTAGCTCATTCCTTTTCGGTCCAACTATTGTCTGTTCTAGTCCATTACATATTCTTGTCCAAATCCAATTTGATCCAATTTCAACACTCATATTTTAATTGTTCAAATCTAATTTGAACTAATTAAATCATTCACATATTATAATAAATAATATTAATCTAATTAATATTTATTTATTTAATAATAAATAATATTAATCTAATTAATATCTCTTCATTAACAATCCCAATTTGGTAGAGTAGTAATCATGTAGTGTGACCCGTAGGGCCTTATATATTAATCATTAATCCAATTATGTTCACGGTGAAACTCCTAGACGGTTTACCGGACAACATTAATATATAAGGACATTTGTAAGGATATACAAATCACCTTTAGTGTAAGGTTGATATTGTCCTTTCATTCGCGAATACTCGAATAAGTCTGGAACTTGATATCGTGTCTGTTCCAATACCTTATTCATTTCTTTCTCATTCTTGTTAGTTGATCCTCGATCATATTCAAACACTATTTTGAATATATCGTAATGCATTGGCCAATGACTAACGATCAACCTAACTATGAGATGCAGAGTAATCTCTCCAATGTCTATTGCGAGGAATGAATTCTATCTTGGTTCAACTACTACTCCCATGCGCTTCATAATATATCTAACGCATGTCGTATCTACCCCATGTGGAGTGCAAGCATTGGTCATGGTCAAGATATAATATTCCACACATGTAGTCAGTATTGACCTCAAGTCGAAGGACTACTAAATCAACTTACACACCGATATTTCCACAGACACTTTAATAAAATTAAACAAACGGTTTCTCGGTGGGTCAGTCAACATCCTCTAAGGTGTTTCATGCATCCATCATGAATGACCAAGTCATTCGTAGTTGTGAGAGTCACTACATTCCTCTAAGAATATGATGCAGATCGCATGTCAATCTTTAACGTGCGTCATTGATATCCCAAATCTCAATGACCTCGACTGGGACTATTTTAGGACTTACGTTCTGTCATCCAAGTTCTCACACACTTGGTGATAACGTATAGTCCATGGGAACATCTTATAGAATTATCTTAAAACAACCAAATAGATAATTCAAAGATGCGAAGCCAATTAACTATATATTATAATTAATACAAACTGGTTATGATCTAAGTACATATCATCCCACAAATGGTTGTCTCTAGTACATACATACTTTCAACGCGGAGCGCGCAGGTCTAACCTGCGCATTCCGCGCGCAGGGAAGGGATGGGGTTACAAACATCCCCGATTGTTCCAATTGTCCCAATTATAAGTTTTTTGATTTTCTGGTAATTACAGGTTTGAACCTATAATTCAAAATTTTGAAAATTTTGGATTTAATATTATATTTGTAATATAATTTGGACTATTTTGTAATTAGTATTAACCAAAGGGTTTATGAATTAATTTAGCACTTATTGTAAAAAGACTCCCGCGCTCTTAAATTTAAAGTAGTATCAACCTCATTACTGAAAAGTAATAAGTCCTTGCTGAGAAAGTTTTTAGACACGAAAAAGCTTTAAAGACTATTCACCCCCCCCCCCCCCGGCCAGTCTTTACTTGTTGTCTAAAGGGACCAACATGCCACCTCTTCGTCTAGGTTTGGGGAGGGGGTTGAAGGGTAATTTATTATTCGATGGTCTGTTTACTATTGTCGCTGAGAATTTGCTTTGATTTGATTCGATATGGTTATATAACTGATATATTCATACTCGTACACTCAACACTTTTGCATTGTTGCATTGCACGTTTACTTTTCCTTAGACTATTGTTAACTTTGTTGCATGCATTCATGTTTAAATTTTCTAGAAGTCAATTTGTCAAGTCTTAAAAACTTGCATTAAGTTAATTTAATGTAGTGAACTCTTTTCCATGCTTTATTTGATTTGTATTTAGTTTGAAATCCGCATGGATTAACTTCTATTGGTACCTCCACGGATTCACAATGCTTTAAGTAAACCAATAGGGAAAAGAAAAAAATAAAAAAACAAATCGAAAAAAAAAAGAAAAAAATCAAAAAAATATATATTTAAATAAGACCCGCAAAAGTCTAAGGGGTCCAGCAGCTTGTTTGTTATGTCTTTTGCCTTTCATTTTGTCTAAGGTTGTTTAAGTATTTTTCTATTGTATTTGTTATGTGCTCCGACTACCCTCATCCCGCCATTCGGGAAGTAGTCTTTTGTTTGAGTTTTGGTGAATAGAGTAAGTCCTATGATTATGTGAGTTGTCCTTAATAATCGTCAATGATTTGGGTCAAGATTAGAGATGTATCAAGGACTATTTTATTTAGCTTAGTGCATGTGTGTGAGAATCTATATGTATCAATAGGGGGCGCATTTCAACCTATTTACTTGTCGTGTTTAGTATGGACTTAGTTCATAGGTGATTAGCTTAGCTTAGTAGAATGTTTTCAAGCTTGGCAAAACGATTTCTTTTGTGTCTTATTTGTTTGCATTAGTGATTTCATATAGTTAGTTGCATTTGCATTGTTTCTTTATTTTGTTTGCTTGAGGACAAGCAAAGAGGCGGTTTAATTTGGAGATTTGATGAAGATAAATTAGTACCCGTCATCAAGTCTCTATTTCAACCTTTTATTGTTCTTTTACTTTATATTTTAGTAAGAATTAGTTACTTTTGATATGGTTTGTGTCACAGGGTTCCTGGATGCACGTTGGTGAAAATAGCATAAAATAGGCTTATTTTGGTGCAATTTGTGCTTATTTTGGAGTCTTGACTTTTTTATGGAGTAACCGGAAGTTCCCGAGGTCCGAGAAGTGCAAAATTGGCTTTTGGAGGAGTTTCGAACAATTGGAAACAATAAACGTTCGGCAAAAATCTCTGGAGCACATTCGCTACACGCCAGAATCGCCCGCGCCCCACCAGGATGCCCCCGCGGCCCCCGAGGCCCATTCGCCGGTCAACCAACTGCGCGATTCAGATTCTAGATTTTGTATTTAAACTCGTTTTTCAGTCTTTTGATTAGGTTTAATCATTAGTTTGCAGCCTAGCACGAACCCTAGAGAGAAGATACACTTTGGAGGCAACCCTTAGCCTCCTTTCTCTCGATTTTCATCATTGAATTTGCTACCGGTGCTAGATTTCATTGCTTTGTTTGGATTCAACATTGGATTGCAATTGTTCAACCGTACATTGAGTATTTTCGTATCAATCTCTATTTCTTTTCCAGGTTTACTATGTTTTCTATTGCTATGGTTATGATTATGAATATGCATGTTGTTATATTCGTTATGAGTAGCTAATCGGTATGTGTTGATGGTAGGATGTACGTTGTATTAGCATGGATTATGATTATGTTAGCATGAGGTTATGAAAATGATGCGTATATGTATGTTTATGGGCTGAGTTATATAGAGTTTATGGTTTGCTCACACCAAAACCTTCGAATTAGGATAGTGACAGGATCCTAGGTCAATTAAAGACTATAAACAATCGCTTGCTAATATATCTTCGAATTGGACAGTGACAGCATCCATGTTCGATTAAGGGCGATTACATAGTCATAACTACATGTATGTAATGCTGGAAATTTAGTATGGGTTGAGTAGCTCCATGTATGTTTGAGATTTCTCAGTAATAGTGCCTCGTAATGCCTTCAATGATATTGTATGATTCATTATGCATGTTATTGATGATACATGTCTACAAACGGTGTGACTATCTACGCCTATCACTTGCTAACATATGGATAAATCATGCTAATATGCCTACTACATACTATCAACCGCTTAGATCTCTATATTGAATCTCGTTGGTATTTATCTCTATAGTTTATTATTAGTGTTAATTAGTTTAAACCACAAACTATTTCCAACAATTAGTTATTGATTGTTTAAGTAGATAGTAAATTAGGAACAACTTAGTTAAATCCCTAGAGACCGACACTCGAGTTAGCTTGCCATTACACTAAGTTCTGTGTGATTTAGAGTTAGCTTGGCTTGAATATAAATTTATTTGGTGAGTGCTCAACGATCGTTCATCAGAAGGTGATGTGATTGGAAATAAACTTTGGATGTGCAGGGACTGCCTTGTCTTAAGAATGTTCTTTTGGTTGATAACTTGAATTCAAACCTAATTAGTATCAGTCAACTTTGTGATGATGAAATGAAGGTTTGTATTATGAAAAATGATTGATATGTGTGTGACGCTAATGATGTGTGTATCTTAGCAAGCCAAAGATCGGAGAACAATTGTTATGTTGTTAGCTCTAAACAAACTGTTATGAGCAATGTTGATGTCACAGTTACCCCAACATCAACTGAGACATCGACCACAATAATAAATGATTGTCATTATGTGTCTAATGTGTTTGATGCAGAGATCCTTCATGAGTCTTCTCAAGTTAGAAAACGTACTGTTAGGAGAAAACTGTGTCTGATTGCTAAATATATTCCTAAAACTGTTGATGTTACTCTTGAAGATCTACATTGGGTTCAAGCTATGCAAAGAGAACTAAGCAATTTCGTTATTAACAATGTTTGGACATTGGTGTCTAGACCAGTGAAGAAAGATGTTGTAAAACTTAAATGGATTTTCAAAAACAAGAGAGATGAAAATGGTGAAATAGTGATTAAGAAGGCTACTCTCTATGCTAGAGATTAGTCTTTCTTTATTTGAAGAATACAATGACAATGTGAAATTAGTGCCTTCAAATCATATTGACAGTTTCATATTCTTGCTTTGCATTGCTTGTCACTATGGTATAAATCTGTATCAATTAGACATGCTTGGAGGAATGGTTCATGGTCAGTATACATGAAATGTCAAGCTATATGTTGAACAACCTTCAGATTTTATTAATCCTCATAAACCTTATTATGTGTTTCAAATTGATAAGTACATCTATGGTTTTCATTAATCTTTTGCAGGTGAATTTGACAGATTAATTCAATACTTACAGCAAGAGGGATTCAAAAGATCTGAACTTGATGGAAACTTATTTTATCTAAAAAACAATTGTTTGATTTTAGTACTTCCTCCGGAAACTTAATAGTTTTACACTTTGTTTTTGTTGACTTTTTTATGTTCGGTTTGACCTCAAATTAATCATAATTGATTATGAAAAAATTAATTTTAAATGTTATATTATACAAATATAAGAAGTATACTTTCATAATATAATTTTTTAAACTATCTTTTCGTAACGAGTTATTATTAATTTGAGGTCAAATCGGGCATCGAAAAGTCAACAAAAATAAAGTGTAAAACTATTAAGTTTCCGGAGGAAGTAGTACATTTCTTTGATGATGACTTGGTTTTTGGTTCTACTAATTATCTTATGGAGGAAAGATTTAGAGAAGCCATGACGAAGATCTTTTAGGTGAGAAGTGCAGGAAGACTAAACAATTATCTTGGTGTACATGTTGCACATTAGAAAGAGGGATTTTTTTTGTCTCAAAGACGGGTACTAATTTGCCGTCATCAGGTATTTCAACTACTTTCGTTTCCACACTGTCAACATCCTCGACATAATTCTTGCGCTTATCACGCGCAGCTCTCCGTTTCTACTAGATCATGTAACAGATATATCAATTATGAGGTTTCTATCTACTCGCAATACACTAACATAAACTATTTAAGCATTATATACTCAAAATTCTGTCAGTAAAGTAAACAGATGAAGCTGTACTAACCATCGCTTTTGGATTTACGTCGTCGTCTGCGTGATCCAAGCGTAAAACTCGTCATCTTCGTCCGCAACAATTTTGTGGTTTTGGAAATTTTTTCTGTGAGTTCATCAACAGTATTCCCAATAAACAAAGAGAATTCTTGTCTTTGAGTTCATCGGTCACAATCTCGATGTTGTTCTCTATCCCCAACCGTTGGATGAAGCCGAGCCGAGTGCTTGTTTTAGCCGAGATAAATATCAAAATTAACTCATTCTAACCAATTGCCATTATGGAGTATTACTTCATTATAGAAGCTAAAGATGGGCAATATAGTCATTTCAACGACTTAATGATAGTCTACCCATTTGGACCGAGTCAATTACCGTTTTTTGGATGAAATTTTCGCCTTAGGTACCGGCCCGATTGTTGCCCATTTATTAAATTAACAGATAAATATAGAAAGACTTGTAAATTTCGGGTACCCAAATACCCGAAACCAAGTACTCGAATTATACGAGTATTTGTTTGGTACCCGAATTATTACCAAAAACTCGAAACCCGAACCCGTGCCTAGCCCTAACGATACATAAACTAAAAAAAATTCATAATACCTCACTCACCATATTTTTCACATTGTTTATTTAAATAATAACCAGTCACACTTAGAAATTGTTATTTTCGTCTGAACAGAACTAAAATGAATTGAACAGAACAAAACTGAATTTATTTGCAGTACTTCCTCCGTTCCTGTTAAAGTTTCTCATTTGTTTTTGTTGACTTTTTTTAGTCTCTGTTTGACTCCAAATTAATTCTAAATCGTACTGAGAAATCAATATTTGAACATATATTGTGAAAGTGCAAATATTATATTTTAATAAAATAATTTTTGAAATTACTTTTTCAATATGAATTATGATTAATTCGGAATCATACAGAGACTAAAAAAATCAACAAAAGTAAATGAGAAGCTTTAAGAGGAAGTATAAAATACAACTAATCAGTTTTGAACATTAGTGAAGAGAATTAAACTAAATTGAATGAAAGAGTAAGAACTCGACTTAATGAATAGAATTGAACTGAATTGAAATTAATAAATTGTTTATTCATACTTATTAACTTTTGTGCATACATGCGAAGTAGGAAGTTTGTTGTGGTTTCCACTTTGCTACAGCGTGCTGCATAACATCATGGACCCATTTCCTTCTTTTTTATTATTATTTTGAGTCTTCTCTCACTTTATTATGTACTAGGAATCGCGTTAGCGTGTGAAGCGTAATCTTCTGAAATATTATTGTTCTATTAAATAATATATGAAATAAATGGAGTGAATATATAATCTTCACATAATGACTTCAAACGTAATAAAAAAATAACTAATTGAGTAATTAAACTTAATATAAATGGTGTGCTATAAATGTATATAGTTTTTGTAGTTATGCAATTCATAGTTTTAAATTGAACTATATTAGATATACGAAAAGTATTCTTCCGATAAGTTAAGAATCATCAGATACATCTCTAGACTTTGGAAACATTCAACTTCAAAATCTGCAATGCATCTTTTTCGCATGTTAATTGGTATTCTTCATCAGTTGAATATATTGTCAAGTGCTTCATATAAACTATTCTAGTTTCATAATATAATGTTTTTAGTTATTTTTATCGTATGATTTAAGAATAATTTAAGGTCAAAATGACCATCGAAAAAGTCAACAAAATCAAGTGTTACATTTGTTATTGGACGGGAGAAGTATGTCTTTTTTTATAAGAACATATCATGGTTATTTTTAAAATTAAGTATAATACGTCATACAACTTTATGTTAAACAATAAAAATTTAAGAAGAAATAAATAAAAAAGAAAAACATTACGTCAATAAGATTTGAACCCAACACCTTCAACTAAAATAATGATACAAATAATAGAGAAAAATCACGCCAACACGATTCGAACCAAACACCTTCAATAAAAATAATAATAAAAATAATGGAGAAAAATCACGCCAACAAGATTCGAATCCTACATCTTTTAATTAACTAATGACACATGTACGCACCAGATCGAAATTGGATAAACAAGATCAACGGATTAAAATTGATTGGTAGGTCAATCAATTGGGTAAATCAACCGGCTTATTATATTACTTTAACAAACAGCTTTGTGGGTTTCCTCAATACCTCACGGTCCACCTGTCATGCTGTTTAATATTTTTTTACTTCCTTTGTCCCGTTTTATTTTCTCTCTCTCTTCACTCTCCTTTTCTTCCTCTCGTTTCCTTACGTCAGTTATGTGCCTTGCCTTTTTTTTTACTTTCTCTATTATTATTATTTTTTTTTATCTTTTTCTACTTTTCAGTTCGGTGTCAAAGGGGCTCTATTCTGTTCGTCTGAACAGAACTAATTAAACTGAATTAATTTGAACTGAACTGAACTGATCTGAACTGAATGGATCTGAACTGAAATTATTTGTAGTACAAAATACCATTAGGCAAATCTGAACTGAACTTAATGCATCTGAACTGATCTGAACTGAACTGAACTTAAAATAATCAATTTTCAGACGAAAAAAACATAATTTTATTTGCCATGAACATTACTTTGTTAAACTATTTTAACCAACAATAATTTTCTTAAAAGTCTTACACAAGTTTTAATCATTTACATTATTATTATTTTTTAAATGACAAATATTACAACTACTCTTATAGAGGCTACAGTAATGCTATACAAACTTACTAAACCACCTTATTTCTCCACACCTAAACCAACCTTATAACTCCGCCACCGTTGTGGATCGAACCCGACACCTTTCCTTCACTATCTCAACTCCTTACCGCTTCACCACCTCTACTTCATTAATCATTTAGATTAATGAGGTACTCCATTACACAAGTTTTAACCATGTGCTATATTAATGAAGCCCACAAGTTTAATTACATTTGAGCGTAGATTTAACTTCAAATTAATTCTAATTTATATTGAAAATAAAAATTTATATTATAAAATTATAAATATTATAGTTTCATAATATAAAATTTTAAATTATTTTTATTATATGATTTGAAATAATTTTAGGTTAAAACGACTCCCAATAAATTTTTATCCATTTTACTTTTTGAGTCAGTCAGAATTACTTTGTGGGTGTTCGGAATAGTTTCATGTATCCAAATTATCACTTAATTTAGCGAGAATAGATTTTTAGAATTTTCAACAACTTATAACTTGACATATATTTTTAATTTTTTAAAAATTAAACAGGATAAACTGAATTATAGCTGAAGTATAAGAAGTTGAGTTCGAGTTCCGTATTACATTTTATTTTGAATTTTTTAAAACGATTTAATGAATAATGATTGGATGAAATTTTATTAGATGAATGTGAGATTGTAATGTTAATGATAAATATTAGGGGTGTGCATAACAACCGAAACCGAAAAACCGATCCGAGAAACCGATCCAAACCAATCCGATCCGTTAGGTTCGGATCGGATTTCGGATCACTAATTTTAACAATTTCGGATTTCGGATTGGATCGGATTAAAATCCGCGGATTATCGGATTAATCCGATCCGATCAATACCATGTATATATTTTGTTTTTATATTTATATTACCTACGATATATAGTGTATATATTACTAATTGGGTTTTATTGGGCTGCCCCAGCAGTTTAAGGCCCATTGCCTTTTTCATTTTATCCCAAATTCCCAACACCTATCGAGCTATTCTCCCTATGCTCTACGGATCGGATGGCAACATCATTATCATCGTCATTCACTCATTCTTCTTCACCTATGTTCTTCTCTTTCTTCAATTCTGCTTCACCATAGAGATTATCAACAACAAACTCAGTCAACAAGCCTGTCGTTTTGTGGCAGCAGTAGTCAAACTTTCGTCCCCAGATCAACTCCTACGACTAAAATTTAACCTAGATAATCGACAATCTTTCAGATCTCGTTTGGCCTACTCTCGTCTTCCATTTCATGAAGATGAGTCTACTGTTGGTTGCTTTGCTATGGTTAGGGTTTCTGGATATGGAGGAGGAGATGGATGTTGTGGCGGAGGAGTTGGAGCCTGGTCTCAGTTTGATATCGGGTTCAATGCTCTGTTAGTATTTGAGTTGTTCTGCGTTCTTCTGTCTAGTTCAGTTTGATTTCGGATTATTCAAATTAATCCGAATCCGATCCGATTATTTTCGGTTAATCCAAAACCGATCCGAAATTTCGGATCGAATTTCGGATCGATCAAAAGCTGCAATTTCGGATCGGATCAATCCGAAGTTCGGATCGGATTTGATCCGATCCGATCCATGCACAACCCTAATAAATATCATATAAAAATAAGGGGAATTTGCTTATGATACCCCTGTTAGTGCTTTTGATTACATCTAGCCCCTCCTTAGTAAGAAGTTTGTATCCACTACTTGTTAGATAATATTAATTACATTTGGATCCACGAACTTGACTTTTTGCGAACTTATTCATTGAAAGTACTCTTTTACCCTTGGTCAATTATCGGATTTTTTGGTTGACCAAACAATTTGAATTTTTGTTTATTACACTTTTAACCCAAATATTTTCATTTTTACAAAATTTACACTTTACACTATTTATTTAAAAACGAACCGACATAATATTATAATATTTCAAAATGGTCTAAAAAATTATTTAAAAACAAACCCTACAAAAATTATATTTTAACATAAGTCCTAAATTATTAAAAACTTAAAAAAAAAAAAAAAAAAGCAAAAGATTTGGAGCTGCTACAGCTCCAAATCGTAGCTGTTTGCAGCTCCAATTTGGAGCTGTGATACAGCTCCAAATTCGGAGCTGTAAACAGCTCCGATTCTGGAGCTTTACAACTCCGATTTGGGGCCGTAAAGCTCCAGAATCGGAATTGTAGAAGAAGATGAGGGGAAAGTAAAAAAAAGATATAGAAAAATAAAAAGAAAAGAAAATGAGTTAAGGCCATGTTTGATTGCCCATAAAATGAATAATGCCTTATTTCTTGGTCAACAAAAAAATGGACTCGTGGATCTGGATGTAATTCTGGGACTAAGGGGGTTGTAGATGCAAAGTGATGTCCAAAAAGATGGGTAGCATATGATATTTACCCTAAAATAACGATTATTTAAGAAATGGTACCAATCTGTATAAACTAAGCAATAAAAATAAACGAAGCAACATGAAAGTGCAATTAAAAATAAGTTGGAAACTAATTTTTGGTATGATACTTGGTGCCATAATAAAGTGTTGAAGGATTACACTACTGCTACGACTAGCAATAGACTGCCTGTTAATAGTTTTATTACAAGGAAATGCTGGGATATTCAAAAACTTGAAACTCTCCTACCTTCTGAAATTGTCAAAGAAATTTTGGGTATTCCAATTCCGTCCGTTCCTTGTAATGATACTATAATATGGAAATCTAGTCCTAGTGGTTTGTTTTCCATAAAACATGCTTATAATAATTTTCTCATGAATAAGACTTTAAGTTCTGATTTACATTGGCCTTGGAAAAAGGTCTGGAATTTAAAATTTTTACATAGAATAAAGTTTTTTTGTTTGGCTTTGTGATTCTTGATAAGATGCCTACTGCAAATTTTTTATGCAAAATCAATGTGATTGATACTGATATCTGTTCTTTGTGTAATTCTGAAGTTGAAACTTCTGAGCATATGTTCTTTAGGTGTTCTCTTTTCCATGATATTCGTGCCTCAATGCTGCAGTGTTTCAATAATCCTGTGCCCGCTAGTTTTGTTGATCTTATTTTCAACTGTGCTTTGAATGAGACTGAGCAGTAAAAATTTATAATCTTTACTTGGTTAGTTTGGAATACTAGGAATGAATGCTTATTGGCACATAAACCTTTTGTGACTGAAAATTTTAAAAGAAAGTTCCAATAATATTTGTTGGACTATGATGTCGCATTTCCTCAAAATTTACCTAGGATTACTTCTACTGTTTACTGTAAATGGCAGCCACCCCCTTTAGATTTTTTCTGTCTGAATATTGACGGTTCTGTTGATCTTCAAACCGGTCATGCGGGGGCTGGAGCAGTAGTACGTAACGGGCAAGGAAAATTTATTATTGCAGGAGCTCAGTATCTGGGAAGTACTGACGTCCTAACTGCTGAGTTTTATGCTTTAAAATTAGGTCTTTCTCTTTGTAGGAGACTTGGGTGCAAAAAAGTTGTTATACAATCGGACTCACAAACGTTAATTGCTTCTCTTAACAGGGCACAAGCAACAACATTCCACCATCAAATCCTACTGGAGGAATCACTTAGGCAGATGGAGCAATTTGAAGAAACACAATATCTTTTTGTATATCGGGAATGCAATGATACAACGGACAAATTAGCTAATGAAGGAAGATTGCAGACTTTTGGAAGATCACCACCTTTTGCTACTAGCTCTTTTGTTTTTATTTGGGACACTTGCCCTACGTGGCTTGCTTCTTTTGTATATTCGGACTTAGTATCTACTTTTACAAGGTATGTAACTAATGACGATGACGTTGATCCATGATCAATATAAAGGTGACTGGACCGTGCGGTATTGCCGCGTGCGGTAGCTAAGAATAAACCAGCTTTGTGTGCAATATTTTATTTGTTTTCTTTTTTTTTCTTTTCATTTACTTATGTCATTTTATTTGTTTTCTACTTTCTTTCATTCACTTATCTCATTAATTATCTCACTTTCTCATTCATTTAAATTTGAATGGGTTTTGTATCTTACTAATTTGAATGGCAAGTGTTTTTCCATTTTTACATAAAAAAAATTCATTAATAGCTCGAAAACGTTATAAGAATTAGAAACTATTTTTTCCGTCTGAACAAAACTGAACAGTATTGAATTGAACCAATCATAATTGAAACTGAATTTATTTGGTATATAATACAACTAAACAAATTTATACGGAATCAAATTGAATTAATATAGACAAAATTGAAATTTATAAGTTTTGAAGCCAAGAGGAACCAATAATGTAACCATCCATACCGCCAAAATACGGGAAAATGACATTTTTTATTCCAACGTTTGAGGGGTCCGGCATATGTAGTTCCATGTTTGTTTCTGTTGGCAAATTTAGTCCCAAAGTTTTATTTGTTTGACAAATTTGGTCATTTTCCACAAATTTGGACTTTGACTGCTGATGTGGCAACGAAGTCAACGGGTCAACGCCGCCACATCAACTGATGATGTCATTATGACATCATAATTATTAATTTTTATTTTTTAAAAATAAACAGAAAAAATCCAAAATAAAAAAATGAAAAGAAAAGGAAGAAAAATGGATGGAAGAAAAAATAAATAATGGATGGTGGATGGTGATTTTGCGGGATGGTGGATTTTTTTTTTCTTTTCTAAAACGTGGTGGATTGTTATTAAAAATAAAAAAGGAATGGTGGATCGATATAAAAAAATTGGGTTCCATTTTTATTTTTTCTTCCAGCCAATTGAAAAGATCAATTTTTGAATAACGATCCACCATTTTTGAGTAACGATCCACCATCCATAGAATCACCATTCACCATTCCTTTATTATTTTTTCTTCCAGCCATTTTTCTTTTGGATTTTTCAGTTTATTTAAAAAAAATTAAAATTAATAATTTATGACGTCATCAGTTGATGTGGCGGCGTTGACCAATTGACTCCGTCGCCACATCAACAGTCAAAGTCCAAATTTGTGAAAAAGGACCAAATTTGCTAAAGAAATGAAACTTCGGAACTACATTTGCCAAGAAGAGCAAACATGGGACTGCATATGCCATACCCTTCCAACTTTTAGGACAAAAAATGCCATTTTCCCCGAAAATACAAACAACAAAGAAGAGAAAAGAAGAAGCAAGACATACGAGTATTAGTTTTGATTTGATAGTCAAAGTGAATACATGAATTTGTACTCATGTTTGGGTTCTAATAAGAAGTTTTTTTTGCTGTTAAAAGAAAAACAATACATGACTTTTTTTTTTTTTAATAATTACGAGTTTTGAGAAAAATAAAAAAAAATTGACCCGTGCATATATCCTGTCTTTTCATTATAATTTATCCCTTTGAATTTTTCAGTCAACTTTATTCGACTTTACTATAAATTTTAATGATAAAATATTTAATAAAATTATATTATAATAATTTAGGGTCTATAGCTTTATGATATAATTTTGTTAGGTATTTTATATTTAAAGTTTAAAAATATTTTATAGTTAAAGTCAAAACATGTTAACCAAAAAGTATCAAAGAGAGTAACTTACACTGGACAAAGTTGAAACGGTATACTAGGTTTCTCGATTACAATTTAGTACTTTATGTATACTCACGCAAGTAAGTCTCCTAACTTCTTTTGTTTCAAATATCTATAAAAATAGAAGTTACTCCTGTGAAAAGTTTGTCGAGCAGATGGTAAGATATAGAAAAAAAAAAAATTGAAACGGCAAATTTTTTATTAATTAAAGAGCATAAGAAATGCTCGAAAACAACTACAACTGAAATACACAGAGACAGACCTCCGGAACACCATCATATTCGAATTTAAGCAAACCACAACCAATTACTACCTCCAATTTACAACCTTTAAACCAACTAACCCAAACCATAATCACAGCACCTCATCCCAAAATCGATCCAAATATCGGCCACTAAGGAATCACAAAGCCTTAACCGACCTCTCAACAATAAAGCCGAATTAACATCAGAATAGGGACCAAAACCAAGAGCCATACATCACAATCACCGAACCAACATCGCATGTACCTGTAAAGACAATTCGAAATTTCGGGACCCAAGTCCTTTCTAAATAATGAATAAAAAAAGAGAAATGTTACGCCAACTGGATTTGAACCCAGGACCTTTCTACATAATGAATAAGAAAAAACAGAAAAAATATTACGCCAACGGGATTCGAACCACAACTATACTTACGATTGACATATGTACGCACCAGATTGAAGTTGAGTAAACGGATTAGATTCAAATTAAAATTAAATTTAACCGATTTAGTAACTTTTCCAATTTCCTCACTATTTGGTTATATACTACTACCTCCGTTTCATTAAGAACTTTCTAAAGGAACTATTCATCGCGATCTTTGACCACGTACGTATAACTCCTAAATTACATTAGAGAAAAATATAATAAAATTATATTATGAAATTAAATGGAGTATATTTTTATAACTGTTGGTCCCTTTAAACAACAAGAAAAGACTAGAGGGGGGGGGGTGAATAGTCTTTTCAAAATTTCGTCGTTTAAAACTTTCCAAGCAAGTGCTTATTACTTTTCAGTAATGAGTTTGCTGATACTTAACTTTCTCAGCAAGCGTAAGTTACTTTTCAGTAGCTAGGTTTGCTGATACTTAAAATCAGAGAGCGAAAGTCTTTGATACAATAAGTGCTCTTTCAGTACATAAAGGTTTCAGCAAGTGATGTGAGTGACTGTGTACAGACAGATATGATTTGCTGAAAACTAAGTACAATAAGTAAATCACACAAACACTTTTATAGTGGTATCTGAGAGTGGCGTAATCTCTCAACTAATCCACTTTGTCCTTTCTAGGACTGAATCCACTAAGATATGATTGAGGTTCCTTACAACTCTTATCTAAAGCGATTCAAACAGAAATCAAAGCACACTTGCTTCGTCTCCAACCTAATCTAGAGAACGTAACCTTGTTCTCCACCAAACTTGGTACTTCTAATCAGCAAAACTATGCTCGATTAAGTTCCCCCTGAATATCATGCCTGAAAGGGTGTATTTTCAGTTAGAGAGTTTTGGGGTGAGATAACTTAATTATAACTTATTCAGTTACAACAAGTAATCTAAGAAACAAAACTTTGAATACTTTGCAGTAAACAAGTTTGAATGTTTCTGGTGTCAAGACTTGTTCTTGTTTAAAAGAAAGAAAGAACACTTAACTAATATCTTAGTCGTGTAAATTCTACTTCTTCACAAGTAGCTTTCTCAAGCTTTTAAGTCTTGGAACGGATCAATGGCAGTATAGAGAGTTTGAAGGTATGTGAGTTTAAGCACAAGTGAGAGTTTGATCACGTTGTTGACACACTTCAACTCTATGCCGGATGACCTCTATTTATAGTGAAAATAAGGAGCCGTTTGAATTTTAAATTCCAAGGCTTTTGATCCTTAAGATGTCACTATCTTGCTTTTGTACTTTCAGCAGCGTCCTTGTTTGTCTTCTAGTCTTCATGTTCTTCGCGTGCAAACTTTGCATTTAATGCTCATTTGAATAGAATTCAAACAGTAACATTGGAGCGCAAAAATAAGTACTTTCAGCAAGAGGTCACATATGTTCCATCAGCAAGTGGTCAGTCTCAGTTTCAGCAAGCACAACCTACTCTGTCTTTCAGATTTTCACTTATGCAATGCTGTTCCTGAAGTTTCCATTTTCTGAGCAACATGTGCCTTTGTAGATACCAGTCTTCAGAAATCTCTTGTCTACAGATCTTCGAATTCTTCAAGTCTTTAGATCTTCAATAATCTTCAAGATTCTGAGCGGTTTCTAAATGCTTCAATAGTTTGTTTGTAAAAACAAAGTACACCGTCAGCAACTGCTTCAATAGGTTATTTTCTTTTCAGAAAATAAGATACATCATAAGCGGTAAAAACCAACCTATCTAGCACCTAATCTAAGTCTTCAGCAAACGTTCCTCTTTTACAATGTCCTTAAAATTCTAAATTCCTATGGACCTTAAGAGTACTATTTACTGGACTTTCCTTAATTTAGCATGGTTAATTGCTCATCAAAATTACAAGTTTCCTAACAAATTTCCCCCTTTTTGATGTTAGCAATCCATGGCTAAATTAATTGTTACCCTTTTAGAGGTTTCTGATGTGGAATAAATCAGTTGATTAATGCAAGCATACTTGAATAGTTTAAACAGTAAGCATAAGTAAATTGCATAATCAAAAACCAATAAGAGTCAAAAGCTTCATTGCTGATAGTTATCTTTCAGAAGTTTACATGAAATAGCAGAGATAACTTAAACAGAATCAGCAAACAAAAACTTTAACAAAAACTATTACAGAGAGTTAAGCTCTTCCAGAAGATTTTCTCAAAATCTCTCTTACACTCTTCTCAGCAAGTGCAGTAAATTCAACACAGTCCTTTTCGTAGTTTTCCAGAAGCCTACGGACTTGTAGTTGAAGAATTCTTGCATTTTTGCAGGCGGTATGATGGTGATTTTCAGCATTCATTTCCATGTAGTTAGTCACCCACAAATGCATGCCCCAATTGCTGGCATGGAGAAGCTGTGTATCTGAAATGCTTTTCGGATGAATCTTTCTTAGCCAGAGAAGATCTTCTTCTTGATCCTTAGCAGTGAAATAGAAGTACTCATAAGGAATCAATCCAAGTCTCTTCTTTGTTTTCTTTGTTACTGGGTCAGAGTAGTAAGCAATGCCAGGTGGTTTGATCAGATTTGGTTCTTGTCTATAAGTCTTACCAATGGCGATTCTTCTTACTGAGACCTCAAGATTCAACCATCTCCCAGCAATATTTCTTGGAAGGGATTCTTCCCTTTGATTTATTTCGACTTTGAGTTCAATCCATTTGAACATTTGATTCAAAATGGCTGTAGGAAAGAACTCATTTACCAGCAAGTCTTCCAGCTTTAAGATCAAGCAACCATGAATGTTTCTGATTACATTCTGAGTGGTTTCTTCATTGCTGGTCTTTGTGTATTCGATGCCGGAGCCAATAGCAATGCTGGCCAGCCTCTTTTCTTCTGTCTTTGCCTTCTTCTTCTTGTCTTAGCATTGTCTTGATCTCTTGCTGAAGAGTCAGACGAGAAATGCTTTGAGTGGCCAGACGGAGTCAAGGCTGTTAAGGTCTAGCTCTTATGGCTTGAGCTATTGTTTGATTGTCATCATCTTCATCATCTTCATTCAGATTGTGATGATTTTCAGTATGGAAAAAATCTTGAGTTTCAGCAACGGTTTTTCTCTTTTTGGTACTTGCTGAATTCAACTCAGATTCTGCTTGCCTTTTTGAACTTTGCTCTCTTTCAGCAAGAGGTTCTAAGGGAAATGACTCATCAACAGCAGGAGGGGTTTGGTTTCTTTTTCTGGTATTCTTCTTTCCCCCCTTAGACATGGATTGCAACATCGGAGTGATGTGCAGAGAATAGAACTCATTGCAATTTTCAGCAAGAGTGCTTAAACTATTATACTTCATGATGATTTGTTGCTGATCAGAAGTCATTTTTGACAATTCTTTTTGAATGCTCATCATGTTCTCTTCATGTCTTTTCTCTGTTGCGGCCTTCTCATCCATGAAAGTCTGAGCCTTCACGAGAGCGTTCTTTGCTAGCTTAAGAGCTTGACTTACATCTTCTTCATAGCTCTTGTGATAAAGACTGATGTCTTTCTGAGCTATTGTTAAAGTTGTAGTGCGTCTCAGCATTGTAGCCAATATTTTTCCAAAGTCAAGTGGGCACTCAGCAAGCAATGCCTCATCTTCAGCTTTGCAAGCATCATGGACTTTCTTCAGTGCCAAAATTCTAGGAGTAAACTCCTCAACTCTTGGGAACGGCACTAGATGTGGTGTCAAGGAATGAACTTTAGTTCGGAAGCAAACTGATCATCCTGTAATAGCAATTCGGCTCTTAAGGAATCATCTTTATCAGTGATGTAATCAGGAGGAGGAATCTGAACGACTTTGGGGTCTCGCTTGGATTGTTCATCCTCATTTTCTGACAAGTAGTCGTCATCCTCAGATTCATCAAGTTCAGCAACTTTAGAACCTAAATCAGCAGCTTCACTTCCTTTTTGTTGAGTGGTTGCTGATGGCAACACTTCAGACTCAACAACTGGAGTTTCACCAGTAGTTAGTTTTAATTGAGTAGTTGCTGAAGGCAACGTTTGAGACTCAACGACTGGAGTTTCGCTAGTAGTTAGTTTTCATTGAGATTGGGACTCAATTACTGGAGTTTCGCCAGTAGTAAATGGAAGGGAGGGGACTTCCTTTGATCTTACTCCTGAAGATTGACCAATTTCTAGATCCTGCGTATGCCTTGCATGGATCAAGAGACTGTTCTGGAGAGCGCGTTGGTAATCTTCATCTTGTTCATCATCATCATCAAGGTTTTCTTCAGTAACCTTGGCATCAGAAACTGGACTTTTGCCGTTTTTCAAGGCAGCCCTTTTTCTGGCATATTCTTCTTCAGTATCAGCACCTTGCACAGGTGCTTGATTTTCAGCAGCAGCAGGAGGAGGTTGAGATTCTTGCTGAGGTTGTTGTTGTTCAGCTTGCTGATTTTCGGGTTGAGCATTTTCAACAACTGTCAACTTTAATCCTCCAGCATCAGGACTTGGACCTTGATTGTCATCATCATCTTCTTTCTTGTCCTTGGAATCTTTCCCTTCATCATCACTTGGATCAGTGGGAATGTTCTCATCTTCTTCTTCTTCATCATCATCGGTCAGAATTACTAGCTCAACGTGCTTATATAAAGCAACACTTGTCACTTCCTCTTCCTCATTGATTTTGTGGGGATCAGCCACCACAGGTACAAATGAACCTTTGAGCATCACAGCTTGTTCGGATGGAGAGGCACTCTTGTATTTTGCCTTCATATTCTCTCTGATTTGAGCAATCAGATTCGAGCTCATTTGCTGAGAATATGTCATTTCTTCAGGAAGGATGGAGTGGACAAATGTTTCGAGCCTCAGCAGAGAAGATCTCTTTTTCTCGTTTGAAAGATGAAGGTGAAGATCAGAGAAGTCCATTCGCCTATATCTTTGCCAGTTGCTGACGGACTTAGCAACTTGAGACAAAGTAGTCATTTTGAAGTTCAAGTACAGTTCCTCAGAACTTACTTGATGATCTTCTGTGATGAGTACCACTTCAGTGGTCTCCTTTTGAGCCTGAAAAAGAATATTATTTAGATCAGGATTGGTTTGGAAAATTGTTTTAGAGTTCATATCTGAAACATGAATTACCTGCTGAGAGTCAGCAAGCTCATGTTGTACAATTTCCATTCCTTGAGGAGCTTGAATAACATCCTCCATTTGTTCATCCTGAAATAAATTTGAGTTAGATACAAGTACTAAGCTGTCAAACTTAGTTTAATACCAAAAACATTAACTACCTGCTGAGCAGGGAGTGTTGGTTCTGGTGCAGAGGCTTCAGCAACCATCTGACTTGCATCTTGAGAAGTCTGTAGATATAACATAATATTAGCAAAAGAATAAGTTTCAGAAATTGAAGTTTTACTGATGGTTGAATTAACTACCTGCTGAAGAAGGACAGGTTGTGGCTCAGTCCTCTCAGCATTAACAGTTTCTTCAGCTTCTTGGACTGCTTCTTCAGCAGACTTCTTGTCTTGCTCTATTTGAGAAAGCTGTGCGGTTTCAGCAATCTCCCTTGTCTCTGAAATGACAAGTTGAGCAGAAGCATCTTGACCCTTGAGCTCACTGCTTGTCATGAATACATCAATGGATTTGTTGGATGATTCTTCAATCTCCAACTCCATTTGTTGGCTTATAGCTTCTAGTACAAGCTGGACTTTGTCGATTGATGTCTTGGGTGAACTTGGGCCAGTATTCTCAGCATCACGAGATGCGTCGTTGAATAGTGCTTCTTGTGTTTCAGCAACTTCTGGAACTGGAACCATTGCTGTCTCAGCAATTGGTCCTTCAGCAAGCGGGGTTTCAGCAACTTGATGAGTTGCTTGTTCAGCAACCATCTTTTCAGCAGCATCAGCAAGTGCCGCTTTTTG
Organism: Plantago ovata; assembly: GCA_028274465.1. Taxonomy (NCBI): domain Eukaryota; kingdom Viridiplantae; phylum Streptophyta; class Magnoliopsida; order Lamiales; family Plantaginaceae; genus Plantago; species Plantago ovata. The sequence continues at coordinate 40,378,997 of CM051458.1, forward strand.
CAGATCAGCAGCAATGTCACTTGCTGGTTCCATAGTTTGATCGTCTAAATTATCTATAATTTAGATATCTGGGACTTGGGCAGGAATTTCATTTCCACTGCCTTGTGGTCTATTCTCAGTAGAAGTATCAACATTAAGTTGATTGTTGAAGGCTTCCGCAAACACTTCAACATTGCTGACATAGGTTTCAGTAATCACCTCAGCAACATCTACTGGCAAATGCATTTCAGCATTTGTCTGGGAATTGTCTGAGAGGTCTTGGACAGCAGGAACTGACTTGCGAGCCAGTGTTTCTTCCTTGTGTTGCTGGTCCGTTTCCTCTTAGGTACGGGGTTTGCTGATGACGCTGCAGTCTGAGTGTCATCATCAGCTTTCCTCTTTTTCTTGTTAGATTTCTCCGGTTCCCAGAGGCATCTATAGTTGCATTTTCAGCAACGGCTGTTGTACACGTACCTTGTTGATTATCTACAGCAGTTTCATTTGTGTTTACCACCACCAATAGCAGTTTCATCTCTAAGTTGCTGAGTGGTAACATCTGCAGCTGTTGTATACCTTTCTTGCTGGCTTGTGCTGACAACATTTGCAGCTGTTTTCTTCTTTGATTTCTTGCCAGCAGTCTTAGGTACATTCTGCTTGTAGAATGATCTTCTCACATTGCATACAAACTTTTTGATTGGCAATGGGTTTCTCAGCTGAATCCTGAAATGTTCAAGGATGTAGCATATCTTGATTCCATACATAACTGGAAAGGAAGGTGAGACCTTGTTGTCTTCTACCTTTACCTTAAACTTAGTAACACAATCAACAAGCCTGTTGAAAATGTACTTAGCCCAGTTAAGTTCCGTTTTATTTTCATGGATATGCATCAACAATGGCCATCTTCTCAGGCCTACTTGGTCAATTCCTCCAACTTGGGAGTCAAGAACTTTTATCAGTTGCAGAGTTACTAGACCAAGTGAGTGGAAAAGATGCTTCCTCTTAACGTGCTTTGTCCAAGTCACGGGAGCAATCTCGCCTTTCTTCATTTTTTCTCGTTTCTGACGTCACTGTAGAAAGCTTCAATTTCTTCTTCGTCAGTGGCAGTGACGTCATCTCAGTTCCAGTGGTTGGAATCTGAAATATCTCCGCTAAATCAGTCCATTTCAGGACGATTTGCGTGTTCTGAACTGTAGTAAAGATCACTTTTTCAGTGACTCTTTACTATCAGTAAGGGACTGGATTTCTGCATTGTTGTAGAATTCCATAGTATCTATCATGCTCACTTGCTTAGTGCGAGCAGATATAAGTTCATGAGGCCTTGCTGCTTGATAAACTCAAGCGCCTCTTCATTTCGTCGTCGAGTTCTTGTTCATAGAAGTACCTAATGTACTTCTCTTTTGCAAAACCTCCCCATTGCATCAACATCTCACACTTTGCAGTGTCAAGATATGACGGAGGCATAGGTTTTTCCGAGATTCGTCGTTTTTCAACACAACTTTCGTTGTGTTTGTAGCCGGAGG
>CM051458.1:40380595-40437831 GCA_028274465.1 Plantago ovata
GTGATCTACCCAATAAAAAAGTTCAAAAAATTCGGCAATAAACTCCATATAAAACATGCAAGACTATCCTAGGATGAATGTAGTGAATGCAACCTAAAAAATCTAAGAAAGGTAAACGTGCAAATGCAAATGCAGAAGGATAAAGCATGCGAGGTACTACTACTCATCCTACCAATACCAAGCTCCAAACTAACAACATCAGATCACTTAAATCCATCCCCCCTCATGAAATTAACGCTAGTCCCTAGCAGTAAGAAAATGAGGAAATAAGATGTGATACTAGTTACCCCATGGTTGGCCTCGGTCGGCTGAGTATGCTGCTTGTGGTTATTGGGCCTCCTTGTGAGCTTTATAGGGTGTCATCAGGTCTTCTGGTAAGTGCGGTAGTTCCACTTATAGGCTGGACAGGAACAACTCCTCTATTAGGATCATCATTGCCCGTATGGCCTTCATTGTCACTACTTTCACGCACATCCTCACTAGTAGAGTTGTAGTGGCAGGTAGAATTCTCAAGAGTAGCCGCCGCTGTTATGGAATCCTCCATCCTGGAGCCCTCCATAGGATGTGAACTGTTGAAGGGGAAAGGGCAGTGGTATCAGGACCTCCCCCTCCAACGTGTTACACCTCGAGAAGGTTTCAGTAAGCTGCTTGGACACTCAGAAGTCTTCTACCTTTTTCTCCAATTTTGTCCACATTCTCTACCGTGTATCCGACCGATGTCTATATGATGCTCACTTTAGAGGCAGGCAAGGGGCACCCCAACAAGGTGCTGGGTACCCATGTCATTACGTTTTGGAACCAAGCTAGCGCTTCGGAACCTTCGAGCAACTTCGGACTCAAGATCGAATCCGTCGCGCAAGACTGTCCCGGTGCCTTCCTGTTCACTCGAACTCTGCAGTCCTCGTGATGGAGTGCTGACATAATAGTGGTTTCTGCCTTCGGTGGTGCATGAATAGGCATAGGAGTCCTTACTCCAGGTGTACTCTAGCTCCTCCTCTTGGATAATCCACGACGTTGTTGCCAAACCCCTTGGCTCGAACGCACATCTTGCGAGATCACCTTCCTTGACATGGTTCTTCACAGCGATCATACGGGAATGCTCCTTCCCTTGGTATGGTACCTACAAACAGCTGTTAGCACCTCGAATGACTCAAAACTGACTCAAATACACTAGTGTAAAATGAAACACACAAGTGATAAAATCAACAATCGAACTCCCCAAACCGCAATGTCTAGCCTAGCTTCTTCATCATGCAACATATCAACGTAACTACTACATGCAATACATCATCATGCTCTTACTAGACAACCAATATCCTTGATAACAAGGCTCAATTCATACCATAGCAGCGCAAAAATTCTACCAGCATAAATCCTCATTCTCAACGATTAAGCATTCTATCGTCAAATCCACCAACATTACACCAATAAACATATCCATATGCTAGAAATCAAAGATAAAGAACATAATACATAACAAGATATATCATCTAATAGCAAAATACCCAAATCAACAATTTAAGCAAAATTGAGCATGCAATTGATAGTAAATAACATGTCTAATCATATAAACAACATACCCATGCATCAAACAAGCATAAATGAAGCTCAAATTAGAAAACCCCCAAATTCGAAAATTAGGGTTCTTAAAGATGATACCTCAGATCTGCAAATCTAACGAATTAGGATGAAATCTGTTCGGATAGGATGATAATCATGTAATAGGCTTCGAATTAAGCTAAAGAACACTCAATTTGGTCAAGAAATGAAGAAGTTATGAAGATTAGAAGCAAAATCGCACTTTTCGGGTTTTTTGGGAGTAAGGATGAAGAAGGATGAAGAAAATAAGGTTTTGGGGTTCAAATCCGTTTTTGAAGATCTGGGGACGTGGGGCGGTTCGCCCCACGTGCGGGCGGTTCGCCCCGTGCTCCCCAATGCGGGAGACGGTCCGACGTCAGAAAATGCGGTTTTAATCCCCGAAACTGATTTTTTCAAAAAACCACTCGAAAAATCTCACTCAAACAAAAGCACATACGACACACACATGAACAAATTCGCATATGAGAAGCAATAGTTCAAGAATGAATGCATGCAGAAAAGCAGTAAAAAAGCGATAAAAAATTCCGGGTTGCCTCCCGGATAGCGTCATTGTTTAAAGTCTTTGACTCGACTCCTGCCTGCGCCTATCTCCTCTTTTTGCGGTACTAGACTTCCCCTTCATTGATCTCCTCTCCATGCCACGACCTGTGAATAAGAAAGAATATAGGCTGCAAGACCACAGTAGTGAGTAGTATATCTGGCGGTTCCGGTGGATCAGGTATGGCTTGCAATACGTGTCGCTTGCCTTCCACTTCGATGGTGCAAGTTCTTTGGTAGATGTCCATCACGGAGCGTAGCTTGGTCAAGAATGTTTGCCCTAAGAGTATGACATCCCCCGTCCCAGGTGCAGATGCGGCATAACTACGAAATTGGTGTATATAGATGCTTCACCAATCTTGACCAACACATTTTTCACAACGCCTCGGTCTCATAAAGGATCCATCCGCAGTTGTACAATAGCCCTTTGCTCAGATAGTTTCCCAATGTTGCCTTTTTCAAACACATTCAAAGGAATTATGTTTGAGTAGGATCCCGTATCTAATGTGGCACGGACATCTTCAAGCTCACCAATCCCTACCTTTACATCGAAACTTTAGGGAGTGGTTCGGGATCCTCCGTTCCTCATCACTTGTGTCAGAACCTAGGCCCTTCTCTTCTTCCTCAGCCTGTAGAAGTTCTTCCTTCATGCAACACTCGCACCTAACAACCTTCTTGATGGTGACTCCGTCAGGTACATCACCAGCCAATGTAATGGCATTTGTCTTCACAGTGTTGCTAGGCAGTTTGCCTTGTTCCCTACTTGCTCCTCGGTCGATCAACTCTTGCATCTTTTGATGGGCAAGCCTAGTGCTTTTTCCAACCTATCGAGCCTTGCCCTAGTCTTCTCAGAATCTTCCTCATAACGTTTGAGAAAACTTTGTGTGTGATCAACCATCTTCTGCAAGTTTTCCATCAGTTGAGCCGACTTCGACTTCGGTGGCTCTTTCGGAGCGGGGTTTTCGCAGTGGTCATTACCATAGTTTAGCCTACTACGGTCTTGGTTAGGTCCATAAGTTTGGTTAGCCGGTGCATATCCTTGATTGTTACGGTATCCTCTTCTCCAAAATCCACCTCGAGGATTCCTACCGTCTTGTCCGTAGCTAACTTCTTGAGTACCAAACTCCGTAGCAAAGGCTTCTTCTTCGCCTCCTCGAGCCCAGTTGCCATCATCGTATGCCAGCTCCGATCTACACATATGAGCCCCATGCCCATAGTTCTTGCATATTCGGCATACTTCGTTCGAAACAGTTGTTCCGGTGGCGCTTTGAGGACTTGCTTCAATTCGTTGGTAAAGCACTCGAATTGATCCCCATTCCCCCTGTACATAGGGGCTTCTTGAGTCGGTGGAGCCTCAGGTCGACGTCTCCTAACCATTGCTCTTGGGTCCTTGAACTGCGAACCCTTAGCAAGCCTTTCGAAAACAGCCCAGACGGTTTCTGCGGTTTCCTCCCAAATATTGCCTCGGCATTGGAAATCCACCACTTGTTGGTTCTCGAAGGTTAGTCCATTGTAGAAGTGTTGGACTAGGTCAGAAAGTTCAAAACCATGGTGAGGACACTTGTTCGTGAGATCTTGGAACCTCTCGAATGCGGTGTAGATGGTCTCATCATAGTCCTGCTTGAATCCAGTGATTTGCGCCTTTAGCGCGGTAGTCAAGGTGTGAGGGAAGTATTTCTCCATGAAAGCTGAAAAAACCTTTTCCCAAGTGTCCAGTGAGCCGGCTGGTAGAGAACTAAGCCATGACTTGGCTCTGTCGCCAAGTCCCATAGCAAAAACCTTCATCCTCAACTCATTCGTTGTTATGTCAGCTCCGGGTCGTGGGAGTTGGTTGACGAAATCATCGATATCGTGCAAGTACCCATCACATCTTCCCTTGATAAGCCATAGAACCTCGGAAGTTGTTGGAATGCGTGGTTCTTGATCTCCAGATCTCGGGTTGCGGACGAAAGAACGATTGCCGGTCCCCTCATACGATCCTTGGTGGGTTGTACCCATGCCTTCAGTGGTCTAGCTTCTGCCATTCCGTCGATTTCCTTGAAGTGACTAAGTAGAGATTCAGAGAAATCGGTTTCCTCTATTTCCTCTAGTGCGCGCCTTTCAAGTAGTCGCCTTCTTTGGTGGTAGACTCTGTCGATCTCAGCAATTGAATCAGCAAGCGGTGTCCTGCAGAACGTGTATGCGGCATACACTATCTGTAACAGACTAGGAAAGGTGATTAGAAACAGACTAGGAAAGCAGTATAGAGAGAGATTAAAAAGGAAAACTAAAACTAAAAGAATTAGGAATCTAAGACTGTAAATATAAACAAATTAAACAGAAAAAAGGAGTATAGTCCCCGGCAACGGCGCCAATTTGATGAGACGTTGTCAAGGTCAATCAAATAAATTTGTATTTAGCCAAAGGCAATCCACAACTACAACGAAAACCGTAGTGTAGTAGCAGAATGACTCGAGTGTCGTTCTCTCAGGACTATAACTTGCTTTATCTATTTAACAAGAGAATATAAAACAGCAGACAGATAGCAATAGGGGGTTTCTAGCAGATAATGGAGATTGGTGATAGTATGGTCCTTCTTAGCATAATGGGTCGATAATCATGCATAAATTCCTCGGTCTTGCATAGAGATCTTTGAATCAATCTAGTGTCCTGTTGCAAGTATTAAGCACTACGAAGATAATCTGGTCTGACTAGTCAATCACGGTTGTCCTAATGTGTTCCGTAATTATTCAACACTACGAAGATAATTGGTCTGATGGTCGACTAGTGTCCAATTGTGCATAATGATCAATACAACATACGAGAATTTTGGTTACAACTGATCAACGAAATAAAGCAATGACACGGAGTATAATGCGCGATATAGCCATTAGCATGATTATCTTCCCTCGCTAAGAATTCACATACTACCACCAATGATAAGTTTAGCTACTCATAATATGCATGCAATCAACAGAAATCATAGAAGAAAACATATTGAAAGATAAATAAAATAAGTAGAATAAAACTGTAAGATACAAAGTTACCGAAGGTTGTCAATCTCCGGATGATTGTGGTCCTACGAGCTCCAAACTGCTATGAAAAAGTATCCCCTAAGCTATGGAACTCCCAGGACAGGCCCCGGGAAGTTCCTACCTAAAACTATAGAGAGAGGTGAGAAAGTAGGCTTGGAAAGATATGATTTTCGGAGAGAAAACTGAGCACTATATATAGGCCCCGAATAAAGTCTGGGGCGGTTCGCCGCAGGATGGGGCGGTTCGCCCCCCGTCTTTTTCGCGGAATTCCGCCTTTTTCGACGCGGATTTGGATTTCTTCACCTTTTCGGACTCGGTTTCAGACTTCTAGTGGCCTTCTAACCTCCAGATTCGGCCCCTAGACTTCAAATCCTATCCGGAAACCTTCAGATACTCCAAATAGGCTTCTGGAACACCAATTCCTTGTAAACTTCAATATAATTGCCCAGAAATCCCCGAATTTCAACCAAAACCTGTAAAATAAAATCTAAAGGGAAACGTGACACTATTCTAATAAAATGTACTAAAATATAGCTAAATTAACATAGAGGATAGCTAAAATAGGTTAAAAAGACTCGAATGAAAGTGTAAAATACACATTCATCATCTATTCATCAACTCGACGTTAGCAATGCATTTCTCCATGGCAATTTGCAGGAAACGGTTTATATGTATCAACCCATGGGGTTTCGTGATCCGACACACCCGGATGTTGTCTGCCTCTTACGGAAGTCATTATATGGCCTTAAACAGGCTCCTCGGGCGGTATCAGCGATTTGCTGACTTCGTCGCCACTCTTGGCTTCTCCAATAGTAAGTGTGATACTTCGTTGTTTGTCAACAACCGCGGGGCTGATACTGCTTATTTGCTTCTATATGTGGATGATATCATATTGACTGCCTCTTCGGATGTGCTTCGGCACTCGATTATGGCTAAGCTTAATTCGGAATTCGCAATGAAAGACTTAGGGCTCCTTAATGACTTTCTTGGCATTCGAGTCACTCGCCATAAGGCTGGCCTATTTCTTTCCCAGTCTCGGTATGCAGCTGAAATTCTTGAACGAGCTGGCATGAGCTCGTGTAACTCGACAGCTACTCCCGTTGACACAAAGCCAAAAGTTAGTGCCTCTATTGGGACTCCTTTTGCTGATCCTACGTTATATCGGAGTTTAGCTGGAGCGCTTCAGTATCTCACCTTCACTCGCCCTGATTTATCCTATGCGGTTCAACAGGTATGTCTTCACATGCATGATCCCCGCACTGAACATATGGAGGCTCTCAAGCGTATCTTACGCTATGTCCAAGGCACTCTGTCTCTTGGACTCCATCTCACTCCTTCCTCTCTTAATGATCTTGTGGCATATACTGATGCCGACTGGCCGGCTGCCCCGACACTCGCCGTTCTACCTCCGGTTATTGTGTTTTCTTGGGTGACAACCTGATCTCCTGGTCCGCCAAGCGTCAAGCAACATTGTCCCGCTCGAGTGCTGAGGCCGAGTATCGTGGCGTCGCTAATGTTGTGGCCGAGTCATGCTGGCTCCGGAATCTTCTCCTTGAGCTTCTGTGTCTGGTGCGCAAGGCTACGTTTGTCTACTGTGACAATGTCTCTGCAATTTATCTCACCGGCAATCCCGTCCAGCATCAGCGTACAAAGCACATCGAGTTAGATATACAGTTTGTTCGGGAAAGGTTGCCCGTGGTGAGGTTCGTGTTCATCATGTTCCCTCTCGTTATCAGATTGCGGATATTTTTACGAAGGGATTGCCTTTGGTCTTGTTGAAGACTTTCGTTCCAGTCTCAATGTTCGTCCGCCTCACGTTTCGACTGCGGGGGAGTGTTAGAACATAGGAGTTAAATAGGACAATGTAGAGATAGGAATGTATTAGGAATGTATTACGAATGTATATCTGTCCTAGAATATAGCCTAGAATAGTGGATTTCGTTGTATATATATATCCTTTGTGATTAATGAGAAGGCATCGATTCACATTCTTACACTTCTTACATGCCCGTGAATCCAAGGTGAGTAATTTGGAGATTGCAATGTTTCTTATTTCATCCATCAACTTTGTTGGTGGGCGCGGGATATTAGACCACTTTGATTTATAGTTCTTCTATAAACTAGATTGTTGCCTTCAGAATAACACCACTTTCTTAAAATAGAAGTTTTTTATTCTGGGAAGCTATTGTATTTGAAAGATTCGGTTCTTTGACCTCTCACTTTTGCCAAAGCTTGGCCTTGCTATACTAAACAATTGGGGTGACCATCTTGTTAACTATCTAGCTACTAGAGGAAGTGTCAGGTTGAAGATAAAGGTCTTGTTTGCAGTAAAACGTTAATTGGTGGCTAATTTAAGCGGTTAAAATCTGACAAAGATGTGTCAACATACGTAATAGTCCCATCAAACGATATGTGGTCTCAATATAAATTGGCAGAATTATATAACAATATAAAAGTGACATAACTGTAAATATAATCTATATCATGTATATTAATATAACATTTTAAATTGAAAAAAAAAAAAAACATCTATTATCTATTATCAACTATCAACGGGTAACTTAAAATTTGGCCATCGCCCAGAGGAGAAGCTCCAAAATCTGGGAATGAACACGCTACAGACCCCAATAAACGCCGGTGGGGGAGGAGGAAGAGAAGCAAGGATGGAGCTCAGAAGAAGCCCTTCTTCAGACCCGCTAAAGACGACACCAAACCATTGCTCCAAGATCCTATATTGAGATCCGACCCGATTGAAACTGAGGAAGCTGTGCTGCGACTGCCTCCCTTGCCAGATTTCTTTCGTTCCAAATTCAATGCCGGTAAGTGATTGAATGTTTGTTTGGGTTTTATAGCTGGAATTCGCTGTAATTTATTTCCGACTTGATATATCACAATTTTCCACTTGTAGAATGGCTATCGCACCGCAGGTGAAGCCACAGAGGCGGAAGCACGGATCGATCAGTGAAAAAGCCCAATCGATCAGATACATTAACTTCGTCGACATCATTGAAGAACGGAAGAACCCTAAATCCCCAAATTTCATCCACCACATTGAGCACAATCAGGGGCGAAGTATTTTTTTTTTAGTGTTGGCATTCTGGGTGGACTTTGATGTTGCTGATTGTTGAAGTTTGGAATTGCTTTGCTGTTGCTAATTGTTGCGGTTGTTGTTGCTGATTGACAGAAGCAATCAACTTTGATTCGCTTCTTGCAATCAACTCAGAAAATTGACAAAAGCAAAATTGGGGGAAACAGGAAACTTTGATTAGATTCTTGCAAAAATCCACAGACGCCAAAATCAGGTAAAATCACTTCATCAAAATTCCTTTTTCTCTTATGTGTTTCTGTTGTACTAGTTGGTGTTACTGGCTCTGTTTTATTCTTGTCGTTACTGGCTCTGTTCTGTTCTTGGTCTTGACTGCAGCGATTGGGGTAAGGAGTAATTAAAGTTCTTGGATTTTGGATTTTGGTCTTGACAAACCTGTGTAGGAGTTAGGAACTAGGAGAGATCGGTTTGAATCTGCAGTGGATTTAAACTTCTAACTCGATTTTCCAACAGAATTTGTTTGTAGTTCTTCCAGTGTTCGTAGGAGATGGTGCCTTTATTATTTTCCCATTATGGTCCCTTATAATACATCCCATTACCGTGTGCCTTTTGTCTGGTAGAGTTGTTCCATCTGTGTTTAAGGTCACAAAACCTTGTGATGGTTTTTTTTTTTTCCATTTATATGGTACTTATTCACTGTGTTTGTAGACTTGAGTACGTAGTTGAGTTGTGCTGTAAAAGTTGAAGTATGAGATCTTTTTATTAGTAAAAATCTTTGCATTTCTATTGTTCCACATGATCTGTTATATTAGCTACTGATTTGCTTTCTTAACTTTCCCACTGTCTCTCTTTCTATGTGATATCGACTTGCCAAAGTCTGTGAACAGTGGCCAAAGCAATCCTGTTTATGTTGGAAAATTTTCATTGAATTCTGAAGCTTGGTCGAACCTTTGAACAATTAATCTGCCTGACAGTTTGGTGGCTTATATTTGTACTTAAAAAAATGTGATTCCCATGGTTAGATTTTTGTCTTGTTATTGTATTTCCTTTACTATTCTTTATGATCATGCTATCATTAATTCGTTTATGCATTTGCATATACTATACAGGTGGCTGAAAGAGCTCTCTTTTTATGGAACAATGACCATGTCGAGAACCTGATCAAACAAAACCGGAGTGTCATACTGCCGATCATATCCCCTGCATTGGAGAAGAATGCTAGAAACCACTGGAATCAAGCCGTTCAAAGCTTGACACTCAATGTCCGCAAAATCTTCTCTGATGTGGACCCTGAGCTTTACGAGGAGTGCTTGCTCAAGTTCCAAAATGATGAATCACAAGAAGAAGAAACCAAGTCAAAACGTGAAGCAACATGGAGATGCTTGGAAGAAATAGCTGAACGAAAGGCTCGAGTAGAGAGCAAGTAGTTCTCCCTCATATGACTAGCAGCAACACCAATCCACCTTCTGGCTAACAGAGGTAACTCCATACAACGGTATAATTACTGTCACCTGAATTTCGGATGGGAAATTATTACCTAGACCGGGTCTATTAGAATTGTATAGATTTTTTTGTCTACTAAAGAATTTTAGACATAAGGTCTATGCAATTTTTGTAGAGGCATGTCATCAGGTAATAGTTTTCCGTGTTGGATTTGTGTATCATGGGATTTGAGTGGAAATCTTGATTGCAAGTCGAGTCGAGATTCTGGTTTTCTGTCCTGTTGGCATCGAAGGATGCGACTGAGATGGTTAAGACAAGCTGCGTTTCGAGTTGCAATGGGAGATGTCATGTACATATAGAATTGGCAGGAAACTATATATAGGAGGGTTTTTTTTGGTTCATGTTATACCGAGAAACTTAGTTGTAGCCTGTAGGGCATTGCTGCATTTTTTGTTTGTAGCACTTAATATATTGATGTTGAGTTATGTCCAGAGATTTTGAACTGCATCTCTGTTAGATACTATAATTGAGAGTTCTTTTCGGGTTTTGGGTACCCGACCTGTCTGATTGAGTTCAAATTTGAGGTATTGACTATTGGGTACCCGGCCTGCCTGATTCGAGTTCAAACTTCAGGTATCGGGTATGCAATTCGAGTATTTTTATTTCATTATTATTATTATTTTTAATTTGGACGTATTCTCGTGCTTTTCGAAAACCCACACGGAAGGAATCTGAAGACAAAAAGTGCTCAAGTGACTTATAACTTCATAATTTGTAACATTGCTGGTAATTTCTTTATTTTTTAAAGCAAAAAAATATAAATTAATGGTTCACCACAAAGGTAAATGGCATGATACTTAAACCAAGAAAGTTCACCACTGAGACATCATAATTCAATAAACATTGGGCATAAACAAAATTATATAAACATTACATCAAATAAAATTGAGGTCCCAAATTTTACGAGGCCATGTGTGCTTGAGCTAGGGCTAAAAACTAATCGAGCTTTTAACGAGCTGCACGGGCTCGGCTCGGTAAAAGCTCAACTTGGCTCGTTTCAGTTCGAGCTCGAATCAAGCTCGAGCACGCTTTAAGGCTCGACAATATTAAGGAGCCGAGCTCGAGCTATGTTGTTGTGCTCAACTCGTTGTTATTATTATTATTATTATTATTATTATTATTATTATTATTATTATTATTATTATTATTATTATATTGTTTTAATATTATTATTAATACTACTATTATATTAAATTTTAAATCAATTATAATAATAAGTAAGGTAATCTGGATTGAATCTAACTGAACTTAATTAAGTTGAACTAATCTTGGTTCTGAACTGAACTTAATATATCACAATTGAATTGATCTTCATGGAATTGAATTTAAGGTGAAATGAACATAGCTCTAGCCTACTAATAGCAAAGTTAATATAATTATAATGTACACGTCGTACCATACTGTAAAATAGTTTGCGGGCAAACACCAGTAATAGTTTGCCCGCAAACATGTGGCTTGATAATTACTTTAATAGTTCTGACATATCGGCAAAAAAGAAGATCATATAACTCTAACTCTATACATAAAAATTTTGTATAGACTATTGGATGGACTACTTATTGAGGGTTGAGTAATTCTGATGTGCCCTTAGAAAATTGCTCACTGGATTCATTATTACTGACGAGAATTATGGTGTAGCAATTGTGTTGGTATGATTGATGATTTATGATTTATAGTTTCAATTTCTTGGTTGAGAAAGTAAGTTACTGAACTTTGTTAACTTATTGGTTTGCGAGATGGTTCACTTAATCCGGTTTTTGAGGTATGAGTATTTTCGATTTCCCATTCTCCGATCGTTTGAATTAAGATAGTTATGTTTCGAGGATAAACTTCATTTAAAGATGGTGGAGTGTAATTTCCATATTTTTATAATTTATCCGTGTAATTTAATTATTTTTTCCCATTTATTATTTGGCTTCATTTAAGCGTTAAATAAAATCGAGCTAGAAAGTCATTTCGATTAGTTTGAGAACGAATTTAACTTAGTGGGCTAGGAAAAATCAAATTTATAATGTGTACATAAGATTTTAGTTGAATAATGTGTAGTATATGATTTTGTTGGTCATCCATCTTAGATACATTTACATGTACATAAAATTTTAACCGAAAAAGGTTAGACCGGGGTCGAACCTGTTTAGTTGGATTCTGAGCCGGATTGAGCCGGTGTACTATTATAATATTAATATATTCATATTTAAACAATACTCCCTCTGTCCGGTATAAAAATACCGTCTTTTACGTATATTTTTCGGCTAACACATTTCAATATAACACAAATTACTTTTAAACTATAATAATAAAATAAGTAACAAAGTTACATATAGGATAATTTAATTAATTATTTTCAAAATAATATAAAAGCAATTTGTAGTATTAAATATTCAAAATAAATAATTTTATACTACTAAGATAGCTTTTTGTTACGGAGTACCATAGAGGCATAGATTAATCAAATAAAACATAAAATAAAGAAATCATATAATTAATATAATGGAGGGGGCCGAGAAGCATAGATAAGAGCTATGTGCTTCTATTTATTTATTTATTTATTTTTTAATTAATTAATTATCAGAGTAAATTATTTTATTCGGTAATTTTTATTCGGTAATTACTTAATTTATTTCAATTCGTCATTTGATAGTTCGCGTAGAACTAATTCGATTCGTCTTGTTTGGATCAACTAGCAAATGAAATTAAGGCCCAATTTCATTTTTTCCCTTCAGTTGGCCCAACTCGTTTTGGCCCAATTCTTCTTGGCCCAAGTCTGATGGCCCATTCTTTACCCTAAACCCTAACCTAATTTCCTTCCCACTCCTCATTCACGCCACTACATCAGAAAAGAAGAAAGAAAAAAATAAAAATCTTCAATTCCGTTCGCCGCCGCCGTGCTCCGATTCCGTCCGCCGTCGTCTCTGTTTTCCGCCGAGCTGCTCCGGTTCCGTCCACCGCCGTCTCTGTTTGTGAGTCCTCCGTCTCATCTCCGATTAGTTTCTGGTAAGAATCGACTTCTCTGCTCTATTCTCTTCGTTCTTCCTCTATCTCCTCTTCTTCGACTCCTTTATCTTCCTTCTTGATTCAACTCGTCTGTGAATCTTGTTTTAACCATAGTTTTTATTATGATTCGCAGTTCAATCCATCCAGATCTGTTCGAAGGTAAATTTATGAATTTCATCTCGTTTTTCTTTTTCTCTTTGACCGTTTTACCCTCTGTTACATCCCTGGCCGTGAACTGGACCCATTGCCGGAACCCTAGCTCCGTTATGGACCTTTAGTTACTGACTCTAGACTGTTCTATGCTTCCTGAGATTGATTCGGACTACCAGTGACCGTTTGGGGGTGTTTGGACTGAGTTGTTATGTTTTTGATCTTGTGGGGGTCCTTTTGTAAATTCTGGAACTGTAAGGACTTGGCTGCAGTTGTATGTGTTGACCGTATTTGACCTGTAGTGGACCAGTTCAGGAGAATTGTGAATTTATGTGGGTTATTCTGTGTCCCCTGAAACTTATTGGCCTTAATTGTGATTTCTGGAAACCTAAAAGGACCTTTATGCAATTTTGAACTGAAGGGCGAAATAGTAATTTCATTCTTTGACCTGGACTGATCGGATTTAGTGTAATGATCGTCGACTCTTGTTATGTTGATTCTAAAAGCCTTAAGTCAAAGGCAGAGTTCCCCCCCCCCCCTCTTTTATTTTCTTCAAGTAATCTCAGTTATCAGTGTTGTAGACATTATTTATCCAAAAGTTTATCAACTTACCAGTACTAAGTAATCCGTTTGGAAGTTTAAACTAACTAAATCTCTTTGTATATTATAGATAAGGAACAGAATTACTAGTTGTTTGAATAAGATTTATCTTACAGTGTTGTGCACATTATCTTATCCGTGATTTAGAGTTTCTTTTTTTTTTTCTAATATCAGTTATTCAGTGTTGTGCACATAATTTATCCAAAAGTTTATCAACTTATACTATTACATAATCCGTTTGGAAGTTGAATCCTTAAAAGTTTAAACTAACTAAATCTCATTGTATATTACAGACCGATAAGGAACAGAATTCCTAGCTGATTGAAAAAGATTTATCTTATCTAAATCCTCTGTTTAGATAAAGATAAAAGTAAATAGATATAATCCAATCTAAACTCTTTTTACTCTCATCTATTATTTTGTTATATAAACCCTGTACGTTGATCTGCTAATTATACTTT
Source organism: Plantago ovata (assembly GCA_028274465.1). Classification (NCBI taxonomy): domain Eukaryota; kingdom Viridiplantae; phylum Streptophyta; class Magnoliopsida; order Lamiales; family Plantaginaceae; genus Plantago; species Plantago ovata. The sequence continues at coordinate 40,394,500 of CM051458.1, forward strand.
TCCTGAACTGACGAAAGAAAGAAACGAAAGAAAGAAACAAAAGATGGCGGGTGGTTTTGTCTCGAGTGGTCCTGCTAACAACTATCCTGGGAAGCTAACCGTCTATGTCTTCCTTACCTGCATCTCTGCTGCATGTGGTGGCCTTATTTTTGGCTACGATATCGGCATTAGCGGTACGTTGTAATTCGTTTCTCTTTTTGCATTCCGTTCCAGATTTTGATTTGTAATGTAATAATGGTTGTTTTTGCATGCAGGTGGAGTTACGTCGATGGATGTGTTTTTGAAGAGATTTTTCCCTGGAGTTCACCGTAAAGAAGCTAATCTGGTACCGAGTAAAAATCAGTACTGTAAGTTTGATGATGCTACTCTGACCTTGTTCACGTCTTCCCTATACCTGGCGGCTATATTAGCCGCACTTGTGGCTTCTACTTGTACCCGAAAGTTTGGCAGGAAGCTTTCTATGCTTTTTGGAGGGCTTCTCTTCTTGGTTGGTGCTGCTGTTAATGGATTTGCACAGAATGTTGCTATGCTGATCATCGGCCGAGTACTCCTGGGCTTTGGCATTGGTTTTGCTAATCAGGTATATTATCTATGCTTAGTATTCTATTTTTGGCAATTATTCTTTCAAATTTAGCGCAATCAATCTGCGTTTTTTTTAATAAATATAATTGGTTAGGTACTATTATCTAAAGAAATTGAGGTAAAAAAATTCGCCAATTGCATTAAAATTTATATTATATCAATATTTTAAGATAAAAAAAATCCCAGATTTTTAGTTCTTAGTAGGCACATTGTTGACATGAATGCTTGTTTGTGTGATGCAGTCTGCCCCAGTATACTTGTCTGAGATTCCTCCATACAAGTACAGAGGAGCATGTAACATGCTTTTCCAGCTCTCCATTACCATTGGAATCCTTGTAGCCAACGTTATCAACTTCTTTACCGCCTCAATGGGCGAAAATGGATGGCGTATCAGTTTGGGCTTGGCAGGTGTACCAGCTGTCATATTTATTGCGTCTACAACATGGCTCCCTGACACCCCTAACTCCCTGATCGAGCGTGGTCTGAAAGATGAGGCAAGGAGTAAACTGATTCAGATCCGTGGGACAAACGATGTTGATGCTGAATTCAACGATATGTTGGCTGCTAGTGAGGAGTCGAAGAAAGTTGAAACCCATGGTCCAATTTCTTGAAACCAAAGTATAGGCCTCATTTGGTCCTTGTCACTTGCATCCCAGCCTTCCAGCAGCTCACTGGCATGAACGTGATCATGTTTTATGCTCCTATCTTGTTTAAAACTATCGGAATGGCAAACACTGCGTTGATGGCCACCGTTATTACCGGAGTTGTTAATATGCTAGCTACTTTTGTTTCGATTTTTACTGTTGACAATATTGGAAGGAAGGTTTTATTCCTGGAAGGTGCAGTTCAGATGCTCATATGCCAGGTTTGTTCTTGATTCAATTTTTTTGTACAGTCTGATTATCTCATAAACTTCATCTATTAATGCTGATGATTGAGATCAATTTTTGTTCTTTTTAGGTTATCATCTCAACCTTCATTGGAGTGAAGTTTGGAGTGAATGGTGATCCGGGAGTATTGTCCAAGTGGTACGCTGTTGTGGTGGTAACGTTCATCTGCATCTATGTTGCAGGTTTCGCGTGGTCATGGGGTCCACTAGGGTGGTTAGTACCCTGCGAAATATTGCCCCTTGAGATCCGATCGGCTGGGCAGACCCTGAACGTCCTGGTGAACATGTTGTTCACATTCTTGATCGCTGAGCTCTTCTTGAAGATGATGTGCATTGCTAGGTTCGGGCTGTTCATAGTCTTTGCCGCCTTTGTGGCGGGTATGTTCCTGTTCATCTATAAACTTTTCCCAGAGACTAAGGGGATTCCAATTGAAGATATGCAAGGTATTTTCAAGGAGCATCCCATATGGAAGAAATACTACGTTGGTGGTGATGGCAACAGCCCTAGTAAACAGGTGGAATTGCCGGCTATTTGCTAGAGCTAGTTTAGTTTATATTGCTCTGGAACAATTTTATTATTTTTTTGTCCTTTTTCTTTTAATCTGTTAATTTTTATATTTATTTTCATTATTATTTTGCGTCCTCTAGTTTGTACTAGGAATGTTTTATTAATTAAATAATATATTAAAATAAATGGAGTGAATATATAATCTTCACATAATGACTTCAAATGTAATAAAAAAATAACTAATTGAGTAATTAAACTTAATATAAATGGTGTGCTATAAATGTATACTCCCTCCGTCCCAAAACAGTTGTACCATTTTGAATTTTTGCGGTCAACAGAATTCATTCAAGTTTGACTACAAATTATTCTTAAACTATAATAACAAAATATTTTATAAAATTACATATTGAAAGTTTAGGATGGAAAGTTTCGGAATATAATTTTGATGAATATTTTACTATTATAGTTTAAGAGTAATTTGTAGTCAAACTTCATTTTTGTTGACTGCAAAAAGTCACGATGCAACTGTTTTGGGACGGAGAGGGTATATATAGTTTTTGTAGATGTATATAGTTTTTGTAGATGTATATAGTTTTGTAGTTATGCAATTAATAGTTTTGAATTGAACTATATTAGACATACGAAAAGTATTTTTCCGATGAGTTAAGAACCATCAGATACATCTCTAAACTTTGGAAACATTCAACTTCAAAATCTGCAATGCATCTTTTTCGCATGTTAATTGGTATTCTTCATCAGTTGAATATATTGTCAAGTGCTTCATATAAACATTCTAGTTCATAATATGATGTTTTTAGTTATTTTTATCGTAATTTAATGTCAAAATGACCATCGAAAAAGTCAACAAAATCAAGTGTTACATTTATTATTGGACGGAGGAAGTATGCCTTTTTTTATAAGAACATATCATGGTTATTTTTAAAAAATTAAGTATAATACGTCATACAACTTTATGTTAAAAAATAAAAATTTAAGAAGAGAATAAATAAAAAAGAAAAACATTACGTCAATAAGATTCGAACCCAACACCTTCAACTAAAATAATGATACAAATAATAGAGAAAAATCACGCCAACAAGATTCGAACCAAACACCTTCAATAAAAATAATAATAAAAATAATGGAGAAAAATCACGCCAACAGTATTCGAACCCTACATCTTCGAGATAGGTCAGGAATAGATAAGTATAAGAATATTATATTGGAAGTCAAAGGCAGAGTTGATATGAGAGCACTGGGCACATCTCTAAATAACCCAGAGATGACTGGGGATGAGTTTAAGGTACTCTACTTAACGTATTTATTCGCGTACCTATTGTTTCCGGATACTTGTACAAATATTCAAGTTGGTTATCTCAACCCCCTAGTCGACTTATCTAAAGTCTCGACGATGAACTGGGCACAATTAATGCTAGATGAACTGAACAAGGGGGTAAAAAAGTATAAAATCAAGGGTAAATCAAGTATGACTGGATGCGTATTTATATTGCAGGTATGTTTGTCAATGCTCTGTTATTTATTTATTTATTTATTTCTCAGAATTAACTCTTTAAATTTCATTTTATCTCAGGTTTTGTTCTACTCGTACATTCAGCCGAAAGACGGAAAGTGTTTTGTCGATACCTTATCGCCAGTGGCATTTGTGGAACAACTCACAACTGCAAAGATTGCAGCTATAGATTACAAATTCAATAAAGCGGGGGGTTATTGGAACGTGAGGGTAATTGATTTCTGTCGAATATGTGGATTTAAAATTTGCTGTCAATTATAAATACTTGTGTTCATTGAACTCTAGTTAACTTCTCGAAGTATAACCTGTAGGCATATGGCTCTTGGGGAGGCAACAGGAGCAAGAAAGTAATGACTGTTACGAGCTCAGATTCTGACGACGGGGACAGTGGATTTTCTGATGACAATAGTGATTGTTATGCGGTTGAAAGCCCAGGTTGTAAGACTGGGAAGACCAGATTGGAGTCCCATACGCCGTATCAATGTGAGTCAAGCAAAGGGAAAGTTGACAGTGAAGTAAAGGGAAGGACTTTTAATACTTTTGAGACGTTGTATGACTTCCAGAGCAAATATGGCAGCCACAAAACTGAACAAGATGGGTTTGGATATGAAAGCCCTCTTAATACAAATTCAAAACAGACTGGGTTTGAATTTCAGAACGTTGATAATCCATCAGCCGAGGTCCCAAAGAGCACTGAGAATCATATATTACTGCAGATAGTTGCTTTGATCACAGATAGACTAAAGGAGGCGGATACTGACTCGTACATCTCTAGAATAAGCACTCTGGAGTCAACATTGCGAAAGATTGCTAATCTTATCATGAATGACCCCAGTTTGAAAATGCAGAAGTTGCCTCACGAGCACGGAAATGCAACAGATGGGATGGATGATGACATGAAGGTCTTGGAAGATGCTATGAAGGTCATGGATGCTGCTATGAAAAGGGTGAAGACCGGTTTGGATCTTAGGAAATTCAAAAAAGGTGGTGGAGTTGATATAGGAAGAGAAGATGTGGATGCAGAACCATACCTTGTTCTATCTTCTGGTGATGAAATGAAAAGAAAGAAGATCAAAAAGCGCTTTGAAGTTCGATTCAATCCTGAAGCGTCGCGCGCAGATGTTGCTGATTTTCTATTTGATCAATCCAAGTCACCAAGGTTTATACTATTTTAACTTGACCAGTCTATTACGTAATCTTACTTTTTTAATTTATTAATTAAGTAGCCTTATTTCTCATTTATTCATTTATATATGTTAAAAAGTACTGTGGTTATCGACTACGGAAAGTGGAGGCTCACTAGAGAAGACATCCAGAAAGGTTTGGGACGAGAAAAATGCGTCACTGAGATGGTATGCTCTGTTATTTTCAGTTAATTACTGTAAGTTACTATTGTTAGTTATGTCTAGATGTGTTTAATGTAGATACTCAATGCATGCTTGTAGGTGATTGATACTGTGGCGTATATGTGCACTGCTGATGAAAAGAATATTACCGTGGCTTCTCCTAATTGGTTTTGCCCTGCAAATATGACGGTAAATATGTTTTGTTATGAAAATTATTAAGTTATCGAAACTCATTTTATTTGATCCTGTATTCTTCTCCTGTTCGCAGAACTACATCTTGAATTCCAAAAAGGATGATAAATATTTTTTGGATCATTACTTTAACGGGCCAGAATCTTTCACCAATAAGCCGGAGCACCTTGAGAAGGTGTATTTTCCTATAAATGACCAACAACATCATTGGTTCTTGGTTGCCATTTATTACAGACTAGATGTTATTGAGATAATGGATACCGGTGTTGGCCTTTGGGAGGCTGAAAACATCCTGAGCAAGAAACATCAACACATGAAAAAGTTGGCAATGGATGTGGTAAGTCAAGTACTATCATAGTAAATGTCTCAAATACAGGTTGTGAGGTTAGAATCTGTCTAGTTAATGTTATTTATTATGTTTTACACAGGTTCTGAGATTTGATGGATTGATGCGCCAGTGGGCTCCAAATACATACAACCCGAAGAGGGAAGTGTTATCATTCCACTTTGAATTTATGACCGATTGGGTGCCTATACAGAATAACGTGTTAGTATCTATTAATTCATAAGTTTATTTTTCTGTTCGGTTGTTGGGCTGTCTTATCTTATGACATCAGTACTGAATTTGTTGTAATTCAATTAGGTATGATTGTGGATTGTATGTGTGTTTGATGATGAAGTTCGATGAAGGAGTCATACTTCTGCAGACTCCGGTAATTTATATTATTATAAGAGTTGTCATCAGAAATTAATTTTGGAGTACTAATGCTACCTAATAATTTCACTGTAGGAACAATCGGAAACTGCTCGTAGACACCTTGCCTGGTTATTATACTCGAACAAGGCAAATCGATTTGCATGGAAACCATGGTGAAACATTAAGGATGTGATAGGATTATCATTTTATTTTTGTTACTTTGATTTGTAAGGGAGCACAAAACCTCATTAATGTGTCCTTAACGTAAATGATTGGATTTTTCTTATACTGTCCAAGTGACCTCTGCGTTTATTTTATTTTGGATTCAATCATTACTATTTCTGTTATTGGCTTTGTGGAAGGATTTTTAGTTTTTTTCTTGCTCAAACTATATCAACCCTGTTAGTGGCTCCCCAACAGGGACATGTTTGTAGAACCCAGATCTCAGTGTTGAGATTCTGTTTAGACAGCATATAACCGAATACAGAAAAGAAAGAAGTTGTAATTTCATTTTATTTTTCCTTGTGAGTAGGGTGTACTGCACTTATGTTGATATATAATAGAGGTTATCAGCCTAATCACTTTATGTTTACCATTTATTTCATAGACCGGGATGAAAAGTGAGAAAGAATGTTGCGAAATAATTCAGTGCTACGGTTACAGTTGCGGAATACCATTTAAAATGCACCAGTTTCATTGTTAAGATCTGCTAGTTAACAATGTACGGGGTATTACCAATTTTCTGGTTAAAAATGCCAGTGAAATTCAATGTTACAAAACTAACAAAATACAAGGATTTCAAGATTAAAATTCGAACTATAATCAAGGAAAACCTGAACAATAAGCTCCAATAATTAAGAAAAAGAAAAATTATTGCAATCCAATTTAACATACATGATACGTACATAACAAATACACAGGTGAGTTTCAAGTTCTACAAATCTTATTAAGGTTGTTCCAATGAGTTTCAGTTCCTCTACATAGGTGACGTGAGCCGCTGCTAGAGATCTGGTCCCATTAAGTGCTTGTATCTTCAATATTATGTCCTACAAAAACAAAAATATCATGATGATTAAAGCCTATTTCCAATATCACTAATCAATAGAATGATAAATATCAGGAAATGAAACAACACTGATAGGCTAAACAGAGAGCTTAAGTGCATTAAAGCATTCATTTCAACACTCTTTAGGGTAAGTGGTTGTAATACAAGACAAACATGATCAAACCAAGATGATTTGCAAACTGCAATCAATTTGATCAAAAACTTATATTGAATATCACACCAGAATCACATGTCTATGTGATGAAGAACTTGATCAAGTCTAACAACCTACTACAACATAGTCCAATCAGAAACTCAACAGCTCAAATTTTGGACTTGAAAACCTTCTGATATAGGTGAGTTCAATCCAGAATAATAACAACTACATATGATCAATTCTAAAACACCTGAAATTGATGATAATCAACCAATCCAGATACCTCAAACAGCATAAATAAATAAAAAACGCTCCCAAAACAGAAGAAGAATAATCAAGATGGCCTTGTAAGAAAAGTTGTTCAAAAGGCAAAAACCTAGCAATCAAGAATCTAATCCAACACCATCACAAACAAACTGAAAACATAAACAACATGCTAAAGGGTAAGTAATCAACAATATACCATCAAGTAGCTTAACTCTACCTTAATGCACTTCTGTCACCCGCTTATAGTTCATTTCTTCTGGGGCATCTTGAACGGTCTTTGAACAAAAATAATTGATGATGTGTCTCTAAAAAACTCAGCACAACGAATGATTTAATCATTCATTCTAAATTGATTAGATCTTTTTATATGAATTGACCATGCAATTTCATTCGAAAGAGAAATACTGCAAATGATAAGAATAATAAGAAGAACCCAAGTTTTCATTACCAATGGTTCATGAGGATATCATCGACTACAAAGCTTCATTTGCTGCTAATGATAATTTATATGCTGCCATTCACCAACTATTCCAGTCTTTTACTCACTAGAAAAATTCCACGAATGGTAAAAGTAAAGGAGAGAAGACAAATGAAAAAATCTTGGATCAGAAAAAGATCGGGAGAACCAAACTGTGCTTATTGTGTAGAGCTGTTACAAAATAAAGAAAATAGTAGTAATGTTTTATTGACACTGTGAGACATTTTCATCAGGCCTGAAATTGCATACTATATTGATAGTGATTAACTGGTTATCAATGGCCCCCGATATCATGAAACTGTTCGAGGGTACCTTAGTACTCTCGGACTTGTACAATGAAGGCCTAAATGGACCAACAAGGTCCCATGCCTAATGAGAGCAGTAGAGCACACATGCTCATTCTATAGTCTAATACATCTAATTTACTACATTTCCACAGCTTACATGTCTTCTCCATACAAACACTAACAACAACCCACGGTGTTAGTAGGTTCCCACTTAAAAGTAAAGCCCAAGAAACACTTGAACATACGACGTAGTTGGTGAGATGAGGTTACTTATCATCCTGCTCCATTTATACCTTTCAAAACACATACTTACTCCGTTCCAATAACAACTTCCTAAACTTCCATGTTCGGAGATACGTTACATTAATCAGTTACAAACTTAATAATCCAAAATGGAAAGTTTTTATCGCAGTTATTAAGATAAATCAAACATTTTACTCACTCCACCTCATATAGTACTACTAAATAATCCAATTACAACTTCATAGCTCCCACAAACCATGAGTTGCTTAATAACTCTGGAATGGAGTATTAACTAAACAGAGGATAGCAAGTTTTCATGTAGAGATTTGAGAATGAAACTTACCACAGCGGTATATAACTGAGTTGGCAACTGCACCAGATAAGAACGAAAGTGATAGAAACAGAATTAGTGTGATAGAAACAAAATTAGTCGAAAACTGGGGAAATATAATAACAAGAAACGTAAAACAAGGAACAACTGAAGTGAAGTGAAATGAAAAAATTGTGCAGGAATATATCGATTTGAAATACTCACAGTTGCAGGTTCAAGAATACAACCAACTAAGTTGAATGCGTCACTGAAAATTCCAAATCAACAATGAAAATCAATCACCAAAACTCCAAGAATGACAGTACAATTATAAATTGAAGAAGAAATAAAACTAACCCAGTAATCCAAGTGAGAAGAAACAGAATAGAGACGCCATGGCTGGACTTAGTCTTGAAGTTGGTGAAAATTTGTGGGATTTCAGCAAGTGCCCAACAAAAAAGTAGGCTAAAATCTTGCAATCAACAAATATCTAATTAGTGCATATCAGAGATACGATGTTAAAGTCGTTGCTACCATGAAATCTTTGAGACACATCATAATAAGATGATGTGAGCAGCTGTAAAAGGGGAAAAAATACAGGGGAAAATGAATACTCATGTACTTACAAGTTCAGGAGACCACTCAATTGATTCAATACTTTTTCTCTCGATGGTTACCCTAAAACACGCCAAGCAAAACAGAAACCTGAGCACTTGAAGATTCTAAAAGAACATAAAACATAAAATCAGTAAAAAGAAAAACTATAAGTGGATTTCTTACATTCCTAACAAACTGATTAGCATATCAAACAGGCCAAGCATTGCCAGTACTTCAACAAAGTTCAAAACAAATCACATTCATAACATTACGTAATCAACTAATCCTATTTGCAGAAAACAGGCATGAAAAACTTCATGACGAGAACAAATTGATCGTAATCGAAGCTGAAAAGGCATGGAGTAAAGTCAACATACAGCGAATCTGAGAACAGGGGGAGATCGAACAGGGGTGGCGGCGCGAGCGAACAGAGCTGGCGGCGCGAATCGGGCAGAACGGAACAGAGGCCGGCGTACGTGAAACGGATCGGCGGACCGGAGCAGCTCGGCGGAAAACAGAGACGACGGCGGAATTTGGGAATTTGGAATTTAGGGTTCTTGGGAATTTGGGAATTAGGGTTCTTGGGAATTTGGGAATTTAGGTTTTGGTTTTGATCGATCAGATCTGGTTTTGAACGTTTGTGTTGTTTTATTAAGTGTCCGATAGATTTAATTTAATTTTTTTTCTTTTCTAATTTTAATTGTCCATTATAATTTTAAATTTCTAACTTTTGGACAAATATGAGATTATATTTACTGTTGTGCCATTGTTAAACTCTTCTATAATTCTACGAATATAATTAACGGTTATGATATTCGGTGTGTAGAACGTCAATTCTGCACTCAGAAATATTGGACGGATGTTAATAAAAAACTACCGGGTCCTAACCATAGAAATAGCCAAAAAATAAATAACTAAATATTAATCTTCAGTTATCCATCACAAATCATGTCAATGCTCAACAAAATGGCTAAAAGGGAGGGACAGCGGTAGTTGTAATATTTTTAGTTAAAAAAAAAACTAAAAAAGAAAATTGAATAATTTATGTTTATTGTATAATTTAATATGACACCGAGGCAGTAATTTAATGAAGTTCAAGTTATTTTCAAAGCTAAACCAGACGGATTACGACCGGTGTCTTCACTGGAGCAAGTGAGCAGCTTATCACCATAAGTAAGTGTACTTATCATATCATAAGTAATAAGTAGGTAAGTCAATTTCATGACAGCACATACCCTCTCTCTCCTCTTATCAAAATGGTTTCGCCTATTTATTTGTCTCCTTCTCTCTTCACTAAAAACCATCTCTCTCTCTCTTCCCCTACAAAAGCCCTAGTGAGAGAAAGTAGAGTGAGACCCAAAAAACAAATTCATATTCTTTTTTTTTTCTTTCTCGATCATCATCAGATAGATAAAGCGCAGCAAAAAATATCATCATCCCTTCTGTTCAAGGTTAATTTCCAACTCTCCTTCTCCTCTTCGCTTTTTCATTTTTAAATTTTTTTTTTATTTTTTTTATTTGGATAGATATAGATACAATAGAGAACAGATTGGTACATATCGGAAAGCGTGCCGAGAAAAACATGCATGCATGTCTCGGCGGCGGAATTGAGGTTTTTTCCGGTGTTCTGAGGGTTTTGTGTCGTTCAATTCGCTGAATTTGGGAATTTTTGATTGCTGTGTTGTTAGTTGTTGATTTTTGGCTGATTCTGTTTTGTAGGTGGCGGAATTGAGTATGGCCTCGTTGAGCAGAGAGCTGGTGTTTTTGATTCTGCAGTTTTTAGACGAGGAGAAGTTTAAAGGAACTGTGCACAGGTACGTACGGACACCACGAGGAATTTGGGGGTTTTGATTGGGGATTGTTACTTGTTAGTTAATTTGGTGTTTGAGAGAATTTAACTAGTGAATCAATTTATTGTGTTTTTGGATCTAGTGGAAGGCTCTGTCTGTTTTATTGGGTGTTAATTTGATTTCTGTGGGTTGTTTTGATTTCGTTGAGTTTCTAGAAATCTTCTAGGGGCTTTTGTATTGTGTTCATGTGTTTGAAAATTTTGTAGTAGATGTTGCTTTTGTTTAGTATTTTTTTGTTGACTATGGTTTCGGTTTTCGTGATTTAGATTGGAACGAGAATCAGGCTTCTACTTTAACATGAGATATTTTGAAGAATTAGTGATGAGTGGTGATTGGGAAAATGTCGAAAAGTACTTAGCGGGGTTTACGAAGATCGATGACAACAGATTTTCTATGAAAATATACTTTGAGATTCGTAAGCAAAAGTACCTTGAAGCTCTTGACAGGTGAGTTTGTTTCTGATGCATTAAACCAGAAACCATATATTTATTAGTCTTCTTCGTCATCTTGCTGTTCTTTTTTGTAGCTTTATCAGTTAATAGAAACTGAATTCACAATATTCTGTCTTCAATTCAGGAAAGACCGTGCCACAGCTGTCGAAATTTTGGTGAAGGATTTGAGGGTCTTCTCTTCATTGAATGAAGATCTTTTTAAAGAAATTACACAGCTTTTAGCTCTTGACAATTTTAGGTGATCTTAGTTGTTACCATGTCTGTCGACTTTTTTTTTCCTCGACTCAAATTACAGAATTTCATTGTTTATAGTGCTAAGAATATTCATACATGCAGGGAAAATGAGCAACTATCCAAGTATACTGACATTCAGTCTGCTAGATCTACCATGTTTCTTGAAATCAAGAAGCTGATAGAAGCACACCCAATGTTCCGAGACAAGCTTAATTTTCCCAACTTTAAGAGTTCTAGATTGCGAACATTGATAAACCAAAGGTTTGTTTTGCACAGAGTGCAATTATGGCACTTCTTTCAGGTTGAGCTATTCAAGTTTTAGGTTCTCAGTCTCCTTATCATTACTGGCAGTTTGAATTGGCAGCATCAGCTATGCAAGAGTCCAAAGGCTAATCCCGATATAAAAACTCTGTTTGTGGATCACACATGTGGACCATCGCAACCAAATAGCTCAAGGGCCCCATCTCCAGTTACTAATCCTCTTATGGGAGTTGTTCCAAGGCCTGGAGGATTTTCATCTCTTGCCGCTCTTGGTGTAAGTAGATAAATCATAAAACTGTTCCTGTACTAATTGTATCACAACATGCAAGTAATGATACAAAGGTTTTTTGTATGGATTAAGCAATTTCAACCGGCACCAGGTGCACTCCCAGCTTCCCTTGCAGGGTGGATATCCAATCCATCTCAAGTTTCTCATCCTTCAGCCTCTGCTGGTCCACTTAGTTTCAACCCCCAAATCAACCCTGGTAATTGTTTCTGGCACTTTGGGTTTTAACATTCAAAGAAAGCACACGAATTCTCATTTTGTGTTCTTCGTTTTTGTGCTCCCACGGCAGTTGGAACTCTAAAGCGCCCTAGGACCCCTACAAATAATTTGGCCATGGACTACCAAACTGCTGATTCGGAGCATATTATACAGAGATCGAGAGCTTTTGGCTTCCCTGAAGAAGTATGGTCCTTCCATTCCCCCTTTTCCATCAGTAGCATAATTTATTGTGTGTGATAGTAGAAACCTAGCATTTGAATTATTCATAATGAGAACTTTTGACAAGAAAGAAACAAAGAAAGCTTTACTCTGTTTTAATCTTCTTCTTAACAATTGAATTAGTTGCATATTTCAAGGGCTTGGAAAATTAAAATTTTGGAATTGTCATGAATCATGTGGATGGAGAAGGAGAATGCGATTCTTTGACATATATGCATCTTGTTATCATTGTGCTCTTTCTGAGTGTAGAAAAATGTTGATTTTTCAATATAACTTTTGTACAGGTCAACAATCTGCATGCCAATGTATTGCCTGTTGGATTCACCGGTCAGAGTCACGGACAGAGTTCTCACTCATCTGATGACTTCCCAAAGACTGTCGTTATGAATCTTAATCAGGGTTCCACTGTCAAGAGTATAGATTTCCATCCAGTACAGCAAACTTTAATAAGCGGTTGGCATTCAAAACTTAATACTGTTTGTTATTTTAATTTGATGAATCATTTATGTAATTTAAAAGTCTGCTGGTGTTCACATTTTCTATTATCGGTTTTAGTAGGAACAGTTTCAGGGGAGGTAATGGTTTGGGAGCTGTGCAACCGAAGTAGAACATGCCACAAAATTTTTAAAGTTTGGGACCTTAGAGCTTGTTCTATGGCTCTCCAGGTCTGCACAATGCACTCTTTAATTAGGCTTATGCTTAAATTGACTTGAACATTAACCTTAATAGTTCCTCAATTGACTACCAGACATCTCTGGCCAACGATTACTCTGCCTCTGTCAATCGTTTGATGTGGAGCCCAGATGGTTCATTATGTGGTATGTGTTAAATGGTTTTCATATGTTCCTTTTCTTCACCCCCCACCCCCCCCTCACTTCAACGTTTTAGAAACAGTACTTATACTTTTCTTGCTTACTCAGGCGTTGCATACTCTAAACACATCGTCCATATATACGCTTACCATGGTGCTGAGGACCTAAGAAACCACCTCGAGGTTCTTGTGTTCTCCAGACATCCCTTACTTTATCTACTCAATAATATAATCAACAGGTCTTCATAGGATATATATATATATCCTATGAATTTTAGCATTTGGTCACATTGTCTGAAATGGAAATAAATTCATGAAGATATCTTTTTCCTTGCAGATTGAAGCTCATGCTGGAAGTGTAAATGATATTGCTTTCTGCTTTCCAAACAAACAGCTCTGTGTCATTACATGTGGCGAGGATAAGCTTATTAAGGTCTGATTTTTTGTATTATTTGTTACATAGCATGAATACATGATACTGGAGACTTACTTGTACAATGTTCAATGATTTTTACTCCCATTGTCTGCTTTTCCTGTTGATTGAACTTTTGCATGTGGAGAAGAAAGTTTGGTAGTATTCTTGGGTCTGCAACTGAAATTATTGACTTGTCCTTAAAATTCTGGTTATGCACAGGTGTGGGATGGACATTCTGGTGCAAAGCAATTTACATTTGAAGGTCATGAGGCACCTGTACATTCTATATGTCCACACCATAAGGATCATATTCAGGTATGAGCTGTCATTTCACCAACAGTACATTCTATTGATACTGATCTTGTCGGTCGAGGGATTGTGCTGTCTATATTATCGAAAAATAGTTATCTGGATGGTTCCTTCCACATTTTTTTTGCAGTTTATTTTTGCTACAGCTACTGATGGAAAGATAAAGGCATGGTTATACGATAACCAGGGTCCAAGAGTTGACTATGAGGCGCCCGGTCGTTCAACCACAATAATGGCATATAGTGCTGACGGGACAAGGTTCTTAACAAGTTTGATATTCTTTTTTCTCTTTTGTTAGTTTTCTTTCAACGTTTCAGGAGCCTTAGGATTCACATTTTGTGCTGAAATGCAGGTTATTTTCATGCGGGACTAACAAGGAAGGGGATCCGTCTCTTGTGGAGTGGAATGAAAGTGAAGGAGCTGTGAGACGAACCTATGTTGGGCTTGGAAAACGAGCTGCAGGAATTTTACATTTTGATACAACAAAGAATCGATTTTTGGCTGCTGGAGATGAGCACATGATCAAGTTCTGGGACATGGACAATGTCAATTTGTTGGTAACAACTGATGCAGATGGTGGATTACCGGTAAGTATCTCACCAGATAGAGAGTAGAACTCTCTGATTATATGCTAGACACTGATATCATTTCCGTTTCACAGCCATCCCCCTGTATCCGCTTCAACAAGGATGGAACTTTATTAGCTGTTTCGACTAGTGATAATGCTATAAAAATCTTAGCAAGTATGGATGGTGTTCGGCTGCTACGAACCATGGAAAATAATACTTTTGAAGCTTCAAGATTGGCCTCTGGAACAATTGTTAAAGTAAAAGTTTCCTCACTAACTTCACAAATACTGTCATTTTGTTATTATTCATACAACTTCTAATTTACTGTGCACTGCAGCCCCACCAATTTGTTGCCGCCAATGCTGCAATTGGCCCCACTATTGTAGATCGAGTTGCTCCGGTATCAGCAGTGGTATGATTCTTCCAATTCCTAGATCTTTTCTAAACTTGGATGTACTCCCTGACACTCTACTTGAGTAGTGTGTATCTCTACAACACATTAATGTCTGTAAACTCCGTGTCATTATTGTTATTTGTTTATTGATTATTAATTTATTATTATTATTATTATTATTATTATTATTATTATTATTATTATTATTATTATTATTATTATTATTATTATTTTCTTTGGCAGAATGATGAAAATCGTGGCCTGGCAGATGCAAAGCTCATGATTGCAGATGAGTCTGCTGAGAAATCTAGAATCTGGAAAATGACGGAAGTAAATGAGCCATCACAGTGCCGCTCCCTGAGACTCCCCGATAACTTAACAGTAATGAGGGTATGGGTTTACTTGAACAATTTGAAATGTCTTATGTCCTCTTTGTTTCCTGAGAAATTCAGTCTTTTTTCTTCGCTAGCTGTGTAGAACTAAATCTATCTATGTAGTTCTATATCGTTGTACTATGCCTTGCCTAGCACTATATATATATATATATATATATATATATATATATATATATATAGATATATACACTTTCTTATTCAACTGGAACCACTTAAACTGCTATGCCAAGCGACTATTTGTAGTTTGCAACAAGTATGAGGTGCATTCATACAATTTATCCACGGAATGGATGATGATTGTGCCACTTTACCTTCGTAATTAACCAGTCACGAAAGTCGTGACTCATAGTTATTATGAATCAAAACTTAATTGGAACCCTTAATCATGATAATACCATAGCAGTAATTGAGCTAGTAATCAAGAACATGAGTTGGTAGTTGACAGAAATTGACCGTCTGAAACTCCTACATCTGATTCTTGTTTATCAGTGTTATTTTATTTCCGGATTTCTGGGTAAGTTGTAGGCTTGGTAGTTCAATCCTTGTGGGATTTTCTTTTAGGTGGTCCTGTGGGATCCATAATTTTTGTTTAATTCTGGAATCAGTGTGAATTTCTGGATTTGACTGCCACACTGAACAGGTTTCAAAATTGATGTATACCAATTCTGGATTTGGTATACTAGCACTGGCAAGCAATGCCATACACAAACTCTGGAAGTGGCCAAAGAATGAGAAGAATCCAGCAGGAAAGGTTAGAACATTTACCGTTCTATTATTCTAGAGATTAAACAAATAACATGTTGCAGTTTAATAAACGAAATTCATATTGTAGGCAACTGCAAGTGCTGCACCACAACTTTGGCAACCTTCCAGTGGCATATCGATGACTAATGATATCACTGATGCAAATTTAGAAGATGCTGTTCCATGCTTTGCACTGTCAAAAAATGATTCTTATGTTATGTCAGCTTCAGGAGGAAAAATTTCTTTATTCAATATGATGACCTTTAAAGTAAGTAAAGGCATATCCTTTTCTCTTGTCATAGAATGCATTAACTTGTCCAGAACCTGTGTATGGGAGCAATGACTGTACTTTCAATCTGTATACGCATGGATCAATATGATGACCTTTAAAGTAAGTAAAGGCATATCCTTTTCTCTTGTCATAGAATGCATTAACTTGTCCAGAACCTGTGTATGGGAGCAATGACTGTACTTTCAATCTGTATACGCATGGATCAGCCCGAATTTATTTAAAACACTGCTAATAGTAACTCGTTTCATGTATGGTTTTTGTTTATCTTAATTTTAATTTTGATGTAAATAAATTTTGTTCTTCTGCTTGACCTTGGTTAGTTATCACAAACTACAGTAAAGTTAGTTTTCACAAACTACAGTAAAGTTAGTTATCACAACCTACGCTTACTGAAGGCATAAGTAGCTGAACAACCTTACTTGCCCAATCCAAGGGTTCGTACGTATTAGAATATAATATGATTGATCTATATATTAAGATACTAAGGTGTGGGAAATGTTACTAATATTCTTGGTTTTTGAGTTTAAGAAAATATCATGACTGCTCTATATTTTTTATGATATTCTAAGCTGCAGTTAATTATCCTTTATTAGGAGTACTGCTCTTCTATAACATCTCTATATTTGTTGGTTGAGCTGGGGTTATAACATAGTGTTTCCTTCTGTACCACAGACGATGACAACATTTATGCCTCCACCCCCTGCTGCAACTTTTCTTGCATTCCACCCCCAAGACAACAATGTCATAGCGATAGGGATGACTGATTCCTCCATCCAAATCTATAATGTTCGAACTGATGAGGTACTATCAAGTGGATTATTATGGGCTTTAATGCATGGGTACAGCACCTTAAAATTTTCCATGTGTTTTTTAACAGGTTAGATGTACGCTCAAAGGTCATCAGAAAAGGATTAGTGGCCTTGCCTTCTCCCATACCTTAAATTTGCTTGTATCCTCGGGCGCAGATTCCCAGGTCAGCCATTTCACTTCCATTCTTCCTGCGCGTGCATTGATTATCAGCATTTTACTATTATTAGTTAATTAGTTTCTGGAAGTAATTAACTAATAGGAGTTACACTTTTATGCAAGTTCACGATTTGACTGCATTATTAATTTTGTGTTCTCTTGATTAATAATTTAACGTTCCCTTCATTTGTTACTTTGCCAAGCACATGTAGTACACTCACAGTATTGCCCTTTCCCTCTATGACAGTTGTGTATTTGGACGACTGGTTCATGGGATAAACTTACAAGCAAATACTTGCAGCTGCCACAAGGCCGTACAGCTGCTCCTGTTGCTGACACTCTTGTACAATTTCATCAAGATCAAACACATTTGTTGGTGGTTCATGAGACACAGATTGCAATATATGAAGTCCGCAGATTGGCTTGTCTTAAGCAGGTATGGTAGATAGTAGTATTAAAACTAAATGCTCATTCTTTTATCAAAATCACGTAAAGTTGCGTCATAAATTTTGTCATATTAGTCATGGGCATTTCTGTTATTATGTTGTCATATAGCCATATAGGAGCACCTGAGTCACTCCTTAGTTGCTTTTTTTTTACTGATGATTTATTCGCTCTCTGGATAATCACACTCAGTCATCAAGTTGCATAATAAACTTTCATACTGGTCAATTGACATTTCTGTTATTATGTTGTCATATAGTAGCACCTAGGTCTCTCTCTCTCTCTCTTAATTTTTTTTTTTTACTGATGATATAATATCCCTCTGTTTGGTAATTATGAAATCAAACCTTGTTTCCTTCCTTTATTGAACAGTGGGTCCCCCTAAAAGCAAGTGGCCCAATCACATATGCAACATATTCTTGCGATAGCCAATCAATATTTGTGAGCTGTGAGGATGGAAGTGTTGGTGTTCTATCTGCTTCTACACTGCAGTTGAGATGTAAAATTAATCCATCTTCTTACATGCCCGTGAATCCAAGGTGAGTAATTTGGAGATTGCAATGTTTCTTATTTCATCCATCAACTTTGGTGGGCGCGGGATATTAGACCACTTTGATTTATAGTTCTCCTATAAACTAGATTGTTGCCTTCAGAATAACACCACTTTCTTAAAATAGAAGTTTTTTATTCTGGGAAGCTATTTGTATTTGAAAGATTCGGTTCTTTGACCTCTCACTTTTGCCAAAGCTTGGCCTTGCTATACTAAACAATTGGGGTGACCATCTTGTTAACTATCTAGCTACTAGAGGAAGTGTCAGGTTGAAGATAAAGGTCTTGTTTGCAGTAAAACGTTAATTGGTGGCTAATTTAAGCAGTTAAAATCTGACAAAGATGTGTCAACATACGTAATAGTCCCATCAAACGATATGTGGTCTCAATGTGAATCACCGACTTGAATGATTTTGCAGTTTAAAGGTATATCCGTCAGTTATTGCTGCACACCCAAGTGAGATCAATCAATTTGCTTTGGGACTGACGGATGGTGGAGTTTGTGTACTCGAGCCACTGGAGTCAGAAGGCAAGTGGGGCACCTTACCTCCACAGGATAATGGTGCAGGTCCAAGCATTTCAGGAGCTGCTCCTAGCTCAGAAAAATCTCAGAGGTAAACAGTTGATGCACACCAGACCTCTGCCGGAAGCTAAACAAATCCTTACAAAACTTGTGCTGCCTGTCCCAAAATTTTACAGAAGGGAACAGTTGCAACTTACCCGATCATGTTATGGTGATCGAGTTTAGAGCTTGCTAGTGTTGAGCTTAGCAGTTTAGGGTGCAGCGTGTTAATAGTCGTCGTATGGTGGATGATCCAAGATAAAAAGCAGAATCTAAAGCTCCCCTGAAGACAGCAGTAGAACAGCTGAACCATTGCATGCGTGTATATGGCCAATTTCTTTTATTTTTTCATTTTTTCTTTTTCAGATAACCTAAAAACTCATATACTGTTGGTTCAAGCTGTGTGTTTTTTGGCCTTCTAGAACTATTGCATGAATTTCAAGGAAACTTTTTTAACAGATTATGCAAGTGGATTTCTGGAGGTGTATATAAAATTAGGGTATATAAAAGTACTTGTAGATGATAATTTGACAAACCACTACTTGCGCCATCTAAAATAGAGCCAAGAAAAAAAAGTACTCTGTTGTGCATAATCGTTGGTTAGCGTGCAATTTAATTTAATAATGTACAATGATTTAAGAAAAAGTTAGAGTAGGTTATTTTTTAATTATAATGTAAAATAATGTAAAGTGAAATGTGATGGAAAAATTATAATTTTGTCGAAAAAAAAGTACTAGTGTTGTTTAAATGTGGGGTAGTTTTTTTTTTTTTTTTTTTTTTTTTTTTTTTGTAATGTTCAAGTTCTGTGAAATACATAAAAAAAAATAAAGTAGATAAAGTTTTATAAATATCTTGTCATTATTTGCGGGAGGGAGAATAGTTTGTGGAAGGACAGGAGTGATATCTTGTCATTATTTACTATTCTGTTTGATGTATTTGACACTAGCACTTTTTCCATCCAGTGAAATGTATCACATTTAGTTTTGTTGACCATTTTATTCGTGAATTACTGTTTATTATATTGATTTTTTTCAAAAATTTATACAAAAATAATTAACAAATATACCATTTCAACAAAAATTTTATGGTTTTTTTAGTCTAAACCGAGTTCCAGTTTTGAGAACTGTGAGACACGAACGGAGAGCTCCCATGCTGCTACGTTAGGGTCAGGCCAGGGAGTCTCCCTACAGATCCGTGTCGAAAATGAATGGATGAAATTGTGTATATAAAGATAAAATAGATGGGAGAGACGTGTAGGCACGGACATTCGATTCGAAAGAGAAAAAGAAGTGGAAATGCAATTGCTGGAAAAGAATAACTTCCAACCCTTGACAGAAAAGGGAGAAGACGATAAGGGGACCTCTACTACTCTAAACTATACGAGCTCTAAAAATCTTTCATACGGCATACGGCCAAACGAGAAAGTCGTAAAAGAAATCTCTATTGGTTACCCCACTAGCTTTTCTGAAATAGATTGCATTTTAGGGTCGGTTTAATTAAGTTACTAAGTTAAAGGTCAAATGTTTTGTTGACCATTTTGTTCGTGAATTACTGTTACAATTTTTTTTTTCAAAAATTTATACAAAAATAATTAGACAATTATATCATTTTAACAAAATCTTTATGGTTTTGTTTTTTTCTCCCTGATGAGATTGAAACAAATCAACAAAACAATATGTGAAACTTCGACCTGGACGGAGAAAGTGTCATACGACATGTTTGGCTTTGAGTTAGCGAGAGGGCTCCCTAATAAGTTGTCCGGTTCTGGTTTCTTCCTAGATAATGAAAATTTGAAAAGTGACAAATAGTAGTTTATCTTAGATAATGTACTTTATATTTTCTCCATTTTGATCCATTCTTTGCGCTGGTCTTCCCAGTTCTTCTCTTTCTCTTTCTCTGGCCTCGAGAAAACTCGATTTTGGTCCATTATCTATTCTTCTCTCCAATAAATATCATGTGCAGATTACTTGTGTAATGACAATTTTGTCACTCTATTTATTATGAATTTCCATAAATGTTCTCAACTATCTTTTTATTAAAATCACACAGTACGAAAATTCCCACATAAATTCAGTTGCATCATTCGATGGAAAGAAAGATTCTCCAGCCACGGATTTCTGTACTCCCATTTAGGAATATATATCCATCTGTACAATCCAGACACAGTTTAATTAAATTCTTAAAGAATGACACTCTGGGTTATCTTACCTCTGCACTCACCTGTTTTAGTGTAGTTGTATTTGGGGCATTTCGCTATAAACAAATATTAATTTTGATAACCCTTCTTCTATACTAGGTACTTCAAGTTAGATCTTCTAATCATATGGGATTCCTTTCCCTACTGAGTTGTAGGTTGCTGAATCCTCCTTTCCTTGAACATACCTGATAGTTTTTCGTGAAAAGTTCCCTTGAGGTAGAACATTTTAAGTCGACCTCCATTTCAGTATCTCAATGGCCAACCTTGGTTCTGACGTACTCTAAGTGACATGATGTAGCATGTCCAAGTAGAGGTGTTATTCGGGCTGTCCCCAGGCCGGTCTAGCTAGCCCGCCAAAGCCCGCTCCAGTTAAGAGGCGGGCTGTGTTCACACTTTTCAATGGGCCAGTCCAGGCCGGGCTTTTTAAAGGATATTCTGGCCCTCACGACCCATTATACAATCATAAATGCACCGGGCAGAGCTTGTTCGCGAGCTGTGCTGGGTCAGCAAGTTTAATCTCTAAATGGGCTTGCCCGTTTAACTGGTAAACGAGCTAGTAAACAAGCCGACACTTCTTCTCTCTCTTTTTTTTTTCCTTCTTTTAATCTTATTTTGTACTTTCTCTGAAAAATTTAAATAACTTCATTTGGTTTTGTTAACTCCTTTTATGAGCAGTATGACCTCAAATTAATCATAGGTCTTTCAAAAATATAATTTTAGAAGGTACAATATATTATAAAAATATAAGAATTATATTTCATAATATAATTTTTAAAATGATTTCTTACGATGAATTATGATTAATTTGATGTCAAACCGAACATTGAAAAATTAACACAATCAAAATGATTTTTTTTTAAATTTCCCAAAGTAATCATATTAATTAAACAAAATGCACTTATCTACTTTAAAAGGGTGGAGGGGCACCCAATTTTACTTTTTCCTCTTTTCCTTTGGTCCGTGGCACAATAAACCTTCACTTAACCTTGTGAGGTTTGGTGCGGAAGCGTATTGATTTGTTTATGTTAAAAAATAAATACTAATGTCACAAAAACCACAACAAACATAATACTGAAAGTAAACTGCAGATTTTAGATGTTATTCAGTTATGTTGACCAATATGTTGTGTCAACAAATTTCACAACAAATATGAAAAGAGCAGAATAAAGATAATAAAGTAAAGGATACAAACACATTTGGACGTTTCAAAATCTTCAAGTATATTAATAATAATCAATATATTTGAAAATGCCTTGGAGACTGCTTGAAACATGTAAACGCCAAACACTACTTTGAGTTTGCTGCTTGCAATGTTTTTCTTTCCAATAATAAGTACTGCAATTATTGTTTATGGATTTGATCACATATTGTTGCCGGTGATCCTCCTAGGTAAATAAATAGGTGTGTTGGCCTGCGAACTTCGTTTGTACTTTCAGAAAGTCTGCTTTCTGAATTATCAATCTATATCTGTATAATGTTTTGGATTACCAAGCTGAATCCAGCAGTTGCTGCTGGAGAAAGCCGTAGGACAGAAGTTATAGCGGTTCAAACAAGGGTAGGCATTGGGGTTTGCCCCTATAATTTTAAGAAGAATTTTCTATAGGTTATACTATCGGCTTTCCAAAATTCCCCCGGGACTTCCTAAATGATTCTACATATGTATAAGGGTCCCTATGTATAATATTAGACATATTACAGGGCAGAAACGTGATAAAATGATAAGAAAGCACAAAATCAGATGTGAAACTGGTGAAACTAAGATAAATTGACAGTTGAAATGCCATTTTTATCCAGCTCTTGCAAGTTTCAACTTTCAGCTGCACATTCCTATCAACTGGTACAGACACGAGATTCGTACCATTCATCAAACGGTAGCAAACTACAAAAGTAATGAATGAATCAGTATAATTATATGTCATAGCTTAACAAAGTGCGCAGAAAATGGAAAAACTCACAAGTCATAACATACAAAAGTAATGAATGAATCAGTATAATTATATGTCATAGTTTAACAAAGTTAGAATTTTGTATAGACATTGAAACCGATCAAGTAGCCTTCCAGTTTATACATAGGAGACGCAGTAAAGGAAGAGTGTGTAATATTGCAATTTCTTGTCCTACATTCCAACATCAATCTATATACACTTAAGTTCGAATGAACAAAATGTTAATCTTACATCAAAGTATTAGTCAATGCTTAACTTCTCATCAGTCATATATTCCTTCTTGCTCCCATGAATCAACCAGAAACTCGACGATTTCCTATTGGACGGAGAACTTACTAAGTATTATAGCTACCATTAACATTTAAGATCAACATCTAACAAGAAGAAACAAAAGCATAACTAACTTACAGAGAGTGGAACTGGTTGAGTTAACCGTTTGCTTATCCCTAGCAGTCGTTCAGAACCTCCATTCCAACTATAAGAAACAGGAGTTTGCAACATGAGCAAAATAACTATACTCGTAAACGCAGAAAGGTAATAAGGGGATGGAAATGCCAAGAGTGTGTTAGCAAGGATATCAACCCGAAGTGTAAAGTACAAAATAACACATTTGGTTGTGCCACACAACTGACAATGTGTTTTGTGAAATAAATCCATTTTCTGGACTTGTTTCAGTTGTAGAAATAATTTTGACACAATAAAAGTACCTTGGCGTGGGTACCAGAGCTTTGCCATGGTGCTGAATGTTGCCATTCCCAATCCATTGGGACCTGATTTGGTTCCACTGCAAGAGACCTGCATCATAAAAACTCTATAATTATGAAATCAGCATTACAGAACAGTTTCAGTTACACTTCCAATCATATAATGATATAAAATCCCGATAGAAACAGTACTACACCTTGCACTGTCAATGGTTCATGCAGCATTAATAAATGGATTGTATGCATTTTTCATGAGTTTGGCAAAAGCATAAGCTTGATGCCAACAAGAGCTGGTTCTGGAGGCAAGGATAGATAAGGGTTGCCTGATTCGCAGAGCGCTCAATGCGCGCACTCAATTCGTGGTTCGCGATTCTCTCATCGGGGAGAATCGGTTCTCTAGGGTATCAAATATTTTCGATTCCTTTATTTATTGAACACAATTCGCTAATTTTCGAAACGTGATTCGTTCCTTTTTTAAACTTGATTCGCTACTATTTCTAATTGGATTCTACAATATGCACCAAAAAATGATTCATTCTTATGTACTCTAGATATAGAGGCTAGGAACGTGACTTTGGGAGAACCGGAGCGTAGGGAAATAGCTTTTTGTTAATTTATTTCTGCATTCACCTTCATTTATTTGATTCTCTCAAAATGGAAAATCACAGCGCAAACCATAGAGAACCGGAATGCTTCCGAACCGCGTTCAGGAGTGAGCGTTCCAGAACACGATTCGCCCGGGGGGTGTGGAGAATCAGGCAACCCTGGTATAGGATTCCACATCATGAAGGTGCCCATTCAAACCCCATTATAAGTACTACATCTTCGTGGGAAACCAGAAATCCAATGTTATTTAGGATATAGACACAAAATTATCCTATGTAACCACCGTACAAAGATGATATTGGTAACATGTCTATAGTACTTTAGTTTTCGCACATCATCTCTTTATATATCCACACACCAAGAGTGAAATTGGTAAGTGGTAACTACACACTAAATCTGTCATATATCTCAATATAAGACCTTGAAGGGTGGTTCAATTATCTGTCCTTGCAAATGAGCTAACAATATGAAAAGAAAGGAAAATGCATTATAAATCTTACCATTATTTACAAACTCAGGATGAGTACTAATGCCAGCGGAGCCACTGATCTGGCTGAGGGTCTGGTTAGATATACTGATTGATGAAAAGCTTCTGTGGGACTGGAGTGCGCTGTTGTCCAGGTCATATGTGCTGGTGCTCCAAAAACCATCCGAAATTCCTTGTTTTTCAATCACCCGACCTTGTATTCGCAATCCTTTAGATGACTCATCCACTGATATGATTGGCCGAGACTTAGAACAGCAACCAAAACAACTTCTGTGCTGTTTCAAAGCATGTTATTACATGTTTGCTAAAATTCCAACGAGAAAACAAACATTTATCTAATCATTAAGATTGTTAACCAAACACGAAAACTCCATCAAAAGTTACTTTTGTGGTACAAAATAGTACAAAGTATAGCCAGATCACAGATTAAAAACTAGCATGGGGTTTCATTTCGGACTGTTTGAGGGTCTGCATAATAAACATAGGAGGGTCCTTAGAGCTCATAATATAGCACACACACACACACACACACTAAGCTTCACGGCTAGGGGAAGAGATTCACTCAACTCGTGTCATTAGAATCCAGGCTTTTTTATGGTGTTAGATTGACAAAGTTTGTTTTTTGGGAGTCCCCAAACTTGCATGCATTCCATTAAGCAATGAAGTAAAATTTAATTACAACCATCCTACCAAATCTCATTCGGGCCTAACTTCTAGCTATGTCCTAAACCAATCTGGGCCTGTTGGGCGAAATTCTTACAAGGTATCTTTTTTTGGGAGTCCCCAAACATGCATGCATTCCGTTAAGCAATGAAGTACGAGTACAATTTAATTACAACCATCCTACCAAATCTCATTTGGGCCTAACTTCTAGCTATGTCCTAAACCGACATAATCATCTGGGCCTGTTGGGCGAAATTCCTACAAGGTTTACTTATATTCGACAATCTCATTTCTATATGCTATATAAAAGAAACACTCTAGTTTTCTTCGGAAAATATACTCCTATTCTTTTCGAGCCAAATTTTATATATTGTCTCTCTGCTGCAATAAGTTTAAGAAAAGCTGTTTAACCCCTTTTGCGTTTGGTTTGCAGCTTAGCGATTCCAAAAGTCCAAAACCCCAAACTTAGCAGCAACACTAAACTTAGCAATAACACCAAACTTAGCAAGTCGCAAGTCTCACTCTCGTCGCCAATCGCCCCCAACCAATGAGCCACAGAACGAACACAGTGCGTGGATTAGCTTGCATTTGATAACACCAACTCGTTCCACATAATTGGCGGCACTACTCCACACAAATACAAATAAACATGCTTACAAATAGTTATCCTTTCCTGTAACCTCAGCCCAACAACACGCACTCCCTTCAACAGATAACAGATGCTTCATTGCTTTAATAACTATACAGAACCATGAACAGGCACATTAGCCAAACTCACGACTTTCTGCTTGAAATAAATGCATGAATCCACCGCACCCAAAGTCAATCAGATTTCTTACTCAAAGCCCACACTATTTTCAGAAGAGTTGCTTTATTCCACTCTTGTAACTTGATTATCCCAACCCCTCCAGGATTTTACGTCGACATATACACTCCCAGTCTAATATTAACAAATATTAGCTCTTCGCCAGATTAACAAAGATTCACTACTTAATATTGATAAATATGTGTAGACGTCCCTTACTGTCTCCCAAACTATGACCTCCAACTGTAAACTAAATATAAGGACTGTTCTGCTATAATTTAACAACATCATGGTCAGCAATCTAACATGAACTTTAAGTAGTACAATATACAAAATAAAACAAAATCAGAACATCATCGATTTATATCAGAGCATGAACTATCCTTTCCATCAATTTTCAGGTATACCCTTCCCCGAGGCCCTAGCTATTAGTTTGTTTCATACTTATAACATCACTTTTCACCTAATAGAACTTGTTGTACATGTGAAAAGTATTCCTATATCTGGTAAGATTTGGTCCTTATCCACTTATTCTTGGCAACGTGCAGTATCAGGTTGGCATAGTGGACTTACTATGTCTATGAGCAAGCTAAGACCCCTAGGCAGTGTGCATATCTTCTTATTAAAAAAAAAAAAAAAAAAATGCCGAGGTTCTTATGGAATAAAAAATACAGCAGCAAAAACAAAAACCAAATACTCCAACAAGAAAAGAAAATCTCATAAAACCCACAAGATTTCAACTTTCAAAGACAGAGAAAAAGAAAGCATTAAAAAGAAATAATTGGGGGAAAATTAAAAGTTGGGTCTCTCATGAAACACCACAATCAATCAATAGATCAATGAATAAAGAGGAATTTATCAGAGCACATACCCCACGTAAGCAAGGAGCTCAGTGATCCAAGCTGCGAAAGAATTGTACATCATCATGATATGTAGTATGTTAACATGAAGAAACTCTCTCTCTTTTTCTCTGCTGGTAATTTCAATTATACATATTACTACTATATGATTAAGGTGATAAAAAGTTAAAAACTACAGTATTGGGAGCTTGGAGATGATTTTAGGGAAGTAAACAAGAGACGAAAGGGAAAGGATCAGTCGCCGCCGCAACTACTCAACTACTTATTGCTCCATCCATTCCTCAACAAACTTCTTCGGTTTCCAATTTTTTTTTTTTAGGGTAAATATAATATGGTACCCCTCTTGGTACACCACTTTGCATATACAACCCTTTTAGTCTCAGAATTACATTCAGGTCCACGAGCCCATTTTTTTGTTGACCAAAGAATAAGTCACTATTCATTGCTTGATAACCAAACACAGCCTTAACTCCTTTTCATTACTTTTTATTTTTCTATTTCGTTTTTTTTTCTTTTGTTCATCTTCTTCTTCATCTCCAATATCAGGTACCGGAATTATTCCGGTACCGGAATAATTATGTGACAGCTCCGGCGTCGGAGCTATTTACAGCTCCGATTTGGGGATGTAAGGATCCAAATCGGAGCTGTAACAGCTCCAATTTGGAGCTGTTGAACAACCCCAAATCGGAGCTGTAACAGCTCCGATTCGGCGCTGTTAAACAGCCCCAAATCAGATCGGAGTTGTTTAACAGCCCCAAATTGGAGCCGTTACAGCTCCAATCTGGGGCTGCAAGGCTCCAAATTGGAGCTGGAAATAGCTCCGATTTGGGGCTGTTTAAATAGCCCCAAATCGAAGGTATTTACGGCTCCGGTCAGGAGTTGTAACAGCTCCAGATCGGAGTTGTTACTGTTTTTTAACTTTCTTTCTTTCTTTTTTTTTTTTAGTTTTTAATAATTTTGAACTTATCTATTACATTTAACACCTAAAAATTCAAATTAATTTACATCAAGGTCCACACCTGCTTAAGTTGTTTGGTCAACCAAAAAATCCGATAATAAACCAAGGGCAAAATAGTACTTTCAATGAATTAGTTCGCGAAAAGTCAAAGTCGTGGATCTAGATATAATTAATTTCATCTAGTAAGGGTAGTGGATGCAATGTTCGGACTAAGAGGGGGCTAGATGTAATTAAAAACACTAAGAGGGGTATCATATGCAATTGACCCTTTTTTTTAGAGTAAAGAATTACAAAAAGTCTAAACAGCCCCTAGGGCTTATCCAAAGCTAAAATAGCAAAAAAGAACATTTCCAAAGCCTCCCAAGACAGTCTCTTCCTCACCGGCCGATCGAGCTAGTCGATCTGCAACACCGTTACCGACGCGTGATATCCACTGTAGCTTGGTGGTCCAAGGGCGGCGAAGGAGCTCTCGACACTCCTCTGTCAAAGCGCGTAGAGTGGCTGGTGGCTCAGCCTTCTCCAAGATGAAATCGACACAATGGCTTGAGTCCATTTCCACCACCATCTTCTCAAATCTCCTCTCCCAAGCTTGTTTCAGTCCCTCTCTAAGAGCCCATAGCTCTAATTCATCAATTGGGGCGAAAAGGGGTCTGTTGGGCGAAGCCACAGATCCAATCCCCGTTGGAGTCTCGGATGACGCCGCCGATACCAGCGGAGTTATTGCCGGGGAAGAGGGAGGCATCGACATTCATCTTGACCCAACCCTCTTGCGGTTTCTACCAGGTAGCACATCGAGTCCCTGCTTTTTTATTTTTCATGGTGAGCTGCAAGTCTAGACTCATTTGCTTGATTTGGAATAGTATTTGATTGATCGATAGACTGACACCACGAAACACTCTGTTGTTTCTTGATTTCCATAGATGCCACAGAGTTGCTGCAAATATCCAATTCCATGGAGTACCAGGAAGCAAAGGACACGCAGAACTATTGTCAAACAGGTTCGACTTTAACCAAACACCTTGTGGTTGCGTATAAAAATCTGCTAAAAGTTGCACAGGGAGCAGTTTTTGCCAAACTTCCTGGGTTGTGGAGCAGTGCCTAAATATGTGTATAACATTCTCGTCATCATGGTCACATTGCAGGCATATAGCAGTTGGTGAAATTTTCCTTGCCTTTCTGAGGTTGTTGGTTGCTAATCGATCCTGTACGGCTAGCCAGAGAAAGTGCTTCATCTTTTGGCTAAGGTTCGTTTTCCAGATCCATGCCCATGTTACTTTCTGTCTTGGTAACTCTGCATTATCAGAAAAGAGAGCTTATGCCGACTGGCATGTGAAACTCCCTGTAGCATTAGCGGTCAATATGATTCTGTCCTGAGTCGGTGTCAAATTAATATGGTGACTTTCTATATAAGTCCTCACCGCCAAAGGAATATGGGTATGTAAACTATCCAACTTCCAAATACCATTATCATCTAGCATATCTTGCACAGATAAATGAGCATTTAGGTGATGGATTTGCTCTACTTTCTCATTGAGAGGAGAATCCCCCACCCAAATATCAAACCAAAATGACACTGAGCTGCCATCACCAATTTGCCACTTAAGATGAGGCTTCATCAAGGCAGCACAATTCACAACCCCCTTCCAGGTTGGGCTATCCCCTGGTCGAGTGACATAATGCAAAATATTAGTTCCTTTCAGGTATTTAGCCTGAATCATCTGACCCCACAATGAATCTTCTCTTATCAAGACTTTCCAGACCACTTTTGATAACACGACCACATTGGTAAGTCTTGCATCTCGCAACCCTACTCCTCCATATTCCTTGGGCTCCAGTACTTTTTTCCATCCCACAAGATGAAGCTTACTCACTGAAGTATCCGTAGACCAAAGAAAATTTCTGTTCAATCTATCAAACTTCTCACAAATATGTTCTGGAAGCCAACTGGATTGCATTGTATAGACTGGTATAGCCGAGTTTACACTCTGAATTAAAGTAGTCCGACAAACAACTGAAAGAAGTTTGCTCTTCCACCCATTAAGTCGACCCAAAACCTTATCCAGAGTGCCTGCATAGGTAGCCCCAGTACCTCTACCATGTTGGAGTTGTATCCCCAAATACTTCCCCAAATCCGTAGTAATTCCAAAGCCAAGGATGTCTCTAATTTCCCTTTTGAGAGCCGCACCCCCCTGGTTGGAGAAGAAAATCTTCGACTTTGGTGGACTAATTTTTAATCCAGAGGCTTTACAGAATTGTTCCATAACTTTGTGGATTGCTTTAGCAGTAGCTAAATTTTCTTTCCCCATAAGAATCAAATCATCCGCGAAGAACAAATGTGAAAGTGGTGGTCCCCCTCTACAAATTGTAATGGGCTTCCAAGATTTCCCTTCCACGTACAACCTCTTTAATCAGATACGGTAACCTTTCTACACACAGCACAAAAAGGTATGGTGACAGTGGGTCCCCTTGCCTCAGTCCACAACCATGGTTAAATGGCTCAACAGGCTCCCCGTTCCGTAAGATCTGCGTAGAAGTATTTCTCACGCAAAACATAATGAGATTCACCAAAGGCATTGGAAAATTAAAAGCTTTTAAAGTATCCTCAAGATAATTCCAATCCACTTTATCATAAGCTTTCTCTAAATCTAATTTCAGAATCATACTTCCAACTTTATACTTTTTCTTGGAACGTAGAGAGAAGAGTACTTCTTGCATCACTAGAATGTTATCTTGCGTACTTCTTCCTTGAATGAAACTAGATTGGGTGGGGGCTATAAGCTCCGGCATCATGTGTTTCAATCTCAAGGTAATGCATTTAGTCACCAACTTATAAAGCACATTACAAAGCGAAATGGGTCGAAACTGAGAGATGAGACAAGGATGTTGTACCTTAGGGATGATACAGAGGTATGCTTCACATACCTTCTTATCAATCTGTTCATCTTGGAAAGCATTTTGAATGAACATCCGAAGTGAGTCTTTTATCCAAGACCAATTCTTTTGGTAGAAAATAGCTTGCAATCCATCCGGACCCGGTGCTTTCATAGGACTAGTAGCCCAAACCGTTTGTTTCAGCTCCTCCATCTCCACAGATGTAACGACCCGACCACTAATGGGCCGAGACCCGACCCAACGGGCCGGCAAGGTTACTCATGGGCGCTCTCCGGGGTGATATGCTAGCCCCACAGACCAACACGGCTTCTAATCCGCGCACTTTGTCCTCACTCGTGCGCGCACCGGGAATTTCCCAGTGGGTCACCCATCCTAGAATTGCTCCAAAGCAAGCACGCTTAAATCTGAAGTTCTCCTAGGTGGATTCCCGAAAAGAAAGGTGCACCTTGT
Organism: Plantago ovata; assembly: GCA_028274465.1. Taxonomy (NCBI): domain Eukaryota; kingdom Viridiplantae; phylum Streptophyta; class Magnoliopsida; order Lamiales; family Plantaginaceae; genus Plantago; species Plantago ovata. The sequence continues at coordinate 40,426,168 of CM051458.1, forward strand.
TAGTATGAGTAGCGTTCTCAACCCTTTTAAGCCTCTGAAATCTGGGGCGTTACAATCACCTCCTCTTAAATTGCGCAACGTCCTCGTTGCGCGCTGTCCCGAGACCAACCATCTGTGCAAGATTCTAGAGGTGGCTCTTACGGGCTCAAGAGGTGGCTCCCACCGCCCATACAGTGTAGCACTTTGCCCCGTATGGCACTTAGCTCCTGCAGTTCCGGATAGTTCGGCTCTGATACCACTTATAACGACTCGACCACTAATGGGCCGAGACCCGACCCAGCGGGCCGGCAAGGTTACTCATGGGCGCTCTCCGGGGTGATATGCTGGCCCCCACAGACCAACACGGGTTCTAATCCGCGCACTTTGTCCTCACTCGTGCGCGCACCGGGAACTTCCCAGTGGGTCGACCCATCCTAGAATTGCTCCAAAGCAAGCACGCTTAACTCGTGGATTCCCGAAAAGAAAGGTGCACCTTGTTAGTATGAGTAGCGTTCTCAACCCTTTTAAGCCTCTGAAATCTGGGGCGTTACAACAGATGTTGCCAAAACTGCCGACTCCACATCCCCAAGTCGACTCTGAAAATGAGATATAGGCAGCCCCTGGCTTGCTGCAGTTAGGCTGGGCGGGGAGAACATAGTTTGAAAGTAATCCCTGGCATGTTCTTTCAATACGTGCTCCTCCGTTTTCCATTCTCCATCAATCTTCAAGGATAGAATTTTATTTTTCCTTCGACGAGCTAAAGTAGAATGATGAAAGAATTTGGTATTTCTGTCGCCTTCCCCTATCCATTTAATTCTGGATTTTTGAAACCAAAAAGATTTCTTCTTGGTGGAGGATCTCATTGTACTCTTTTATCAACTGTACCTCTAGTTGTTCAAGTGAGTTACTACGGTGAGAAGATAGAGCTTTCTGGGGCCTTCCAATCTAGCCAACACCTTTTTCTTCTAAATATGTTCCCAACTTATCTTTATTCCACGCTTTCATGATGTCTGGTAAAGCTGAGATGGATGGCAGAATTTGATCATTCTTCTCATGCCATAGATTTTGCAGCAGAGGGCTGCATTCTGGATGTCCAAACCACAAAGCCTCGAAACGGAAGGGACGATTCTCAGTATTACTTTCCAACCCAAAACAGTTGGTCATGATAGGGTGGTGGTCAGAGTGCGTTCTTGGTAAGTGTAGAACGACATTATCAGGAAACTTTTCAATCCACATAGGGTTTGCCAGCGCTCTATCAATTCTTTCTCTAATGCGGACTCCCTCATCTTGCTTATTTGTCCAAGTGAATTTTGGACCATGGAACCCCAAATCTAGGAGACCACACACCTCAATATACTGCTGGAAAGTAGTTAATCTGCGCACAGACGCCACTCGACCCCCTTGTTTCTCATGTGAAAAACTAATCTCATTGAAATCTCCAGTAACTAACCATGGCAGATCAATAGCTTTGGAGATATTCACAAGATTCTCAAAACAACGTAACTTATCAACTTTGTTAGGCTTGGAATAAATACCAGACAAGAGCCATTTTTCCTCTCTTTTGGGACCAATAACCGCATGTATACCTTGGTCCTCAATCAAAACAATATCTACATTCACTTCTTCCTCGTTCCAAAAAATCCAAACACCCCCATCCATCCCATCGGTGGGTGCTATTTCATATCGTGAAAAGCCCAAAGAAGCTGCAATAAGGTGTGCATTATCGACGTTCACTCTGGTTTCCATCAAAAAAACCACCGTAGGTCTATTTATTCTAACTAATTCTCTAAAATTTCTCCTAAACTTCGCGTTCCCCGCTCCTTGGCAGTTCCAGGAAACTATCCTCATTTCAAAAAAATAAAATATCAATGGGCAATGGGATTAAGAACAGGCAACCCCAGACATATCGCAATCACTTGGGGCAGTAAGCCCCGAATTAGCGTCCGTCTTCTCTGCCATTCCCATTGAGTTATCATAGCTCTCTGCCAACATCTCATCTGGTTGTTCTCTGGGAATAGAACCTTCCCCAGATATTCGTTGTGGTCCGTCTTCAAGATTATAGACGGGGCCAGATATTGGAACTGGTACCAGCGTGTCTCTATGATCGGGGTCTCGACCATCTCTGTTATTTACTGTTCCAATAGCTGTAGGATCAGAATTCATAACATTAAATATATTATTTCTCAAAATGCTAACTGAATCATTGCTTGCAGGAACTACTGGAGTTTTCGAAGAACTAGCAGCTGCAGCAGTACTCGGCACAGTATTCTGTGGCCGTGGCGCAGGGTTTCGAGCCTGTGTATACGTTCTCTTGCCGGTTACGCTTGGAGGTAAGACCCTTCCCCCAATATTAAATTCGCGTGGGGCGCTGAAAGGAACTGTAGCAGGCTGTTTGCCGTTTCTTTGTGGGTTTTGGGATGTGTTATTCGACTGGGGCCTAGTGGTGTTGGCCTGGGTCGAGTTGCGGTTATTATTTTGCCGGGCTGGCACATTCCCTCCTGATGAACGAGATTGTCAGACTCGAACAATCAAATAAATTTGTTTTAGCCAAAGGGCAACTCACAACTACACAAAACACGTAGTGCAGAGGTAAGATGACCTCGAGTGTCGATCTCTAGGGACTAAACTAGCTTTAACTAAATAACTATATATAATTTCAGAAAACAAATTTAACTTAGTTTGACTTAACAATATATGGAGAGAGCTGGTGATAGTATGCTCGTTCTAAGCATCAAGTTCTAATTATGCATGAAAGTGCAACTCGTACTGCTTTAAAAGTAATTCGAATTAACAAACACCAAAAACAGATCTGTAGACGTGTATTTTGAAAGCTTCCTATCTGTACTAATACTTGGCTAAGGTTGTCAGTCTTAGTTCAAGCAATACTTGTAATTGAAGATATTGAAAACGATGATCTTGAATTGTCCTAGTGTTTCTAACACTTTTCTACGAAGATATTGGCTTAGTCGAATCAAAGATTCGAATATAACAATAAAATAAGTAAAAGACTCAGAAACTCAATCATGCATAATATGAACCCTAGCTACGAATTTACATACTATCACCAACTAGATGTTTAGCTACTCATATCAAAATCATAAACAACAATAGCAATCATATAAGAAAACATAGTTGAATTGAAAGATAAATAGCCGAAATTGTGAGATAAAAGGTTACCACCAAAGGTTGACAATCTCCGGTGAATTGCTAAACTCACAAAGATCTAGCAAGGTGAGATCAATTGATGTCCAAATCTCTACTCTAGCTCCAAAATCGCTAAGAAACAAAGGTTCTAAGAGAAAATATACCCAGAACAAGCTCTACGGTTTATGTCTGCAAAATTATGATGAAAGATATGAAAATTCGCAGCTTTTTAAAATATATATAGTTGCTGTCGGAGGATCCCCGGCGGACCGCCGGACACGAGCAGAGAGTTGCCCGTGCCATTTTCTTCCTCCAGATCCTCGATTTCGGCCCTTGGCATGGTTTTAAGCCCCGAAACTTGGTCTTTTGGCCTGGAAACTCGTCCCGGTACTCCTCGATACACCACGGGTGATCTCGTTGCACCAAAACATCATTGTTTCGCCATGATTTATATCCAAAAGCGCGATTTTGACCTAAAACCTGAAAATAACAAAAGAAATGGAAACGTGACACTATTCTAACAAAATGCACTAAAATGCATGCAAGAGGATAGCTAAATTGGTGAAAAAGGACCCGAATGATAGTGTAAAAAACACTGTCATCACCTCCCCTGTTCTCCTTCGAATTATGGGATTTTTCTTCTGCCTGAGAGTTATTTTTTTTCTTTCTAACCACTTGCATCCATTCCCCAAATGTTTTATTCTTCGCATGTTCAATCAACCACTTTGCTTTTTCATCTGAGTTGACAGGTACGATAGACGAAGACTCTCCAGTAGTCTGATCAGCAGCATCAGAAGGAACCGGCTGGGTTTTACCCCAATTCTGTATAGCACTTGGACAATCATTAGCCAGATGACCCACCTTCCCACATTCGAGACATAAAGTAGGTAAGTTTTTCATACACAACTTGGCAAACCTTACCTCCTATGTTCAAAGCTAACTCCAATGGCTTATCTGTCTGGACTTGAACACAAAACCGTGTAAATCTTCCTCTCTTAGCCGTAAAAGTATTTCCATCAATTTTGATAGGGCCCCCTATACAGGTTGCTATCTTTTGAATAATGGATTCACGGAACATTTCCATGGTCACATTCATGACACGAACCCATGTAATGGAGCTTTCCATCAGGTCCTTATCTGCATCAAAACAAGGTTTCCACTTACATATGGAGAGAAAACTCCCTGCTTGTAATATCCCGTATTTTATAATTATTTATTTATTTATAAAACTAACTGCTATTATTTATCATCGTAATATGTGCCTTAATTACATGAGTACTTTCACTACGTGTCTAAATTTAGGCCCTAGTTAATTATTTATATTAGTACGTTAGGGTCCATCCTACCGTTTAGGACCAAATTTACATCACCCTAGCTAATTCTTTGTTACTTTCGACCTGGTCTTACTTCATTATTTTTATTGTAATGTACTAGATGTGGTATTATTTATTGGTGGTAATTTTATAGTATCCTAATTACTGGTGTCTAATTTAGAAATCTCTTAATTAAGTGGTATTTTTGTATTTGGACTCTAACCTTTAGCCCTTAACCTAGTATAAATAGTTGACCTCCTACTCTTAGTCACATACGTTGCCTCTCAGTTTCGCTTGCTGTATCCTTAATCTTTTTCTTAGGTAAAACTTCTTCTGCCGTTCTTCAGTTTGGGTGGGGATCACTAATTATCACTTGAGGCACATGTTTACTACTATGTCCTGCGCCTTGGTTTTGTTTTCTTTATCTGCTCGACTAACTAATTGGTCGGTCGGCGAATGTTGTTAATTATTGACCCATATAGTAGCATGATTAGTTTTTTTTTTTTTTTTTTTAGGGAAATAAGGCTATTATATTAAGGTATTAAAACGGTACAACATTGTTCATACTTTACGTTATACTACGCAATCTAGTTTCTAGTAGATCTGCCTTAATTAGTTATGCTAACCATACGGGACAGTCCCCAAGTTGATACATATTAGGTTCTAACATAATTCCCACATGAGAAGTTCTTAAATTTGGTGCAGCTTTTGTGTCTTGAAAAAGAGGCCGCCATTTTCTTGATCTGGAGTAGCTTCCTTGCTTTGCTAATATACCAGCTATGCCATTTCCCTCTCGATAGATAAAACGAACTTCTACTTGCAAACCTTGCTTCAACTGGTTAATTTTCCGGAGCATTGTTCTGTGTTGCCACGCCGGAGGTTTCTCCCTGCAAATGCAATCAAACGCATATTTAGAATCTGTTTGTAAGATAATTCGATGATAATGTAAATCATGATATAACAGAAGTCCAATTTTAATAGAATAAAATTCTGCCGTATTATTTGTAGTTTTCCCAATATAAGCCGACAACGCGTGTATTAGTCCTCCTTAAGAATTTCTTAGTACTACTCCGATTCCTGCATGCCCATATTCCTGTATAGTGGAGCCATCCGTATTTACCGCAATGACTCCCGGAGGAGGTCTTTCCCATCTGCAAGGTATCTGTAACTTAACTGTATGCAAGCCTGAAAAAGTGTCTCCTTGTCGTGAAAAGGTTTCTTTGGATAAGTTAGCTAATTCTCTTCTCATAAAAGAAACCGGGTGATTCACCCCCCTAAAGATTTTTACATTTCTTGTATTCCACATGATCCGGAAAGAGTTTAATAAAATGAGCTGTTCGGGTAAATTTGCATACATATGGAATAAAATTTCTTTTAGGATTCCCTTACTTGAGGTTTGGAAAGCCAACTGGCTTTTGGGAGTTCCGCCCAAAGAGTGGATGCCGAGTCTCCTTCATGATGTTTGGGAGTCCTACTGGCGTGACCACCCGAATGTCTAGTGTCGTTCCTTGCTATATCTCTGATTGTACATGTTTTATATTCAATTGTGTATGTACTAACACGGATCTTTGTATTGCAGATGCCACGACCCAGGAGGCCACGATACATGACCCCGCAGTCCCAGAGGGATGATACCGACGGAGAGGACACCAGGCAGGGCTCACAGCAGGGCTCCCCTACTGTTTTTGGGACTCCACCTGGGTCGAGCAGGGGATCGACTCCTCATTCCTCCCTCCACGACCCGTGGGCCCACGTTCCAGATGACGGTTGTCCCTTTCAAAGGCCGGAAGATGGTCTTATGTGGAATGGTCGCCCTGTCCTTTACCCCAATGGAGAGAAGTAAGTATTAGGCATTAACTGATTTACGAACTTTTAATATATATATACCGAACTAACCTTGTCACTATTGACTTACCTGTTCTTCACAGGTTGTATGGGGAGCGCGCTGCTAAAGTACTCAGTGCGATAATACGGAACAGAATGGTCCCACCGTAAGAGGGTGGCAGCCAGTGGCATTGCATCCCGGACCAAATTAAGGGAGAACTGTTCGAGGAGCTGAGGGTGAGTTAATAATCGTACAATAATTACCCAATTGTTTGTGTTGTGAGTGGTATGTTAGCCACTTTGTGTGAGTGGTATGTTAGCCACTGTACTTGGGTGATATGTTAGTCACCATTGTTATATTAAAATATAGGACAATGTGAGTGGTATGGTAGCCACTATATTTGAGTGGTATGTTAGCCACTGAGCTTGGGTGATATGTTAGTCACCGATATACCTGAATAGATGTTGTTTTCCCTTGTTATATATTTGATACATGTTAGCTCCCCTTGTTATACTTGAATTAAGTATTCACCAACGTATGTGTTTCGATGTTTATTTGTAATTGTGTAGAAAGAATTCTTCCTTCCGAAAGCATTGCTGATGGATCTCTGGTGGAGCTTCAACTCTCACGGTAGTGCCCTTTACAAGTGCATGGTTCATAGCCTGAAGAAAATGTGGAAAGAAAACCGTCCACGTACCGGTGATTGGCCCGGAGATGCAATTTGGGAGGCGTGGAAGGTGTATTGGGCTGACGGGAGAGTCCAGGCGCAGGTTGACCAGAACACTGAGAACCGGAAGAAGCAGCCGAATGATGGGACACGTACCCTGGTGACACACCGTTTTGGCTCTGAGTCGATCGCTACAGCACATGTGAGGCAGAAGGTAAGTATATTAACTTTGTGAATTCATCATTCTTATACTTGTTATTTACTTGCATTTCGAACTTTCAAACTAAGTATATGATGCTTTCATGTGTCATTCAGTTGAAGGATAAGGAGAGTCTCCTATTCACCCTGTTCTCGAGATCTCAGAAGGCCAAGAACGGACAGTGGTTGTGTGACGAGGCCACATCAATTGCGGTAAGTATGAAAAATACATGTGTTTATTAAATACTGATGATTTCATAACTAATTAACAACATAACTAACACCTTATACTCTTGATTTATAATTTCAGACGGCCTACGAGGACAGGATTCGTGATCAGGATCTCACTGTTGAGGAAATGAATGACATTTTCCTCGAGGTGAATCCTCCAGACGAGAAGGGCCGTCGCTTGGGACTGGGGAGTGCAGCAGCCGTCCCTGAATTGGACTCGAGGCCGACTCGTCGTTCCCGTGCCAGTACATCTTCATCATCTTCAGCAGCAGCTTCCGCTCGAGAGCAGGCCCTCTTACTTCAGTTGCAGGAGAGGGATGAGGAGGTGAAGAGGCTAGCTGCGGAGCAGGTTGCGCAGAAGGCACAATATGGTACTATGTTTGCTGAGCTGTATGCGAAGCTGGGGATGGATCCACCTCCCTTTCCATGATACCCCTATCCTTTTCGACTTTATTTACTATTTTCTACATGAATACTGTGTACACTATGATATTATTTTGGATTAGTATTGTGTACGTATGATTATTATTATATGTATGGAGGGTTTTGGTACATTTATTATGATTTTTTTGGATTATTTTTGGTTTATTTGATCTATGAATTTCTGTAACATGTTGCTTAATTAAACAGGTTGCATTTGATTTTGAGTCTCATTATTATATCTAAAAAATCAAAAAAAAAAAAAAAAAAATTTAGCAACCGATGGTCTCATCCGTCGCTATATACAGCGACGGATAAGGCTTATCCGTCGCTAAAAGTCCCGGACTTTTAGCGACGGATAAGGCTCATCCGTTGCTAATATTTAGCAACCGATGAGACTCATCCGTCGCAAAAGTCCGGTGACTTTAGCGACGGATAAGTCATCGGTTGCTAAAAGTCAACCTCATTTTCCGTCGCTAATCCGTCGCAAATTCGCGACGGAAATTTCATCGGTCGCTAATTCGCTAGCGACCAACGTTTTAGCGACGACGAATTTATCCGTCGCTAAAAACACCGATCGGTCGCTAGCGAGTTTTAGCGACCGATCGGGTTTTGTTAGCGACGGATGGTTCCGTCGCCAAAATCCTTTCCCCTTGTAGTGTTGATAGAAAAAAGCATTCAACCCATCAGGACCTGGAGCCTTATCTCCCCCTATTCACAGAACAGCTTCCCAAATTTCTTCTTCAGATGTATCCTTAACCAAATTAGCATGATTAGTTGACTGAACTACGCATGAGCACCCTTGCTTGTTTGCATGCTTCGATATCTGGTCTAATGCATGCGGTGGTAAATCCTTGAGTTTAATGAATTAATTGCTTTTTGGAATAGAAGCCAGCGTTTGTTAAAACCTTGTTTATTTCTTGTCCAACTTGTCGGTAGTACTAGTGTATATTTTGATCGGGCCTAAGAACTAGTTATAATTTCTTTTTCTAGAAACCAAAATTGATATTGTGGCTTGTTCTTTTGGTTTGCGGTATTCCCACAAGTTGGTTAACTAAGAGGTTAATTAGTCTAACTTTTTCTTTCTTGACTCTTAAACTAATTTATTTTGTAAGGCTCCTAGTAAAGTTTAGTTGTCTGTATTGTGGTTAATGACATGTTAATAATCTGCTCCTTGTAGTCTTTCTTTGTGTTTAAGGAGTGCACGCATGTGGTTAGGTGAGTTGATTGATTTATTTTTAGGAAAAATGGATCAAACCCCTCAAACTATTACCCTTTTGAGAGTGCCCCCAAACTAATAAGTTCAGTGATTAACCCCTCAACTATTATACTTTTGATATAATGCCCCTTGAAGTGATTATTTTAGTCAAATAAATAGATAAAACAACATTTGTAGGTATTTAAATTTTATATATCCAACACATAAAAATATTTATTCATATATTCCATTGCTACGAAGTTATATTTTATATGACATACAAAAAATTAAAAAATATATTTCCTCCGTAATTACTTTATAATTGACCTTTTCGACTTATTTTTGCCACAAATTACTTTAAATTACATTAAAAAAATAAACAATATTATGTTTATCATCGAAGTAAGTATAGTTTCACAATATTTTTATATATATTTATTTACGATATAAATTAAAAATAATTCGTTGTCAAAATGTTTTCAAAACATTTAATAAAAAAATTAATAAAAGTAATGGAGGATGAACTAATTATAAATTATTTCAAAACTATAAAATAAAGTTTGAATGACACTTAAATATCATGATAATCGACAAAAGTAAATTTTGTATCACAACATCTAATAAATTAACATATTTGATTGATTTGTTAAGAGTTTATTATTCAATTTATATTTAGGGGGCATTGTCTCAATAGTATGATAGTTGAGGAGGTTAATCACCAAATTTATTAGTTTGGGGAGCACAGTCTAAAAAGGGTAATAGTTTGGGGGGTTTGATCCATTTTTTCCTTATTTTTATGTGCTTACTTGTTAATTACCGTCTAGTAGTAGTGTTCTGTTGCATGATAATTACCCCTCCATACATGACTAGTAATTTACTATGTGTTTGGTACGTTAGTACTAATTAGTTTTGCTACGTGATTTGTATTCTCCTCGTTATTTGATCTTTTGCTTCATGTTCCGTAATTAAAACATTAGTCCTTGTTGTACTAATTAGCCTCTAGTCTGATCCACTTAGGATACACGGGAAGGGGTATATTTTCTAGTTTAGTCTTGTGCTCATATATAGGAACTGCTGTTTATCAGGATATTTCTAGTTGAGCTCTAGTTCGTGAGTTTGTTTAATTTGGAACCTGTCAAGGTGAGTGTTCATCCCAAAACTATATCTATATATTTGAAAACCTGGAAGATTTCATATGTTTTTATGTTCTTCAATATCTTTTAATGATATTATTTAACGCTTCCGCAATGTATGTCATATGTAAGACAACTTTATTCGTCAGATCCATTTGTATTTTATACAGGAGATGACCATTGTTTGTTGTTATTGATTTGTATTGGTTTGTATGTTTTGCGATTAGGAAACTCTATTAGGTAGACTTGGATGGTAGAGATTGTCAGGTTTATTTATTAGGTTCCTCGTCTATTCCCCTCTTATGCATTGATAGAAGTCTTCAGTGGTATTTGGGGTCGTAGGATTTCACCCTTGAACGTATGTAGGGTATCGTTTGTGGTTAGAGTCGCTCTCTAATAGAAGTTATAAGGGCTTTTGGGAGTAATAAGGCGGGCGACAAGGAAATTTGTTTGTTTTCGTTTCGTATTCTTGATTATATTTTCTGATATTATTTTTATGAATTTACTGTGTTCCTCAAACAATATATTTGCAACAAATTACACTTGCACAAACCTCACTGAGTTTTATCTCACCACTCTTTTATTACTTCCTTGTAGACTTGACTGAAGGCGAACATGAAGTAGACGAGCGACTCGAGTGAAAGGGATTGGATAGCTTGGGGGTTTTGCTTATTTTATTTAAATAAAGAAAAGAAACTAGATTGATTTTTCATGAACTACTATCCGTAGTGTGTTAAACACTTAGTTATTTCTTTAGTTAGGTGGATTTTGGTTAAAGTTGTAAGCTCATTTTGAGCACTAGTCTACTCTCGTTTACGTTGGTCCCTTTAAACAACAATAAAAGAGGGGGTGAATAGTCTTTTTAAACTTTCGTCGTTTAAAAACTTTCTCAGCAAGGACTTATTACTTTTCAGTAATGAGTTTGCTGGTACTTAACTTTCTCAGCAAGCGCAAGTTACTTTTCAGTAACGAGTTTGCAGATACTTAAAATCAGAGAGCGGAAGTCTTTGATACAATAAGTGCTTTGTCAGTAAGTGAAAGTTTCAGCAAGTGAACAGCGTGACTGTGTACATATAGATATGCTTTGCTGAAAACTAAATGCAGTAAGTAAATCACACAAACACTTTTATAGTGGTATCTGAGAGTGGCGTAATCTCTCAACTGATCCACTTTGTCCTTTCTAGGACTGAATCCACTAAGACAAGTTTGAGGTTCCTTACAACACCTATCTAGAGCGATTCAAACAGAAACCAAAGCACACTTGCTTCGTTTCCAACCTAACTAGAGAACGAAACCTTGTTCTCCACCAAACTTGGGACTTTTAATCAGCAACACTATGCTCGATTAAGTCCCCCCCTGAATTTCACGCCTGAAAGGGTGTATTTTCAGTTAGAGAGGTTTGGGATGAGATAACTTGATTATAACTTATTCAGCTACAACAAGTAATCTAAGAAACAAAACTTTGAATACTTTGCAGTAAACAAGTTTGATTGTTTCTGGTGTCAAGACTTGTTCTTGTTCGAAACAAAGAACACTTAACTAATTTCTTAGCTGAG
>CM051458.1:40437931-40488345 GCA_028274465.1 Plantago ovata
ATTTTTAACAACTAAAGCATTTTCATCAGCAGGCTCTTTATCATTCTTCTTTTCAGAAGATGACGGCTTTGCAGCAAGAGCAATGTTTTGCGATTTTTCAGCAAACACATTTTCTCTTTGCTTTGTCTCGTAGTTGACAGTAGCAAGATGAGAGAACAACTCTGTTGGTGTGATGTATGACATTCCTTGATTGTAGTAGAAGTTCTAAGTGTGGATCCATTCTTGGTTCAGACTTCTGATGATGGTTTTCACCTTCTCAGAATCTGAGTACAGATTTAGAACACCCAAGGCTACCATCTCACTAACTAGAGTTGTGAATCTGAAGTCCAAGTCTTCCAGTGACTCATGTGTACCTTGTTTAAAGTTCTGGAACTTTAACTTAAGCACTTCGAGTTTGTTTTCCTTGGTTTTGTCAGATCCAGCACAAAGATCTTGAACCATTTTCCAAGCTTCCTTAGCAGTTTTGGCACCCCACAGTTTGCACTGTATAGTATCCGGAGTTGATCGAATGATGATGTTTCTTGCTTGGCCATCAAGACGGAATCTCTTGGCTTCGTCGGAAGTCCATTCCTCTCTTGGTTTTGAAACGACAGTATCAACTGGTTCGCCTAAGATAGTTTCCTTTCCAGCTTCTGTGGTTTTGTGAAGAAAACTTCTCTCAACCTTAGTGATCTTGATAGGTCCATCATTAATGACAGTAACCATCTCATCACTAATGGCCTCAAGATGTAGCATCATGTTGTTTTGCCATTTTTCGTAGTTTTCCAGCTTCAGCAAGGGAGCGTCTTCTAAAGACATCCTGTCAGCAAAAGACTACCAAACTGATCAAGTGAGAGTGATTTACGGAAAGCACCTAAGGAGATCTAGGTTCAATGTTGAAGGTTAAAGAACCTCCAGCTCTGATACCACTTGTTGGTCCCTTTAAACAACAAGAAAAGACTAGAGGGGGGGGGGGTGAATAGTCTTTTCAAACTTTCGTCGTTTAAAAACTTTCTCAACAAGGACTTATTACTTTTCAGTAATGAGTTTGCTGGTACTTAACTTTCTCAGCAAGCGCAAGTTACTTTTTAGTAACGAGTTTTGCTGATACTTAAAATCAGAGAGCGGAAGTCTTTGATACAATAATTGCTTTGTCAGTAAGTGAAAGTTTCAGCAAGTGAACAGCGTGAATGTGTACAGATAGATATGCTTCGCCGAAAACTAAATGCAGTAAGTAAATCACACAAACACTTTTATAGTGGTATCTGAGAGTGGCGTAATCTCTCAACTAATCCACTTTGTCCTTTCTAGGACTGAATCCACTAAGACAAGTTTGAGGTTCCTTACAACACCTATCTAGAGCGATTCAAACAGAAACCAAAGCACACTTGCTTCGTTTCCAACCTAACTAGAGAACGAAACCTTGTTCTCCACCAAACTTGGGACTTTTAATCAGCAACACTATGCTCGATTAAGTTCCCCCTGAAGTTCATGCATGAAAGGGTGTATTTTCAGTTAGAGAGGTTTGAGATGAGATAACTTGATTATAACTTATTCAGCTACAACAAGTAATCTAAGAAACAAAACTTTGAATACTTTGCAGTAAACAAGTTTGATTGTTTCTGGTGTTAAGACTTGTTCTTGTTCGAAACAAAGAACACTTAACTAATTTCTTAGCTGAGTATGTTCTACTTCTTCACAAGTAGCTTTTTCAAGCTTTAAGTCTTGGAACGAATCAATGGCAGTAAAGAGTATTTGAAGGGTATGTGAGTTTAAGCACAAGTGAGAGTTTGATCACGTTGTTGACACACTTTAACTCTTTGCCGGATGACCTCTATTTATAGTGAATCAAGGGAGCCGTTTGAATTTCAAATTCTAAGGCTTTGTTCCTTAAGATGTCACTATCTTGCTTTTGTACTTTCAGACATCGTCCTTTATTTGTCTTCTAGTCTTCATGTCCTTCGCGTGCATGCTTTGGATTTAATGTTTATTTGAATGAGATTCAAACATGATCGTTGGAGCGCAAATGCAAGTACTATCAGCAAGGAGGTCACAAATGTTCATCAGCAAGTGGTCAGTCTCAGTTTCAGCAAGCACAACCTACTCTGTCGTTTAGATTTTCACTTATGCAAGTTGTTGCTGAAGTTTCCACTTTCTGAGCAACATGTGCCTTTGTAGATACCAGTCTTCAGAAATCTTCTAGTCTTCAGTTTTTCGAATTCTTCAAGTTTCTGAACGGTTCTAAATGCTTCAATAGTTTGTTTGTGTAAACAAAGTACATGATCAGCAAATGCTTCAATAGGTTGTTTTTCTTTTCAGAAAACAAGATACATCATAAGCGGTAAAACTAACCTATCTAGCACTTATTCTAAGTCTTCAGCAAACGTTCCTCTTTTACAATGTCCTTAAATTCTAAATTCCTATGGACCTTAAGAGTACTAGTTACTGGACTTTTCTTAATTTAGCATGGTTAATTGCTCATCAAAATTACAAGTTTCCTAACAGTTTATTTTCTTAAAACCATTCGCATTTATTTTTAAAATTATTCTTTCAAGATTTGGTACTGTACACTGCTAATTGCCATGGCCCTTCAGTGAGGATCATCTCTCTTTTCTCATCAGAAAGCCCTTTCAGGCAATAGTACCCTTATCCTAAATCCATTAACTCAAACATCCCATACAGTTTCCACATGGAGTCGAGTTTGTTGCATAGAGTAGGATAGTACCATGTATTTCCAAAAATCTTTATTATGATCGTGTCTTTCCATTCCGTATACAATAACTCCTGTAAATCTGCATCAACCTCAATGCGTTTGAATGGGACTGCTTCAGAGGGGGGTAGCACCTTAACCTTATTTCCTTTTTCATTCATTACACTGGTATTGATACGTACATCATCTGGTTTTGCAGGCATAGCAACTGATGCGTATGTCAGCATTTGTGGCAAAAAACTGGATCCGTATCCTTGGAACGGAGCGTTAGTATTCATTGCAGATTGGTATTCTGAATTCCAGGGTCGTTTAGGTTGAAAAGGGGGGCGATTCATAGCCTGTGCGGCTATGAAACGACGGAAGCATGGTCGGAAGTTTTTCAGCGGCAGGGGGCTTTAGAGAGCATTAGGGTTTTTTTTCCCTAATATAATCTCTTGTAATTCTAATTTTATCGATTTCGGTTTCCACTTTGCTACAGCATGCATAACATGGACCCGTTTCCTTCTTTTTTATTATTATTTTGAGTCTTCTCTCACTTTATTTTGTTTGTTTTCCGTTTTTCTTTTATTTACTTACTTTTCATCTCAATCTCACTCATTTCTAGTACAGTAGTAAGTTACATAGGGATTTCTATTCTCAGGTCGGCTCTGTACCGACCTAAACTCAGGTCTTCATTCAATAGTTGCCATGTGACGCTTAATTTAATCTCATCCATTCATTTCGGTTCAAAGTCATTTTTGTACGATGAATTATAATTAATTTTCTTTAACATTAAAAATCACCACAAAAATACAAATTAACTATAATACCCTTAATTTCAATTTATATGATTACATATACGTAAACCTTATTAATTAATCTTAATCACAAATCAAAGTTAATTGATCACAATTAATTTATCTATTTTAATGATACATAAACTATCGAACACTTCTAAATAATATATTTCGTAGCTAAAAAAATAAGCCTCTGTTATTGTCCTCTACAAATGTTGATAGCTAGTGCAATTAGATTATGGAAAACGAATATTCCATTGAATTGTTGTTGAAATTAATTTAATATATATTAGTTAATTTTAATTTTAGTTAAAGTAAATTTTTATTTTTAATTTAATACTTATAAATAGTAAGAACTTATTTAAATTATTTAAATGAATTTTTGAAAGTAGGGGTATAACTGCACATTTATATATTTTTATCAAAATTTAATAAATTAGAATGAAATATATAATAAAGACCTACATTTAGGTTGGTACGAAGCCGACCTGAGAATAGAAAGCCCCAAGTTACCTTCTAGTTAATTTTTGTTCATTAGATATCTTTTTTACTTGTATACTTTTGTTCAGCTTTTATTTATTAATTTGATTATTATTTAATGCTCTCAAATTATATTAGTTGAGTTATGTTTTGAAACCTCGTCATATCAGTTCAGGTTGAACCTTAATCCGATAGCTTTAAGCAAATTGTGTTTCAATTGACCCGCTGTTATTAAAAGATTATATTTTTTAATAGTATAGTACTTTCTCTCTCTTTCATTAATAACTCTCTAAGGGGACTATTCATTGCGACCTTTGACCACGTACAACTTTTAAATTAAACTGTATCAATATAAATTAAAAGTTGGTTATTGTTAGGAAACTTGTAATTTTGATGAGCAATTAACCATGCTAAATTGAGGAAAGTCCAGTAACTAGTACTCTTAAGGTCCATAGGAATTTAGAATTTTAAGGACATCGTAAAAGAGGAACGTTTGCTGAAGACTTAGATTAGGTGCTAGATAGGTTGGTTTTTACCGCTTATGATGTATCTTATTTTCTGAAAAGAAAATAACCTATTGAAGCAGTTGCTGACGATGTACTTTGTTTTTACAAACAAACTATTGAAGCATTTAGAAACCGCTCAGAATCTTGAAGATTATTGAAGATCTGAAGACTTGAAGAATTCGAAGATCTGAAGACAAGAAGATTTCTGAAGACTGGTATCTACAAAGGCACATGTTGCTCAGAAAGTGGAAACATCAGCAACAACATTGCATAAGTGAAAATCTGAAAGACAGAGTAGGTTGTGCTTGCTGAAACTGAGACTGACCACTTGCTGATAGAACATATGTGACCTCTTGCTGAAAGTACTTATTTTTGCGCTCCAATGTTACTGTTTGAATTCTATTCAAATGAGCATTAAATGCAAAGTTTGCACGCGAAGAACATGAAGACTAGAAGACAAACAAGGACGCTGCTGAAAGTACAAAAGCAAGATAGTGACATCTTAAGGATCAAAAGCCTTGGAATTTAAAATTCAAACGGCTCCTTATTTTCACTATAAATAGAGGTCATCCGGCATAGAGTTGAAGTGTGTCAACAACGTGATCAAACTCTCACTTGTGCTTAAACTCACATACCTTCAAACTCTCTATATTGCCATTGATCCGTTCCAAGACTTAAAAGCTTGAGAAAACTACTTGTGAAGAAGTAGAATTTACACGACTAAGAAATTAGTTAAGTGTTCTTTCTTTCTTTTAAACAAGAACAAGTCTTGACACCAGAAACATTCAAACTTGTTTACTGCAAAGTATTCAAAGTTTTGTTTCTTAGATTACTTGTTGTAACTGAATAAGTTATAATTAAGTTATCTCACCCCAAACTCTCTAACTGAAAATACACCCTTTCAGGCGTGATATTCAGGGGGAACTTAATCGAGCATAGTTTTGCTGATTAAAAGTACCAAGTTTGGTGGAGAACAAGGTTACGTTCTCTAGATTAGGTTGGAGACGAAGCAAGTGTGCTTTGGTTTCTGTTTGAATCGTTTTAGATAAGAGTTGTAAGGAACCTCAATCATATCTTAGTGGATTCAGTCCTAGAAAGGACAAAGTGGATTAGTTGAGAGATTACGCCACTCTCAGATACCACTATAAAAGTGTTTGTGTGATTTACTTACTGTACTTAGTTTTCAGCAAATCATATCTGTCTGTACACAGTCACTCACATCACTTGCTGAAACCTTTATTTACTGAAAGAGCACTTATTGTATCAAAGACTTCCGCTCTCTGATTTTAAGTATCAGCAAACCTAGCTACTGAAAAGTAACTTACGCTTGCTGAGAAAGTTACGTATCAGCAAACTCATTACTGAAAAGTAATAAGCACTTGCTGAGAAAGTTTTAAACGACGAAAGTTTGAAAAGACTATTCACCCCCCCCCTCTAGTCTTTTCTTGTTGTTTAAAGGGACCAACAAGTGGTATCAGAGCTGGAGGTTCTTTAACCTTCAGCACTGAACCTAGATCCCCTTAGGTGCTTTCCGTAAATCACTCTCACTTGATCAGTTTGGTAGTGCTTTGCTGACAGGATGTCTTTAGTAGATGCTCCCTTGCTGAAGCTGGAAAATTACGAAAAATGACGAAACAACATGAGGTTACATCTTGAGGCCATTAGTGATGAGATGGTCACCGTCATTAATGATGGACCTATCAAGATCACTAAGGTTGAAAGGAGTTTCCCTCACAAGACCACTGAAGCTGGAAAGGAAACTATCCTAGGCGAACCATCAGATACGGTTGTGCCAAAACCAAGAGAGGAATGGACTTCTGACGAAGCTAAGAGATTCCGTCTTGATGGCCAAGCAAGAAATATCATCATTCGATCAACTCCGGATACCATACAGTGCAAACTGTGGGGTGCTAAGACTGCAAAGGAAGCTTGGAAAATGGTTCAAGATCTTTGTGCTGGATCTGACAAAACCAAGGAAAACAAACTTGAAGTACTTAAATTAAAGTTTCAAAACTTTAAGCAAGGTACAAACGAGTCACTGGAAAACTTGGATTTCAGATTCACAACTCTTGTTAGTGAAATGACAGCCTTGGGTGTTGGAAACCTTTACTCAGATTCTGAGAAAGTGAAAACTATCATCAGAAGTCTGAATCAAGAATGGATCCACACTCAGAATTTCTATTATAATCAAGGAATGCCAGACATTACACCAACAAAGTTGTTCTCTCATCTTGCTACTATCAACTATGAGACAAAGCAAAGAGAAAATGTATTTGCTGAAAAATCGCAAAACATTGCTCTTGCTGCAAAGCCGTCATCTTCTGAAAAGAAGAATGAAAACGAGCCTACTGATGAAAACTCTTTGGTTGTCAAAAACATGAAGAAATTCATCAGCAAGGAACTCGAAAGGCGAAAAGCAAAAAAGAAGCTGAAAAAGCATCTTGGTAACAACTACCATAAGTACAAGAATGAGACTAGCTCGCTGAACAAGCAAGCTCAGCAAGCTACTTCATCAGAAGAACCAGCAGTTGGAAATGATCTATGCTTTTACTGCAAAAAGCCTGGACACTTCAAAGCTAATTGCCCTTTGCTGAAAGGCAAATCTGCTAAAAAGAAGAAGAAGTTCAAAAGAGCCTTTATTGCTGAAGAAAAGAAGAAGCTTCAAGCAAAAATCGATGCATTGTGTATTGATACTAGCTCCGAAGACAGTGAGGATGAAAGTTCAGAAGACAGTGAGGATGAAAGTTCAGACACTGACGATGAAGAAGCCACTCTAGACGTGGAGATTGGCAAAGAAGTTTGTGGAATAGCTATGGAAGCTTATCCAGATGTGTCAAACTACGAATTCTGCCTCATGGTCGGTCAGGTAAACAACCCTACCTCTGACTCAGACTCAGAAAGTGAAGACGAGATTGACCTTGACAAGATTCAAGGAGAAATCGAAAGATTTGAGAAAACTCTGAGCAGACAGCAAGAGAAACTACAAATTGCTGAAACTCTGACCAAGCAAACTACTGAAAAGTACGTCTTGCTGAAGGAAGAGACAGAAGAAAAGGATGCTGAAATAAGTTGATTGCTGAAGCTACAGAGAAGAATTCTCAAATGGCATTAGAATTGGAAGAATATCAGTCCTCAATTCTAAAGTTACTTGCTGAAATCCAAGAGATGAAAAAGATGAAAATCAATTTCAAATCTTATGTGGACGCAAGTAATACGCTGACTGAACTAAACTCTTATTTGAGAGATCCATCTCATAAAGAAGGTTTAGGCGCAATGTATGAAGGTGATGACGTAGAAATCTTGAGTAAAGATAAATCACCGATCTCCTTTGTACGTGCTACTGATAGTGGTCTACCAGAAATCTATCAGTTTGGTCAATCAAAGGTTGCTGAAACTTGCAATCAAGTACCTATGACCATAAAGCCCGCTGTTGCTACTCAAAGTAACAAGACTTTAAAGGAAAATAGGTTGCTGAGAAGCAAACTGGAAAGAAAAAGGATGTTGTGAAGCATCCCGCCAAACAAGTTGCTGAAAAGCAAGTTGTTAAGACTAAATGAAAGATTACTAAAAGTAATCAGAAGACCTTTGCTGACAAACCTGAATCAAGTAAGGTTGCTGACACAAAAGCTCAGCATTCTCCGAAAAGTGGACTCGGTTTCAAACCCAAGCAAAGTCAACTTTTTCATGAGTATAAGCAAAGTCAGCAAAGATACTTCAAAGATATGAAGAAAATCAAGCCTAAGAGTTCTGAAAAGACTCTTAATGCTAGGGCTAGAAGGAACTTTGCTAGAAAAGAACTTACTGAAAAGTATGTTCAGCAAAAAGGTCAACCGAGCAAGACACCACATCAGAAAGTGGATTTGACCAGCACGAGTCAAAAGTCTTTCAGCTCAAAACCTCCTAGTTCCTTAGCAAGTAGAAAACAAGTCAAAGTTGAAAAACTTAAGACTTGGGTTTCCACTGGACGCATTCTTGAACATGTTAATGGACATCCATTATTGGATAATTAACTTGTTTGCTCTTGATTGTGCAGACTTCAGCCACGGAGATAGACGATGCAATCTGGCACTTTGATAGTGGTTGTGGAAAGCACATGATGGGCAACAAGAATAAATTTATAAACTATAGACGGTGGTCTCAAGGTCCAACAATAAGGTTTGCTGGTGGAGGCTCCGGTTCTACAAAAGGCTATGGTGACGTGAAGTTAGGATGCATAACCATTACTGGAGTTCTTTATGTCAAAAATCTTAAGTTTAACCTTTTCAGCATGAGTCAGTTTGCTGACAAAGGATACTTCATTAAAATCAAAAGTGATGAATGTAAACTTATAGATTCGAGACTAAAAAGGTAATAATGGTTGCAAGAAGATCAGGAGGCTTGTACACCGTTGATTGGTCTTCAGCAATTGTTGAAAAATGCATTGTCTCAGATCATGATTGCCTTGCTGAAAAAGCATGGTTATGGCATAAACGAACAAGTCATCTAAACTTCAAGACGCTGAATAAGCTGTCTAAAAAGGCACTTGTAGTTGAATTACCTAGGGTTACTTTTAAGAAGGATGGTGTTTGCAATGCATGTCAGCAAGGAAAGCAAACCAAATCTTCTTTCAAGAACAAGGCAGTACCGTCAACTACAAAACCTTTACAACTCTTGCACATGGACTTGTTTGAATCTTCTTCAACAAGCTATGCTGGTAAGAAGTATGGTCTAGTCGTGGTAGATGACTATTCAAGATTCACTTGGGTAGTATTCATCAACCACAAATCTGAAACCAAGACTGAAATACCTAACTTGCTGAATAAGCTTGAAGTCATGAAAAATGACAAGGTAAAATTCATAAGGACAGACCATGGTACTGAGTTTGTAAACCAGTACATAACTGAATATTGTACCTCAAAAGGAATACAACATCAGTTATCCTCAGTAAGAACACCACAGCAAAACGGTGTTGCTGAACGGAAGAATCGTACCCTAAAAGAAGCCGCAAGAACAATGCTTGCTGACACTGAAATAAGTGAGGCTTATTGGGTTGAAGCGATTAATACCGCCTGTTATACTCAAAACAGATGTTTGATTACTAAGGAATACAACAAAACTCCGTATGAATTGTTTGTTGGAAGACTTCCTAACATCACTCATCTAAGAGTATTTGGTTGCAAGTGTTTCGTTCTTAACAATGGTAGAGAATACCTAAGAACATTTCAACCAAAGGCAGACGAAGCGATATTTCTTGGCTACTCCTTGCATAGTAAAGCTTATAGAGTTTACAACAAAAAGGCACAAAAGATTGAAGAATCAGTGGATGTTGTATTCTACGAAAAGTCACAAGGAGTGCATGCTGAAGAAGAAATATCAGAATGTATGAAGAAGTTAATCATACATGAGCAAAGAACTGAATCTGATGCTAGGCAAATCAAGTCAATTGAACTAAATGATGATTCTGACAATGACTCTCCTCCCCCTAGTCATGACAAGATAAATATAGTTCACGACAAAGAATTTCCAGCAAAAGACGCGGTTGCTCCGGAAGTTGCTGAAATTACGCAATCTCCAGTGCCTGCTGATGAACTACCTCAATCGAGCAATGCTGAACAAGCAATTGCTGATGAACAAATCTCAGCAGAGACACAAATTCTCAGTAGTACTGAACAAGTACATACTGAAGAGTCACATGCTGATGAGCAAACATATCCTGATCCAAGAAACAGAAAACCTGTTAATAAATGGATTAGAGATCATCCCTCTACGGATATGATTGACGATATTAATAAACGCCAAGTGACTAGATCCAAAGCTACTCATGGACTTGCTGAAGAAGCAATTGTCGTAGAAGTAGAATCATTGTTATCTTGCTTTGTGTCAGAAATTGAACCTAAAACCATAGAAGAAGCTTTAAAGCATTCTGAATGGATAAAGGCAATGCAAGAAGAACTGGATCAATTTGAAAGAAACAAAGTCTGGAAACTTGTGCCACTTGCTGAAGACAAGAAAGCTATTGGTACAATGTGGGTGTTCAGAAACAAGCTGAGCGAGTCTGGTGAAGTAACAAGAAATAAAGCACGTTTAGTTGCTCAAGGTTACTGTCAAACTGAAGGATTGGACTATGATGAGTCTTATGCACCAGTTGCAAGATTGGATGCAATTAGGCTTTTCTTGGCCTTTGCTGCTCACAATGACTTCATCGTTTACCAAATGGATGTTAAAAGTGCATTCTTGAATGGTGAACTTGTTGAAGAAGTCTAGTTAGAACAACCCCCTGGCTTTGAACTTCCCTCGGAAATCAAGATGGTATACAAGCTTCAGAAAGCTGTATATGGTCTAAAGCAAGCACCAAGAGCATGGTATGATACCTTGGCTAAGTTCTTGCTGGAAAATGGTTTCAAGAAAAGTGAAGTTGACAAAACTTTATTTACCATGAACCATGATGGTAAATTACTCTTAGTTCAAATTTATGTGGATGACATAATTTTTGGATCTAAGGACAAGCAACTTTGTGATGATTTTGCCAAACTCATCACAAATAAGTTTGAAATGAGTATGATGGGAAAATTGAATTATTTCCTAGGATTGCAAGTCAAGCAACTCAAAGATGGAATATTCATAAATCAAGCAAAGTATGCGAAAGAAATGCTCATAAAGTTTAGGATCAAAGAGGATGAGAAACCTGAAAAGATCCCTATGAGTGTTGGTACCAAATTGGGCTATACTAAGGAAGATAAAAGTGTTGAAGAACACAAGTATAGGAAGCTCATTGGTTCCTTGTTGTATTTAACAGCAAGTAGACCTGACATTCAGTATGCTGTTTGTGTGTGTGCAAGATTCCAATCTGATCCAAGACACACTACAAAAAGGCAATCAAGATACTGAAATATGTCAAAGGTACGATCAATGTTGGATTATGGTATCCTAAAGATTCTGGACTTGAATTGGTTGGTTATTCTGATGCTGATCATGGAGGATCAACTCTTGATAGAAAAAGTACCTCTGGAACTTGTCAGTTTTTTGGTACTAGATTAATATCATGGTTCAGCAAGAAACAAACCTGTGTTGCCAATTCATCCACTGAATCTGAATACATTGCAGCTGGTTGTTGCACAGCTCAAATCCTATGGATTCAGCAACAATTAAGAGATTATGGTATTTCTGCAAAGAAAACACCAATCTTTTGTGATAATACAAGTGCTATTGCAATCACGCAAAATCCTAAGTTTCACTTAAGGACTAAGCACATTGATATTAGACATCATTTCATTAGAGATCATGTAGAAAAAGGAGATATTGAGGTTGTGAAAGTAGGCACTGATGATCAGCTTGCTGACATCTTTACAAAGCCCCTACCAAATAATAGGTTCGCAATGCTAAGGTATAACCTTAGATTGATTGAACTACCTCAATAAAGGATACACTTGGCAGAATGCTGAAACAGGTATTCAGCAAGCCAAAGTATTCTTACTTAAAAGCTCCATCTACTAATTTCTCCTAAGAAATGATAAGTCTCTACATGATTGATGAAACAGGCATTCAGCAAGTAATTCCTTCAAAACGGGTATTTGTTAGGAAACTTGATCACTTGCTGAGACAAGCACTCAGTAAGAGAAAGACCTTAACGATTGATGAAACAGGCATTCAGACAATCAAAGATACTGAAACAGGTATTCAAGTATTGATGAACGGAGATTTGTCAGGTCCCGGTTCAGTCAAATAAATTTGTCAATCCACAACTACAACGAAAACCGTAGTGTAGCAGTAGAATGACTCGAGTGTCGTTCTCTCAGGACTATAACTAGCTTTATCTATTTAACTAGAGAATATAAAACAGCAGGCAGATAGCAATAGGGGGTTTCTAGCAGATAATGGAGATTGGTGATAGTATGGTCCTTCTTAACATAATGGGTCGATAATCATGCATAAATTCCTCGGTCTTGCATAGAGATCTTTGAATCAATCTAGTGTCCTGTTACAAGTATTAAACACTACGAAGATAATTTGGTCTGACTAGTCAATCACGATTGTCCTAATGTGTTCCGTAATTATTCAACACTACGAAGATAATTGGTCTGATGGTCGACTAGTGTCCAATTGTGCATAATAATCAATACAACATACGAGAATTTTGGTTACAACTGATCAACGAAATAAAGCAATGACACGGAGTATAATGCGCGATATAGCCATTAGCATGATTATCTTCCCTCGCTAAGAATTCACATACTACCACCAACGATAAGTTTAGATACTCATAATAGGCATGCAATCAACAGAAATCATAGAAGAAAACATGTTGAAAGAATATAATAAAATAAGTAGAATAAAACTGTAAGATACAAAGTTACCGAAGGTTGTCAATCTCCGGATGATTGCGGTCCTACGAGCACCAATCTGCTATGAAAAAGTATCCCCTAAGCTATGGAACTCCCAGGACAGGCTCCGGGAAGTTCCTACCTAAAACTATAGAGAGAGGTGAGAGAGAAGGTCTGGAACGATATGATTTTCGGAGAAAAACTGAGCACTATATATAGGCCCCGAAATATCACGGGGCGGTTCGCCCCCCCGGTTATTTCGCGGAATTTCCGCGTTTTCGACGCGGTTTTGGATTTCTTCACTTTTTCGGACTCGGTTTATGACTTCTAGTAGCCTTCTAACCTCCAGATTCGGCCCCTAGACTCCAAATCCTATCCGGAAACCTTCAGATACTCCAAATAGGCTTCTGGAACACCAATTCCTTGTCAACTTCAATATAATTGCCCAGAAATCTTCGAATTGCAACCAAAACCTGTAAAATAAAATATAAAGGGAAACGTGACACTATTCTAATAAAATGTACTAAAATATAGCTAAATTAACATAGAGGATAGCTAAAATAGGTGAAAAAGACTCGAATGAAAGTGTAAAATACACATTCATCAAACTCCCCAAACCGAACCTTTGCTTGTCCTCAAGCAACTAAGCTAGACTCTAGTACAAAAAACATGCAAGACACAAAATGGAGTCTTATGCCAAATAAAATGAACTAATCTACTGAATCTACCAAATAACGTATGACAAAAACCATATAAATCAGAACATGAATATAGGTTGAAGAATACCTCGATTGACTCATACACATCCACATAAGCACTTATGTCAAGACAAGATAGTCTCTCGTAACATTCTCTACCTGGACCTAGTCAGTGACGACGTAATGAAGCATGCTAAGATACGAATGGTTGCCCCGTGCCTATGAAACTGAGGACTTAATGCTGTTCCACCATGTTAAGACTTTTCTTCAAAAGAGGTCGAACCAGTACTGGCTCTCATCAAACGAAGGAGGGTTCCCTATAAAAGATAACACTCCCCTATTCTACCCATCTATCAAGTAAAGTCTTAAGCTATTCACCACTTCCTGAATGGCAGGACGAGGGTGGTCTAGAACAGATGACTCTCAAGACAAAAAAGATAAAAAATAGAAAATTACAACACGGATTACGAACAATACGAAAAATGGAAAAGACTCAAACTTTGCTGGCTTTTTTTTTTTTTTTGGACCCTTCTTTGCTTTTTTTGGGTCTTCTCTTTTTTTTCTTTTCTTTACTTTCCAGATTCTTTTTTTTTTCTTTTTCTTTTTCTCTTTTTTTTTTTCTGGAATTTTTCTTTCTTTTTTTTCGATTTTTTTCTAGCCAGCAGTAGCATAACAAATAGAGAAACAAAATGACTCACACGACTTCCCCAAACCTATTCGAAAGAATAGGTTGGTTTCGAATAGGTTGGAGTACAAAATTTATGAAAAAGAAAAAATAAACTCACGATACGAAAAATAAAAAACAGAAACAAGTCTAATGATGGTGTAACCCCCTCCCCAAACCTATTCGGCAGAATAGGTTATAAACAAAGGATCACACAACCTCACACTACCTCCTTCCTAGGCATTTAGCAATCTCAAAGCATGGTGAAGACTTGTTGCCTCTTAGGTACATAATTACTCGGGAAAACAACCATAAGACCCTGACATGCATCATTCTATTATAAAGGCCTTCGTGAACCGCAGTAGAGAAAACACCACTAAGTGATGTCGAGACTACCATGTTTAACTAAGTGCAAAACATAAATGTGACAACCCAAGCGAAACAGACCTCAAACAAATTCATAGAGATGAAGCATATGATTAATGGCATAGCTAGTTGATCTACCCAATAAAAAAGTTCAAAAAATTCGGCAATAAACTCCATATAAAACATGCAAAACTATCCTAGGATGAATGTAGTGAATGCAACCTAATAAATCTAAGAAAGCAGTAAACGTGCAAATGCAAATGCAGACGGATAAATCATGCGAGGTACTATACTCATCCTACCAATACCAAGCTCCAAACTAACAACATCAGATCACTTAAATCCCATCCCCCCTCATGAAATTAACGCTAGTCCCTAGCAGTAAGAAAATGAGGAAATAAGATGTGATACTAGATGTTACCCCATGGTTTGGCCTCGGTCGGCTGAGTATGCTGCTTGTGATTTATTGGGCCTCCTCTGTGAGCTTTATAGGGTGTTATCAGGTCTTCTGGTGGGTACGGTAGTTCCATTTTTAGGCCGGACAGGAACAACTCCTCTATTAGAATCATCATTGCTCGTATGGCCTTCATTGTCACTACTGTCACCATCATCATCACCAGTAGAGTTGCAGTGGCAGGTAGAATTATCAAGACTAGACGTCGATGTTATGGAATCCTCCATCCTGTAGCCCTCCAATAGGATGTGAACTGTTGAAGGGGAAAGGGCAGTGGTATCAGGACCTCCCCCTCCAATGTTTTACACCACGAGAAGGTTACAGTAGGCTGCTCGGATACTCAGAAGTCTTCTACCTTTTTCTCCAATTTCGACCACATTCTCCACTGTTGCTCTGACCGATGTCTATATGATGCTCACTTTAGAGGCAGGCAAAGGGCGCCCCAACAAGGGACTGTGTACCCATGTCATTATGTTTTGGAACCAAGCTAGCGCTTCAGAATCTTCTAGCAACTACGAACTCAAGATTGAATCCGTCGCGGCGAGAATGCCCCGGTGCCTTCCAGTTCACTCGAACGTTGCAGTCCTCGTGATGGAGTGCTGACGTAATAATGGTTTCTGTCCCTTCGGCGGTGCATGAATAGGCATAGGAGTCCTTACTCCAGGTGTACTCTAGCTCCTCCTCTTGGATAATCCACGACGTTGTTGCAAAACTCCTTGGCTCGAACGCACATCTAGCGAGATCACCTTCCTTGACATGATTCTTCACAGTAATCATTCGGGAATGCTCCCTTCCCTTGGTATGGTACCTACAAACAGCTATTAGCACCTCGTATGACACAAAACAGACTCAAATATATGCTAGTGCAAGAGCGAAATAATCAAGTGAGAAAATCAATAATCAAGCTCCCCAAACCGTAATGTCTAGCCTAGCTTCTTCATTATGCAACATACCAATGTAACTACTACATGCAATACATCACATCATGCTCTTACTAGACAACCAATATCCTCGATAACAAGGCTCAATTCATACCATAGCAGTGCAAAATTCTACCATCATAAATCCTCATTCTCAACTAATAAGCATTCTATCGTCAAATCCACCAACATTACATCAATAAACACATTCATAAGCAAGAAACCAAAGATAAAGACATATTGCAGAACAAGATATATCATCTAGTAGCAAAATACCCAAATCAACAATCCAAGCAAAATCGAACATGCAATAACATGTCTAATCACACAAACAACATACCCATGCATCAAATAAGCATAATTGAAGCTCAAAATAGAAAACCCCCAAATTCGAAAATTAGGGTTTTAGTGATGATACCTCAGATCTGCAAATCTAATGAATTATGATGAAATCTGTTCGGATAGGATGATAGATCATGTAATAGGCTTCGAGTTAAGCTAAAGAACACTCAATTTGGTCAAGAAATAAAGAAGTTATGAAGATTTAGATGTAAAATCGCACTTTTCGGGTTTTTTGGGAGGATGGATGAAGAAGAATGAAGAAAATAAGGTATTGGGGTTGAAATCCGCGTTTTTGAAGATCTGGGGCCGTGGGGCGGTTCGCCCCACGTGCGGGGCGGTTCGCCCCGTGCTCCCCAATGCGGGGAGACGGGTCCCGTCGTCTGAAAATGCGGTTTTTAATCCCCGAAACCAATTTTTTCAAAAACCACTCGCAAAATCTCACTCAAACACAAGCATATACGACACAGACATGAACAAATTCGCATACGAGAAGCAAATAGTTCAAGAATGAATGCATGCAGAAAAGCAGTAAAGAAAGCGATAAAAATTCCGGGTTGCCTCCCGGATAGCGTCATTGTTTAAAGTCTTTGACTCGACTCCTGTCTGCGCCTATCTCTTCTTCTTGCGGGTACTAGGCTTCCCCTTCATTGATCTCCTTTCCATGCCACGAACCTGTGAATAAGAAAGAATATAGGCTGCAAGACCACAGTAGTGAGTAGTTATATCAGGCGGTTCAGGTGGATCAGGTACGTGCAACACGTGTTGCTTGCCATCCACTTCGATAGTGCAAGTTCTTTGGTAAATGTCCATCACGGAGCGTAGCTTGGTCAAGAATGTTTGCCCTAAGAGTATGACATCCCCCGTTCCAGGTGCAGACGCCGGCATAACTACAAAATTGGTGTATATAGATGCTTCACCAATCTTGACCAACACATTTTTCACAATGCCCTCGGGTCTCATAAAGGATCCATCCGCCAGTTGCACAATAGCCCTTTGCTCAGATAGTTTTCCAATGTTGCTCTTTTCAAACACATTCAAAGGAATTATGTTCGAGTAGGATCCCGTGTCTAGTGTGGCACGGACATCTTCAAGCTCCCCAATCCCTACCTTAACATCGAAACTTTTAGGGAGTGGTTCGGGATCCTCTTGCTCCTCATCACTTGCTTCAGAACCAAGGTCCTTCTCTTCTTCCTCAGCCTGTAGAAGTTCTTCCTTCATGCAACACTCACACCTAACAACCTTCCTGATGGTGATTTCGTCAGGTACATCACTAGCCAATGTAATGGCATTCGACTTCACAGTGCTGCTAGGCAGTTTGCCTTGTTCCCTACTTGCTCCTCGTTCGATCAACTCTTGCATCTTTTGATGGGCAAGCCTAGTGCTCTCTTCCAACATATCGAGCCTTGCCCTAGTCTTCTCAGAATCTTCTTCATAACGTTTGAGAAAACTTTGTGTGTGATCGACCATTTTTTGAAAGTTCTCCATTAGTTGAGCCGTCTTCGACTTCAGTGGCTCTTTCGGAGCGGGGTTTTCGCAGTGGTCATTACCATAGTTCAACCTACTACGGTCTTGGTTAGGTCCATAAGTTTGGTTAGCCGGTGCATATCCTTGATTGTTACTGTATCCTCTTCTCCAAAATCCACCTCGAGGATTCCTACCGTCTTGTCCGTAGCTAACTTCTTAAGTGCCAAACTCCGTAGCAAAAGCTTCTTCTTCGCCTCCTCGAGCCCAGTTGCCATCATCGTATGCCAGCTCCGATCTACACATATGAGCCCCATGCCCATAGTTCTTGCATATTCGGCATACCTCGTTCGAAACAGTTGTTCCGGTGGCGCTCTTGAGGACTTGCTTCAATTCGTTGGTAAAGCACTCGAATTGATCCCCATTCCCCCTATACATAGGGGCTTCTTGAGTCGGTGGAGCTTCAGGTCCACGTCTCCTAACCATTGCTCTTGGGTCCTTGAACTGCGAACCCTTAGCAAGCCTTTCGAAAACTGCCCAGACGGCTTCTGCGGTTTCCTCCCAAATATTGCCTCGGCATTGGAAATCCACCACTTGTTGGTTCTCGAAGGTTAGTCCATTGTAGAAGTGCTCGACTAGGTCGGAAAGTTCAAAACCATGGTGAGGGCACTTGCTCGTGAGATCTTGGAACCTCTCGAACGCGGTGTAGATGGTCTCATCATAGTCCTGTTTGAATCCAGTGATTTGCGCCTTGAGCGCGGTAGTCAGAGTGTGACGGAAGTATTTCTCCATGAAAGCTGAAAAAACCTTTTCCCAAGTGTCCAGCGAGCCTGCTGGAAGAGAACTCAGCCATGACTTGGCTCTGTCGCCAAGTCCCATAGCAAAAACCTTCATCCTCAACTCATCCGTTGTTATGTCAGCTCCGGGTCGTGGGAGTTGGTTGACGAAATCATCGATATCGTGCAAATACCCCATCACATCTTCCTTGATAAGCCATAGAACCTCGGAAGTTGTTGGAATGCGTGGTTCTTGATCTCCAGATCTCGGGTTGCAGACGAAAGAACAATCGCCGGTCCCCTCATACGATCCTTGGTGGGTTGTACCCATGCCTTCAGTGGTCTAGCTTCTGCAATTCCGTCGATTTCCTTGAAGAGACTAAGTAGAGATTCAGAGAAATCGGTTTCCTCTATTTCCTCTAGTGCGCGCCTTTCAAGTAGTCGCCTTCTTTGGTGGTAGACTCTGTCGATCTCAGCAATTGAATCAGCAAGCGGTGTTCCTGCAGAACGTGTATGTGGCATACACAATCTGAAACAGACTAGTAAAGGTGATTAGAAACAAACTAGGAAAGCAGTATCAGAGAGAGATTAAAAAGGAAAACTAAAACTAATAGAATTAGGAATCTAAAGCTGTAAATATAAACAAATTAAACAGAAAAAAGGAGTATAGTCCCCGGCAACGGCGCCAATTTGATGAACGGAGATTTGTCAGGTCCCGGTTCAGTCAAATAAATTTGTTATTAGCCAAAGGCAATCCACAACTACAACGAAAACCGTAGTGTAGCAGTAGAATGACTCGAGTGTCGTTCTCTCAGGACTATAACTAGTTTTATCTATTTAACTAGAGAATATAAAACAGCAGGCAGATAGCAATAGGGGGTTTCTAGCAGATAATGGAGATTGGTGATAGTATGGTCCTTCTTAACATAATGGGTCGATAATCATGCATAAATTCCTCGGTCTTGCATAGAGATCTTTGAATCAATCTAGTGTCCTGTTACAAGTATTAAACACTACGAAGATAATTTGGTCTGACTAGTCAATCACGATTGTCCTAATGTGATCCGTAATTATTCAACACTACGAAGATAATTGGTCTGATGGTCGACTAGTGTCCAATTGTGCATAATAATCAATACAACATACGAGAATTTTGGTTACAACTGATCAACGAAATAAAGCAATGACACGAAGTATAATGCGCGATATAGCCATTAGCATGATTATCTTCCCTCGCTAAGAATTCACATACTACCACCAACGATAAGTTTAGCTACTCATAATAGGCATGCAATCAACAGAAATCATAGAAGAAAACATGTTGAAAGAATATAATAAAATAAGTAGAATAAAACTGTAAGATACAAAGTTACCGAAGGTTGTCAATCTCCGGATGATTGCGGTCCTACGAGCTCCAATCTGCTATGAAAAAGTATCCCCTAAGCTACGGAACTCCCAGGACAGGCCCCGGGAAGTTCCTACCTAAAACTATAGAGAGAGGTGAGAGAGAAGGTCTGGAAAGATATGATTTTCGGAGAAAACTGAGCACTATATATAGGCCCCGAAATATCACGGGGCGGTTCGCCCCAGCCATGCGGCGGTTCGCCCCCCGGTTATTTCGCAGAATTTCTGCGTTTTCGACGCGGTTTTGGATTTCTTCACCTTTTCGGACTCGGTTTATGACTTCTAGTAGCCTTCTAACCTCCAGATTCGGCCCCTAGACTCCAAATCCTATCCGGAAACCTTCAGATACTCCAAATAGGCTTCTGGAACACCAATTCCTTGTCAACTTCAATATAATTGCCCAGAAATCTTCGAATTTCAACCAAAACCTGTAAAATAAAATCTAAAGGGAAACGTGACACTATTCTAATAAAATGTACTAAAATATAGCTAAATTAACATAGAGGATAGCTAAAATAGGTGAAAAAGACTCGAATGAAAGTGTAAAACACACATTCATCAAGTATCAAGGGAATATTCTGAGACGGGAACTCAGAAAAAGAGATAAACTTATCTCTCAGATTTTACCAAAGGATATCTCAAGTACAAAAGAATTTACTGATACGGGAAATCAGAAATATCTTTAAACTTAAGAAAATATGAGATATCTGAGTAAGGGGGAACTTTCAGCAAGTATCTAGGTTGATAATTCAAACTCGTTGAAAAGATTCTTGTCTATTTCAGCAAGCAATCTATTCCCTTAAAACTCGGTAAAATCAATTTGTGACGTTAATCGGGCACATATAAACTCGTAATAATCATGACATGAAATTCAATCGTGGCCATTGATTAAAAAGAGTTACTAATCTAACGGTTAATAAAACAAAGAGAGAGAGTGCTCTGACGGTTTCAAGTTAGTGGGCCACTACGCATTTAATGCAAAGGCTCCACTAACGCACATGTTTCTCTGTTTTACCCTTGCTGAGAGCTCAAATCGATTGAGTTTCTCACACACTAGGGACACTATAAAAAGAAGGAGTTAGAGAAATGACAAAATTCTTTAACTCACATTTCCTTTCTCTGCAAATTTTAGCTTGAATCTACTGTACTTCTGGTCAAAAAGCAAACTATCTGTTTTCGTACACATTTCTCTGCTCTATAAAAGAAATGGCTCCCAAGAGACAGTCTTCTAAGTCCTCTAAGTCATCTAAGGTTGACAGTGCTGAAACACGCACTGCTCCGGTGACTACTCCGGCTACAAACACAACGAAAGTTGTGTTGAAAAACGACCGAATCTCGGAAAAACCTATGCCTCCGTCATATCTTGACACTGCAAAGTGTGAGATGTTGATGCAATGGGGAGGCTTTGCAAAAGAGAAGTACATTAGGTACTTCTATGAACAAGAACTCGACGATGAGAATGAAGAGGCGCTTGAGTTTATCAAGCAGCAAGGCCTCATGAACTTCATATCTGCTCGCACTAAGCAGGTGAGCATGATAGATACTATGGAATTCTACAACAATGCAGAAATCCAGTCCCTTACTGATAGTAAAGGAGTCACTGAAAAAGTGATCTTTACTACAGTTCAGAACACGCAAATCGTCCTGAAATGGACTGATTTAGCGGAGATATTTCAGATTCCAACCACTGGAACTGAAGATAACGTCACTGCCACTGACGAAGAAATTGAAGCTTTCTACAGTGACGTCAGAAACGAGAAAATGAAGAAAGGCGAGATTGCTCCCGTGACTTGGACAAAGCACGTTAAGAGGAAGCATCTTTGCCACTCACTTGGTCTAGTAACTCTGCTACTGATAAAAGTTCTTGACTCCCAAGTTGGAGGAATTGACCAAGTAGGCCTGAGAAGATGGCCATTGCTGATGCATATCCATGAAAATAAAATGGAACTTAACTGGGCTAAGTACATTTTCAACAGGCTTGTTGATTGTGTTACTAAGTTTAAGGTAAAGGTAGAAGACAACAAGGTCTCACCTTCCTTTCCAGTTATGTATGGAATCAAGATATGCTACATCCTTGAACATTTCAGGATTCAGCTGAGAAACCCATTGCCAATCAAAAAGTCTGTATGCAATGTGGGAAGATCATTCTACAAGCAGAATGTACCTAAGACTGCTGGCAAGAAATCAAAGAAGACAACAGCTGCAAATGTGGTCAGCACAAGCCAGCAAGAAAGGTATACAACAGCTGCAGATGTTACCACTCAGCAACTTAGAGATGAAACTGCTGTTGGTGGTGGTAACACAAATGAAACTGCTGTAGATAATCAACAAGGTACGTGTACAACAGCCGTTGCTGAAAATGCAACTATAGATGCCTCTGGGAAACCGGAGAAATCTAACAAGAAAAAGAGGAAAGCTGATGATGACACTCAGACTGCAGCGTCATCAGCAAACCCCGTACCTAAGAGGAAACGGACCAGCAACACAAGGAAGAAAACACTGGCTCGCAAGTCAGTTCCTGCTGTCCAAGACCTCTCAGACAATTCCGAGACAAATGCTGAAACGCATTTGCCAGTAGATGTTGCTGAGGTGATTACTGAAACCTATGTCAGCAATGTTGAAGTGTTTGCGGAAGCCTTCAACAATCAACTTAATGTTGATACTTCTACTGAGAATAGACCACAAGGCAGTGGAAATGAAATTCCTGCCCAAGTCCCAGATATCTACATTATAGATAATTTAGACGATCAAACTATGGAACCAGCAAGTGACATTGCTGCTGATCTGCAAAAAGCGGCACTTGCTGATGCTGCTGAAAAGATGGTTGCTGAATAAGCAACTCATCACGTTGCTGAAACCCCGCTTGCTGAAGGACCAGTTGCTGAGACAGCAATGGTTCCAGTTCTAGAAGTTGCTGAAACACAAGAAGCACTATTCAACGACGCATCTCGTGATGCTGAGAATACTGGCCCAAGTTCACCCAAGACATCAATCGAAAAAGTCCATCTTGTACTGGAAGCTATAAGCCAACAAATGGAGTTGGAGATTGAAGAATCATCCAACAAATCCATTGATGTCTTCATGACAAGCAGTGAGCTCAAGGGTCAAGATGCTTCTGCTCAACTTGTCATTTCAGGACAAGGGAGATTGCTGAAACCGCACAGCTTTCTCAAATAGAGCAAGACAAGAAGTCTGCTGAAGAAACAGTCCAAGAAGCTGAAGAAACTGTTAATGCTGAGAGGACTGAGCCACAACCTGTCCTTCTTCAGCAGGTAGTTAATTCAACCATCAGTAAAACTTCAATTTCTGAAACTTATTCTTTTGCTAATATTATGTTATCTCTACAGACTTCTCAAGATGCAAGTCAGATGGTTGCTGAAGCCTCTGCACCAGAACCAACACTCCCTGCTCAGCAGGTAGTTAATGTTTTTGGTATTAAAACTAAGTTTGATAGCTTAGTACTTGTATCTAACTCAAATTTATTTCAGGATAAACAAATGGAGGATGCTATTCAAGCTCCTCAAGGAATGGAAATTGTACAACATGAGCTTGCTGACTCTCAGCAGGTAATTCATGTTTCAGATATGAACTCTAAAACAATTTTCCAAACCAATCCTGATCTAAATAATTTTCTTTTTCAGGCTCAAAAGGAGACCACTGAAGTGGTACTCATCACAGAAGATCATCAAGTAAGTTTTGAGGAACTGTACTTGAACTTCAAAAGTACTACTTTGTCTCAAGTTGCTAAGTCCGTCAGCAACTGTCAAAGATATAGGCGAATAGACTTCTCTGATCTTCACCTTCATCTTTCAAACGAGAAAAAAAGATCTTCTCTGCTGAAGCTCGAAACATTTGTCCACTCCATCCTTCCTGAAGAAATGACATATTCTCAGCAAATGAGCTCGAATCTGATTGCTCAAATCAGAGAGAATATGAAGGAAAAATTCAAGAGTGCCTCTCCATCTGAACAAGCTGTGATGCTCAAAGGTTCATTTGTACCTGTGGTGGCTGATCCCCACAAAATCAATGAGGAAGAGGAAGTGACAAGTGTTGCTTTATATAAGCACGTTGAGCTAGTAATTCTGACCGATGATGATGAAGAAGAAGAAGATGAGAACATTCCCACTGATCCAAGTGATGATGAAGGGAAAGATTCCAAGGACAAGAAAGACGATGATGATGACAATCAAGGTCCAAGTCCTGATGCTGGAGGATTAAAGTTGACAGTTGCTGAAAATGCTCAACCCGAAAATCAGCAAGCTGAACAACAACAACCTCAGCAAGAATCTCAACCTCCTCCTGCTGCTGCTGAAAATCAAGCACCTGTGCAAGGTGCTGATACTGAAGAAGAATATGCCAGAAAAAGGGATGCCTTGAAAAATGGCAAAAGTCCAGTTTCTGATGCCAAGGTTACTGAAGAAAACCTTGATGATGATGATGAACAAGATGGAGATTACCAACGCGCTCTCCAGAACAGTCTGTTAGGAAACTTGTAATTTTGATGAGCAATTAATCATGCTAAATTAAGGAAATTCCAGTAACTAGTACTCTTAAGGTCCATAGAAATTTAGAATTTTAAGGACATTGTAAAAGAGGAACGTTTGCTGAAGACTTAGATTAGGTGTTAGTTAAGTTGGTTTTTACCGCTTACGATGTATTTTATTTTCTGAAAAGAAAATAACTTATTGAAGCTTTAGCATATGATGTATCTTATTTTCTGAAAAGAAATAACCTATTGAAGCATTTGCTGACGATGTACTTTGTTTTTACAAACAAACTATTGAAGCATTTAGAAACCGCTCAGAATCTTGAAGATTATTGAAGATCTGAAGACTTGAAGAATTCGAAGATCTGAAGACAAGAAGATTTCTGAAGACTGGTATCTACAAAGGCACATGTTGCTCAGAAAGTGGAAACTTCAGCAACACATTGCATAAGTGAAAATTTGAAAGACAGAGTAGGTTGTGCTTGCTGAAACTGAGACTGGCCACTTGCTGATGGAACATATGTGACCTCTTGCTGAAAGTACTTGAATTTGCGCTCCAATGTTACTGTTTTATTTCTATTCAAATATGCATTAAATGCAAAGCTTACACGCGAAGGACATGAAGACTAGAAGACAAACAAGGACGCTGCTGAAAGTACAAAAGCAAGATAGTGACATCTTAAGGATCAAAAGCCTTGGAATTAAAATTCAAACGGCTCCTTACTTGCACTATAAATAGAGGTCATCCGGCGAAGAGTTGAAGTGTGTCAACAACGTGATCAAACTCTCACTTGTGCTTAAACTCACATACCTTCAAACTCTCTATACTGCCATTGATCCGTTCCAAGACTTAAAGCTTGAAAAAGCTACTTGTGAAGAAGTAGAACAAACTAGGCTAAGAAATTAGTTAAGTGTTCTTTCTTTCGAACAAGAACAAGTCTTGACACCAGAAACAATCAAACTTGTTTACTGCAAAGTATTCAAAGTTGTGTTTCTTAGATTACTTGTTGTAACTGAATAAGTTATAATTAAGTTATCTCACCCCAAAACTCTCTAACTGAAAATACACCCTTTCAGGCGTGATATTCAGGGGGAACTTAATCGAGCATAGTTTTGCTGATTAAAAGTACCAAGTTTGGTGGAGAACAAGGTTATGTTCTCTAGATTAGGTTGGAGACAGAGCAAGTGTGCTTTGGTTTTTGTTGAATCGCTCTAGATAGGAGATTGTAAGGAACCTCAATCATATCTTAGTGGATTCAATCCTAAGAAAGGACAAAGTGGATTAGTTGAGAGATTACGCCACTCTCAGATACCACTATAAAAGTGTTTGTGTGATTTACTTACTGTACTTAGTTTTCAGCAAATCATATCTGTCTGTACACAGTCACTCACATCACTTGCTGAAACCTTTACTTACTGAAAGAGAACTTATTGTATCAAAGACTTCCGCTCTCTGATTTTAAGTATCAGCAAACCAAGCTACTGAAAAGTAACTTACGCTTGCTGAGAAAGTTAAGTACTAGCAAACTCATCACTGAAAAGTAATAAGCACTTGCTGAGAAAGTTTTAAACGACGAAAGTTTGAAAAGACTATTCACCCCCCCCTCTAGTCTTTTCTTGTTGTTTAAAGGGACCAACAAGTGGTATCAGAGCTGGAGGTTCTTTAACCTTCAGCATTGAACCTAGATCCCCTTAGGTGCTTTCCGTAAATCACTCTCACTTGATCAGTTTGGTAGTGCTTTGCTGACACGATGTCTTTAGGAGATGCTCCCTTGCTGAAGCTGGAAAATTATGAGAAATGGCGAAACAACATGATGATCTTGAGGCCATTAGTGATGAGATGGTTACTGTCATTAATGATGGACCTATCAAGATCACTAAGATTGAGAAAAGCTTTCCTCACAAAACCACGGATCCTACTGGTAAGCAAACTATCTTAGGAGACCCGGTTGACGCCGTCGTTCCAAAACCAAGAGAGGAATGGACTTCTGACGAAGCTAAGAGATTCCATCTTGATGGCCAAGCAAGAAATATCATCATTCGATCAACTCCGGATACCATACATTGCAAACTGTGGGGTGCTAAGACTGCAAAGGAAGCCTGAAAAATGGTTCAAGATCTTTGTGCTGGATCTGACAAAACCAAGGAAAACAAACTTGAAGTACTTAAATTAAAGTTTCAAAACTTTAAGCAAGGTACAAACGAGTCACTGGAAGACTTGGATTTCAGATTCACAACTCTTGTTAGTGAAATGGCAGCCTTGGGTGTTGGAAACCTTTACTCAGATTCTGAGAAAGTGAAAACTATCATCAGAAGTCTGAATCAAGAATGGATCCACACTCAGAATTTCTATTATAATCAAGGAATGCCAGACATTACACTAACAGAGTTGTTCTCTCATCTTGCTACTGTCAACTATGAGACAAAGCAAAGAGAAAATGTATTTGCTGAAAAATCGCAAGACATTGCTCTTGCTGCAAAGCCGTCATCTTCTGAAAAGAAGAATGAAAAAGAACCTACTAATGAAAACTCTTTGGTTGTCAAAAACATGAAGAAATTCATCAGCAAGGAACTTTAAAGGCGAAAAGCAAAAGAGAAGCTGAAAAAGCATCTTGGTAACAACTACCATAAGTACAAGAATGAGACTAGCTCGCTGAACAAGCAAGCTCAGCAAGCTACTTCATCAGAAGAACCAGCAGTTGGAAATGATCTATGTTTTTACTGCAAAAAGCCTAGACACTTCAAAGCTAATTGCCCTTTGCTGAAAGGCAAATCTGCTGAAAAGAAGAAGAAGTTCAAAAGAGCTTTTATTGCTGAAGAAAAGAAGAAGCTTCAAGCAAAAAACGATGCATTGTGTATTGATACTAGCTCCGAAGACAATGAGGATGAAAGTTCAGACACCGACGATGACGAAGCCACTCTAGACGTGGAGATTGGCAAAGAAGTTTGTGGAATAGCTATGGAAGCTTATCCTGATGTGTCAAACTACGAATTCTGCCTCATGGCCGGTCAGGTAAACAACCCTACCTCTGACTCAGACTCAGAAAGTGAAGACGAGATTGACCTTGACAAGATTCAAGGAGAAATCAAAAGATTTGAGAAAACTCTGAGCAGACAGCAAGAGAAACTACAATTTGATGAAATTCTGACCAAGCAGACTACTGAAAAGTACGTCTTGCTGAAGGAAGAAACAGAAGAAAAGGATGCTGAAATAAGGCGTCTTAAGAAGTTGATTGCTGAAGCTACAGAAAAGAATTCTCAAATGGCATTAGAATTGGAAGAATATCAGTCCTCAATTCTAAAGTTACTTGCTGAAATTCAAGAGATGAAAAGATGAAAATCAATTTCAAATCTTATGTGGACGCAAGTAATACGCTGACTGAACTAAACTCTTATTTGAGAGACCCATCTCAGAAAGAAGGTTTAGGCGCAATGTATGAAGGTGATGACGTAGAAATCTTGAGTAAAGATAAATCACCTATCTCCTTTGTACGTGCTACTGATAGTGGTCTACCAGAAATCTATCAGTTTGGTCAATCTAAGGTTGTTGAAACAAGCAATCAAGTACCTATGACCATAAAGCCCGCTGTTGCTACTCAAAGTAACAAGACTTTAAAAGGAAAACAGGTTTGCTGAGAAGCAAACTGGAAAGAAAAAGGATGTTGTGAAGCATCCCGCCAAACAAGTTGCTGAAAAGCAAGTTGTTAAGACTAAAGGCAAGATTACTAAAAGTAATTAGAAGTCCTTTGCTGACAAACCTGAATCAAGTAAGGTTGCTGACGCTAAAGCTCAGCATTCTCCGAAAAGTGGACTCGGTTTCAAAACCAAGCAAAGTCAACTCTTTCATGAGTATAAGCAAAGTCAGCAAAGATACTTCAAAGAGATGAATAAAATCAAGCATAAGAATTCTGAAAAGACTCTTAATGCTAGGGCTAGAAGGAACCTTGCTAGAAAAGAACTTACTGAAAAGAATGTTCAGCAAAAAGGTCAACCGAGCAAGACACCACATCAGAAAGTGGACTTGATCAGCACGAGTCAAAAGTCTTTCAGCTCAAAACCTCCTAGTTCCTCAGCAAGTAGAAAACAAGTCAAAGTTGAAAAACTTAAGACTTGGGTTTCCACTGGACGCATTCTTGAACATGTTAATGGACATCCATTATTGGATAATTAACTTGTTTGCTCTTGATTGTGCAGACTTCAGCCACGGAGACAAACGATGCAATCTGGCACTTTGATAGTAGTTGTGGAAAGCACATGACGGGCAACAAGAATAACCTTATAAAATATAGACGGTGGTCTAAAGGTCCAACAATAAGGTTTGTTGGTGGAGGCTCCGGTTCTACAAAAGGCTATGGTGATGTGAAGTTAGGATGCATAACCATTACTGGAGTTCTTTATGTCAAAAATATTAAGTTTAACCTTTTCAGCATGAGTCAGTTTGCTGACAAAGGATACTTCATCAAAATTAAAAGTGATGAATGTAAACTTATAGATTTCGAGACTAAAAAGGTAATAATGATTGCAAGAAGATCAGGAGGCTTGTACACTGTTGATTGGTCTTCAGCAATTGTTGAAAAATGCCTTGTCTCAGATCATGATTGACTTGCTGAAAAAGCATGGTTATGGCATAAACGAACAAGTCATCTAAATTTCAAGACGCTGAATAAGCTGTCTAAAAAGGCACTTGTAGTTGGATTACCTAGGGTACTTTTAAGAAGGATGGTGTTTGCAATGCATGTCAGCAAGGAAAGCAAACCAAATATTCTTTCAAGAACAAGGCAGTACCGTCAACTACAAAACCTTTACAACTCTTGCACATGGACTTGTTTGAATCTTCTTCAACAAGCTATGCTGTTAAGAAGTATGGTCTAGTCGTGGTAGATGACTATTCAAGATTCACTTGGGTAGTATTCATCAAGCACAAATCTGAAACCAAGACTGAAATACCTAACTTGCTGAATAAGCTTGAAGTCATGAAAAATGACAAGGTAAAAGTCATAAGGACAGACCATGGTACTGAGTTTGTAAACTAGTACATAACTGAATATTGTACCTCAAAAGGTATACAACATCTGTTATCCTCAGTAAGAACACCACAACAAAACGGTGTTGCTGAACGGAAGAATCGTACCCTGAAAGAAGCCGCAAGAACAATGCTTGCTGACACTGAAATAAGTGAGGCTTATTGGGTTGAAGCGATTAATACCGCCTGTTATACTCAAAACAGATGTTTGATTACTAAGGAATACAACAAAACTCCTTATGAATTGTTTGTTGGAAGACCTCCTAACATCACTCATCTGAGAGTATTTGGTTGCAAGTGTTTCGCTCTTAACAATGGTAGAGAATACCTAAGAACATTTCAACCAAAGGCAGACGAAGCGATATTTCTCGGCTACTCCTTGCATAGTAAAGCTTATAGAGTTTACAACAAAAAGGCACAAAAGATTGAAGAATCAGTGCATGTTGTATTCTACGAAACGTCACAAGGTGTGCCTGCTGAAGAAGAAATATCAGAATGTATGAAAAAGCTAATCATACATGAGCAAAGAACTGAATCTGATGCTAGGCAATTCAAATCAATTGAACTAAATGATGATTCTGACAATGACTCTCCTCCCCCTAGTCATGACAAGATAAATATAGTTCACGACAAAGAATTTCCAGCAAAAGACGCGGTTACTCCGGAAATTGCTGAAATTACGCAATCTCCAGTGCCTGCTGATGAACTACCTCAATCGAGCAATGCTGAACAAGCAGTTGCTGATGAACAAATCTCAGCAGAGACACAAATTCCCAGTAGTACTGAACAAGTACATAATGAAGAGTCACATGCTGATGAGCAAACATATCCTGATCCAAGAAACAGAAAACATGTTAATAAATGGATTAGAGATCATCCCTCTACGGATATGATTGACGATATTAATAAACGCCAAGTGACTAGATCCAAAGCTACTCATGGACTTGCTGAAGAAGCAATTGTCGTAGAAGTAGAATCATTGTTATCTTGCTTTGTGTCAAAAATTGAACCTAAAACCATAGAAGAAGCTTTAAAGCATTCTGAATGGATAAAGGCAATGCAAGAAGAACTGGATCAATTTGAAAGAAACAAAGTCTGGAAACTTGTGCCACTTGCTGAAGACAAGAAAGCTATTGGTACAAAGTGGGTGTTCAGAAACAAGCTGAGCGAGTCTGGTGAAGTAACAAGAAATAAAGCACGTTTAGTTGCTCAAGGTTACTGTCAGACTGAAGGATTGGACTATGATGAGTCTTATGCACCAGTTGCAAGATTGGATGCAATTAGGCTTTTCTTGGCCTTTGCTGCTCACAATGACTTCATTGTTTACCAAATGGATGTTAAAAGTGCATTCTTGAATGGTGAACTTGCTGAAGAAGTCTACCTAGAACAACCCCCTGGCTTTGAACTTCCCTCAGAAATCAAGATGGTATACAAGCTTCAGAAAGCTGTATATGGTCTAAAGCAAGCACCAAGAGCATGGTATGATACCTTGGCTAAGTTCTTGCTGGAAAATGGTTTCAAGAAAGGTGAAGTTGACAAAACCTTATTTACCATGAACCATGATGGTAAAATACTCTTAGTTCAAATTTATGTGGATGACATAATTTTTGGATCTAAGGTCAAGCAACTTTGTGATGATTTTGCCAAACTCATGACAAATAAGTTTGAAATGAGTATGATGGGAAAATTGAATTACTTCCTAGGATTGCAAGTCAAGCAACTCAAAGATGGAATATTCATAAATCAAGCAAAGTATGCGAAAGAAATGCTCATAAAGTTTAGGATCAAAGAGGATGAGAAACCTAAAAAGATCCTATGAGTGTTGGTACCAAATTGGGCTATACTAAAGAGGACAAAAGTGTTGAAGAACACAAGTATAGGAAGCTCATTGGTTCCTTGTTGTATTTAACAGCAAGTAGACCTGACATTCAGTATGCTGTTTGTGTGTGTGCAAGATTCCAATCTGATCCAAGAGAATCACACTACAAAAAGGCAATCAAGATACTAAAATATGTTAAAGGTACAGTCAATGTTGGATTATTGTATCCTAAAGATTCTGGACTTGAATTGGTTGGTTATTCTGATGCTGATCATGGAGGATCAACTCTTGATAGAAAAAGTACCTCTGGAACTTGTCCGTTTTTGGGTACTAGATTAATATCATGGTTCAGCAAGAAGCAAACTTGTGTTGCCAATTCATCTACTGAATCTGAATACATTGCAGCTGGTTGTTGCACAGCTCAAATCCTAAGGATTCAGCAACAATTAAGAGATTATGGTATTTCTGCAAAGAAAACACCAATCTTTTGTGACAATACAAGTGCTATTGCAATCACGCAAAATCCTAAGTTTCACTCTAGGACTAAGCACATTGATATTAGACATCATTTCATTAGAGATCATGTGGAAAAAGGTGATATTGAGGTTGTGAAAGTAGGCACTGATGATCAACTTGCTGACATCTTTACTAAGCCCCTACCGGATAATAGGTTCGCAATGCTAAGGTATAACCTTGGATTGATTGAACTACCTCAATAAAGGATACACTTGGCAGAATGCTGAAACAGGTATTCAACAAGCCAAAGTATTCCTGTTTAAAAGACTCAGTCACTGATTTATTCTAAGAAATGATAGGTCACTACATGTTTGCTGAAACAGGCATTCAACAAGTAATTCCTTCAAAACAGGTATTTGTTAGAAACTTGATCACTTACTGAGACAGGCACTCAGTAAGAGAAAGAGCTTAAGGATTGCTGAAACAGGCATTCACACAATCAAAGATACTGAAACAGGTATTCAAGTATCAAGGAATTTTCTGAGACGGGAACTCAGAAAAAGAGCTAAGCTCATCTCTCAGATTTTACCAAAGGATATCTCAAGTACAAAAGAATTTACTGATACGGGAAATCAGAAATATCTTTTAAACTTAAGAAAATATGAGATATCTAAGTAAGGGGGAACTTTCAGCAAGTATCTAGGTTGATAATTCAAACTTGCTAAAAAGATTCTTGTCTATTTCAGCAAGCAATCTATTCCCTTAAAACTCGGTAAAATCAATTTGTGACGTTAATCGGGCACAGATAAACTCGTAATAATCATGACATGAAATTCAATCGTGGCCATTGATTAAAAGGAGTTACTAATCTA
The DNA here is from genome assembly GCA_028274465.1 of Plantago ovata. NCBI lineage: Eukaryota > Viridiplantae > Streptophyta > Magnoliopsida > Lamiales > Plantaginaceae > Plantago > Plantago ovata. The sequence continues at coordinate 40,470,424 of CM051458.1, forward strand.
ACGGTTAATAAAACAAAGAGAGAGAGTGCTCTGACGGTTTCAAGTTAGTGGGCCACTACGCATTTAATGCAAAGGCTCCACTAACGCACATGTTTCTCTGTTTTACCCTTGCTGAGAGCTCAAATCTATTGAGTTTCTCACACACCAGAGACACTATATAAATGAGTTAGAGAAATGACAAAATTCTTTAACTCACATTTCCTTTCTCTGCAAATTTTAGCCTGAATCTACTGTACCTCCGGTCAAAAAGCAATCTATCTCTTTTCGTACACATTTTCTTGCTCTATAAAAGAAATGGCTCCCAAGAGACAGTCTTCTAAGTCCTCAAAGTCATCAAAGGTTGACAGTGCTGAAACACGCACTGCTCCGGTGACTACTCCGGCTACAAACACAACGAAAGTTGTGTTGAAAAACGACCGCATATCCGAAAAACCTATGCCTCCGTCATATCTTGACACTGCAAAGTGTGAGATGTTGATGCAATGGGGAGGTTTTGCAAAAGAATAGTACATTAGGTACTTTTATGAACAAGAACTCGATGACGAAAATGAAGAGGCGCTTGAGCTTATCAAGCAGCAAGGCCTCATGAACTTTATCTCTGCTCGCACTAAGCAAGTGAGCATGATTGATACAATGGAATTCTACAACAATGCAGAAATCCAGTCCCTTACTGATAGTAAAGGAGTCACTGAAAAAGTGATCTTTACTACAGTTCAGAACACGCAAATCGTCCTGAAATGGACTGATTTAGCGGAGATATTTCAGATTCCAACTACTGGAACTGAAGATTACATCACTGCCACTGACGAAGAAATTGAAGCTTTCTACAGTGACGTCAGAAATGAGAAAATGAAGAAAGGCGAGATTGCTCCCGTGACTTGGACAAAGCACGTTAAGAGAAAGCATCTCTGCCATTCACTTGGTCTAGTAGCTCTGCTACTAATAAAAGTTCTTGACTCCCAAGTTGGAGGAATTGACCAAGTAGGCCTAAGAAGATGGCCATTGCTGATGCATATCCATGAAAATAAAACGGAACTTAACTGGGCTAAGTACATTTTCAACAGGCTTGTTGATTGTGTAACTAAGTTTAAGGTAAAGGTAGAAGACAACAAGGTCTCACCTTCCTTTCCAGTTATGTATGGAATCAAGATATGCTACATCCTTGAACATTTCAGGATTCAGCTAAGAAACCCATTTCAAATCAAGAAATATGTGTGCAATGTGGGAAGATCATTCTACAAGCAGAATGTACCTAAGACTGCTGGAAAGAAAACTAAGAAGACAACAACTGCAAATGTTGTCAGCACAAGCCAGCAAGAAAGGTATACAACAGCTGCAGATGTTACCACTCAGCAACTTAGAGATGAAACTGTTGTTGGTGGTGGTAACATAAAAGAAACTGCTGTAGAAAATCAACAAGGTACGTGTACAATGATGATGTCGTTTTTCACCAATTAAATTTGTTTAAAAAGCCAAAGAACACCTTTCACTACACAAACAGAGTGCAATGGCAAGTTGTCCCCGAGTGTCGTTCTCTCAGGACCTAACGTGGCTTTGATCAAGGTTTTTGCTAGCCATTTTCAGTCAACTAGATGATGATTTTTGAGAAAGATGTTTGAACAAAGGAAGTGAGAAATCAAGAGTTTTTGTAAACAAGTTTGGAAAGCGGTCGGTGGTAGAAATCGAATACACATGCATGGATTACGAATATGCTCACAAGTTCAGTGCGTAAAACCTTCAACTAAGTCTGCTAAGCAACTTGTCTAGGTAACTTTCAAGACACACATCAGGAAAGGCCACTATCAATAATTTAGAGGTGTTTGTCACTAACACCATTTATCTAGCATGCTGCAAATCACTAACATACAATCCTATAGCTTTCATTGACCAAGGAGTTTGTCACATACTCTATTCGAATATATTTTATAGGCAACTATGAATCATATGAAGTAATTTGCAGCAAGATTGACTCACAACCTCATGTAAGCATAAGCATAATCCATAACATGCATAATTCTACATTCTACCACCAACACAAAGGATTTAGCTACTCATATTCATCAACATAGACATCAATTCATATGAATAATAATCAGAATACATCATATCAAACTACAAGACAAGAGAGTGATACAAGTTACCACCAAAGCTGTCACTAATCGGTGGGTATTGATGAAAACCTCTCCGTAGATGAAACAATGGATGCAATCCTATGCCAAAACCTTTAATCCAATCTAAAATACAATGTAATCTGAGTTTTCTCTGAGTTTTGGGGCTTAGGAGCTCTGCCAAAACGAAGCCAATGTTCAAAAGTATGGAAAAAGTAACTGAAAATTAGATTTAAGAAGGAAAATCCGAAAACGTAACCGCTGCCAAGCGGACCGCTTGGAGAGGCCAAGCGGAGCGCTTGGGCCCTCCAAGCGCTTCGCTTGGCTGTTGTGCCAAAACTACTGGAAAATGAAGCGGAGCGCTTCACTATTCCAGGCGCTTAGCTTGGCTCCTGGGCAGATTTTTGTCTTCCAACTCAATCTTTTTGCCCTCGTACGGCCCTCGGGCGCCTTGGACTCGTCCTTCTCGGCACTTATTGGGGCTCAGACACTCACGAACAAGCCACGGAGATTGGGGAACTTCAACGGGCCATCTTTTCCATCAAAAAGGCTCGTTTTTATCTCAAAAACGCCGTTTCGTACCTAAGTGCCTGAAAATGCAGAAAACACAAAACGTGACACTATTCTACAAAACTAACCAAAAAACAAGGCTAAAAGATAGCAAAAGAAGGTAAAAAAGACAAGATGAACGCGTCAAAAATACGTTCATCAAACTCCCCAAACCAAACCTTTGCTTGTCCTAAAGCAACAAACTATCCTAAATGCAACACAAAAGGAGTCTCATGCCAAGTAAAGCGAACTAATCTATTGAATCTACCAAATGCTTATGAACAAAACCAAATGAGCATGACATGCAAGTAGGTTGAAGGATGCCTCGATTGCGAATATACACATTCTCATGTGCACTTGGTTAAGCAAAGGAGTCTCTCGTAACATCTTCTACCTGGACCTGGTCAGTGACAACACAATGATTCACATTATCATACTACAATTGGCCCGTGCCTATGAAACCGAGGGCTTACTACTGTTCACCAAGCGAGACTTTTCCTCAAAAGAGGGCGAACCAATACTGGCTCTCATCAAACGAAGGAGGGCTCCCTAGAAAAAGAAGACACTCCCCTATTCTACCCAGACTCTCAAAGAACGAATCTCAATCAACCACTTCTTGAATTGCAAGACGAGGGTGGTCAAGAACAGGCCTTGGACACAAAGGCGACACGAAACAAAAGATAAAATTTACAACTCGATACTTCACAATAACAAATATTTACATGACACTTGCCACTTTACTAGACTGCTTTTTGGCTTGCAACGACCCTTCTTTTGCTTTTTGGGTCTTATTCTTTATTTTCCTTTTTTTTTTTTTTTTTTCTTTTCTCTTTTTTTTTTATATTTCTTTTTCTTTTCTTCTTCTTTTCTTTTTCTCTTTCTTTTTTTTTTATATAGGGGCAAGCAGCAGTACTAAGTGTCAAAACACCTCCCCAAGCCTATTCGAAAGAATAGGTTTGAGCACAAAGACGAAAAAGAAAAAGGAAAGACTCTTTTACAAAGACACCTCCCCAAACCTATTCGAAAGAATAGGTTGGGACACAAAACAAAAAGAAAAAGAAAAAGAAAACTTTACAACGACTCAAAGACGAAAGACAAGTATAACGAAGCAACCCCTCCCCAAACCTATTCGATAGAATAGGTCTACTACAAGGAATCACACACCTCACACTACCTCCTTCCTAGGCATTTGGAAATCTCTAATCGAGGTGAAGAACTTGTCGCCTCTTACGTACATAATTACACGGGTTACAACCATAGACTCAAACGTGCATCATTTCATATGGCCATCGTGAACCGCAGCAGAAGAAACACCACTCAGGATGATGTCGAGACTACTAAGCTTAACTAGTGCACATGCGAATGTGACAAACCAAGCGAGACAAGCCTCAAACTACTTGCAAAGGGATGCAACATATGATCAATGGTCATAAACACTTAGTCTACTCAATAAAAAAGTTCAAAGACTTGGCAATAAACTCCACACACAACAACGTGCAACAACTAATCTAGGGATGATATGTATGCGAAAACTAAAAAACACGACAAATCACAAGAACTTGAGCTAACAACAGGTACACACGAACTAAAAGAGCACATAGTACTGAAAATCCAATGACCCCTCCCCAAACCTAAAGTTTTGCTCGTCCTCGAGCAAAGAAAAGTTGATTAGAAAGAAAAAATTGGATTGAAAGTACACTTCCCTGAATAAGGTTCGTGTCCAACTCCTATAGAAGAGTAGTACCTGAAAGGGCTCAAGAAACAAGTGAAAACGGGTGCGCAAAGGTGATAAGAATGGAAAAAACGAGGAAAATCTGGGGTACAGGGTCCAGGCGGATCGCTTGGCTGGAGCCAAGCGGTCCGCTTGGTAAGCGGAGCGCTTGGGAGGTTCCAAGCGCTCCTCTTGAATTTCCAGAAAGTTTTGTAACTTTCTGAAAATTCAAGTGGGCCGCTTGGCCCTTCCAAGCGCTTCGCTTGGCTCTGTTTCCAGATTTTCAACGTTTTTTCCTATCTTAAATCACCTAAGGCACCAAGACAAAAACTAGACTATACTAATCACAACAAAAGGCACACAGGCCACAACTACAAACACAAAGAAAGCTAACTAAATGCAAAACACTTACCACCTCGGGTTGCCTCCTGAGAAGCGCCTTTGTTTACACGTCGTTGGCTCGACTCTTCAAGGCTCAATTGGGGTTGAATTCATATTGGGTACTAGACTTCCCCATCAATGCCCTCTTTAATCGGTGAAATCCCTGCACATTTGAACGAAGGAATAGAGGACCAAAGTATCCTATAAGTTTGTTAGTGCAAGTCTTCTCAACACATGAATTAACAATGGCTCGCAACATGTGTCGCTTGCCATCTACCTCAAAATTACATGTACGACGGTACATGTCAATCACCATGTGCACCTTATTGATGAAGGCTCTTCCCAACAGGACCACATCCTTAAGATTGGCTTCCGAAGTCGGCATAACTATGAAGCTCGTCTTCACCTCAACACCGCCAACTCTAATAACCAATTGTTCGAGAACTCCCAAAGCTCTCCTCATAGACCCATCAGCAAGTTGAACCATAGCTTTCATAGGCTTTAAACCAGTCAACCGGGATTCTTCATACACATTCATCGGCAAGACATTGACTCCAGCTCCTGTGTCCAATGTAGCCAATATACCATCCTTCGTGCCAAGACTGATTTCCACATCGAAGCTCTCAAGTGCGGGTACTTCCACCATCTCATCCTCAGACGATGAGCTTTCTTCTTCAATATGTGAAGCTTCTTCCTCAACCATAGAGGGCTTAGGCTCCTCGTTAGCAACGCAAGGCTCAGAGATTTTCTTGCTACTTGGAACCTCTACTCATGCTCCTTCTCTTGTGACCGTGATCTCAATTGGAATATTAGTCACCACCGTGATGGCCATAGCTCTCTCGGTATTACCCAAAAGCTTCTCTTGCTCAGGACTAGCTCATCTATCAATGAGCTCTTGCAACTTCCTATTAAGAGAAGAAGTACTAGCCTCCAAGTTCTCAAACCGCTTCTCGTTCATAGCCTGATTCTTGTAATAAGATTCCATAAACTTGTCGGTCTTTTCTACCAAGCTTTGCACCATGGCGACCAAAGAGGATGGTGCATATCCGGGTACCCCATAGTTTACCTCAGCATGTTGACGTTGACTGGCGAATCCTTGCTCATAGTCATCACCACGACCCACTTTCTCTTCAAAAGCCGCTATGGGTTCTTCTCTAGGTTCTTTTGAATGAATCTTGGCTCTTATATTCCGGTTCTGAGAATTCCGGTACATTATATCCAACTTAGCTTGAGCTTGACTCGGAAACAACTCTCCCATGCTTCCTCCACAAATGCTATCCACTTGTGCTTGAACACCAGGATGCAAACCATTATAGAAGAATTGGATGAGCTGACCTCCATCGAAGCCGTGATGTGGGCACCGATATTGCAACCCCTTAAACCGATCATAAGCCTCATGGAAAGCTTCATCATACTTCTGCTCAAAAGTGTTGATTTGTCTCTTCATAACCATACTCTTGGAAGTGGGATAATACCGATCCATAAATTTTTCAAACACTTGAGCCCATGTGGTCAAAGATCCAGCTTCTAAGGATCTCAACCAAGCCTTCGCTCTATCCCCAACTCCCATAGCGAAAACCTTCATCCGCAAATCATCATCAGTAATTCCATCATCCGGTCTAGGCAAGTAGAGCACGAAATTCTCTAAGTCATTCAAATACCCAATGACGTCCTCATTGTCCATGCCATAGAACTTGGGTAATTACTAGAACACGTGTCCTTTAAGCTCCAGATTCCTCGTTGCATCATTGAGAACAATAGCTGGACCACTAGGCCCAACCGTAACTTTTGAGAGTAACTTCAGTGGTTGCTCAGCCATCTCGCCTGAAATCTAGTGCAATCAACACAACACTCATACAAGGATTAGTTCCCGTTAGTGAAACAAAAACCAGAACACATAGAATTAAGCACAAAGAAATAGGGGGAAAGAAATGGGGTGAGAAAGTGATGTTGGCTGAAAAACCAAAACAAAAACACCAACCAAAGGAGTTAAGTCCCCGGCAACGGCGCCAAATTGATGATGTTGTTTTTCACCAATTAAATTTGTTTAAAAAGCCAAAGAACACCTTTCACTACACAAACAGAGTGCAATGGCAAGTTGTCCCCGAGTGTCGTTCTCTCAGGACCTAACGTGGCTTTGATCAAGGTTTTTGCTAGCCATTTTCAGTCAACTAGATGATGATTTTTGAGAAAGATGTTTGAACAAAGGAAGTGAGAAATCAAGAGTTTTTGTAAACAAGTTTGGAAAGCGGTCGGTGGTAGAAATCGAATTCACATGCATGGATTACGAATATGCTCACAAGTTCAGTGCGTAAAACCTTCAACTAAGTCTGCTAAGCAACTTGTCTAGGTAACTTTCAAGACACACATCAGGAAAGGCCACTATCAATAATTTAGAGGTGTTTGTCACTAACACCATTTATCTAGCATGCTGCAAATCACTAACATACAATCCTATAGCTTTCATTGACCAAGGAGTTTGTCACATACTCTATTCGAATATATTTTATAGGCAACTATGAATCATATGAAGTAATTTGCAGCAAGATTGACTCACAACCTCATGTAAGCATAAGCATAATCCATAACATGCATAATTCTACATTCTACCACCAACACAAAGGATTTAGCTACTCATATTCATCAACATAGACATCAATTCATATGAATAATAATCAGAATACATCATATCAAACTACAAGACAAGAGAGTGATACAAGTTACCACCAAAGCTGTCACTAATCGGTGGGTATTGATGAAAACCTCTCCGTAGATGAAACAATGGTTGCAATCCTATGCCAAAACCTTTAATCCAATCTAAAATACAATGTAATCTGAGTTTTCTCTGAGTTTTGGGGCTTAGGAGCTCTGCCAAAACGAAGCCAATGTTCAAAAGTATGGAAAAAGTAACTGAAAATTAGATTTAAGAAGGAAAATCCGAAAACGTAACCGCTGCCAAGCGGACCGCTTGGAGAGGCCAAGCGGAGCGCTTGGGCCCTCCAAGCGCTTCGCTTGGCTGTTGTGCCAAAACTACTGGAAAATGAAGCGGAGCGCTTCACTATTCCAGGCGCTTAGCTTGGCTCCTGGGCAGATTTTTGTCTTCCAACTCAATCTTTTTGCCCTCGTACGGCCCTCGGGCGCCTTGGACTCGTCCTTCTCGGCACTTATTGGGGCTCAGACACTCACGAACAAGCCACGGAGATTGGGGAACTTCAACGGGGCCATCTTTTCCATCAAAAAGGCTCGTTTTTAGCTTCAAAAATGCCGTTTCGTACCTAAGTGCCTGAAAATGCAGAAAACACAAAACGTGACACTATTCTACAAAACTAACCAAAAAACAAGGCTAAAAGATAGCAAAAGAAGGTAAAGAAGACAAGATGAACGCGTCAAAAATACGTTCATCAAACAACAGCCGTTGCTGAAAATGCAACTATAGATGACTCTGGGAAACTGGAGAAATCTAACAAGAAAAAGAGGAAAGCTGATGATGACACTCAGACTGCAGCGTCATCAGCAAACCCCATACCTAAGAGGAAACGGACCAGCAACAAAAGAAAGAAAACACTGGCCCGCAAGTCAGTCCCTGCTGTCCAAGACCTCTCAGACAATTCCCAGACAAATGCTTAAACGCATTTGCCAGTAGATGTTGCTGAGGTGATCACTGAAACCTATGTCAGCAATGTTGAAGTGTTTGCGGAAGCCTTCAACAATCAACTTAACGTTGATACCTCTACTGAGAATAGACCACAAGGCAGTGGAAATGAAATTCCTGCCCAATTCCCAGATATCTACATTGTAGATAATTTAGATGATCCAACTTTGGAACCAGCAAGTGACATTGCTGCTGATCTGCAAAGAGCGGCACTTGCTGATGCTGCTGAAAAGATGGTTGCTGAACAAGCAACTCATCAAGTTGCTGAAACCCCGCTTGCTGAAGGACCAGTTGCTGAGACAACAATGGTTCTGGTTCAAGAAGTTGCTGAAATACAAGAAGCATTATTCAACGACGCATCTCGTGATGCTGAGAATGCTGGCCCAAGTTCACCCAAGACATCAATCGACAAAGTCCAGCTTGTACTGGAAGAAATAAGCAAACAAATGGAGTTGGAGATTGAAGAATCATCCAACAAATTTATTGATGCATTCATGACAAGCAGTGAGCTCAAGGGTCAAGATGCTTCTGCTCAACTTGTCATTTCAGAGACAAGGGAGATTGCTGAAACCGCACAACTTTCTCAAATAGAGCAAAACCAGAAGTCTGCTGAAGAAACAGTCCAAGAAGCTGAAGAAACTGTTAATGCTGAAAGGACTGAGCCACAACCTGTCCTTCTTCAGCAGGTAGTTAATTCAACCATCAGTAAAACTTCAATTTCTGAAACTTATTCTTTTGCTAATATTATATTATCTCTACAGACTTCTCAAGATGCAAGTCAGATGGTTGCTGAAGCCTCTGCACCAGAACCAACACTCCCTGCTCAGCAGGTAGTTAATAATTTTGGTATTAAAACTAAGTTTGACAGCTTAGTACTTGTGTCTAACTCTAATTTATTTCAGGATGAACAAATGGAGGATGCTACTCAAGCTCCTCATGGAATGGAAATTGTACTACATGAGCTTGCTGACTCTCAGCAGGTAAATCATGTTTCAGATATGAACTCTAAAAAAATTCTCCAAACCAATCCTGATCTAAATAACGTTCTTTTTCAGGCTCAAAAGGAGACCACTGAAGTGATACTCATCACTGAAGATCATCAAGTAAGTTCTGAGGAACTGTACTTGAACTTCAAAAGGACTACTTTGTCTCAAGTTGCTAAGTCCGTCAGCAACTGGCAAAGGTACAGGCGAATGGATTTCTCTGATCTTCACCTTCATCTTTCAAACGAGAAAAAGAGATCTTCTCTGCTGAAGCTCGAAACATTTGTCCACTCCATCCTTCCTGAAGAAATGTCATATTCTCAGCAAATGAGCTCGAATCTGATTGCTCAAATCAGAGAGAATATGAAGGAAAAATTCAAGAGTGCTCTCCAGCTGAACAAGCTGTGATGCTCAAAGGTTCATTCGTACCTGTGGTGGCTGATTCCCGCAAAATCAATGAGGAAGAGGAAGTGACAAGTGTTGCTTTGTATAAGCACGTTGAGCTAGTCATTCTGACCGACGATGATGAAGAAGAAGAAGATGAGAACATTCCCACTGATCCCAGTGATGATGAAGGAAAAGATTCCAAGGACAAGAAAGACGATGATGATGACAATCAAGGTCCAAGTCCTGATGCTGGAGGATTGAAGTTGACAGTTGCTGAAAATGCTCAACCCGAAAATTAGCAAGCTGAACAACCTCAGCAATAATCTCAACCTCATGCTGCTGCTGAAAATCAAGCACCTGTGCAAGGTGCTGATACTGAAGAAGAATATGCCAGAAAAAGGGCTGCCTTGAAAAATGGCAAAAGTCCAGTTTCTGATGCCAAGGTTACTGAAGAAAACCTTGATGATGATGATGAACAAGATGAAGATTACCAACGCGCTCTCCAGAACAGTCTCTTGATCCATGCAAGGCATACGCAGGATCTCGAAATTGGTCAATCTTCAGGAGTAAGATCAACGGAAGTCCCCTCCCTTCCATTTACTACTGGCGAAACTCCAGTAATTGAGCCCCAAACTCAATTAAAGCTAACTACTGGCGAAACTCCAGTTATTGAGTCTCAAACGTTGCCTTCAGCAACTACTCAATTAAAACTAACTACTAGTGAAACTCCAGTTGTTGAGTCTGAAGCATTGCCATCAGCAACCACTCAACAAAAAGGAAGTGAAGCTACTGATAAAGGTTCAAAAGTTGCTCAACTTGATGAATCTAAGGATGATGACTACTTGTCAGAAAATGAGGATGAACAATCCAAGCGAGACCCAAAAGTTGTTCAGATTCCTCCTCCTGATTACATCAATGATTTAGACGATGGTCTAATAGCAGAATTGCTGACGCGTGATGATCAGTTTGCTTCCGAACTTAAGGTTCATTCCTTGACACCACATCTAGTGTCGTTCCCAAGAGTTGAGGAGTTTACTCCTAGAATTTTAGCACTAAAGGAAGTCCATAATGCCTGCAAAGCTGAAGATGAGGCATTGCTTGCTGAGAGCCCACTTGACTTTGGAAAGATATTGGCTACAGTGCTGAGACGCACTACTACTTTGACCATAGCTCAGAAAGACATCAGTCTTTATCACAAAAGCTATGAAGAAGATGTAAGTCAAGCACTCAAACTAGCAAAGACCGCTCTCGTGAAGGCACAGACTTTCATGGATGAGAAGGCTGCAACAGAGAAAAGACATGAAGAGAACATGATGAGTATTCAAAGAGAGTTGTAAAAAATGACCTCTGATCAGCAACAAATCATCATGAAGTATAACAGTTTAAGCACTCTTGCTGAAAATTGCAATGAGTTTTATTCTCTGCAAATCATTCCGATGTTGCAATCCATGTCTAAGGGGGAAAAGAAGAGTACCAGAAAAAGAAACCAAACCCCTCCTGCTGTTGATGAGCCACTGCCCATAGAACCACTTGCTGAAATAGAGCAAACTTCTAAAAGGCAAGCAGAATCTGAGTTGAATTTAGCAAGTACCAAAAAGGGGAAAACCGCTGCTGAAACTCAAGATTTTTCCATACTGAAAGTCATCACAATCTGAATGAAGATGATGAAGATGATGACAATCAAACAATAGCTCAAGCCATAAGAGCTAGACCCTTAACAGCCTTGACTCCGTCTGGCCACTCAAAGCATTTTTCGTCTGACTCTTGAGCAAGAGATCAAGACAATGCTAAGACAAGAAGAAGAAGGCAAAGACAGGAAGAAAAGAGGCTGGCCAGCATTGCTATTGGCTCCGGCATTGAATACACAAAGACCAGCAATGAAGAAACCACTCAGAATGTAATCAGAAACATTCATGGATGATGGATCTTAAAGCTGGAAGACTTGCTGGTGAATGAGTTCTTTCCTACAGCCATTTTGAATCAAATGTTCAAATGGATTGAACTCAAAGTCGAAAGAAATCAAAGGGAAGAGTCCCTCCCAAGAAATATTGCTGGGAGATGGTTGAATCTTGAGGTCTCAGTAAGAAGAATCGCCATTGGTAAGACTTATAGACAAGAACCAAATCTGATTAAACCACCTGGCATTGCTTACTACTCTGACCCAGTAACAAAGAAAACAAAGAAGAGACTTGGATTGATTCCTTATGAGTACTTCTGTCTCACTGCTAAGGATCACGAAGAAGATCTTCTCTGGCTAAGAAAGATTCATCCGAAAAGCATTTCAGATACACAGCTTCTCCATGCCAGCAATTGGGGCATGCATTTGTGGGTGACTAATTACATGGAAATGAATGCTGAAAAGCATCATCATACTGCCAGCAAAAATGCAAGAATTCTTCAACTACAGGTCCGTAGGCTTCTGGAAAACTACGAAAAGGACTGTGTTGAATTTATTGCACTTGCTGAGAAGAGTGTAAGAGAGATTTTGAGAAAATCTTCTGGAAAAGCTTAACTCTCTGTAATAGTTTTTGTTAAAGTATTTTTTGCTGATTCTGTTTAAGTTATCTCTGCTATTTCATGTAAACTTCTGAAAGATAACTATCACCAATGAAGCTTTTGACTCTTATTGGTTTTTGATTATGCAATTTACTTATGTTTACTGTTTAATTATTCAAGTATGCTTGCATTAATCAACTGATTTATTCAACATCAGAAACCTCTAAAAGGGTAACAATTAATTTAGCCATGGATTGCTAACATCATAAAGGGGGAAATTTGTTAGGAAACTTGTAATTTTGATGAGCAATTAATCATGCTAAATTAAGGAAAGTCCAGTAACTAGTACTCTTAAGGTCCATAGGAATTTAGAATTTTAAGGACATTGTAAAAGAGGAACGTTTGCTGAAGACTTAGATTAGGTGTTAGTTAAGTTGGTTTTTTACCGCTTACGATGTATTTTATTTTCTGAAAAGAAAATAACTTATTGAAGATTTAGCTTATGATGTATCTTATTTTCTGAAAAGAAAATAACCTATTGAAGCATTTGCTGACGATGTACTTTGTTTTTACAAACAAACTATTGAAGCATTTAGAAACCGCTCAGAATCTTGAAGATTATTGAAGATCTGAAGACTTGAAGAATTCGAAGATCTGAAGACTTGAAGATTGCTGAAAACTGGTATCTACAAAGGCACGTGTTGCTAAGAAAGTGGAAACTTTAGCAACAGCATTGCATAAGTGAAAATCTGAAAGACAGAGTAGGTTGTGCTTGCTGAAACTGAGACTGACCACTTGCTGATGGAACATATGTGACCTCTTGCTGAAAGTACTTGAATTTGCGCTCCAATGTTACTGTTTCAATTCTATTCAAAAATGCATTAAATGCAAAGCTTACACGCGAAGGACATGAAGACTAGAAGACAAACAAGGACGCTGTTGAAAGTACAAAAGCAAGATAGTGACATCTTAAGGATCAAAAACCTTGGAATTTAAAATTCAAACGGCTCCTTACTTACACTATAAATAGAGGTCATCCGGCGAAGAGTTGAAGTGTGTCAACAGCGTGATCAAACTCTCACTTGTGCTTAAACTCACATACCTTCAAACTCTCTATACTGCAATTGATCTGTTCCAAGACTTAAAGCTTGAAAAAGCTACTTGTGAAGAAGTAGAACAAACTCGGCTAAGAAATTAGTTAAGTGTTCTTTCTTTCGAACAAGAACAAGTCTTGACACCAGAAACAATCAAACTTATTTACTGCAAAGTATTCAAAGTTGTGTTTCTTAGATTACTTGTTGTAACTGAATAAGTTATAATTAAGTTATCTCACCCCAAAACTCTCTAACTGAAAATACACCCTTTCAGGCGTGATATTCAGGGGGAACTTAATCGAGCATAGTTTTGCTGATTAGAAGTACCAAGTTTGGTGGAGAACAAGGTTATGTTCTCTAGATTAGGTTGGAGACAAAGCAAGTGTGCTTTGGTTTCTGTTGAATTGCTCTAGATAGGAGATTGTAAGGAACCTCAATCATATCTTAGTGGATTCAGTCCTAAGAAAGGACAAAGTGGATTAGTTGAGAGATTACGCCACTCTCAGATACCACTATAAAAGTGTTTGTGTGATTTACTTATTGTACTTAGTTTTCAGCAAATCATATCTGTCTGTACACAGTCACTCACATCACTTGCTGAAACCTTTACTTACTGAAAGAGCACTTATTGTATCAAAGACTTCCGCTCTCTGATTTTAAATATCAGCAAACCAAGCTACTGAAAAGTAACTTACGCTTGCTGAGAAAGTTAAGTACCAGCAAACTCATTACTGAAAAGTAATAAGCACTTGCTGAGAAAGTTTTAAACGACGAAAGTTTGAAAACACTATTCACCCCCCCCCCTCTAGTCTTTTCTTGTTGTTTAAAGGGACCAACACAGTCTCTTGATCCATGCAAGGCATACGCAGGATCTAGAAATTGGTCAATCTTCAGGAGTAAGATTAAAGGAAGTCCCCTCCCTTCCATTTACTACTGGCGAAACTCCAGTAATTGAGTCCCAATCTCAATTAAAACTAATTACTGGCGAAACTCCAGTCATTGAGTCTCAAACGTTGCCTTCAGCAACTACTCAATTAAAACTAACTACTGGTGAAACTCCAGTTGTTGAGTCTGAAGTGTTGCCATCAACAACCACTCAACAAAAAGGAAGTGAAGCTGCTGATTTAGGTTCTAAAGTTGTTGAACTTGATGAATCTGAGGATGACGACTACTTGTCAAAAAATGAGGATGAACAATCCAAGCGAGACCCCAAAGTCGTTCAGATTCCTCCTCCTGATTACATCACTGATAAAGATGATTCCTTAAGAGCCGAATTGCTATTATAGGATGATCAGTTTGCTTCCGAACTAAAAGTTCATTCCTTGACACCACATCTAGTGTCGTTCCCAAGAGTTGAGGAGTTTACTCCTAGAATTTTGGCACTGAAAAAAGTCCATGATGCCTGCAAAGCTGAAGATGAGGCATTGCTTGCTGAGAGCCCACTTGACTTTGGAAAAATATCGGCTACAGTGCTGAGAGGCACTAAAACTTTAACAATAGCTCAGAAAGACATCAGTCTTTATCACAAGAGCTATGAAGAAGATGTAACTCAAGCTCTTAAGCTAGCAAAGAACGCTCTCGTGAAGGCTCAGACTTTCATGGATGAGAAGGCCGCAACAGAGAAAAGATGAAGAGAACATGATGAGCATTCAAAAAGAATTGTCAAAAATGACTTCTGATCAGCAACAAATCATCATGAAGTATAATAGTTTAAGCACTCTTGCTGAAAATTGCAATGAGTTCTATTCTCTGCACATCACTCCGATGTTGCAATCCATGTCTAAGGGGGAAAAGAAGAATACCAGAAAAAGAAACCAAACCCCTCCTGCTGTTGATGAGCCATTTCCCTTAGAACCTCTTGCTGAAAGAGAGCAAGTTCAAAAAGGCAAGCAGAATCTGAGTTGAATTCAGCCAGTACCAAAAAGAGAAAAACCGCTGCTGAAACTCAAGATTTTTTC
Organism: Plantago ovata; assembly: GCA_028274465.1. Lineage (NCBI taxonomy): Eukaryota > Viridiplantae > Streptophyta > Magnoliopsida > Lamiales > Plantaginaceae > Plantago > Plantago ovata. The sequence goes on from CM051458.1 coordinate 40,485,743, forward strand.
CATACTGAAAGTCATCACAATCTGAATGAAGATGATGAAGATGATGACAATCAAACAATAGCTCAAGCCATAAGAGCTAGACCCTTAACAGCCTTGACTCCGTCTGGCCACTCAAAGCATTTCTCGTCTGACTCTTCAGCAAGAGATCAAGACAATGCTAAGACAAGAAGAAGAAGGCAAAGACAGGAAGAAAAGAGGCTGGCCAGCATTGCTATTGGCTCCAGCATCGAATACACAAAGACCAGCAATGAAGAAACCACTCAGAATGTAATCAGAAACATTCATGGTTGCTGGATCTTAAAGCTGGAAGACTTGCTGGTAAATGAGTTCTTTCCTACAGCCATTTTGAATCAAATGTTCAAATGGATTGAACTCAAAGTCGAAAGAAATCAAAGGGAAGAATCCCTTCCAAGAAATATTGCTGGGAGATGGTTGAATCTTGAGGTCTCAGTAAGAAGAATCGCCATTGGTAAGACTTATAGACAAGAACCAAATCTGATCAAACCACCTGGCATTGCTTACTACTCTGACCCAGTAACAAAGAAAACAAAGAAGAGACTTGGATTGATTCCTTATGAGTACTTCTATCTCACTGCTAAGGATCAAGAAGAAGATCTTCTCTGACTAAGAAAGATTCATCCGAAAAGCATTTCAGATACACAGCTTCTCCATGCCAGCAATTGGGGCATGCATTTGTGGGTGACTAACTACATGGAAATGAATGCTAAAAAGCATCATCATACCGCCTGCAAAAACACAAGAATTCTTCAACTACAAGTCCGTAGGCTTCTGGAAACCTACGAAAAGGACTATGTTGAATTTACTGCACTTGCTGAGAAGAGTGTAAGAGAGATTTTGAGAAAATCTTCTGGAAGAGCTTAACTCTATGTAATAGTTTTTGTTAAAGTTTTTGTTTGCTGATTCTGTTTAAGTTATCTCTGCTATTTCATGTAAACTTCTGAAAGATAACTATCAGCAATGAAGCTTTTAACTCTTATTGGTTTTTGATTATGCAATTTACTTATGCTTACTGTTTAATTATTCAAGTATGCTTGCATTAATCAACTGATTTATTCAACATTAGAAATCTCTAAAAGGGTAACAATTAATTTAGCCATGGATTGCTAACATCAAAAAGGGGGAAATTTGTTAGGAAACTTGTAATTTTGATGAGCAATTAACCATGCTAAATTAAGGAAAGTCCAGTAACTAGTACTCTTAAGGTCCATAGGAATTTAGAATTTTAAGGACATTGTAAAAGAGGAACGTTTGCTGAAGACTTAGATTAGGTGCTAGATAGGTTGGTTTTTCCGCTTATGATGTATCTTATTTTCTGAAAAGAAAATAACCTATTGAAGCATTTGCTGACGATGTACTTTGTTTTTACAAACAAACTATTGAAGCATTTAGAAACCGCTCAGAATCTTGAAGATTATTGAAGATCTGAAGACTTGAAGAATTCGAAGATCTGAAGACAAGAAGATTTCTGAAGACTGATATCTACAAAGGCACATGTTGCTCAGAAAGTGGAAACTTCAGCAACAACATTGCATAAGTGAAAATCTGAAAGACAGAGTAGGTTGTGCTTGCTGAAACTGAGACTGACGCCTTGCCTGATGGGGAACATAGTGACCGTCTTTGCTGAAAGGACTATTTGGCGCTCCAATGTTACGGTTTGAATTCTATGCAAATGAGCAATAAAGTGCAAAGTTTTCACGCGAGAACATGAAACTAAAGACAAACAAGGAATTGCTGAAAGTACAAAGCAAGATAGTGACATTTTAGGATAACAACCTGAATTTAAAATTCAAACGGCTCCTTATTTTCACTATATAGAGGTCCATCCGGCAATAGAGTTGAAGTGTGTCAACACGTATCAAACGCTCACTTGGGCTTAAACTCACATACTTCAAACTCTCTAGACTGCCATTGATCCGTTCCAGACGTAAAACTTGAGAAAGCTACTTGTGAAGAAGTAGAATTTACACGAGAAGAAATTAGTTTAATTGTTGTCTTTCTTTCTTTAAAAAGAACAAGTCGTGACACCAGAAAATTCAAACGCTTGTGTTTACTAAAGTAGTCAAAGTTTTGTTCTTAATTACTTGTTTAACGATATTTATAATGAATTATCTCACCCCAAAACGCTCTAACTGAAAATACACCCTTTCAGGCTGTAATTCAGGGGAACTTAATCGAGCTAGTTTTTGCTGATTAGAATACCAAGTTTGGGTGGAGAACAAGGTTACTTTCTCTAGATTAGGTTTGGAGACGAAGCAGTGTGCTTTGGTTTCGATTTGATCGCTGTAGATAAGAGTTGAAGGAACGTCAATAGAGCGTAGTGGATTCAGTCCTAGAAAGGACAAAGTGGATTAGTTTTGAGAGATTACGCCACTCTCAGATAACCACTATTAAAAGTGTTTGTGTATTTACTTATTGTACTTAGTTTCAGCAATATATATGTCTGTCCATCACCACACATTGCTGAACCTTTATTTACGAAAGAGCAAGTTATTGTATCAAAGACTTCCGCTCTCTGATATTAGTATCAGCAAACCGAGCTACTAAAAAAGTAACTTACGCTTGCTGAGAAAGTTAAGTAATCA
>CM051458.1:40488445-40505401 GCA_028274465.1 Plantago ovata
GCTCTCGTGAAGGCTAGGACTTTCATGGATGAAAGGCCGCAACAGAGAAAAGACATGACGAACATGATGAGCATTCAAAAGAATTGTCAAAATGACTTCTGATCAGCAACAAATCATCATGAAGTATAATAGTTTAAGCACTCTTGCTGAAAATTGCAATGAGTTCTATTCTCTGCACATCACTCCGATGTTGCAATCCATGTCTAAGGGGGAAAAGAAGAATACCAGAAAAAGAAACCAAACCCCTCCTGCTGTTGATGAGCCATTTCCCTTAGAACCTCTTGCTGAAAGAGAGCAAAGTTCAAAAAGGCAAGCAGAATCTGAGTTGAATTCAGCCAGTACCAAAAAGAGAAAAACCGCTGCTGAAACTCAAGATTTTTTCCATACTGAAAGTCATCACAATCGGAATGAAGATGATGAAGATGATGACAATCAAACAATAGCTCAAGCCATAAGAGCTAGACCCTTAACAGCCTTGACTCCGTCTGGCCACTCAAAGCATTTCTCGTCTGACTCTTCAGCAAGAGATCAAGACAATGCTAAGACAAGAAGAAGAAGGCAAAGACAGGAAGAAAAGAGGCTGGCCAGCATTGCTATTGGCTCCAGCATCGAATACACAAAGACCAGCAATGAAGAAACCACTCAGAATGTAATCAGAAACATTCATGGTTGCTGGATCTTAAAGCTGGAAGACTTGCTGGTAAATGAGTTCTTTCCTACAGCCATTTTGAATCAAATGTTCAAATGGATTGAACTCAAAGTCGAAAGAAATCAAAGGGAAGAATCCCTTCCAAGAAATATTGCTGGGAAATGGTTGAATCTTGAGGTCTCAGTAAGAAGAATCGCCATTGGTAAGACTTATAGACAAGAACCAAATCTGATCAAACCACCTGGCATTGCTTACTACTCTGACCCAGTAACAAAGAAAACAAAGAAGAGACTTGGATTGATTCCTTATGAGTACTTCTATCTCACTGCTAAGGATCAAGAAGAAGATCTTCTCTGACTAAGAAAGATTCATCCGAAAAGCATTTCAGATACACAGCTTCTCCATGCCAGCAATTGGGGCATGCATTTGTGGGTGACTAACTACATGGAAATGAATGCTAAAAAGCATCATCATACCGCCTGCAAAAACACAAGAATTCTTCAACTACAAGTCCGTAGGCTTCTGGAAACCTACGAAAAGGACTATGTTGAATTTACTGCACTTGCTGAGAAGAGTGTAAGAGAGATTTTGAGAAAATCTTCTGGAAGAGCTTAACTCTATGTAATAGTTTTTGTTAAAGTTTTTGTTTGCTGATTCTGTTTAAGTTATCTCTGCTATTTCATGTAAACTTCTGAAAGATAACTATCAGCAATGAAGCTTTAACTCTTATTGGTTTTTGATTATGCAATTTACTTATGCTTACTGTTTAATTATTCAAGTATGCTTGCATTAATCAACTGATTTATTCAACATTAGAAATCTCTAAAAGGGTAACAATTAATTTAGCCATGGATTGCTAACATCAAAAAGGGGGAAATTTGTTAGGAAACTTGTAATTTTGATGAGCAATTAACCATGCTAAATTAAGGAAAGTCCAGTAACTAGTACTCTTAAGGTCCATAGGAATTTAGAATTTTAAGGACATTGTAAAAGAGGAACGTTTGCTGAAGACTTAGATTAGGTGCTAGATAGGTTGGTTTTTTCCGCTTATGATGTATCTTATTTTCTGAAAAGAAAATAACCTATTGAAGCAGTTGCTGACGATGTACTTTGTTTTTACAAACAAACTATTGAAGCATTTAGAAACCGCTCAGAATCTTGAAGATTATTGAAGATCTGAAGACTTGAAGAATTCGAAGATCTGAAGATAAGAAGATTTCTGAAGACTGATATCTACAAAGGCACATGTTGCTCAGAAAGTGGAAACTTCAGCAACAACATTGCATAAGTGAAAATCTGAAAGACAGAGTAGGTTGTGCTTGCTGAAACTGAGACTGACCACTTGCTGATGGAACATATGTGACCTCTTGCTGAAAGTACTTATTTTTGCGCTCCAATGTTACTGTTTGAATTCTATGCAAATGAGCATTAAATGCAAAGTTTGCACGCGAAGAACATGAAGACTAGAAGACAAACAAGGACGCTGCTGAAAGTACAAAAGCAAGATAGTGACATTTTAAGGATCACAAGCCTTGGAATTTAAAATTCAAACGGCTCCTTATTTTCACTATAAATAGAGGTCATCCGGCATAGAGTTGAAGTGTGTCAACAACGTGATCAAACTCTCACTTGTGCTTAAACTCACATACCTTCAAACTCTCTATACTGCCATTGATCCGTTCCAAGACTTAAAAGCTTGAGAAAGCTACTTGTGAAGAAGTAGAATTTACACGACTAAGAAATTAGTTAAGTGTTCTTTCTTTCTTTTAAACAAGAACAAGTCTTGACACCAGAAACATTCAAACTTGTTTACTACAAAGTATTCAAAGTTTTGTTTCTTAGATTACTTGTTGTAACTGAATAAGTTATAATTAAGTTATCTCACCCCAAAACTCTCTAACTGAAAATACACCCTTTCAGGCGTGATATTCAGGGGGAACTTAATCGAGCATAGTTTTGCTGATTAGAAGTACCAAGTTTGGTGGAGAACAAGGTTACGTTCTCTAGATTAGGTTGGAGACGAAGCAAGTGTGCTTTGGTTTCTATTTGAATCGCTTTAGATAAGAGTTGTAAGGAACCTCAATCATATCTTAGTGGATTCAGTCCTAGAAAGGACAAAGTGGATTAGTTGAGAGATTACGCCACTCTCAGATACCACTATAAAAGTGTTTGTGTGATTTACTTATTGTACTTAGATTTCAGCAAATCATATCTGTCTGTACACAGTCACTCACATCACTTGCTGAAACCTTTATTTACTGAAAGAGCACTTATTGTATCAAAGACTTCCGCTCTCTGATTTTAAGTATCAGCAAACCTAGCTACTAAAAAGTAACTTACGCTTGCTGAGAAAGTTAAGTATCAACAAACTCATTACTGAAAAGTAATAAGCACTTGCTGAGAAAGTTTTAAACGACAAAAGTTTGAAAAGACTATTCACCCCCCCCCCTCTAGTCTTTTCTTGTTGTTTAAAGGGACCAACAAGTGGTATCAGAGCTGGAGGTTCTTTAACCTTCAGCACTGAACCTAAATCCCCTTAGGTGCTTTCCGTAAATCACTCTCACTTGATCAGTTTGGTAGTGCTTTGCTGACAGGATGTCTTTAGGAGATGCTCCCTTGCTGAAGCTGGAAAGGAAACTATCCTAGGCGAACCATCAAATACGGCTGTGCCAAAACCAAGAGAGGAATGGACTTCTGACGAAGCTAAGAGATTCCGTCTTGATGGCCAAGCAAGAAATATCATCATTCGATCAACTCCGGATACCATACAGTGCAAACTGTGGGGTGCTAAGACTGCAAAGGAAGCTTGGAAAATGGTTCAAGATCTTTGTGCTGGATCTGACAAAACCAAGGAAAACAAAATTGAAGTACTTAAATTAAAGTTTCAAAACTTTAAGCAAGGTACAAACGAGTCACTGGAAGACTTGGATTTCAGATTCACAACTCTTGTTAGTGAAATGGCAGCCTTGGTTGTTGGAAACCTTTACTCAGATTCTGAGAAAGTGAAAACTATCATCAGAAGTCTGAATCAAGAATGGATCCACACTCAGAATTTCTATTATAATCAAGGAATGCCAGACATTACACCAACAGAGTTGTTCTCTCATCTTGCTACTGTCAACTATGAGACAAAGCAAAGAGAAAATGTATTTGCTGAAAAATCGCAAAACATTGCTCTTGTTGCAAAGCCGTCATCTTCTGAAAAGAAGAATGAAAACGAGCCTACTGATGAAAACTCTTTGGTTGTCAAAAACATGAAGAAATTCATCAACAAGGAACTCGAAAGGCGAAAAGCAAAAGAGAAGCTGAAAAAGCATCTTGGTAACAACTACCATAAGTACAAGAATGAGACTAGCTCGCTGAACAAGCAAGCTCAGCAAGCTACTTCATCAGAAGAACCAGCAGTTGGAAATGATCTATGCTTTTACTGCAAAAAGCCTGGACACTTCAAAGCTAATTGCCCTTTGCTGAAAGGCAAATCTGCTAAAAAGAAGAAGAAATTCAAAGACCCTTTATTGCTGAAGAAAAGAAGAAGCTTCAAGCAAAAATCGATGCATTGTGTATTGATACTAGCTCCGAAGACAGTGAGGATGAAAGTTCAGACACTGACGATGAAGAAGCCACTCTAGACGTGGCGATTGGCAAAGAAGTTTGTGGAATAGCTATGGAAGCTTATCCAGATGTGTCAAACTACGAATTCTGCGTCATGGCCGGTCAGGTAAACAACCCTACCTCTGACTCAGACTCAGAAAGTGAAGACGAGATTGACCTTGACAAGATTCAAGGAGAAATCGAAAGATTTGAGAAAACTCTGAGCAGACAGCAAGAGAAACTACAAATTGCTGAAACTCTGACCAAGCAAACTACTGAAAAGTACGTCTTTCTGAAGGAAGAGACAGAAGAAAAGGATGCTGAAATAAGGCGTCTTAAGAAGTTGATTGCTGAAGCTACAGAGAAGAATTCTCAAATGGCATTAGAATAGGAAGAATATCAGTCCTCAATTCTAAAGTTACTTGCTGAAATCCAAGAGATGAAAAAGATGAAAATCAATTTCAAATCTTATGTGGACGCAAGTAATACGCTGACTGAACTAAACTCTTATTTGAGAGATCCATCTCAGAAAGAAGGTTTAGGCGCAATGTATGAAGGTGATGACGTAGAAATCTTGAGTAAAGATAAATCACCGATCTCCTTTGTACGTGCTACTGATAGTGGTCTACCAGAAATCTATCAGTTTGGTCAATCTAAGGTTGCTGAAACATGCAATCAAGTACCTATGACCATAAAGCTCGCTGTTGCTACTCAAAGTAACAAGACTTTAAAAGGAAAACAGGTTGCTGAGAAGCAAACTCGAAAGAAAGAGGATGTTGTGAAGCATCCCGCCAAACAAGTTGCTGAAAAGCAAGTTGTTAAGACTAAAGGCAAGATTACTAATAGTAATCAGAAGACCTTTGCTGACAAACCTGAATCAAGTAAGGTTGCTGACGCAAAAGCTCAGCATTCTCCGAAAAGTGGACTCGGTTTCAAAACCAAGCAAAGTCAACTTTTTCATGAGTATAAGCAAAGTCAACAAAGATACTTCAAAGAGATGAAGAAAATCAAGCCTAAGAGTTCTGAAAAGACTCTTAATGCTAGGGCTAGAAGGAACCTTGCTAGAAAAGAACTTACTGAAAAGTATGTTTAGCAAAAGGTCAACCGAGCAAGACACCACATCAGAAAGTGGATTTGACCAGCACGAGTCAAAAGTCTTTCAGCTCAAAACCTCCTAGTTCCTCAGCAAGTAGAAAACAAGTCAAAGTTGAAAAACTTAAGACTTGGGTTTCCACTGGACGCATTCTTGAACATGTTAATGGACATCCATTATTGGATAATTAACTTGTTTGCTCTTGATTGTGCAGACTTCAGCCACGGAGACAAACGATGCAATCTGGCACATTGATAGTGGTTGTGGAAAGCACATGACGGGCAACAAGTATAACCTTATAAACTATAGACGGTGGTCTAAAGGTCCAACAATAAGGTTTGCTGGTGGAGGCTCCGGTTCTACAAAAGGCTATGGTGACGTGAAGTTAGGATGCATAATTACTAGAGTTCTTTATGTCAAAAATCTTAAGTTTAACCTTTTCAGCATGAGTCAGTTTGCTGACAAAGGATACTTCATCAAAATCAAAAGTGATGAATGTAAACTTATAGATTTCGAGACTAAAAAGGTAATAATGGTTGCAAGAAGATCATGAGGCTTGTACACCGTTGATTGGTCTTCAGCAATTGTTGAAAAATGCCTTGTCTCAGATCATGATTGCCTTGCTGAAAAAGCATGGTTATGGCATAAACGAACAAGTCATCTAAACTTCAAGACGCTGAATAAGCTGTCTAAAAAGGCACTTGTAGTTGGATTACCTAGGGTTACTTTTAAGAAGGATGGTGTTTGCAATGCATGTCAGCAAGGAAAGCAAACCAAATCTTCTTTCAAGAACAAGGCAGTACCGTCAACTACAAAACCTTTACAACTCTTGCACATGGACTTGTTTGAATCTTCTTCAACAAGCTATGCTGGTAAGAAGTATGGTCTAGTCGTGGTAGATGACTATTCAAGATTCACTTGGGTAGTATTCATCAAGCACAAATCTGAAACCAAGACTGAAATACCTAACTTGTTGAATAAGCTTGAAGTCATGAAAAATGACAAGGTAAAAGTCATAAGGACAGACCATGGTACTGAGTTTGTAAACCAGTACATAACTGAATATTGTACCTCAAAAGGAATAAAACATCAGTTATCCTCAGTAAGAACACCACAGCAAAACGGTGTTGCTGAACGGAAGAATCGTACCCTGAAAGAAGCCGCAAGAACAATGCTTGCTGACACTGAAATAAGTGAGGCTTATTGGGTTGAAGCGATTAATACTGCCTATTATACTCAAAACAGATGTTTGATTACTAAGGAATACAACAAAACTCCTTATGAATTGTTTGTTGGAAGACCTCCTAACATCACTCATCTAAGAGTATTTGGTTGCAAGTGTTTCGTTCTTAACAATGGTAGAGAATACCTAAGAACATTTCAACCAAAGGCAGACGAAGCGATATTTCTTGGCTACTCCTTGCATAGTAAAGCTTATAGAGTTTACAACAAAAAGGCACAAAAGAGTGAAGAATCAGTGCATGTTGTATTCTACGAAAGTCACAAGGAGTCCCTGCTGAAGAAGAAATATCAGAATGTATGAAGAGGTTAATCATACATGAGCAAAGAACTGAATCTGATGCTAGGCAAATCAAGTCAATTGAACTAAATGATGATTCTGACAATGACTCTCCTCCCCCTAGTCATGACAAGATAAATATAGTTCACGACAAAGAATTTCCAGCAAAAGACGCGGTTGCTCCGGAAGTTGCTGAAATTACGCAATCTCCAGTGCCTGCTGATGAACTACCTCAATCGAGCAATGCTGAACAAGCAATTGCTGATGAACAAATCTCAGCAGAGACACAAATTCCCAGTAGTACTGAATAAGTACATACTGAAGAGTCACATGCTGATGAGCAAACATATCCTGATCCAACAAGCAGAAAACCTGTTAATAAATGGATTAGAGATCATCCCTCTACGGATATGATTGGCGATATTAATAAACGCCAAGTGACTAGATCCAAAGCTACTCATGGACTTGCTGAAGAAGCAATTGTCGTAGAAGTAGAATCATTGTTCTCTTGCTTTGTTTCAGAAATTGAACCTAAAACCATAGAAGAAGCTTTAAAGCATTCTGAATGGATAAAGGCAATGCAAGAAGAACTGGATCAATTTGAAAGAAACAAAGTCTGGAAACTTGTGCCACTTGCTGAAGACAAGAAAGCTATTGGTACAAAGTGGGTGTTCAGAAACAAGCTGAGCGAGTCTGGTGAAGTAACAAGAAATAAAGCACGTTTAGTTGCTCAAGGTTACTGTCAAACTGAAGGATTGGACTATGATGAGTCTTATGCACCAGTTGCAAGATTGGATGCAATTAGGCTTTTCTTGGCCTTTGTTGCTCACAATGACTTCATCGTTTACCAAATGGATGTTAAAAGTGCATTCTTGAATGGTGAACTTGCTGAAGAAGTCTACTTAGAACAACCCCCTGGCTTTGAACTTCCCTCAGAAATCAAGATGGTATACAAGCTTCAGAAAGCTGTATATGGTCTAAGCAAGCACCAAGAGCATGGTATGATACCTTGGCTAAGTTCTTGCTGGAAAATGGTTTCAAGAAAGGTGAAGTTGACAAAACTTTATTTACCATGAACCATGATGGTAAATTACTCTTAGTTCAAATTTATGTGGATGACATAATTTTTGGATCTAAGGACAAGCAACTTTGTGATGATTTTGCCAAACTCATGACAAATAAGTTTGAAATGAGTATGATGGGAAAATTGAATTATTTCCTAGGATTGCAAGTCAAGCAACTCAAAGATGGAATATTCATAAATCAAGCAAAGTATGCGAAAGAAATGCTCATAAAGTTTAGGATCAAAGAGGATGAGAAACCTGAAAAGATCCCTATGAGTGTTGGTACCAAATTGGGCTATACTAAGAGGACAAAAGTGTTGAAGAACACAAGTATAGGAAGCTCATTGGTTCCTTGTTGTATCTAACAGCAAGTAGACCTGACATTCAGTATGCTGTTTGTGTGTGTGCAAGATTCCAATCTGATCCAAGAGAATCACACTACAAAAAGGCAATCAAGATACTGAAATATGTTAAAGGTACAGTCAATGTTGGATTATGGTATCCTAAAGATTCTGGACTTGAATTGGTTGGTTATTCTGATGCTGATCATGGAGGATCAACTCTTGATAGAAAAAGTACCTCTGGAACTTGTCAGTTTTTGGGTACTAGATTAATATCATGGTTCAGCAAGAAGCAAACCTGTGTTGCCAATTCATCTACTGAATCTGAATACATTGCAGCTGGTTGTTGCACAGCTCAAATCCTATGGATTCAGCAACAATTAAGAGATTATGGTATTTCTGCAAAGAAAACACCAATCTTTTGTGATAATACAAGTGCTATTGCAATCACGCAAAATCCTAAGTTTCACTCTAGGACTAAGCACATTGATATTAGACATCATTTCATTAGAGATCATGTGGAAAAAGGAGATATTGAGGTTGTGAAAGTAGGCACTGATGATCAGCTTGCTGACATCTTTACCAAGCCCCTACCAGATAATAGGTTCGCAATGCTAAGGTATAACCTTGGATTGATTGAACTACCTCAATAAAGGATACACTTGGCAGAATGCTGAAACAGGTATTCAGCAAGCCAAAGTATTCTACTTAAAAGACTCAGTCACTGATTTCTTCTAAGAAATGATAAGTCACTACATGATTGCTGAAACAGGCATTCAGCAAGTAATTCCTTCAAAACGGGTATTTGTTAGGAAACTTGATCACTTGCTGAGACAGGCACTCAGTAAGAGAAAGAGCTTAAGGATTGCTGAAACAGGCATTCAGACAATCAAAGATACTGAAACAGGTATTCAAGTATCAAGGGAATTTCTGAGACGGGAACTCAGAAAAAGAGCAAAGCTCATCTCTCAGATTTTACCAAAGGATATCTCAAGTACAAAAGAATTTACTGATACGGGAAATCAGAAATATCTTTTAAACTTAAGAAAATATGAGATATCTAAGTAAGGGGGAACTTTCAGCAAGTATCTAGTTGATAATTCAAACTCGCTGAAAAGATTCTTGTCTATTTCAGCAAGCAATCTATTCCCTTAAACTCGGTAAAATCAATTTGTGACGTTAATCGGGCACAGATAAACTCGTAATAATCATGACATGAAATTCAATCGTGGCCATTGATTAAAAGGAGTTACTAATCTAACGGTTAATAAAACAAAGAGAGAGAGTGCTCTGACGGTTTTCAAGTTAGTGGGCCACTACGCATTTAATGCAAAGGCTCCACTAACTCCATGTTTCTCTGTTTTACCCTTGCTGAGAGCTCAAATCGATTGAGTTTCTCACACACCAGAGACACTATATAAAGAAGGAGTTAGAGAAATGACAAAATTCTTTAACTCACATTTCCTTTCTCTGCAAATTTTAGCCTGAATCTACTGTACCTCCGGTCAAAAAGCAAACTATCTCTTTTCGTACACATTTCTTGCTCTATAAAAGAAATGGCTCCCAAGAGACAGTCTTCTAAGTCCTCAAAGTCATCAAAGGTTGACAGTGCTGAAACACGCACTGCTCCGGTGACTACTCCGGCTACAAACACAACGAAAGTTGTGTTGAAAAACGACCGCATATCAGAAAAACCTATGCCTCCGTCATATCTTGACACTGCAAAGTGTGAGATGTTGATGCAATGGGGAGGTTTTGCAAAAGAAAAGTACATTAGGTACTTTTATGAACAAGAACTCGATGACGAGAATGAAGAGGCGCTTGAGCTTATCAAGCAGCAAGGCCTCATGAACTTTATCTCTGCTCGCACTAAGCAAGTGAGCATGATTGATACAATGGAATTCTACAACAATGCAGAAATCCAGTCCCTTACTGATAGTAAAGGAGTCACTGAAAAAGTGATCTTTACTACAGTTCAGAACACGCAAATCGTCCTGAAATGGACTGATTTAGCGGAGATATTTCAGATTCCAACCACTGGAACTGAAGATGACGTCACTGCCACTGACGAAGAAATTGAAGCTTTCTACAGTGACGTCAGAAATGAGAAAATGAAGAAAGGCGAGATTGCTCCCGTGACTTGGACAAAGCACGTTAAGAGAAAGCATCTCTGCCATTCACTTGGTCTAGTAGCTCTGCTACTAATAAAAGTTCTTGACTCCCAAGTTGGAGGAATTGACCAAGTAGGCCTGAGAAGATGGCCATTGCTGATGCATATCCATGAAAATAAAACGGAACTTAACTGGGCTAAGTACATTTTCAACAGGCTTGTTGATTGTGTTACTAAGTTTAAGGTAAAGGTAGAAGACAACAAGGTCTCACCTTCCTTTCCAGTTATGTATGGAATCAAGATATGCTACATCCTTGAACATTTCAGGATTCAGCTAAGAAACCCATTGCCAATCAAAAATCTGTATGCAATGTGGGAAGATCATTCTACAAGCAGAATGTACCTAAGACTGCTGGAAAGAAAACTAAGAAGACAACAACTGCAAATGTTGTCAGCACAAGCCAGCAAGAAAGGTATACAACAGCTGCAGATGTTACCACTCAGCAACTTAGAGATGAAACTGCTGTTGGTGGTGGTAACACAAAAGAAACTGCTGTAGAAAATCAACAAGGTACGTGTACAACAGCCGTTGCTGAAAATGCAACTATAGATGACTCTGGGAAACTGGAGAAATCTAACAAGAAAAAGAGGAAAGCTGATGATGACACTCAGACTGCAGCGTCATCAGCAAACCCCGTACCTAAGAGGAAACGGACCAGCAACACAAGGAAGAAAACACTGGCTCGCAAGTCAGTCCCTGCTGTCCAAGACCTCTCAGACAATTCCCAGACAAATGCTGAAACGCATTTGCCAGTAGATGTTGCTGAGGTGATTACTGAAACCTATGTCAGCAATGTTGAAGTGTTTGCGGAAGCCTTCAACAATCAACTTAACGTTGATACCTCTACTGAGAATAGACCACAAGGCAGTGGAAATGAAATTCCTGCCCAAGTCCCAGATATCTACATTGTAGATAATTTAGATGATCCAACTTTGGAACCAGCAAGTGACATTGCTGCTGATCTGCAAAAAGCGGCACTTGCTGATGCTGCTGAAAAGATGGTTGCTGAACAAGCAACTCATCAAGTTGCTGAAACCCCGCTTGCTGAAGGACCAGTTGCTGAGACAGCAATGGTTCCAGTTCCAGAAGTTGCTGAAACACAAGAAGCATTATTCAACGACGCATCTCGTGATGCTGAGAATACTGGCCCAAGTTCACCCAAGACATCAATCGACAAAGTCCAGCTTGTACTGGAAGAATAAGCAAACAAATGGAGTTGGAGATTGAAGAATCATCCAACAAATCCATTGATGTCTTCATGACAAGCAGTGAGCTCAAGGGTCAAGATGCTTCTGCTCAACTTGTCATTTCAGAGACAAGGGAGATTGCTGAAACCGCACAGCTTTCTCAAATAGAGCAAAACCAGAAGTCTGCTGAAGAAACAGTCCAAGAAGCTGAAGAAACTGTTAATGCTGAAAGGACTGAGCCACAACCTGTCCTTCTTCAGCAGGTAGTTAATTCAACCATCAGTAAAACTTCAATTCTGAAACTTATTCTTTTGCTAATATTATATATCTCTACAGACTTCTCAAGATGCAAGTCAGATGGTTGCTGAAGCCTCTGCACCAGAACCAACACTCCCTGCTCAGCAGGTAGTTAATGTTTTGGTATAAAAACTAAGTTTGACAGCTTAGTACTTGTGTCTAACTCAATTTATTTCAGGATGAACAAATGGAGGATGCTACTCAAGCTCCTCATGGAATGGAAATTGTACTACATGAGCTTGCTGACTCTCAGCAGGTAAATCATGTTTCAGATATGAACTCTAAAACAATTCTCCAAACCAATCCTGATCTAAATAACGTTCTTTTTCAGGCTCAAAAGGAGACCACTGAAGTGGTACTCATCACTGAAGATCATCAAGTAAGTTCTGAGGAACTGTACTTGAACTTCAAAAGGACAACTTTGTCTCAAGTTGCTAAGTCCGTCAGCAACTGGCAAAGGTACAGGCGAATGGATTTCTCTGATCTCCACCTTCATCTTCAAACGAGAAAAAGAGATCTTCTCTGCTGAAGCTCGAAACATTTGTCCACTCCATCCTTCCTGAAGAAATGACATATTCTCAGCAAATGAGCTCGAATCTGATTGCTCAAATCAGAGAGAATATGAAGGCAAAATTCAAGAGTGCCTCTCCAGCTGAACAAGCTGTGATGCTCAAAGGTTCATTTGTACCTGTGGTGGCTGATCCCCACAAAATCAATGAGGAAGAGGAAGTGACAAGTGTTGCTTTGTATAAGCACGTTGAGCTAGTCATTCTGACCGACATGATGAAGATGAAGAAGAAGAAGATGAGAACATTCCCACTGATCCAGTGATGATGAAGGGAAAGATTCCAAGGACAAGAAAGACGATGATGATGACAATCAAGGTCCAAGTCCTGATGCTGGAGGATTGAAGTTGACAGTTGCTGAAAATGCTCAACCTGAAAATCAGCAAGCTGAACAACAACAACCTCAGCAAGAATCTCAACCTCCTCCTGCTGCTGCTGAAAATCAAGCACCTGTGCAAGGTGCTGATACTGAAGAAGAATATGCCAGAAAAAGGGCTGCCTTGAAAAATGGCAAAAGTCCAGTTTCTGATGCCAAGGTTACTGAAGAAAACCTTGATGATGATGATGAACAAGATGAAGATTACCAACGCGCTCTCCAGAACAGTCTCTTGATCCATGCAAGGCATACGCAGGATCTAGAAATTGGTCAATCTTCAGGAGTAAGATCAAAGGAAGTCCCCTCCCTTCCATTTACTACTGGCGAAACTCCAGTAATTGAGTCTCAAACTCAATTAAAACTAACTACTGGCGAAACTCCAGTATTGAGTCTCAAACGTTGCCTTCAGCAACTACTCAATTAAAACTAACTACTGGTGAAACTCCAGTTGTTGAGTCTGAAGCGTTGCCATCAGCAACCACTCAACAAAAAGGAAGTGAAGCTACTGATAAAGGTTCTAAAGTTGCTCAACTTGATGAATCTGAGGATGATGACGACTTGTCAGAAAATGAGGATGAACAATCCAAGCGAGACCCAAAGTTGTTCAGATTCCTCCTCCTGATTACATCAATGATTTAGACGATGGTCTAAGAGCAGAATTGCTGACAGTGATGATCAGTTTGCTTCGAACTTAAGGTTCATTCCTTGACACCACATCTAGTGCCGTTCCCAAGAGTTGAGGAGTTTACTCCTAGAATTTTAGCACTAAAGGAAGTCCATGATGCCTGCAAAGCTGAAGATGAGGCATTGCTTGCTGAGAGCCCACTTGACTTTGGAAAGATATTGGCTACAGTGCTGAGACGCACTACTACTTTGACCATAGCTCAGAAAGACATCAGTCTTTATCACAAAAGCTATGAAGAAGATGTAAGTCAAGCTCTCAAGCTAGCAAAGAACGCTCTCGTGAAGGCTCAGACTTTCATGGATGAGAAGGCCGCAACAGAGAAAAGACATGAAGAGAACATGATGAGCATTCAAAGAGAGTTGTCAAAAATGACTTCTGACCAACAACAAATCATCATGAAGTATAACAGTTTAAGCACTCTTGCTGAAAATTGCAATGAGTTTTATTCTCTGCACATCACTCCGATGTTGCAATCCATGTCTAAGGGGGGAAAAGAAGAGTACCAGAAAAAGAAACCAAACCCCTCCTGCTGTTGATGAGCCACTGCCCATAGAACCGCTTGCTGAAAAAGAGCAAAGTTCTAAAAGGCAAGCAGAATCTGAGTTGAATTCAGCAAGTACCAAAAAGAGAAAAACCGCTGCTGAAACTCAAGATTTTTGCCATACTGAAAGTCATCACAATCTGAATGAAGATGATGAAGATGATGACAATCAAACAATAGCTCAAGCCATAAGAGCTAGACCCTTAACAGCCTTGACTCCGTCTGGCCACTCAAAGCATTTCTCGTCTGACTCTTCAGCAAGAGATCAAGACAATGCTAAGACAAGAAGAAGAAGGCAAAGACAGGAAGAAAAGAGGCTGGCCAGCATTGCTATTGGCTCCGGCATTGAATACACAAAGACCAGCAATGAAGAAACCACTCAGAATGTAATCAGAAACATTCATGGTTGCTGGATCTTAAAGCTGGAAGACTTGCTGGTGAATGAGTTCTTTCCTACAGCCATATTGAATCAAATGTTCAAATGGATTGAACTCAAGGTCCAAAGAAATCAAAGGGAAGAATCCCTCCCAAGAAATATTGCTGGGAGATGGTTGAATCTTGAGGTCTCAGTAAGAAGAATTGCCATTGGTAAGACATACAAACAAGAACCAAATCTGATCAAACCACCTGGCATTGCTTACTACTCTGACCCAGTAACAAAGAAAACAAAGAAGAGACTTGGATTGATTCCTTATGAGTACTTCTATCTCACTGCTAAGGATCAAGAAGAAGATCTTCTCTGGCTAAGAAAGATTCATCCGAAAAGCATTTCAGATACACAGCTTCTCCATGCCAGCAATTGGGGCATGCATTTGTGGGTGACTAACTACATGGAAATGAATGCTGAAAAGCATCATCATACTGCCTGCAAAAATGCAAGAATTCTTCAACTACAAGTCCGTAGGCTTCTGGAAAACTACGAAAAGGACTGTGTTGAATTTACTGCACTTGCTGAGAAGAGTGTAAGAGAGATTTTGAGAAAATCCTCTGGAAGAGCTTAACTCTCTGTAATTTTTTGTTAAAGTTTTTGTTTGCTGATTCTGTTTAAGTTATCTCTGCTATTTCATGTAAACTTCTGAAAGATAACTATCAGCAATGAAGCTTTTGACTCTTATTGGTTTTTGATTATGCAATTTACTTATGCTTACTGTTTAATTATTCAAGTATGCTTGCATTAATCAACTGATTTATTCAACATCAGAAACCTCTAAAAGGGTAACAATTAATTTAGCCATGGATTGCTAACATCAAAAAAGGGGGAAATTTGTTAGGAAACTTGTAATTTTGATGAGCAATTAACCATGCTAAATTAAGGAAAGTCCAGTAACTAGTACTCTTAAGGTCCATAGGAATTTAGAATTTTAAGGACATTGTAAAAGAGGAACGTTTGCTGAAGACTTAGATTAGGTGCTAGATAGGTTGGTTTTTACCGCTTATGATGTATTTATTTTCTGAAAAGAAAATAACTTATTGAAGCTTTAGCTATGATGTATCTTATTTTCTGAAAAGAAAATAACCTATTGAAGCATTTGCTGACGAGTACTTTGCTACAAAGAACTATTGAAGCATTTTGAAAACCGCTCAGATCTTGAAGAATTGAAGATCTGAAGACTAGAAGATTCTGAAGACTGGTATCTACAAAGGCACGTGTTGCTCAGAAAGTGGAAACTTCAGCAACAGCATTGCATAAGTGAAAATCTGAAAGACAGAGTAGGTTGTGCTTGCTGAAACTGAGACTGACCACTTGCTGATGGAACATATGTGACCTCTTGCTGAAAGTACTTGAATTTGCGCTCCAATGTTACTGTTTGAATTCTATTCAAATAAGCATTAAATGCAAAGCTTGCACGCGAAGGACATGAAGACTAGAAGACAAACAAGGACGCTGCTGAAAGTACAAAAGCAAGATAGTGACATGTTAAGGAACAAAAGCCTTGGAATTTAAATTCAAACGGCTCCTTACTTCACTATAAATAGAGGTCATCCGGCAAGAGTTGAAGTGTGTCAACAACGTGATCAAACTCTCACTTGTGCTTAAACTCACATACCTTCAAACTCTCTTACTGCCATTGATCCGTTCCAAGACTTAAAGCTTGAAAAAGCTACTTGTGAAGAAGTAGAACAAACTCGGCTAAGAAATTAGTTAAGTGTTCTTTCTTTCGAACAAGAACAAGTCTTGACACCAGAAACAATCAAACTTGTTTACTGCAAAGTATTCAAAGTTGTGTTTCTTAGATTACTTGTTGTAACTGAATAAGTTATAATTAAGTTATCTCACCCCAAAACTCTCTAACTGAAAATACACCCTTTCAGGCGTGATATTCAGGGGGAACTTAATCGAGCATAGTTTTGCTGATTAAAAGTACCAAGTTTGGTGGAGAACAAGGTTACGTTCTCTAGATTAGGTTGGAGACAAAGCAAGTGTGCTTTGGTTTCTGTTGAATCGCTCTAGATAGGAGATTGTAAGGAACCTCAATCATATCTTAGTGGATTCAGTCCTAGAAAGGACAAAGTGGATTAGTTGAGAGATTACGCCACTCTCAGATACCACTATAAAAGTGTTTGTGTGATTTACTTACTGTACTTAGTTTTCAGCAAATCATATCTGTCTGTACACAGTCACTCACATCACTTGCTGAAACCTTTACTTACTGAAAGAGCACTTATTGTATCAAAGACTTCCGCTCTCTGATTTTAAGTATCAGCAAACCAAGCTACTGAAAAGTAACTTACGCTTGCTGAGAAAGTTAAGTATCAGCAAACTCATTACTGAAAAGTAATAAGCACTTGCTGAGAAAGTTTTAAACGACGAAAGTTTGAAAAGACTATTCACCCCCCCCCCTCTAGTCTTTTCTTGTTGTTTAAAGGGACCAACA
>CM051458.1:40505501-40535430 GCA_028274465.1 Plantago ovata
AAAAAAAAAATAGCCGTTGTAAATTGAAAACTAGCCGTTGGGATTTGAAATTCCACCTATTTATACCCCTTCAAAGTGTTGTTTTGGTACTCTTACTCCTTTCATCAACTATATGCACATATATCTTGTTGTATTTCTTAAAAATGAGTGAATCGAGTGTTATTCGTCCAGTTTGTAAGAGTTCTAGGTGTCGGAAGCGTACTATTCTATCTGTGGCAGAAAATGGGAGATTTTATTGGAGATGTCCAACACAGGATGGTCGGAATGGGGTAACGAGCAAGAAGATGTTCAATTACAACGTCGTGGAGAAGTTATTCATCCTACGGTGGTATGGGAATTCGTTCAACCAAGACATCGCGAACAAGTTTCAACCAAGACATCGTGAACAAGTGCAAGCAAGTGAAGAAGTAATACAAGAATCAAGGGAACACCATTACCAACAAAAAGGAGAGCTGCAATAATCAAGCAACCAAAGGAAGACAAATACCATAGAATAAGGCAACTAATTTGCCTCAATCTGTTTCTGCTATCTATGTATCTACTAGTGCAAATTTTCAAATCATTCAAGTAGAATTAGTCCACAGAATGTAATATGTTGCCGTACATAATAACCTTCAGAATTCCAACATAGTGCAAAGAGCTACTGCTGAGTTTCAGTACATAATAAACTTCAGAATTCCAACATAGAGTTATTTTCACAATTCAAACCTCAAACAAATGAGCTTAAAAGTGAAACAAAAGCCAAAATATAAAGCAAAGCTACTGCTAGGAGTCTGCTTTTTCCCAATCACACATCAATGTTCAAAGTAAGCCATCCAACCCCTCCCCCTACCTCTTCCCCTGCCCCTTGCCTCTCCTTCCACCTCTGCCCCTTGTTGATCTGCCATCACTAGTGCTTGGACCTGCTTCAAAACTCATCAGTCCTCTTCCTCTTGTTCTTCCTCTGCCAAATATTAACCAACTAATCAGCACTTGGAGCTACCATATACTAGAATTGACATAAGACTATTAGGGATCAACATACAAATGATCACTTACAGTAGGAGCTGGCTCACTTGGACCTGGTTGATTTGGAGCTGGCTCACTGGACCTGGCTGACTTGAGTGCCTTGCTGAGTGCCTAGTTGTAGGCTGCCTTGTAGCTGGTTGCTTTGGGTTGGCTTCCTTGGAGCCGGTTCATTAGTAGCTGGTTGAGTAGGAACTGGTTCACTTGGAACTGGTTCAGTTGGGGGTTCACTTGGACCTGGCTGGCCTGTAGCAGCACCTTTGTGTCTTTGCTGCAAGTAAGAAAAAAAGACAAGTTAGCAGGTGAAGTATAGAATAAAGGGAATAAAATGAAGAGGAAATAATGCAAGTTGGCAGATTACCAGTGTGGGACACTTCTTGTATGTATGGCCCCTGTTTCTACAAAGACTGCAAGTAGGAGGTCTCCTCTGCAAGTGTAGTGGAGTTTTCTTTCCCCTATACCCCTCACTTGGATGTCTGATCCTCACTTTACTTGGCCTGCCAATTTTCTTCTCATGAACTGGAGGTGAACACTCTTCTTGTGTCAAGTTTTTGGGCCAGAATCTGTAGTCATCAATGGGGAGGATACTCATGTCATATGCCCTATTGTAGGCAGCAGTGGTATGATAATCACTTACAAATTTATCAGCATCATCTCTATTGTAAGTAATCACCACCCATGCGTGCCTACAAGGTATGCCAGTCAAGTTCCACCTATTACAATTGCAGCTCCTTGTCTCCATATTGACAACAAAGGTGTAGCTAAAATCTTCAACCTCAAATATACCATATCCTGATTCTGTCTTGAGACGAAGCTTCCTTGATTGATCAAAGGTTTCATTAATCTCTCTTAGCACCCTTGGCATTAAACTAGTGTCACAGGCCTTCCCTTGTTTCCTCCTCAAAGCAATCCTCTGCATGACCTGATGCCTTAAGCCCTAGTACAGTAACATAAAGAGTTACATAAACAGAAAGAGTTACATAAACATAAAAAGTTACATAAACAGAAAGAGGTAAAGTAATACCTCCATGATGTTGAGCACTGAGTATCCTCTGATAGGCTCCACCCATGAGTTGAAACACTCACTCAAGTTGTTGGTAACATGATCTACACGGGGAGTTGGATCATAAGCATGTCTGGCCCAATGACCAAGTGGTATATCCATCAAATAGTCATAAGCAGCTTGACTGATAATCCTTATCTTCTCCATAGCTTTGTTGAACCCATAGGCCGTGTATGCAGTAGAAGCCTGCCAGTAATGCTTCTTCAATACAACTCCACTCCATTTTAGCTTGAAATTGTCATATATGTGTTTTGCACATTTCCTGTTTATGACATATGGGCATTTCTCCTCAATCACATTCACTAACCCCTGCAACCATAAAGAAAATCAAATAAAGAACAGTCAACAATTAAAACTGTAAACAATAAAGAGCTGGAATAAAAAAAAAACAATAAACACATTACCTTTTGTCTATCTGCCATGAAATGCCAATGTTTGTCAGCCTCAAAAGGACCAACAAACATATCCAAGCAATGCATGAAGAAACCCCATGACTCCTTGCATTCTATCTCAACAATGGCCCAAGCTAGAGGAAATATACCACGGTTTGCATCTGTGCCTACTGCACTTAGCAGTACACCTCCATACCTTCCCTTTAAGTGACATCCATCAAAGAACAAAAATGGAGGACAACCTGCCAGAAAACCTTTCTTAAGACCAGCTAATCCACAAAAATACCTATTAAAGTGTGGCTCCCTTCCAATTGCAGGGATGGTCTCAAGCTCTGACACTGATCCTGGATTGGTAATCTTCACCATGTCCCTATATTTGGAGCCAGCCTGTAGGCTTCTTCAGGGTTACCACCCAATATCAGTTGAGCTTTCTCCCTTGCCCTCCAAACCTTCATGTAAGGCACTTTCACTTTGAGCTTCTTATTTACCCATAACTCCAACTTCTTAGCACTGAGATTTGGATGCTCTTTGAGTTCCTCCACAAACTTCTCACACAAATAGTTTGTGTCTGCCATCTTGGGATCTACTTGCCTTACACATCTGTGTGTTCCAATGTATCTCTTCACCATTAGGGACTTATCTTCTGTTTCACTAGCATGAAGTCTCCATGGACAGCCCTTCAAAAAAGAAAAACAAGTTAAACACATGCACTTTCACAATCAAAAAAGAAAAACAAGTTAAACACATACCTTATCCTTGGCCTTGCAGTAAACAGTCACCCTATCCTTGTCATTCCTCTGCCTACCCATGCTGAATCCAATCTTCAAAGCATACTCCTTCAATCTTCTCCTAAGGTCATATACAGTAGCATATACCTGCCCAACTTCAAACTCTTTATCCTCAGCATCATAGTTCTCCTCAAATTCATCTCCAACCCAGCCTTCTTGTCTACCATACTCTGGCTCTCCATCACTTGGGTATGGGACTGGTTCACCATCATCATCTCCATTTCCATCAGTAGCTTCAGCTTGGTTCACATCATCACCTTAATCACAACACATATCAATGTATTAATGTCAAATTAAAGTTCACAAATATGAATTTATCAATGTATTAATAACAAAACAGAACACAGTACATACCTTCATGGTGCTCCTCATTCTCATGGTTGTTTTCAACATCAGAGTCACTACCCTCATCCTTTTTAAACCCAATTAATATATCCTCATCCTCATGAATGTTTTCTGCCCTTGGCTCATCAGTCTCCCAGTCCACAAAGGCCTCATCATCACTGTCTCCCATCATCCCATCACTAGGAGCTTCTTCCTTCTCATCCTCAACATTCAAAGCTTCAGTATCACTCTCAGACTGAAGCATGTCTTCACCAAAATAATCACTATCTGCAGAATCTTCCTCCTCAAACTCATCACCAGCACTTTCCTTCTCAAACTCATAACCAGCAGGTTCCTCCTCAAGTCTATCACCAGTAGTCTCACCCTCAGGGAATAAAGGAGCTTGTTCACTTTCACTACTACTATGCCAATCCTCCACAACTGGTGGATCTCCATCATCAGCCCTCTCATCATTTCCACCACTATCAGTAGCATTTTGAACTGCAGGGTCCTCCAATGTGGTATAAATGAACATCAAATCATCCACAACTCTATCCCAATTTATAGGATTTACAGGAACCTCATTAGGCATCTCATTGACAGCTTGGAGTGGAGTTTCTTTGTCAAACCTGGGAATGTATACATCCTCTGGGGTTTTTTGATGAGAATCATTGTGTGTATGAGGTGGAGTTTGGACATGTGTAGGAGATGGAGGTTGGACAGGCTGAGAAGGCTGTGTAGCTTGTGTCATAGGTGGAAATTCATCTTCTTCAGTCAAATCAATAACATCAGCAGAGGATGGGGAAAAACTTTGGGTCCTTTAGGTGGTGGAGGCTTGTTTCCTCTTGGCCTAAACACTCTTGTTCTCCTCAGGGGTGGATCATGCAATGGAACAGTAAATGGCATATCAATATCATCACTCAGCTTCTTCTTACCTTTTTTCTTACTAGGAGAATCATCTTTAGCTAATGGCTCAACAATATCAGACAATACAGTAACCTCAGCCTCAAGATGTTCCATGTTTTTTTCAAATAACAGCCTAACATCATCATCATTTACTAGCTCTATTTGCTGACCACCACTCTCAGACAGAATACCATACAACGAAAAAAACACAGTCTCATCAATTTGGTCATTTACAGTCACTTTATTCAACAATGTATCATTCACAGCCTTCAAGAGTTTTTGGTGAGAATACCTTTTTAGATCGACATCTGCAATGGTGTGCTGATTCTCACCATGGGTAAGACGAATCATAAACAAGTCCTTCTTTCTCCGCATTGGTGCAACTGAAACCCTAGTTTCGACATATTGCCAAAATTCAGAAACACAGACCAAATACGCATAACATAGTGACATATAAAGCATAAACATCAAGAAATCATGTAAAAAATTACAGAGCATTCTCAATTTTGAAAGAAATCGTACTCACCTTCAAACTAGTAGCCGTTTTTCAGGAATTGACCCCCAAAACTCCTCCACAATGTTCGACTAGCGAATATACATCAAATTGAGACCTTTACGGTGCACGATTATGGTTGATTTTGGGCGGAATTGGCAGTTGCAGAGAGACGTAATATGGAGGGAAGAAGGGTTTCTGGAGAAGAGACAAAAGAAGTAATGAGAAAATAAATTGGTTTTGTGTAATAAATCCCTTCAATTGTAGTAAGGCCGCGTTTGGAGTGAGATTAATGAATAGTGGCTTAAAAGCTGGTCAACGTTAATTGTTTAAAATTGGGCTAGATGTAATTCTCAAACTAGCGAGGAGAAAAATGAAAAGTGGCCTTCTAACAGGGGGACTCTGAGTAATTTTCCCGCTTATTAATTCAAAGTATGCTTGCATTAATCATCTGATTTATTCAACATCAGAAACCTCTAAAAGGGTAACATTAATTTAGCCATGGATTGCTAACATCAAAAAGGGGGAAATTTGTTAGGAAACTTGTAATTTTGATGAGCAATTAACCATGCTAAATTAAGAACAGTCCAGTAACTAGTACTCTTAAGGTCCATAGGATTTTAGAATTTTTTAAAGGACATTGTAAAAGAGGAACGTTTGCTGATGACTTAGATAGGTGTTAGATAAGTTTTTATCCTTGTGGATGACGTACCTTAATTTCTGAAAAGAAATTAATCTATTGACACCTTAGCGTATGATGTATTTTATTTTCTGAAAAGAAAATATCTTATTGATGCTTAGCTTTGATTTTCTGAAAAGAAAATGACCTATTGAAGCATTTGCTGAAGATGTATTTTGTTGTTTACAAACAATTTATTGAAGCAAATAAGAAACCGGTCAGAATCTTGAAGACTTTTGAAGATCTGAAGACTTGAAGACTTGAAGATTGCTGAAGACTGGTAAGGCACGTGTTGCTCAGAAAGTGAAATTTTCAGCAACAGCATTGCATAAGTGAAAATCTGAAAGACAGAGTAGGTTGTGCTTGCTGAAACTGAGAATAAACACTTGCTGATGAACATATGTGACCTCTTGCTGAATGTACGTGATTTTGCGCTCCAATGTTACTGTTTGAATTCTGTTCAAAGATGCATTTAATGCAAAGCTTACTCAAAGGACATGAAGACTAGAAGACAAACAAAGGATGCTGCTGAAAGTACAAAAGCAAGATAGTGACATGTTAAGGAACAAAAGCCTTAGGATTTGAAATTCAAACGGCTCCTTACTTGCACTATAAATAGAGGTCATCCGGCAAAGAGTTGAAGTGTGTCAACAACGTGATCAAACTCTCACTTGTGCTTAAAACTCACAAACCTTCAAACTCTCTTACTGCCATTGATCCGTTCCAAGACTTAAAGCTTGAAAAAGCTACTTGTGAAGAAGTAGAACAAACTCGGCTAAGAAATTAGTTAAGTATTCTTTCTTTCGAACAAGAACAAGTCTTGACACCAGAAACAATCAAACTTGTTTACTGCAAAGTATTCCAAGTTGTGTTTCTTAGATTACTTGTTGTAACTGAATAAGTTATAATTAAGTTATCTCACCCCAAAACTCTCTAACTGAAAATACACCCTTTCAGGCGTGATATTCAGGGGGAACTTAATCGAGCATAGTTTTGCTGATTAAAAGTACCAAGTTTGGTGGAGAACAAGGTTGAGTTCTCTAGTTTAGGTTGGAAACAAAGCAAGTGTGCTTTGGTTTCTGTTGAATCGCTTTAGATAGGAGATTGTAAGGAACTTCAATCATATCTTAGTGGATTCAGTCCTAGAAAGGACAAAGTGGATTAGTTGGGAGATTAAGCCACTCTCAGATACCACTCTAAAAACGTTTGTGTGATTTACTTACTGCATTTAGCTTTCAGCAAATTATATCTGTTTGTACACAGTCACTCACATCACTTGCTGAAACACTTTACTTGCTGAAAAAGCACTTATCGTTTCAAAGACTTCCGCTCTCTGTTTTTAAGTATCAGCAAACCAAGCTACTATAAAGTAACTTACGCTTGCTGAGAAAGTTAAGTATCAACAACCTCATTACTGAAAAGTAATAAGTACTTGCTGAGAAAGTTTTAAACGACAAAAGTTTGAAAAGACTATTCACCCCCCCCCCCTCTAGTCTTTTCTTGTTGTTTAAAGGGACCAAGACATGTCTATCTGTACACTGTCACTCTGCTCACTTGCTGAAACTATCACTTACTGTTAAAGCACTTATTGTACAAAGACTTCTGATGAACTGGTTTAGAACTTGTCATATCTAGTTAATCAAATAAATTTGTATTGAGCCAAAGGCAATTCACAACTACAACGAAAACCGTAGTGTAGCAGTAAAATAACCTCGAGTGTCGATCTCTAAGGACTATAACTAGCTTTATCTAATCTAACTTAAGAATATAAAATCAACAAACTACTTAGCAAAGGTTTTTCTTATCAGATGATGGAGGCGGTGATAGTATGGTCACTCGAAGCATAGCAGGTTAATAATCATGCATGAAGTACCCGGTTTTGCATAGAGATTTTTGATCAATGAATTGTCCAATTGTGTTCCGTTATTATTCAACACTACGAAGATAGAGGTTTTAGATAGATCAAAGATATAAAGCAATAACTCAAAGCCTAATGCGCGATATAGCCATTAACATAATTATTAACCCTTCGCTAAGAAATCACATACTATCACCAACGAGAAGTTTAGCTACTCATAGATGTCATGCAATCAACAGAAATCATAGAAAGATTGAATGAAAACATGTTGAAAGATAGATAAACATAAATAGAAAAACTGTAAGATACAATGTTACCGAAGGTTGTCAATCTCCGAAGAATCGTGATCTTACAAGCTCCGAAACGCTAAGAAAAAGTATCTCCTAAGCTAAGAATCCGAAGAACAGGCTCTGGAGAATTCCTACCTAAAACTAATGAGAAAGGTGAGAGAAAAGGTCTGGAAAAGTATCAAAAACGGAGAAAACTGAGCAACTATATATAGGCATTCAGCAGATGTGGGGCGAGTGGCCCCACACACCGGGCGATTTGCCCCACGTCCCGGGCGACTCGCCCGGGACCTCCAGTCGGTTGTTTACGCGTTTTTGGATTTTTTTTCCTTTTCGGACTCGGTTTTAGCCTTCTAGTGACCTCTTAGCCTTCAGACTCGACCCCTAGACTTCAAATCCTATCCGGAATCTTCTAGCTACTCCAATTAGGCCTTCGGAACACCAATTCCTTGTGTACTTCAATATAATTGCCCGGAAAACCTTGTTTTTCACCCAAAACCTGTAAAATACAAACTAAAGGGAAATGTGACACTATTCTAATAAAATGCACTAAAATATACTTCCTCCGTTTCATTACAAAGTTCCTAAGGGGACTATTCATCGCGACCTTTGACCACGTATAACTTTTAAATTAAGCTATACTAGTATAAATTAAAAGTTGATTATGAAAATATACTCCATTTAATTTATAATATAATTTTTATCATATTTTTCTCTGATGTAATTTAGAAGTTATACGTGGTCAAAGGTCACGATGAATAGTTCCCTTAGGAACTTTGTAATGAAACGGAGGAAGTAGCTAAATTAACATAGAGGATAGCTAAAATAGGTGAAAAAGACTCAAATGAAAGTGTAAAATACACGTTCATCAACTTCCGCACTCTGTTTTTAAGTATCAGTAAAACTCGTTACTGAAAAGTAACTAGTACTTGCTGAGAAAGTTAAGTATCAGCAAACTCATTACTAAAAAGTAATAAGCCCTTGCTGAGAAAGTTTTTAAACGATGAAAGTTTGAAAAGACTATTCACCCCCTCCCCCTCTAGTCTTTTCTTGTTGTTCAAAGGGACCAACAAGTGGTATCAGAGGTGGAGGTTCTTTAACCTTCAGCACTGAACCTAGATCCTAGGTGCTTTCCGTAAATCACTCTCACTTGATCAGTTTGGTAGTCTTTTGCTGACAGGATGTCTTTAGGAGACGCTCCCTTGCTGAAGCTGGAAAACTATGAAAAATGGTGAAACAACATGATGTTACATCTTGAGGCCATTAGTGATGAAATGGTCACTGTCATTAATGATGGACCTATCAAGATCACTAAGATTGAGAGAAGCTTTCCTCACAAAACCACGGATACTAGTGGTAAGGAAACTATCTTAGGAGACCCGGTTGACACTGCCATTCCAAAACCAAGAGAGGAATGGACTTCTGACGAAGCTAAGAGATTCTGTCTTGATCGCCAAGCCAGAAACATCATCATTCGATCAACTCCGGATACTATACAGTGCAAACTGTGGGGTGCCAAAACTGCTAAGGAAGCTTGGAAAATGGTTCAAGATCTTTGTGCTGGATCTGACAAAACCAAGGAAAACAAACTCGAAGTGCTGAAGTTAAAGTTCCAGAACTTTAAACAAGTTACAAATGAGTCACTGGAAGACTTGGACTTCAGATTCACAACTCTAGTTAGTGAGATGGCTGCCTTGGGAGTTGGAAATCTTTACTCAGATTCTGAGAAGGTGAAAACCATTATCAGAAGTCTGAACCAAAAATGGATCCATACTCAGAATTTCTACTACAATCAAGGAATTCCAAATATGACACCTACAGAGTTGTTCTCTTATCTTGCTACTGTCAACTACGAGAAAAAGAAAAGAGAAAATGTGTTTGCTGAAAAATCGCAAAACATTGCTCTTGCTGCAAAGCCGTCATCTTCTGAAAAGAAGAATGATAAAGAGCCCGCTGATGAAAATGCTTTAGTTGTTAAAAAACATGAAGAAATTCATAAGTAAGGAACTTGAAAGGCGAAAAGAAAAAGAGAAGTTGAAAAAGCATCTTGGTAACAATTACCATAAATACAAGAATGAGGCTAGCTCGCTGAACAAGCAGGCTCAGCAAGCAAATTCCTCTGAAGAACCAGCAGTTGGAAATGATCTCTGCTTTTACTGCAAAAAAGCCTGGACACTTCAAAGCAAATTGTCCTTTGCTGAAAGGCAAATCTGCTGAAAAGAAGAAGAAGTTAAAAAGGGCTTTTATTGCTGAAGAAAAGAAGAAGCTTCAAGCAAAAATCGATGCGTTGTGCATTGATACCAGCTCCGAAGACAGTGAGGAAGAAAGCTCAGACACTGAAGATGAAGAAGCCACTCTTGACGTAGAGATTGGCAAGGAAGTTTGTGGAATAGCTATGGAAGCTATCCAGATGTGTCAAACTACGAATTCAGCCTCATGGCCGGTCAGGTAAACTGTCCTACCTCTGACTCTGACTCAGAAAGTGAAGATGAGATTGACCTTGATAAAATTCAAGGAGAAATCGAAAGATTTGAGAAAACTCTGAACGAACAGCAAGAGAAACTACAGAATGCTGAAACTCTGACCAAGCAAATTACTGAAAAGTACGTATTGCTGAAGGAAGAGACAGAAAAGAAAGATGCTGAAATATTGCATCTCAAGAAGTTGATTGCTGAAGCTACAGAGAAGAATTCTCAGATGGCAATAGAATTGGAAGAATATCAGTCCTCAATTCTAAAGTTACTTGTTGAAATACAAGAAATGAAAAAGATGAAAATCAATTTCAAATCTTATGCTGATGCAAGTAATACGCTGACTGGACTAAACTCTTATTTGAGAGATCCATCTCAGAAAGAAGGTTTAGGTGCAACGTATGAAGGTGATGACGCAATAATCTTGAGTAAAGACAAATCACCAATTACCTTTGTACGCGCAACTGATAGTGGTCTACCAGAACTCTATCAGTTTGGTCAATCTAAGGTTGCTGAAACATGCAATCAAGTACCTATGACCATAAAGCCCGTTGTTGCTACTCAAAGTAACAAGACTTTAAAAGGAAAACAGGTTGCTGAGAAGCAAACTGGAAAGAAGAAGGATGTTGTGAAGCATCCCGCCAAACAAGTTGCTGAAAAGCAAGTTGATAAGTCTAAAGGCAAGATTACTAAAAGTAATCAGAAGACCTTTGCTGACAAACCTGAATCAAGTAAGGTTGCTGACGCAAAAGCTCAGCATTCTCCGAAAAGTGGACTCGGTTTCAAAACCAAGCAAAGTCAACTTTTTCATGAGTATAAGCAAAGTCAGCAAAGATACTTCAAAGAGATGAAGAAAATCAAGCCTAAGAGTTTTGAAAAGACTCTTAATGCAAGGGCTAGAAGGAACCTTGCTAGGAAAGAACTTACTGAAAAGTATGTTCAGCAAAAAGGTCAACGAGCAAGACACCACATCAGAAAGTGGATTTGACCAGCACGAGTCAAAAGTCTTTCAGCTCAAAACCTCCTAGTTCCTCAGCAAGTAGAAAACAAGTCAAAGTTGAAAAACTTAAGACTTGGGTTTCCACTGGACGCATTCTTGAACATGTTAATGGACATCCATTATTGGATAATTAACTTGTTTGCTCTTGATTGTGCAGACTTCAGCCACGGAGACAAACGATGCAATCTGACACTTTGATAGTGGTTGTGGAAAGCACATGACGGGCAACAAGAATAACCTTATAAACTATAGACGGTGGTCTAAAGGTCTAACAATAAGGTTTGCTGGTGGAGGCTCCAGTTCTACAAAAGGCTATGGTGACGTGAAGTTAGGATGCATAACCATTACTGGAGTTCTTTATGTCAAAAATTTTAAGTTTAACCTTTTCAGCATGAGTCAGTTTGCTAACAAAGGATACTTCATCAAAATCAAAAGTGATGAATGTAAACTTATAGATTTCGAGACTAAAAAGGTAATAATGATTGCAAGAAGATCAGGAGGCTTGTACACCGTTGATTGGTCTTCAGCAATTGTTGAAAAATGCCTTGTCTCAGATCATGATTGCCTTGCTGAAAAAGCATGGTTATGGCATAAACGAACAAGTCATCTAAACTTCAAGACGCTGAATAAGCTGTCTAAAAAGGCACTTGTAGTTGGATTACCTAGGGTTACTTTTAAGAAGGATGGTGTTTGCAATGCATGTCAGCAAGGAAAGCAAACCAAATCTTCTTTCAAGAACAAGGCAGTACCGTCAACTACAAAATCTTTACAACTCTTGCACATGAACTTGTTTGAATCTTCTTCAACAAGCTATGCTGGTAAGAAGTATGGTCTAGTCGTGGTAGATGACTATTCAAGATTCACTTGGGTAGTATTTATCAAGCAGAAATCTGAAACCAAGACTGAAATACCTAACTTGTTGAATAAGCTTGAAGTCATGAAAAATGACAAGGTAAAAGTCATAAGGACAGACCATGGTACTGAGTTTGTAAACCAGTACATAACTGAATATTGTACCTCAAAAGGAATACAACATCAGTTATCCTCAGTAAGATGATGAATGTGTATTTTACACTTTCATTCGAGTCTTTTTCACCTATTTTAGCTATCCTCTATGTTAATTTAGCTATATTTTAGTACATTTTATTAGAATAGTGTCACGTTTCCCTTTAGATTTTATTTTACAGATTTTGGTTGAAATTCGAGGATTTCCGGGCAATTATATTGAAGTTGACAAGGAATTGGTGTTCCAGAAGCCTATTTGGAATATCTGAAGGTTTCCGGATAGGATTTGGAGTCTAGGGGTCGAATCTGGAGGTTAGAAGGCCACTAGAAGTCAGAAACCGAGTCCGAAAAGGTGAAGAAATTCAAAACCGCGTCGAAAACGTGGAATTCCGCGAAAAAACCGCGGGGCGAACTGCCGGAGCTCTGTGGCGAACCGCCCCGTAGGTTTTCGGGGCCTATATATAGTTGTTCAGTTTTTCTCCGAAAATCATATCTTTCCAGACCTACTTTCTCACCTCTCTCTATAGTTTTAGGTAGGAACTTCCCGGGGCCTGTCCTGGGAGTTCTGTAGCTTAGGGGATACTTTTTCATAGCAGTTTGGAGCTCGTAGGACCGCAATCATCCGGAGATTGACAACCTTCGGTAACTTTGTATCTTACAGTTTTATTCTACTTATTTTATTATATTCTTTCAACATGTTTTCTTCTATGGTTTCTGTTGATTGCATGCCTATTATGAGTAGCTAAACTTATCGTTGGTGGTAGTATGTGAATTCTTGGCGAAGGTAAGATAATCATGCTAATGGCTATATCGCGCATTATACTCCGTGTCATTGCTTTATTTCGTTGATCAGTTGTAACCAAAATTCTCGTATGTTGTATTGATTATTATGCACAATTGGACACTTGTCGACCATCAGACCAATTATCTTCGTAGTGTTGAATAATTACGGAACACATTAGGACAATCGTGATTGACTTGTCAGACCAATTATCTTCGTAATGCTTAATATTTGCAACAGGACACTAGATTGATTCAAAGATCTCTATGCAAGACCGAGGAATTTATGCATGATTATCGACCCGTTATGTTAAGAAGGACCATACTACCACCAATCTCCATTATCTGCTAGAAACCCCCTATTGCTATCTGTCTGTTGTTTTATATTCACTTGTTAAATAGATAAAGCTAATTATAGTCCTGAGAGAACGACACTCGAGCCATTCTACTGCTACACTACGATTTTCGTTGTAGTTGTGGATTGCCTTTGGCTAATTACAAATTTATTTGATTCGTTCGCGTTGGAGCACGACACCAGCGCGTTCATCAAATTGGCGCCGTTGCCGG
Organism: Plantago ovata; assembly: GCA_028274465.1. Classification (NCBI taxonomy): domain Eukaryota; kingdom Viridiplantae; phylum Streptophyta; class Magnoliopsida; order Lamiales; family Plantaginaceae; genus Plantago; species Plantago ovata. Next base: position 40,519,120 of record CM051458.1, read on the forward strand.
GGACTATACTCCTTTTTTCTATTTAATTTGTTTATATTTACAGCTTTAGATTCCTAATTCTATTAGTTTTAGTTTTCCTTTTTAATCTCTCTCTGATACTGCTTTCCTAGTCTGTTTCTAATCACCTTTCCTAGTCTGTTATAGATAGTGTATGCCGCATACACGTTCTGCAGGAACACCGCTTGCTGATTCAATTGCTGAGATCAACAGAGTCTACCACCAAAGAAGGCGACTACTTGAAAGGCGCGCACTAGAGGAAATAGAGGAAACCGATCTCTCTGAATCTCTACTTAGTCTCTTCAATGAAATCGACGGAATGGCAGAAGCTAGACCATTGAAGGCATGGGTTCAACCCACCAAGGATCGTATGAGGGGACCGGCGATTGTTCTTTCGTCTGCAACCCGAGATCTGGAGATCAAGAACCACGCATTCCAACAACTTCCGAGGTTCTATGGCTTATCAAGGGAAGATGTGATGGGGTACTTGCACGATATCGATGATTTCGTCAACCAACTCCCACGACCCGGAGCTGACATAACAACGGATGAGTTGAGGATGAAAGTTTTTGCTATGGGACTTGGCGACAGAGCCAAGTCATGGTTAAGTTCTCTTCCAGCAGGCTCCCTGGACACTTGGGAAAAGGTTTTTTCAGCTTTCATGGAGAAATACTTCCCTCACACCTTGACTACCGCGCTTAAGGCGCAGATCACTGGATTCAAGCAGGACTATGATGAGACCATCTACACCGCATTCGAGAGGTTCCAAGATCTCACGAACAAGTGCCCTCACCATGGTTTTGAACTTTCTGACTTAGTCCAACACTTCTACAATGGACTAACCTTTGAGAACCAACAAGTGGTGGATTTCCAATGCCGAGGCAATATTTGGGAGGAAACCGCAGAAGCCGTCTGGGCAGTTTTCGAAAGGCTTGCTAAGGGTTCGCAGTTCAAGGACCCAAGAGAAATGGTTAGGAGACGTGGACCTGAAGCTCCACCGACTCAAGAAGCCCCTATGTACAGGGGGAATGGGGATCAATTCGAGTGCTTTACCAACGAATTGAAGCAAGTCCTCAAGAGCGCCACCGGAACAACAGTTTCGAACGAAGTATGCCGAATATGCAAGAACTATGGGCATGGGGCTCATATGTGTAGATCGGAGCTGGCATACGATGATGGCAACTGGGCTCGAGGAGGCGAAGAAGAAGCCTTTGCTACGGAGTTTGGTACTCAAGAAGTTAGCTACGGACAAGACGGTAGGAATCCTCGAGGTGGATTTTGGAGAAGAGGATACCGTAACAATCAAGGATATGCACCGGCTAACCAAACTTATGGACCTAACCAAGACCGTAGTAGGCTGAACTATGGTAATGATCACTGCGAAAATCCCGCTCCGAGAGAGCCACCGAAGTCGAAGTCGGCTCAACTGATGGAGAACTTGCAAAAGATGGTTGATCACACACAAAGTTTTCTCAAACGTTATGAAGAAGATTCTGAGAAGATTAGGGCAAGGCTCGATAGGTTGGAAGAGAGCACTAGGCTTGCCCATCAAAAGATGCAAGAGTTGATCGACCGAGGAGCAAGTAGGGAACAAGGCAAACTGCCTAGCAACACTGTGAAGTCGAAATTGGCTGGTGATGTACCTGACGAAATCACCATCAGGAAGGTCGTTAGGTGCGAGTGTTGCATAAAGGAAGAACTTCTACAGGCTGAGGAAAAAGAGGAAGACCTTGGTTCTGAAGCAAGTGATGAGGAGCAAGAGGATCCCGAACCACTCCCTAAAAGTTTCGATGTTAAGGTAGGGATTGGTGAGCTTGAAGATGTCCGTGCCACACTAGACACGGGATCCTACTCAAACATAATCCCTTTGAATGTGTTTGATAAGAGCAACCTTGGAAAACTATCTGAGCAAAGGGCTATTGTGCGTCAGGCGGATGGATCCTTTATGAGACCCGAGGGCGTTGTGAAAAATGTGTTGGTCAAGATTGGTGAAGCATCTATATACACCAATTTTGTAGTTATGCCGGCATCTGCACCTGGGATGGGGTATGTCATACTCTTAGGGCAAACGTTCTTGACTAAACTACGCTCCGTGATGGACATCTACCAAAGAACTTGCACCATCGAAGTGGATGGCAAGCAACACGTGTTGCAAGCCATGCCTGATCCACCTGAACCGCCTGATATTTCTTTCACTACTCACTACTGTGGTCTTGCAGCCTATATTCTTTCTTATTCACAGGTTCGTGGCATGGAGAGGAGATCAATGAAGGGGAAGCCTAGTACCCGCAAAAAGAAGAGATAGGCGCAGACAGGAGTCGAGTCAAAGACTTTAAACAATGACGCTATCCGGGAGGCAACCCGGAATTTTTATCACTTTCTTTACCGCTTTAGATTTTATCTCACGAGTTTGATTGAGTATTATAGGTCACTTATACAAGCATTAGCTCTCACCTTGGATCCACTTTCGACGTTCGGGACGAGCGACGACGTTCAGGTTTGGGGAGGAAGTTATCGCTGGTTATCTCTATACTTATCTTGCTTATGTTGCTTATGAAAAACTCGTGAAATTTTTTGCATTTGCACGTTTACTGCTTTCCTAGGATAGTCTTGCATGTTTTATATGGAGTTTATTGCCGAATTCTTTTGAACTTTTTTATTGGGTAGATCAACTAACTATGCCATTAATCGTATGCTTCATCTCTATGAATTTGTTTGAGGTTTTTCTCGCTTGGCTTGTCACATTTATGTACTACACTTAGTTAAGCATGGTAGTCTCGACATCACTTAGTGGTGTTTTCTCTACTGCGGTTCACGAAGGCCTTTATAATAGGATGATGCATGTTAGGGTCTTATGGTTGTTTTCCCGAGTAATTATGTACCTAAGAGGCAACAAGTCTTCACCATGCTTTGAGATTGCTAAATGCCTAGGAAGGAGGTAGTGTGAGGTTGTGTGATCCTTTGTTTATGACCTATTCTTCCGAATAGGTTTGGGGAGGGGGTTACACCATCATAGACTTGTTTCTGTTTTTCATTTTCGTATCGTGAGTTTATTTTTCATTTTTCGTGAATTTTGTACTCCAACCTATTCTTCCGAATAGGTTTGGGGAAGTCGTGTGAGTCATTTTGTTTCTCTCTTTGTTATGCTACTGATGGCTAAAAAAATCGAAAAAAAAGAAGGAAAAATTCCAGAAAAAAAAGAGAAAAGAAAAAAAAGAATTTGGAAAGAAAGAAAAAAAACAAAGAAAAGACCCCAAAAAAGCAAAGAAGGGTCCAAAAAGAAATCCAAATAGCAGTTTAGCAAAGTGTTGAGTCTTTTTCATTTTTGTAATGTTCGTAATCGTGTTTTTCTATTTTTTACCTTTTTTTGTCTTAAGTGTCATCTGTTCTAGACCACCCTCGTCAGGAAGTGGTGAATAGCTTAAGACTTTACTTGAGAGATGGGTAGAATAGGGGAGAGTTATCTTTTATAGGGAACCCTCCTTCGTTTGATGAGAGCCAGTACTGGTTCGACCTCTTTTGAGGAAAAGTCTTAACATGGTGGAACAGCAGTAAGTCCTCAGTTTCATAGGCACGGGGCAACCATTCGTATCTTAGCATGCTTCATTACGTCGTCACTGACTAGGTCCAGGTAGAGAATGTTACGAGAAACTATCTTATCTTGACATAAGTGCTTATGTGGATGTGTATAAGTCAATCGAGGTATTCTTCAATCTATATTCATGCTTTGATTTATATGGTTTTTGTTCATATGTTATGTGGTAGATTCAGTAGATTAGTTCATTTTATTTAGCATGAAACTCCATTTTGTGTCTTGCATGTTTTTTGTATTAAAGTCTACCTTAGTTGCTTGAGGACAAGCAAAGGTTCGGTTTGGGGAGTTTGATGAATGTGTATTTTACACTTTCATTCGAGTCTTTTTCACCTATTTTAGCTATCCTCTATGTTAATTTATCTATATTTTAGTACATTTTATTAGAATAGTGTCACGTTTCCCTTTAGATTTTATTTTACAGGTTTTGGTTGAAATTCGAGGATTTCCGGGCAATTATATTGAAGTTGACAAGGAATTGGTGTTCCAGAAGCCTATTTGGAGTATCTGAAGGTTTCCGGATAGGATTTGGAGTCTAGGGGTCGAATCTAAAGGTTAGAAGGCCACTAGAAGTCAGAAATCGAGTCCGAAAAGGTGAAGAAATCCAAAACCGCGTCGAAAACGCGGAATTCCGCGAAAAAACCGGGGGGCGAAACGCCGGAGCTCTGGGTCGAACCGCCCCGTAGTTTTTCGGGGCCTATATAGTTGCTCAGTTTTTCTCCGAAAATCATATATTTCCAGACCTACTTTCTCACCTCTCTCTATAGTTTTAGGTAGGAACTTCTCGGGGCCTGTCCTGGGAGTTCTGTAGCTTAGGGGATACTTTTTCATAGCAGTTTGGAGCTCGTAGGACCGCAATCATCCGGAGATTGACAACCTTCGGTAACTTTGTATCTTACAGTTTTATTCTACTTATTTTATTATATTCTTTCAACATGTTTTCTTCTATGATTTCTGTTGATTGCATGCCTATTATGAGTAGCTAAACTTATCGTTGGTGGTAGTATGTGAATTCTTGGCGAAGGGAAGATAATCATGCTAATGGCTATATCGCGCATTATACTCCGTGTCATTGCTTTATTTCGTTGATCAGTTGTAACCAAAATTCTCGTATGTTGTATTGATTATTATGCACAATTGGACACTTGTCGACCATCAGACCAATTATCTTCGTAGTGTTGAATAATTACGGAACACATTAGGACAATCGTGATTGACTTGTCAGACCAATTATCTTCGTAATGCTTAATATTTGCAACAGGACACTAGATTGATTCAAAGATCTCTATGCAAGACCGAGGAATTTATGCATGATTATCGACCCGTTATGTTAAGAAGGACCATACTACCACCAATCTCCATTATCTGCTAGAAACCCCCTATTGCTATCTGTCTGTTGTTTTATATTCACTTGTTAAATAGATAAAGCTAATTATAGTCCTGAGAGAACGACACTCGAGCCATTCTACTGCTACACTACGATTTTCGTTGTAGTTGTGGATTGCCTTTGGCTAATTACAAATTTATTTGATTCGTTCGCGTTGGAGCACGACACCAGTGCATTCATCATAAGAACACCACAACAAAACGGTGTTGCTGAACGGAAGAATCGTACCCTGAAAGAAGCCGCAAGAACAATGCTTGCTGACACTGAAATAAGTGAGGCTTATTGGGTTGAAGCGATTAATACCGCCTGTTATACTCAAAACAGATGTTTGATTACTAAGGAATACAACAAAACTCCTTATGAATTGTTTGGTGGAAGACCTCCTAACATCACTCATCTAAGAGTATTTGGTTGCAAGTGTTTCGTTCTTAACAATGGTAGAGAATACCTAAGAACATTTCAACCAAAGGCAGACGAAGCGATATTTATTGGCTACTCCTTGCATAGTAAAGCTTATAGAATTTACAACAAAAAGGCACAAAAGATTGAAGAATCAGTGCATGTTGTATTCTACGAAAAGTCACAAGGAGTGCCTGCTGAAGAAGAAATATCAGAATGTATGAAAAAGTTAATCATACATGAGCAAAGAACTGAATCTAATGCTAGGCAAATCAAGTCAATTGAACTAAATGATGATTCTGACAATGACTCTCCTCCCCCTAGTCATGACAAGATAAATATAGTTCACGACAAAGAATTTCCAGCAAAAGACGCGGTTGCTCAGGAAGTTGCTGAAATTACGCAATCTCCAGTGCCTGCTGATGAACTACCTCAATCAAGCAATGCTGAACAAGCAGTTGCTGATGAACAAATCTCAGCAGCGACACAAATTCCCAGTAGTACTGAACAAGTAGATACTGAAGAGTCACATGCTGATGAGCAAACATATCCTGATCCAACAAGCAGAAAACCTGTTAATAATAGAGATCATCCCTCTACGGATATGATTGGCGATATTAATAAACGCCAAGTGACTAGTGTTAGTAAAAGTGAGAAAATTTGCCTCTAAGGCTGAGCAGCGGAAGTTTAAAATTTTTAATCTCACTAAAACTGATATGACTATACTGTTTATTAAACTGGAAGAAATCACTTACGTGTCCTCCAGTAGATAAGCAAATTGACCGGGTAGCTGTTCCTCAATCTCCAGACAAAGCCTTGCAATCTCCTCGTCCGGCTGGTTGATTTCTTCTTCGTCAGAGATGAAATCTTCGTCAACAAAATCTCCAAGATGGCTCATCAACAGGTTGATTAATTCCTTCGACCTTGGTATCCACGGGCAATGTTTCCACAAGAATGCTAGGAGGTTCTTCTGTGTTTTTGAGCTACTGAGAAAAATTATTCTTTCTGACTATCAGAGAAGAATATTTTACGTGTTGTTGGAATAGAATAGAAGACTGACTTTCTTTCTTTCTGATTTAGTCAGTTTGTTAGTTCAGAAAATCACGTAAGATTTTACCAAGTAAATCTTACTGACTAAAAGACTTCAAAAGTTATCAACTGACTAACAAACAGATAAGCCTTTTAATTATCTCAATCAAAAGATAAATTAAATCAAAGATTGAAAGAAGAAAAGAAAAGAAAAGAAAATAAATTAAAAAAGAAAAATAAAAACCAATTCATGTTGACAGCAACTGTCAACGTGAATTGGGTGATGCTGGGCCGCTTGGCCCAGCCCCACATATGCTGGGCCAAATCGGCCCAGCCTAATTATTATTATTTTTTTCAATTCATTTTCTTTTCATTAGGCCATTGATTCCAAATTCCGTCCAAATGCACAAGTATTCAATTAATTAATTAAATCCAATTCAATTCAATTAATTATATTTCTAAAATATATTCCATATATATAATGAATTAATATTAATCTAATTAATAATAATTCCATTATATTTATATATAGTAATTCAACATTAGTCTAATTAATATTTAATCCTATATACATAGCTCGTTTGTAGAAACACCACCTTGAAGTGTGACCCATAGGGCCTTGCATATTAAGCAACAATCTAATTAAGGTCATAATAAATTCCTAGCCAATTTATCAGACAATATTAATATGCACGGAACGTTTGTGAGGAAAACAAACCACCTGTAGCGTAAGGTACTTTGATGATACGGTCCCTTCATTCACGAATACTCGAATGAGTCTAGAATATGGTTATGTGTCTATTCTAATAACTTCATTCATTGTCTCTCAATCTTATTAGTCGGTCTATGAATTATGTCCAAACACCATTTTGACATATTCACATACGGTGGCCACCGGTTTTGTGATCGCACTAAATATGAGAAGTGAGTATTCTCTCCTTGTATCTATTACGGAGGAATGAATCCTATCTTGGCCCAATCACTCACACCATATGTTTCCTAATGTACCCAACGCATGTTGTATCTACCCTACTTTAAGAATGCAAGCGTTGCGCATGGTCAAAGTACATTATTCCACATATGATGTAGTATTGGCCTCAAGTCTAAGGACTACTAACATCACCCTACACACCGATACTACCATAGACACTTAAATAGCTTTACCAAATGGTTTCTCGGTTGGGTATGCCAACACTCTCCAAAGTGTCCATATGTTCATCATGAATAACCAAGTTCATTCGTAGAAGTGAGACCTACTACATCCTCGAAGGATCTAATGCAACATATGCTAGCTTCAATCGCATCATTGATATCCCGTATCTCAATGACCTTCAGCTAGTGGCTTATTTTAGGACTTAATTATTGACACACAAGCTCCCACTAACTTGGTGATTATCTTAAGTCCTTGGGAATATTTTATCGAATAATTCAAACAACCAAATAATCTATTCATAAAAATGTAATGCCAATTGTATTTAATAATGTATATAAATGACCATAAATAAACAACAATAACTGAATGTGATCAAGTACATATCGTCCCTATCGTAGGTTGTATCTAGGACATATATACTTTCAATCTCCCACTTGGCCTAGAGCCAATCACCTACGTGTCTAACACCTATGTTGTTGAAATGTCTAACATGTTTGTCAATGTTCAACACTTTGGTGAAAGGACCTGCCACATTTTCCTCAGTGGAAACTCGTTCTATAGATACTTCTCCTCTAGCTATCATCTCTCTAATTAGATGATACTTCCTAGGTACATGCTTATTCTTGTTAGTGGATCTTGGTTCCTTTGCTTGTGCAACAGCGCCTTCGTTGTCGCAGTAGACCGTTATAGGACTACTATTAGGAACTACCCCTAGTTCCTTTAGGAATTCTGAAATCCAGACAGCCTCATTTGAGGCTTCTGCAGCAGCAATGTACTCGGATTCGGTCGTAGAATCAGCCAAGGTGGATTGCTTTGAACTCTTCCAAGTGACGGCTCCACCATTGAGTGTAAACACATACCCAGTTTGTGATTTGTAGTCCTCTGGGTCCGATTGGAAACCAACATCGACATAACCACTCATTCGCAACTCTTGTTGTCCACCATATATCAGAAAGGAATCTTTAGTTCTTCTAAGATACTTAAGAATTGCTTTCACAGTTGTCCAGTGTTTCATACCTGGATTGTGTTGGTGTCGACAAGTACAGCTAAGCGCATATGCCACATCTGGCCTTGTACAATTCATGGCATACATGATAGATCCAATAGCTGATGCATATGGGATTCTTTTCATGTGTTCGATTTCCTCATTTGTAGAAGGACTATCCTTCGTAGTGAGAGCAACGCCATGTCTAGATGGTAAGAAACCTTTATTGGATCCATCCATATTAAAGCGTTTCACTATTTTGTCGACATATGTGGACTGTGACAACCCTAACAATCTTCGGGATCTATCCCTATGGATTTTGATTCCAAGAATGTAACAGGCTTCACCTAAGTCTTTCATCGAGAAAGTCTTAGATAACCACTCCTTTGTGGATCGTAGCATTTGGACATTGTTTCCCATGATTAATATGTCATCAACATATATAACCATGAAAACAATTCCAGCATCGCTGCGTTTAACATAAACGCATGGATCTTCCGCACATCTGATGTAGTCAAACAATTTAACTGCCTCATCAAAGCGAATATTCGAACTTCTTGAGGCTTGCTTTAGTCCATAAATGGATCTCTTTAGCTTGCAAACTAATTTGGGATTTGACTTAGATGTAAAACCTTCAGGTTGTATCATATACACCTCTTCCTCGAGATTTCCGTTAAGGAAAGCAGTTTTCACATCCATTTGTCAAATCTCATAATCATAGTATGCTGCTATAGCAAGTAAAATTCGAATAGACTTAAGTTTGGCTACTGGTGAAAAAGTTTGATCATAATCGATACCATATCGTTGACTATAACCTTTCGCCACCAGTCTAGCCTTGTATGTCTGTATGTTGCCATCAGCATCTGTTTTCCTCTTGAAAACCCATTTGCAACCGATAGGTCTAACCCCTTCCGGTGCATCAACCAAGTCCCATACTTGATTCTCATACATTGAGTCTATTTCGGATTTCATGGCTTCTTGCCACCTTCTTGAATCAATGTCCAACATTGCTTCTTTGTAAGTCTTAGGGTCATCTTTGTGAGATAAGTCAAGTTCAAACTTGTCATCCTCCAAGAGTAAACTAATCTTCTTGGAAGCTCTCACTTCTAACATTTTAGACCGACGGAGTGCGGGTTTGTTTGGTTGTACTGGCTGTATATTCTGATTTTGAGATGGTTCAACTTGTTCAATCTGTTGAACAGTTGAAGGCGGGTCAGATGCAACAGTTGCACGTGGTTCAGGTGCAACGGTTGCAACTGTATCCTGGGGAGTTGGTTCCGACATGACCTGTTGAACCGTTCCAGTCAGTTCAGGCTCGGTAGGGGCATTTTGGGAATTAGTCAAATTTCCTAAAATGCTCCCACTGGCTGGCAGATATCTTCCCAGAGATGTGCTCGAGCCATAAGATCCTCCTTGAGCTCCACTGAATCATTGTCATAACTATTTGACAATTCATTAACCTCAATGTTATTTTCTTGTTCTTGGATTTCCTCGAGTTCTATCTCATTTCTACTATGTTGCTTGAAGGCATAATCATCTTCCAGAAAGGCAGCCTGTCTGGAAACAATGATGTTATGTTCCTCAGGCAGATAGAAGTAGTAACCCTTGGTTTCCTTAGGATATCCAATAAAATAACATTTCTCACTTTTGGGTTCCAGTTTCCCTGCGAGCATTATTTTCACATATGCTGGACAACCCCAGGCATGCATATGTGAAAGACTTGGCTTCTTGCCATACCATAACTCATATGGTGTTTTCTCGACTGATTTGGATGGAACCCTATTCAGAATATAGATTGAGTCTAGTAACGCGTATCCCCATAAGAAGATTGGAAGAGTTGTGAAATTCATCATGGATCTTACCATGTCTAACAAAGTTCAATTTCTCCTCTCAGAAACACCATTCATTTGTGGTGTTCCTGGTGGAGTCCATTGTGATTGAATTCCATTAAGCTTTAAGTAATCCAAGAATTCCTTACTTAAGTATTCTCCTCCTCGATCTGATCGAAGAGTCTTAATACTTCTTTCAAGTTGTTTCTGTACTTCAACCTTATATTCTTTGAATTTCTCAAAAGCTTCATATTTGTGTTTCATAAGATACACATAGCCAAATCTAGAGAAATCATCGGTAAAGGTTATGAAGTAAGAATACCCACCCCTAGCTTGAGTTTTAAAAGGTCCACACACATCATAGTGAACTAACTCAAGTACTTGTTTAGCACGAGTACCTTTTCCGGAAAAAGGTTTCTTGATCATTTTTCCTTTAAGACATGATTCACAATTCCCATATGATTCAAAATCAAATGGTGCTAAATAGTCTAACTTTCTTAACCTTGCAATTCTTGTCTCATTAATGTGACCAAGTCTACAATGCCACAAGTAAGTGATATTTCTTGAATTATCAAGCTTTGATCGTTTGTTTTGTATATGAAATAAATTATTTCTACATTCAAGTAAGTACAAACCATTCATAAGAGGAGCATTTCCAATATTAATACCATTATGCGAAAAATAACAATTATTATTGGCAAAACGGAAGGAAAACCCTTCATTGTCTAACATAGGAATGGAAATAATGTTTCTTACAATAGAAGGAACGAAATAACAATTATTCAATTCTAAAACAAAACCCGAGGGTAAATTTAATCTATAAGTTCCAACACGTAGGGCAGCAACGGACGATCCATTTCCTACGCGTAGATTAATTTCCCTTGGTCTAACCTGTCGGCTATCAATGAGCCCCTGCAAATTGTTACAAATGTGTGAGCCACAAGCAGTATCTAATACCCTACAATTCGATTTTTGTGTAGACATATTTATCTCAATGACAAACATACCTTGATGGGAGCCAGATGCACCATGCGTGGTCACAACTCCATCAGCAATTGCCTTTGGGCAGTCTCTCTTCCCGTGTCCTTTCTGCTTGCAGTAAAGACACGTATCCTTCTCCATGTTCACCACCTTCTTCTGATTTCCAGCCTTACGCTTAAAAACCTTAGCCTTAGGTCCAATCTTTGGCTTCTTGGTTTGCTTAGTCTTACCCTTTGAGCCATAGCCCTTAGGGTGAGCCTTCGCAGATGATCCAACCAACATAACAGACTTCCTCTTAGGTTGAGCCTGTTCATAGGTCTTAATCATATTGTGGACTTTAGGAAGTGTAGCATCTTTGGCATTCATATTGTAATTCATGATGAATGTGGAATATGAGTCCGACAATGATTGAAGGATGATGATGACTGAAACACGGTTCTCAAATTTGATTCCAGTAGTTGCCAGTTTCTCAATGAGTCCAATCATCTTGAGCACGTGTTCAGATACATTTCCTCCTTCAGACATCCTCATTTTGAAGATTTCTCTAAGAAGATCAAATTCAACACTCTTAGAAACAGTTCCAAAGAGGCTTTTGAGGTGCACGAGCATTTCATATGGCATCATGTTTTCATGTTGCCTTTGCAGCTTCATAGTCATTGCAGCTAGCATAACACACTGTGCATTAGCAGCATCATCTTTGTGCTTCTGGTGAGCAACTTTGTCAAACTTAGCAAGCTCAGCAGCAACAGTAGGAGGAGTGGGGATTGGTTCGTCCAAGACGTACTCAATTTTCTCTTGCCTAAGCACCAAACGAATGTTACGGATCCAATCCATAAAGTTTGGACCAGTAAGAGTGCATTTCTCCAAGATCATTCTTATGGATAAATTGGCCATCTTTTCAGACCTAGAGAAGTAAATAAATAAAACTGAAATTAATACTCTAAAATAACTTCTATGATCACAATCAGCGACTAAATAAACTAGGACTTTAGCTTTATTCAGTTCTCACTATTTTCACATACTCCTGACCCTTTAGAGAGTACGAACCATTATTTTATAATAGTTGTAGTGAGCCAAGATCCATGCTTGCACTATTATAGCCCCAGCTATGGCTGATCACTATAATAACCAAACAGGTAGGTCTCCAAACCAATTGTACAATACAACTCTTGGTTGATCAAAACCATTTTGATCGATGTCCTCAAAATATGTCTGACGCTATGGCGACTCGACATAATTCAAGTAAGTCATAACCATCATACGACACCAACAATGGCCCTATGAAGGCAACTTTCTTACGGCAAACGGAGTAAGCACTATGGTGCATATTACCCACGAGATTAGTAAGTCCATTTAACCTTCAATTATGATGGGTGACATCATGCGATTTAATCGAGACTTAATTAATTGGGGAACATTTAAATGGGGTATTTAATCGCTTGACCAAGATCCCTAACATGCATCACATAATGGGTGCCGCCTACCCAAGGCTCATGCAATGCGGTCCAACAAGTAATGAGTGCCGCCTACTCATACATATCAATTGCGGACTAGCAAGTAATGGGTGCCGCCTACCCATGCATATGACAGATGCGGTCCGAAAACTAATGGGTGCCGCCTACCCATACAATAAAAGCGGACTAACGATATTTAAATACAATATTTAAATATTAAATTGCTCATGTAGACATTCAATACATGTGATACAACCAAGTTTGAGCATATAAGTAGTTGCTGTGGATTATTATCATCATATGTAAGTTAAAATCTCATTTATAAGTTCTATAAGAATTTTCAAAATATTTAAAACAAGTTTTAATAATAATATAATCTTCTAAAGCAATATATTATTATTGAAATGTAGTTCATAAACCATTTATAAACCAATAAATGTGTTATTAAATATTATGAACTTATATTTATGTCTCCAAACATTTTAATCACTTTCCAAAAGCATTAGAAGGGTTTAAATGTTACTTATAAACTATTTATAAATTAAATCATAAGTTTCTAAAACTCTAGGGACCTCTTTACAATTCACAGAAAGCTGAAATTAAGTTTCTGGGGTCAAATTGAAAGTTTTCAGTATTTTGGGGAAAATTCGCAATGCACAGAAGTTCAGGGGCTTGAGCCCCAATAAGACAGAAACTGTCAAATTGGAGAACAAGTCCCTGTTGTTTCCTTTCTTGCTTATTGGCCACCCACAAGTTTCTGAAATCTTTCAATCAAGTCCCTGCAACTAAGAAAAGTTTCCAAAACCTTTAATCTTCATTCCAACTTCGAATTGAAGGTCCAAATCATGTTCTAAACATAATACACCATCACAAACGAATTCGCAAGCATCTAATTTTCCCAAAAAAATGAAAATCAATTTTTTTTTTTTTTTTTAAAACCGATCGGGTTGATCGGAACCGACCCAGTCGATTCCGTTCGACCCGATTCTTGCTTGTTTCGTGTTCTCCATGTTTCCACGAATCTATTAACCCAATTTTAGTTTAGTTTGAGTCAAGAACACAAAGCTTGGAAGAAACCATTAATGGAGTTTCAAGCTTCATGAACCCTAACTCAAACTTCATCTACGAATCTCTAAACTCGAATTCGAAGGGTCCAATAGAAAGAGGGCGAAAAATGGAGAAGATTGACATATAGAACCCCTGGAGAGATGAAGAACACGGATAGAGCTCAAAGCTTCATCAACCACCAACAGTGGTGGACTATTCATCATCTTCCCAATTTTTTTTTTTTTTTTAAATTTTCCTTTTCTTAAAATCCAATTATAAGATCTGGAATAAAAAAAAATTAAACCCATCTTTCTTTCTTCTCTTTATATCTAATTAAAGAATCTAAAATTTTAACTAAACATATGCATATAATAATTCACAGCCAATAATTGAAAAAACATAAACAATATAGTCATGATTCAGCCTAGCTCTGATACCACTGTTAGTAAAAGTGAGAAAATTTGCCTCTAAGGCTAAGCAGCGGAAGTTTAAAATTTTTAATCTCACTAAAACTGATATGACTATAATGTTTATTAAACTGGAAGAAATCACTTACGTGTCCTCCAGTAGATAAGCAAATTGACCGGGTAGCTGTTCCTCAATCTCCAGACAAAGCCTTGCAATCTCCTCGTCCGGCTGGTTGATTTCTTCTTCGTCAGAGATGAAATCTTCGTCAACAAAATCTCCAAGATGGCTCATCAACAGGTTGATTAATTCCTTCGACCTTGGTATCCACGGGCAATGTTTCCACAAGAACGCTAGGAGGTTCTTCTGTGTTTTTGAGCTACTGAGAAAAATTATTCTTTCTGACTATCAGAGAAGAATATTTTACGTGTTGTTGGAATAGAATAGAAGACTGACTTTCTTTCTTTCTGATTTAGTCAGTTTGTTAGTTCAGAAAATCACGTAAGATTTTACCAAGTAAATCTTACTGACTAAAAGACTTCAAAAGTTATCAACTGACTAACAAACAATAAGCCTTTTAATTATCTCAATCAAAAGATAAATTAAATCAAAGATTGAAAGAAGAAAAAAAAGAAAATAAAATAAATTAAAAAAGAAAAATAAAAACCAATTCATGTTGACAGCTACTGTCAACGTGAATTGGGTGATGCTGGCCCGCTTGGCCCAGCCCCACATATGCTGGGCCAAATCGGCAAGCCCAATTTTTTTTTTTTTCAATTCATTTTCTTTTCATTGGGCCATTGATTCAAATTCCGTCCAAATGCACAAGTCTTCAATTAATTAATTAAATCCAATTCAATTCAATTAATTATATTTCTAAAATATATTCCATATATATAATGAATTAATATTAATCTAATTAATATTTAATCCTATATACATAGCTCGTTCGTAGAAACACCACCTTGAAGTGTGACCCATAGGGCCTTGCATATTAAGCAACAATCTAATTAAGGTCATAATAAATTCCTAGACAATTTATCAGACAATATTAATATGCAAGGAACGTTTGTGAGGAAAAACAAACCACCTGTAGCGTAAGGTACTTTGATGATACGGTCCCTTCATTCACGAATACTCGAATGAGTCTAGAATATGGTTATGTGTCTATTCTAATAACTTCATTCATTGTCTCTCAATCTTATTAGTCGATCTATGAATTATGTCCAAACACCATTTTGACATATTCACATACGGTGGCCACCGGTTTTGTGATCGCACTAAATATGAGAAGTGAGTATTCTCTCCTTGTATCTATTACGGAGGAATGAATCCTATCTTGGCCCAATCACTCACACCATATGTTTCCTAATGTACCCAACGCATGCCGTATCTACCCTACTTTAAGAGTGCAAGCGTTGCGCATGGTCAAAGTACATTATTCCACATATGATGTAGTATTGGCCTCAAGTCTAAGGACTACTAACATCACCCTACACACCGATACTGCCATAGACACTTAAATAGCTTTACCAAATGGTTTCTCGGTTGGGTATGCCAACACTCTCCAAAGTGTCCATATGTTCATCATGAATAACCAGTTCATTCGTAGCAGTGAGACCTACTACATCCTCGAAGGATCTAATGCAACATATGCTAGCTTCAATCGCATCATTGATATCCGTCGTATCTCAATGACCTTCAGCTAGTGGCTTTTAGACTTAATTATTGGACACACAAGCTCCCACTAACTTGGTGATTACCTTAAGTCCTTGGGAACATTTTATCGACTAATTCAAACAACCACATAATGTTTCATAAAAAATGTAATGCCAATTGTATTTAATAATATAAATATACTAATAACATAAACTTAAAAACACCAAATATACTGAATGTGACTCAAGTACTATATCGTCCCTATCGTAGGTTGTCTCTAGGACATATATACTTTAAATTAGATCAACTCAGCTACCATGGACTTTCTGAAGAAGCAATTGTCGTAGAAGTAGATCATTGTTCTCTTGCTTTGTTTCAGAGATTGAACCTAAAA
>CM051458.1:40535530-40587828 GCA_028274465.1 Plantago ovata
ATCCGTAGAGGGATGATCTCTAATCCA
Source organism: Plantago ovata (assembly GCA_028274465.1). NCBI lineage: Eukaryota > Viridiplantae > Streptophyta > Magnoliopsida > Lamiales > Plantaginaceae > Plantago > Plantago ovata. The sequence goes on from CM051458.1 coordinate 40,535,558, forward strand.
TTTATTAACAGGTTTCCTGTTTGTTGGATCAGGATATGTTTGCTCATCAGCATGTGACTCTTCAGTATGTACTTGTTCAGTACTACTGGGAATTTGTGTCTCTGCTGAGATTTGATCGTCAGCAACTGCTTGTTCAGCATTGCTGGGTTGAGATATTTCATCAGCAGGCACTGGAGATTGCGTAATTTCAGCAACTTCCGGAGCAACCGCATCTTTTGCTGGAAATTCCTGTCGTGAACTATATTTATCTTGTCATGACTCGGGGGAGGAGAATCATTGTCAGAATCATCATTTAGTTCAATTGACTTGATTTGCCTAGCATCAGATTCAGTTCTTTGCTCATGTATGATTAGCTTTTTCATACATTCTGATATTTCTTCTTCAGCAGGCACACTTGTGTCTTTTCGTAGAATACAACATGCACAGATTCTTCAATCTTTTGTGCCTTTTTGTTGTAAACTCTGTAAGCTTTACTATGCAAGGAGTAGCCAAGAAATATCGCTTCGTCTGCCTTTGGTTGAAATGTTCTTAGGTATTCTCTACCATTGTTAAGAACGAAACACTTGCAACCAAATACTCTTAGATGAGTGATGTTAGGAGGTCTTCCAACAAACAATTCATAAGGAGTTTTGTTGTATTCCTTAGTAATCAAACATCTATTCTGAGTATAGCAGGCGGTATTAATCGCTTCAACCCAGTAAGCCTCACTTATTTCAGTGTCAGCAAGCATTGTTCTTGCGGCTTCTTTCAGGGTACGATTCTTCCGTTCAGCAACACCATTTTGCTGTGGTGTCCTTACTGAGGATAACTGATGTTGAATACCTTTGGAGGTACAATATTCAGTTATGTACTGGTTTACAAACTCAGTACCATGGTCTGTCCTTATGACTTTTACCTTGTCATTTTTCATGACTTCAAGCTTATTCAGCAAGTTAGGTATTTCAGTCTTGGTTTCAGATTTGTGCTTGATGAATACTACCCAAGTGAATCTTGAATAGTCATCTACCACGACTAGACCATACTTCTTACCAGCATAGCTTGTTGAAGAAGATTCAAACAAGTCCATGTGCAAGAGTTGTAAAGGTTTTGTAGTTGACGGTACTGCCTTGTTCTTGAAAGAAGATTTGGTTTGCTTTCCTTGCTGACATGCATTGCAAACACCATCCTTCTTAAAAGTAACCCTAGGTAATCCAACTACAAGTGCCTTTTTAGACAGCTTATTCAGCGTCTTGAAGTTTAGATGACTTGTTCGTTTATGCCATAAGCATGCTTTTTCAGCAAGGCAATCATGATCTGAGACCAGGCATTTTTCAACGTTTGCTGAAGACCAATCAACGGTGTACAATCCTCCTGATCTTCTTGCAATCATTATAACCTTTTTAGTCTCAAAATCTATAAGTTTACATTCATCACTTTTAATTTCGATGAAGTATCCTTTGTCAGCAAATTGACTCATGCTGAAAAGGTTAAACTTAAGATTTTGACATAAAGAACTCCAGAAATGGTTATACATCCCAACTTCACATCACCATAGCCTTTTGTAGATCCGGAGCCTCCACCAGCAAACCTTATTGTTGGACCTTTAGACCACCGTCTATAGTTTATAAGGTTATTCTTGTTGCCCGTCATGTGCTTTCCACAGCCACTATCAAAGTGCCAGATTGCATCGTTTGTCTCCGTGGCTGCAGTCTGCACAATCAAGAGCAAACGAGTTAATTATCCATTGATGGATGTCCATTAACATGTTCAAGAATGCGTCCAGTGGAAACCCAAGTCTGAAGTTTTTCAACTTTGACTTGTTTTCTACTTGCTGAGGAACTAGGAGGTTTTGAGCTAAAAGACTTTTGACTCGTGCTGGTCAAATCCACTTTCTGATGTGGTGTCTTGCTCTGTTGACCTTTTTGCTAAACATACTTTTCAGTAAGTTCTTTTCTAGCAAGGTTCCTTCTAGTCCTAGCATTGGGAGTCTTTTCAGAACTCTTAGGCTTGGTTTTCTTCATCTCTTTGAAGTATCTTTGCTGACTTTGCTTATACTCATGAAAGAGTTGACTTTGCTTGGTTTTGAAACCGAGTCCACTCTTTGGAGAATGCTGAGCTTTAGCATCAGCAACCTTACTTGATTCAGGTTTATCAGCAAAGGACTTCTGATTACTTTTGGTAATCTTGCCTTTAGACTTAACAACTTGCTTTTCAGCAACTTGTTTGGCGGAATGCTTCACGGCATTCTTTTTCTTTCCAGTTTGCTTCACAGCAACCTGTTTTCCTTTTAAAGTCTTGTTACTTGAGCAGCAACAGCGGGCTTTATGGTCATAGGTACTTGATTGCATGTTTCAGCAACTTTAGTTTGACCAAACTGATAGATCACTGGTGGACTACTATCAGTAGCACGTACAAAGGAGATAGGTGATTTATCTTTTCTCAAGATTTCTACGTTATCACCTTCACACGTTGCTTCTAAACCTTCTTTCTGAGATGGATCTCTCAAATAAGAGTTTAGTTCAGTCAGCGTATTACTCGCTTCCACATAAGATTTGAAATTGATTTTCATCTTTTTCATTTCTTGGATTTCAGCAAGTAACTTTAGAATTGAGGACTGATACTCTTCTAATTCTAACGCCATTTGAGAATTTTTCTCTGCAGCCTCAGCAATCAACTTCTTAAGACGCCTTATTTCAGCATCCTTTTCTTCTGTCTCTTCCTTCAGCAAAACGTACTTTTCAGTAGTTTGCTTGGTCAGAGTTTCAGCAAGTTGAAGTTTTTCTTGCTGTTTGCTGAGAGTTTTCTCAAATCTTTCGATTTCTCCTTGAATCTTGTCAAGGTCAATCTCGTCTTCACTTTCTGAATCAGAGTCAGAGGTAGAATCATTTACCTGACCGGCCATGAGGCAGAATTCGTAGTTCGACACGTCTGGATAAGCTTCCATAGCTATTCCACACACTTCTTTGCCAATCTCCACGTCTAGAGTGGCTTCCTCATCGTCGGTGTCTGAACTTTCATCCTCACTGTCCTCGGAGCTTGTCTCAATGCATAATGCATCGATTTTTGCTTGAAGCTTCTTCTTTTCTTCAGCAATGAAAGCTCTTTTGAACTTCTTCTTCTTTTCAGCAGATTTGCCTTTCAGCAAGGGGCAATTTGCTTTGAAGTGTCCAGGCTTTTTGCAGTAAAACATAGATCATTTACAACTGCTGGCTCTTCTGATGATGTAGCTTGTTGAGCTTGCTTGTTCAACGAGCTAGTGTCATTCTTGTACTTATGGTAGTTATTACCAAGATGCTTTTTCGGCTTCTCTTTTGCTTTCGCCTTTCAAGTTCCTTACTGATGAATTTCTTCATGTTTTTAACAACTAAAGCATTTTCATCAGCAGGCTCTTTATCATTCTTCTTTTCGGAAGATGACGGCTTTGCAGCAAGAGCAATGTTTTGCGATTTTTCAGCAAACACATTTTCTCTTTGCTTTGTCTCATAGTTGACAGTAGCAAGATGAGAGAACAACTCAGTTGGTGTAATGTCAGGCATTCCTTGATTGTAATAGAAATTCTGAGTATGGATCCATTCTTGATTCAAACTCCTGATGATAGTTTTCACTTTCTCAGAATCTGAATAAAAATTTCCAACACCCAGCGCTGCCATTTCACTAACAAGAGTTGTGAATCTGAAGTCCAAGTCTTCCAGTGACTCGTTAGCACCTTGCTTAAAGTTTTGAAACTTCAGCTTAAGTACTTCAAGTTTGTTTTCCTTGGTCTTGTCAGATCCAGCACAAAGATCTTGAACCATTTTCCAAGCCTCCTTAGCAGTCTTAGCACCCCACAGTTTGAACTGTATGGTATCGGAGTTGATCTGATGATGATATTTCTTGCTTGGCCATCAAGACGGAATCTCTTAGCTTCGTCAGAAGTCCATTCCTCTCTTGGTTTTGGCACAACAGTATCTGAAGGTTCGCCTTGGATGGTTTCCTTTCCAGCTTCAGTGGTTCTATGAGGGAAACTCCTTACAACCTTGGTGATTTTGATAGGTCCATCATTAATGACGGTGACCATCTCATCACTAATGGCCTCAAGATGTAACATCATGTTGTTTCGCCATTTCTCGTAATTTTCCAGCTTCAGCAAGGGAGCATCTCCTAAAGACATCCTGTCAGCAAAGCACTACCAAACTTGATCAAATGAAAGTGATTTAAGGAAAGCACTTAAGGGGATCTAGGTTCAGTGCAGAAGGCTAAAGAACCTCCTGCTCTGATACCACTTGTTGGTCCCTTTAAACAACAAGAAAAGACTAGAGGGGGGGGGTGAATAGTCTTTTCAAACTTTTGTCGTTTAAAACTTTCTCAGCAAGTACTTATTACTTTTCAGTAATGAGGTTGCTGATACTTAACTTTCTCAGCAAGCGTAAGTTACTTTATAGTAGCTTGGTTTGCTGATACTTAAAAACAGAGAGCGGAAGTCTTTGAAACGATAAGTGCTTTTTCAGCAAGTAAAGTGTTTCAGCAAGTGATGTGAGTGACTGTGTACAAACAGATATAATTTGCTGAAAGCTAAATGCAGTAAGTAAATCACACAAACGTTTTTAGAGTGGTATCTGAGAGTGGCGTAATCTCCCAACTAATCCACTTTGTCCTTTCTAGGACTGAATCCACTAAGATATGATTGAAGTTCCTTACAATCTCCTATCTAAAGCGATTCAACAGAAACCAAAGCACACTTGCTTTGTTTCCAACCTAAACTAGAGAACTCAACCTTGTTCTCCACCAAACTTGGTACTTTTAATCAGCAAAACTATGCTCGATTAAGTTCCCCCTGAATATCACGCCTGAAAGGGTGTATTTTCAGTTAGAGAGTTTTGGGGTGAGATAACTTAATTATAACTTATTCAGTTACAACAAGTAATCTAAGAAACACAACTTGGAATACTTTGCAGTAAACAAGTTTGATTGTTTCTGGTGTCAAGACTTGTTCTTGTTCGAAAGAAAGAATACTTAACTAATTTCTTAGCCGAGTTTGTTCTACTTCTTCACAAGTAGCTTTTTCAAGCTTTAAGTCTTGGAACGGATCAATGGCAGTAAGAGAGTTTGAAGGTTTGTGAGTTTTAAGCACAAGGGAGAGTTTGATCACGTTGTTGACACACTTCAACTCTTTGCCGGATGACCTCTATTTATAGTGCAAGTAAGGAGCCGTTTGAATTTCAAATCCTAAGGCTTTTGTTCCTTAACATGTCACTATCTTGCTTTTGTACTTTCAGCAGCATCCTTTGTTTGTCTTCTAGTCTTCATGTCCTTTGAGTAAGCTTTGCATTAAATGCATCTTTGAACAGAATTCAAACAGTAACATTGGAGCGCAAAATCACGTACATTCAGCAAGAGGTCACATATGTTCATCAGCAAGTGTTTATTCTCAGTTTCAGCAAGCACAACCTACTCTGTCTTTCAGATTTTCACTTATGCAATGCTGTTGCTGAAAATTTCACTTTCTGAGCAACACGTGCCTTACCAGTCTTCAGCAATCTTCAAGTCTTCAAGTCTTCAAGTCTTCAGATCTTCAAAAGTCTTCAAGATTCTGACCGGTTTCTTATTTGCTTCAATAAATTGTTTGTAAACAACAAAATACATCTTCAGCAAATGCTTCAATAGGTCATTTTCTTTTCAGAAAATCAAAGCTAAGCATCAATAAGATATTTTCTTTTCAGAAAATAAAATACATCATACGCTAAGGTGTCAATAGATTAATTTCTTTTCAGAAATTAAGGTACGTCATCCACAAGGATAAAAACTTATCTAACACCTATCTAAGTCATCAGCAAACGTTCCTCTTTTACAATGTCCTTTAAAAAATTCTAAAATCCTATGGACCTTAAGAGTACTAGTTACTGGACTGTTCTTAATTTAGCATGGTTAATTGCTCATCAAAATTACAAGTTTCCTAACAACATGCTTGCTGAAAACTAAATGCAGTAAAGTAAATCACACAAACACTTTTATAGTGGTATCTGAGAGTGGCGTAATCTCTCAACTAATCCACTTTGTCCTTTCTAGGACTGAATCCACTAAGATAAGTTTGAGGTTCCTTACAACACCTATCTAGAGCGATTCTACAGAAACCAAAGCACACTTGCTTCGTTTCCAACCTAAATAGAGAACGAGACCTTGTTCTCCACCAAACTTGGGACTTATAATCAGCAACACTATGCTTGGTTAAGTTCCCCCTGAATTTCACGCCTGAAAAGGGTGTTTATCAGTTAGAGGGGTTTGGGATGAGATAACTTGATTATAACTTATTCAGCTACAATAAGTAATCTAAGAAACAAAACTTTGAATACTTTGCAGTAAACAAGTTAGATTGTTTCTGGTGTCAAGACTTGTTCTTGTTTGAAAGAAAGAACACTTAACTAATTTCTTAGCCGTGAATGTTCTACTTCTTCACAAGTAGCTTTTTTCAAGCTTTAAGTCTTGGAACGGATTAATGGCAGTGAAGAGTATAGAAGGGTTTGAGTGTTTAAGCACAAGTGAGAGTTTGATCACATTGTTGACACACTTCTACTCTTTGCCGGATGACATTTATTTATAGTGAATCAAGGGAGCCGTTTGAATTTCAAATCCTAAGGCTTTGTTCCTTAAGATGTCACTATCTTACTTTTGTACTGTCAGCAGCGTCCTTTATTTGTCTTCTAGTCTTCATGTTCTTCGCATGCTTACTTTGCGTTTAATGTTCATTTGAATGAAATTCAAATATGAACGTTGGACGCAAATGCAAGTACTTTCAACAAGTAGGTCACATATGTATTTCAGCAAGTGGTCAGTCTCAGTTTCAGCAAGCACAACCTACTCTTTTCATTTAGATTTTCACTTATGCAAGCTGTTGCTGAAGTTTCCACTTTCTGAGTAACATGTGCCTCTGTAGATACCATCTTCAGAAATCTTCTTTAGTCTTCAGTCTTCGAATTCTTCAAGTTTCTGAACGGTTCTAATGCTTCAATAGTTCGTTTGTGTAAACAAAGTACATCATCAGCAAATGCTTCAATAGGTTGTTTTTCTTTTCAGAAAACAAGATACATCATAAGCAAAACTAAAGCACCTAACTAGTACCTACACTAAGTCTTCAGCAAACGTTCCTCTTTTACAATGTCCTTAAAATTCTAAATTCCTATGGACCTTAAGAGTACTAGTTACTAGACTTTCCTTAATTTAGCATGGTTAATTGCTTATCAAAATTACAAGTTTCCTAACAGGGGGGGGTTATCTCTGGGTATTTCAATGACTTATTTTTCTCATTTGAACTCATGAAAGCCTTTATTTTCACATTTAGGATAGAGTCTGTACGCATGCATTCATCCTTAGTCTAGTTTTTGCATGTTGTTGTGTGGAGTTTATTGCCAAATATTCAGAACTTTTTTGTAGTATAGACTAAGTGTTTTTGACCATTGACCATGCATTGCATTTCTATGGAATAGTTTGAGGTTTGTCTCGCTTGGCTTGTCGTATTCGTATGTGCACTAGTTAAACTTGGTAGTCTCGACATCACTATGTGGTGTTTTCTCTACTGCGGTTCACGAAGGCCTTATAAAATGTTGCATGTTAGAGTCTTTGGTTATATTCTCGTGTAATTATGTACCTAAAGAGGCAACAAGTCTTCACCTTGCTTTTTGAGATTGCTAAATGCCTATGAAGGAGGTAGAGTGGCGTGTGTGATCCTTTGTTTGAAACCTATTCTAACGAATAGGTTTGGGGATGGGGTTACCATTGTTATGACTTGTTTTTGGTCTTGTTGAGTTTGTTTTTCTGCTTCTTTGTGAGTTTGTGCTCCAACCTATTCTTTCGAATAGGTTTGGGGAGGTCGTTGTAGAGTCGTTGTTATTTCTTTTCATTGTTGCTACTGCTGGCTATATACAAAAAAAAAAAAAAAAAAAAACTATTCCAGAAATCTGGAAAAAGAAAAAAAAAACGAAAGAAAAAAAAAATAAAAAAAGAATAAGACCAAAAAAAAAATAAAAGAAGGGTCCAAGAAAGTCAAAAAGCAGTTTAGCAAAGCGTTGTATCATTTTTAAGCTTTTGTAGTAGTTTGTAATCGAATTGTATATTCTTCCTTGTGTTATCGTGTCGCCTAGTTCAAGGTTTATTCTAGACCACCCTCGTCCTGACATTCAGGAAGTGGTGAAGAGTCTTTGCTCTAAGAGTCGGGTAGAATAGGGGAGTGTTGTCTATTAGGGAACCCTCCTTCGTTTGATGAGAGCCAGTATTGGTTCGACCTCTCTTGAGGGAAAGTCTCACTTGGTGAACAGTAGTAAGCCCTCAGTTTCATAGGCACGGGGCAACCATTTGTATTTTAATATGAATCATTGCGTCGTCACTGACCAGGTCCAGGTAGAGAATGTTACGAGAGACTCCCTTGTTTAACAAAGTGCATGTGTGAATGTGTATAGGTTCAATCGAGACATTCTTCAATCTACTTCCATGTTATGATTTGTATGGTCCTTGTTCATAAGCATTTGGTAGATACAATAGATTAGTTCTTCTTGTTTGGCATGAGATTCTCTTTGTGTTGCATGTAGTTTGCATAGAGTCTAGCTAGTTGCTTGAGGACAAGCAAAGGTTCGGTTTGGGAAGTTTGATGACAGTGTTTTTTACACTTTTATTCGGTTCCTTTTCACCAATTTAGCTATTCTCTTTTATGCATTTTAGTGCATTTTGTTAGAATAGTGTCACGTTTCCATTTTCTTTGTTATTTTCAGGATTTAGGTGAAAATCACACTTTTGGATATGAATCATGGCGAAACATTGAAGTTTTGGTGCAACGAGATCACCCGTGGTGTGTCAAGGAGTACCGAGACATGTTTCCAGGCCAAAAGAGATTTGCTTTTTTTTTTTGTGATATAGGTTTTTGTCGAAGCAGGAAAGCGGGATTTGCTATTAGAAGAACTTGGAGGAAAAGCCTTCCAAGTTTCGGAGCTTAAAGTCGTGCCCAAGACCAAAAGTTGAAGACTTGGAGGAGAAAAGCACGGGCAATTCTCTGCTCGTGCTAGGCGCACCGCCTGGCATCCCAGGCGGTCAGCCTAGTGTCAGGCGCACCGCCTGGTACTGTTACGGGGCATATATATATTTTTGTAAAAGTTGCGAATTTTCATATCTTAAGTCATACTTTTGCAGACAGAAACCCTAGAGCTTGTTCTGGGTTTTCTATGACTTAGAACTACTTTTTCTTAGCGATTTGGAGCATCAAGGTAGAGATTCGTACATCTATTGATCTCACCTTGCTAGATCTTTGTGAGTTTAGCAATTCACCAGAGATTGACAACCCTCGGTGGTAACTTTGTATCTCACTATTGTTTGCACTCTATCTTTCAATTCAACCATGTTTTCATCTATGATTGTTATGATTGCTATTGTTAATTTCAATTTTGATATGAGTAGCTAAATTTCTAGTTGGTGATAGTATGTAAATTCATAGCTAGGGTTCATATTGTGCATGATTGAGTTTCTGAATCTTTTGCTTGTAGAATTGTTTTATTCGATTCTTTGATCCGACTAAGCCAAATATCTTCGTATAAAAGTGTTAGAAACACTAGGACAATTCAAGATTCAACGTTTTCGGTATTTACAATTATCAAGTACTGCTTGCACTATGCCTGACAACCTTAGCCAAGTATTAGTATAGATAAGAGGCTTTCAAAATACATGTCAAAACCTTTCTTTTGGTGTTTGTTCTGATCGAGTGTTTGGGTGGAAACCTTGCGACAGTATCCTCTCTGAATAGAGAGTTGTCTGATACGGTGTAAACAATTCCCACAGTAAGATCAGTTCGAATTACTTTTAAAACAGTACGTGTTGCACTTTCATGCATAATTAGAACCCGATGCTTAGAATGAACATAACTATCACCAGCTCTCGTCATATATTTTTAAGTAAAGCTAAGTTAATTTTTTTTACTGAATTTATAATAGTTAGTGTAGTTAAAGCTAGCTAAGTCCCTAGAGATCGACACTCGAGGTCATCTTACCTCTGCACTACGTGTTTTGTGTAGTTGTGAGTTGCACTTTAGCTTTTAAACAAATTCATTTGATTGTTCGAGTCTAACAATCTCGTTCATCAGCGGATAAGCTGAATCACCACATAGTGTGACCCATAGGGCCTCAGTGTATTAAGCTAGTGACATCACTAGGCATCATAGGATTCCTATACGGTCCCATTTGCAATATTAATACATGAGGACATTTGAGAGATTTCTCAAAGCTACCCTTTCGTTGTAGAAGCCTGTTGCTCTCAATGCGACGATGGTAAGGTCCTTTTATCTGACTGACTCGAATGCATCTAGGATCGATGATGTGTCTATCCCAATAATACACTCATGGTGCCTTCAGTGAGCTGCTTGGTTAATGCGATATATCTTATGACCATTCATAAATATAGCCATACGCTGGCCAATGGTTTTTACCAACACAACTATGAACGACTTGAGCAGTTCTCCAGAATGCTACACATGAGAGATGAATCCTCACAAGAACACTTATCATCCACATTTGTAATATGGTCGTGATCCCAGAAAGGACCGTATCACGCTGCTTATTCAGGGCGTGCGTTGGATCCCCTCCCAAAGACATGGGGAAACAAATGTGATGATAAAGTCTCGGTGAGTCTAAGGACGAATAGCATCACGGTTCGCATAGACACTTCAGTGTAGAATACACATCGATGGGAGTATCCGGTGGGTTCTTCCATTGTTAGAAATCCTCCTCGAACAACTATGAGCAGTTATGGGAACATCATGGATTCGTCTAACGATCCGTTACATTGTCGTGGGATCGACACACACTTGCTCCAACAAGTATAACCTCCACGCATACTAGTATCGATTGCCTCATTCAGAACCCTACATCTGAGATGAGCTTCGACTAGGGAGATTTTGTGATAGATGATAATTCACATAGTTCTTGATGAACGCGCGATGTCGTGCTCCAACGCGAACGAATCAAATAAATTTGTAATTAGCCAAAGGCAATCCACAACTACAACGAAAACCGTAGTGTAGCAGTAGAATGACTCGAGTGTCGTTCTCTCAGGACTATAGCTAGCTTTATCTATTTAACAAGAGAATATAAAACAGCAGACAGATAGCAAAAGGGGGTTTCTAGCAGATAATGGAGATTGGTGATAGTATGGTCCTTCTTAACATAACGGGTCGATAATCATGCAGAAATTCCTCGGTCTTGCATAGAGATCTTTGAATCAATCTAGTGTCCTGTTGCAAATATTAAGCACTACGAAGATAATTGGTTTGACAAGTCAATCACTATTGTCCTAATGTGTTCCGTAATTATTCAACACTACGAAGATAATTGGTCTGATGGTCGACAAGTGTCCAATTGTGCATAATAATTAATACAACATACGAGAATTTAGGCTGTGCCTGATCAACGAAATAAAGCAATGACACGGAGTATAATGCGCGATATAGCCATTAGCATGATTATCTTCCCTTCGCTAAGAATTCACATACTACCACCAACGATAAGTTTAGCTACTCATAATAGGCATGCAATCAATAGAAATCATAGAAGAAAACATATTGAAAGATATATAAAATAAGTAGATTAAACTGTAAAATACAAGTTACCGAAGGTTGTCAATCTTCGAAGAATTGCGATCCTACGAGCTCCAATCCGCTATGAAAAAGTATCCCCTAAGCTACAGAATTCCCAGGATAGGCCCCGGGAAGTTCCTACCTAAAACTATAGAGAGAGGTGAGAAAGTAGGTCTGGAAAGATATGATTTTTGGAGAAAACTGAGCAACTATATATAGGCCCTGAAATAACACGGGGCGGTTCGCCCCAGCTCCGCGGCGGTTCGCCCCCGAGCTTTTCTCGCGGAATTCCGCGTTTTCGACGCGTTTTTGGATTTCTTCCCCTTTTCGGACTCGGTTTCTTACTTCTATTAGCCTTCTAACCTCCAGATTCGGCCCCTAGACTTCAAATCCTATCCGGAAACCTTCAGATACTCCAAATAGGCTTCTAGAACACCAATTCCTTGTCAACTTCAATATAATTGCCCGGAATCTTCGAATTTCAACCAAAACCTGTAAAATAAAATCTAAAGGGAAACGTGACACTATTCTAATAAAATGCACTAGAATATAGCTAAATTAACATAGAGGATAGCTAAAATAGGTGAAAAAGACTCGAATGAAAGTGTAAAATACACATTCATCAGTTCTCACTAGTTATGTGATCAGTCATCTATCCACAGGGGACATGTTTGATATCTATACAGACCAACCAGATAAAGATATGACATGTTGTATGCCTGATGTAATATATAAATACGTTATGTAAACATAAACATGGATAAACAAATATATTACGTTGACTGTGTAATAGTACATTTGCCCTTAATAAAGGTTGTCTCTTGGACATACATACTATCAATCTCCCACATGGACTAGAGCCATCCACCTTTATGCTTAATCCCTAAATTAGCATAGTGTCTTAAATGAACCTCCACGGGTAAGACTTTGGTGAAAGGATCTGCCACGTTGTCCGTGGTAGAGACACGTTCTATACTAACTTCTCCTCTATCAATAATATCACGAATAATGTGATATTTTCTAAGTACGTGTTTGTTCTTGTTTGTAGATCTAGGCTCCTTGGCTTGCACGACAGCGTCCGTATTGTCACGATAAATGGTTATTGGACTAGGAGCAGGAACAACCCTCAATTCCTTCAAGAACTCTGAAATCCAGACAACTTCTTTCGATGCTTCTGACGCATCAATGTACTTGGCTTCAATGGCTAAGTCAGCAATCGTGGCTTGCTTTGAACTCTTCCAGCAGACAGCTCCTCCGTTGAGTTTAAATACATATCCTGTTTGTGACTTGAAGTCATCAGGATCTGATTCGAAGCCGGCATCGACATAACAAGTCATTCTCAATTCTGGTTTTCTACCAAACACCAAGAACATATCTTTTGTCCTCCGTAGGTACTTGAGTATGTTCTTTACAGCTGTCCAGTGAGGCATACATGGATTATGTTGGTGTCGACAAGTGACACTAAGCACATACGCCACATCTGGCCTTGTGCAATTCATTGCATACATGATGGATCCTACCGCAGAGGCATAGGGTATTCGGCTCATGGTCTTTCTCTCTTCCTCAGTTTTAGGAGCATCCTTAACTGACAGCGACACACCGTGTCTGGATGGGAGAAAACCTCTCTTAGAATCATCCATCGCAAATCGCTTAAGCACTTTGTCGATATAGGTGGATTGTGTCAATCCTAACATCCTCTACGATCTACCTCTATTGATCTTAATACCAGGGATGTAATTAGCTTCACCCAAGTCCTTCATGGAAAAAGAACTCGATAACCAAACTTTTGTCTCTTCTAACATAGAGACATTGTTTCCCATGATCAAAATGTCATCAACATAGATAATCATGAAAACTACCCCAGTGTCGGTGTGTCTACTATAGACACAAGGATCTTCCGCACTTCTGATGAAGTCAAACAATTTTACGGCTTCATCAAAACGGATATTCCAGCTCCTTGAGGCTTGCTTCAATCCATAAATGGATCTCTGTAGCTTGCAAACAACAGATGGTTTGGTTTCACTCTTAAAACCTTCTGGTTGTGCCATATAGACTTCTTCCTCAAGATTGCCATTGAGGAAAGCAGTCTTGACATACATCTGCCAGATTTCATAATCATAGCATGCATCTATTGCAAGCAGAATTCGAATAGACTTCAGTTTCGCCACTGGCGAAAAGGTTTCATCGTAATCGATGACATACCTTTGGGTATAACCCTTAGCCACAAGTCTTGCCTTGTGCGTTTGTACCTTGCCTTCAACATTGGTCTTTCTCTTAAAGATCCATTTGCATCCAATTGGCTTAACGCCTTGGGCAAATCAACCAAGTTCCAAACTTGATTCTAGTACATGGAGTCTATTTCCAATTCCATGGCTTCTTTCCATCTCTCTGAGTCAATGTCGTTCATTGCCTCAGTGTAAGTCATAGGGTCTTCCCTTTTTGATAAGCCAACATCAAGTTCACTGATGTCTTCCATCATAAGGCTTGTCACTGGAGGAAGTTCCAGATTCCTCCTTGACCTACGGAGCTCGACCTCAGTCTCAGTTTGGGTCTCTGGTGCTTTCTTTTCTGCCTTCGTGTAACAGGAACATTATCAGTGGGTATAGGCACAGCAGGAGGTGCTCAACGCCTTTGCTCCCTTGTGGGAGGCTGTGCTTGTGCTTCTTGTTGCACAAGTTGATCGGCAGTTGGTTCCGTCGGAGTGTTCTGAACTGTGGTTCGGATCACAGGACTCCCACTGGCTATGCCATGCCTAGCAAGTGTCATTTCATTGCCATCATTAGCTTCAAAAGCTCCCACTGAACTCGAGTCCATAACAATAGGCTCATGTTCATTAGTGTCATCATTTTGAATTTCTTCAATTTCTATCATGTCATCAAGTCTTTCCTCTTGAAGGTATTCTTCTTCTAGAAACTTAACGTTTCTAGATACGATCACTTTATGATCTTCAGTATGATAGAATTCATAACCTCTCGTCTCACGAGGGTAACCTATGAAATAGACCTTGACACCTTTCTCATCTAACTTACCAGTGAACATTCTTTTGACTATTGCGGGACAACCCCACACACGAAGATTGTCAAAATTAGGCTTCCTGCCTTTCCATAATTCATATGGAGTCTTCTTAACTGATTTAGATGGTACAACCCCACACATACCTTGAAAGATGTGTATTCAAGGGATGCATTGGGGTCTCCGATATATTCTCCAAGGGATCAAACCACGATCATTCGAAGAACTAGCCACTCGAGCACATGATATGGAGTTGAGTATGGCTGCAAATGGAGTCGATGGCCCTCCTATGCAAGATTCTCGCAAGGTTGATGTCAAGAAAGGGATCAAGCCTCAATTTTAAACCAAGGAAACAATGGCCATAAACACTACTTTAGTTAAAGTACCAAGAGCAGTCAAAGGTAGGGAAAGATGAATCATATACCCACACCTAGTGCTCCACTGATGGATGAGCAAAGAAGATCAATTTTGAAGGAAATGATGGCAAAGCAATACCCTTTCCTTGACTCTGATGTCCCAGCAATATTTGATGAATTGCTTAAGAGTAATTTGATCATGTTACCTGAAATGAAAAGGCCCGAAGAAGAAGGTCGGACATACGATCCTAAATATTGCAAGTACCATCGCTTGATCAGTCACCCAATTCAAGACTGCTTTGTTTTCAAGGAGAAAGTGATGAAATTGGCTCAAGAGGGAAAGATTTTACTCAAAGAAGAAGGAGCAAGTGTCAACACCATCTCTTCTTCTAAACTCATGAAGAGGAGACTAGTGATACACCTTCACTAGATGGGTCCCCAAAGGAGACATGTGCACCCGTCGAGGAAACTACGTCCAAAGACTGTATGGTAACCATCTCATTTAGTGATGAAGATCTTCTACTTGGATCCAAGCCACACAACAGGCCATTATTTGTAGCCGGCTTTGTCCAAGAGCACAAGGCCCGAAGGATACTCATAGATGGGGGTTCTGCTGTCAATATTTTGCCCTTACGCACTGTGAGATAAATGGGAATCCCAACAGAAGACCTTGCCAGCAGTCGACTAATGATCCAAGGGTTTAATCAAGGAGGCCAAAGGACGATAGGCATTATACGATTAGATTTGATGATCGATGAAATGCTATCAACGGCACACTTCCATGTTATAGATGCCAAAACATCCTACAACATGCTTCTGGGAAGGCCGTGGATACATGAAAATGGCGTAATCCCCTCGACTCTCCATCAATGTTTTCAATACTGCTATAATAGCATAGTGAGGAAGGTGCTTGCAGATGACAGACCCTTCACGGAGGTTGAGTCCTACTTTGCGGATGCAAGATATTACATGGAACGTGCAAAGAAAGATGAATCGAACTCATCAGTCCATGAGTCAAACGATCAAGCAATCGAGCCATACAAGAAAGCAACATCTTCACAAGTCCGTCCTGATGAATCTTTGCATGTGAAGAATAATGGATTGGAAGGTCTCACCTTGCCTCTGACAAGACTGAATTCCACCAATTCGGTCCCATCACCACTCAAAGGGTTTGTTCGCCCAATCCGAGGAGGATCGGATGACCATGAAGCTTCATCATGCGATATAGAGGACAAACATTTTGGACCAAAAGCCCCCAAACTTCTAATAAAGGCAGGGTATGACCCCGAGAATGGTTCTCCACTGATGGAACAAGCAACAGGATCCACGATAAATAAGTTGCATCGAAATGGAAAGTCTCAAGAAGGTCTTGGGTTCACACAACCAAGCCCTCTCCGCGTTTCCATAAAACGAGCCACCAGTAATTACACTGGCGAAGATCAGAATCTCTCTGATGGCCCCTCTAGTCTAAATGGTGGAAACCCCACACATAAATCTATCTTTGATAGGCTTGGGCCCATAAGAAATAATGTGCACCAAAGATTGGGACCAATCAGGAAGCCTGCTCTACAAAGGCTGACACCGGAAAGGAAATCTGTATACCAAATTAAAGGTTGGGTCCAATGAAGCAAGAATCCATCAAGGAAACAAGTGAATCACATGCCCCAATTAGACTCCAAAGTTTAGTACCATCTCGTATGGTACACACTGAGGAGGTCCAAGTCACTTATGACGAGATCCTCAAAGCTAAGTGGGTAACAACAATACATACCAAGGCCCGAGATGATAGTGAGGTTGCCGAGGATGAATATGCAGAATTATCATACCATATCACCCTGAAGGAGTATGATGTCATGGAAGAAGAAGACGCAGAAGAGGCACCACCAGAACTTGAAGAAGGAGTAAAGGCTACCATAGATGAATTGAAGGAGGTCAATCTGGGCGATGAGAATAACCCTCGACCAACCTTCATAAGTGCGTCACTAACTGACACCGAAGAAACAACCTTTATTGCATTGTTGAAAGAGTTCATAGATATATTTGCTTGGACATACAAAGAAATGCCTGGGTTGAACCCCAAAATAGTTGTTCACCAGCTCTCTGTAAAAAATGGAGTGAGCCCAATAAAGCAAGCTTAACGAAGATTTCTTCCAGAACTAATTCCTGTCTATTGAAAGTGAAGTGAACAAACTCATCGAAGCAGGATTCATACGCGAAGTCAAATATCCCACTTGGATTTCCAGCATAGTCCCTGTACGGAAGAAGAACGGACAAATCCAAGTATGTGTTGACTTCAGAGATTTGAATATAGCATGTCCCAAATATGACTTTTCGTTACCAATAACTGAACTCATGATTGACGCTACCACTGGCCACGAAGCATTATCCTTCATGGATGGATCCTCGGGATATAATCAAATACGTATGGATCCCAAAGATGAAGAGCTAACAGCTTTCCGCACCCCAAAAGGAATATACTGCACAAAGTGATGCCATTTGGCCTAAAGAATGCTGGCGCCACTTACCAAAGGACTATGCAAAAGATATTCGATGACATGCTCCACAAAAACGTTGCGTGTTATGTCGATGATTTGGTAGTAAAATCAAAGGAAAGAAAAGACCATTTGCAATATTTAAGGCAGATTTTTGAACGGTTACGAAGGTACCAATTGAGAAGGAACCCCTTAAAATGTGCATTCGGTGTTACATCGGGGAAGTTCTTAGGCTTTATTGTCCGACAAAGGGGAATCGAGATTGAACAGGCAAAGATTGATGCAATCATGAAGATGCCTGAACCAACAAACATACACCAACTTAAGAGCTTGCAAGGAAAAGTAGCATATCTCCGAAGGTTTATATACAACCTTGCAGGGAGGTGCCAACCATTTAGCCGTCTTATGAAAAAGGACGCTCCGTTTGAATGGGATGAGGCTTGTAGCAATGCATTTAAATGCATTAAATCATACCTCATGAATTCTCCAGTTTTGGCAGCTCCAATACGAGGACGCCTACTGATTCTATATATCTCAGCGCAAGAACGTTCTATAAGAGCATTAGTTGCCCAAGAAAACGACAATGGAAAGGAGAATGCACTCTACTACTTGAGTCGGATAATGACACCAAATGAGGTCAAATACTCTCCCGCTCAAGTATGTAATGTCAAAACTAGTCCTGTCTCACAGACTCTCTAGATGGTACCTGCAGATTCAACAATTCGAGATCATATATGTACCACAAAAGGCAGTGAAAGGACAAGTTTTAGCCGATTTTCTTGCGGATCACCCGATTCCTGCAGAATGGGAACTAATTAATGACTTGCCCGATGAGGAGGCGATGGTAGTCGAAGTTACTCCTGCGTGGACAATGTACTTCGATGGAGCCTCGCACAAGAATGGGGATGGAGATGGAGTCGTATTTCTCTCGCCCAATGGAGAGGTTATACCTTACTCATTCACCTTGACTCAAAATTGTTCCAACAACGTCGCAGAATACCAAGCGTTGATCCTTGGATTAGAAATGGCGGTTGAAACAAAGAGATGTCATCTTAATGTCTATGGGGATTCCAAATTAGTAGTTAATCAACTGCTAGGAGATTACGATGTGAAAAAGCCTGAACTACTCCCATATGTTAGCTATGCTAGAAAACTGATTGGATGCCTAGGAGACGCGTTGATAGAACACATCCCACTAGGAGATAATGGGCGAGCCGATGCTCTAGCAAAACTCGCTTCCACTCTTGTAATACCCGACAAAAGAATCCATGTGCTCGTTCGTCAAGATTGGGTTACTCCACTCACCTTCGACAATGATGAAGATAAGGATGAGAGTCATGTGGTGGAAGTATATGAGATTGAAAAGGAGGACTGGCGGCAACCTTTGGTCGATTATCTAAAGTATGGAAAGTTGCCCAATGAACAACGTAGAAAAGCAGAAGTTAGACGGCGTGCAACTCGCTTCATATACTACAATGACACACTCTATAGACGTTCCTTCAATGAAATCCTCCTACAATGCCTAAGCGAAAAAGAAGCGATACAAACCATGGAGGAAGCACACTTTGGAGTTTGTGGTGCCCATCAATCCGACCCAAAACTACACTTCAGAATAAAGAGAATGTGTTATTATTGGCCAACTATGGTTCGAGACTGCATGGAGTATGCACAACGATGTCAACCTTGCCAATTCCATGCTAACTTCATTCACCAACCGCATGAACCCCTACACCCAACCGTTGCTTCATGGCCTTTTGATGCATGGGGGTTAGACATAGTAGGTCCAATGACCAAATCCTCTAGAGGTCATTTATATATCTTGGCAGCAACAGATTACTTCTCCAAGTGGACCGAAGCAGTGCCTCTGAGGGAAGTAAAGAAAGAGAATGTGGCTGATTTCATCCGCTCCAATATCATCTACAGGTATGGAATCCGCGGTACATAATCACTGACAATGGAAAGCCATTCTGTAACAGCGCCGTTGATAAGTTGTGCCAAAAGTTTGACTTCAAGCAGAGGAAATCATCAATGTACTACGCCGCAGCTAACGGTCTTGCTGAAGCCTTTAACAGAAATCTTTGCAACTTGCTGAAGAAAGTTGTGGCGAAATCAAAAAGGGATTGGCATGAGAGAATCGGAGAAGCATTGTGGGCTTATAGGACAACACATCGAACCCCTACCCAAGCCACTCCTTACATAGTAAATGTTGTAGAGGCCATCCTTCCACTCGAGCAACAAATCCCATCGTTAAGGATAGCGATACAAGAAGGACTCACCGAGGAAGACAATGCACGCCTAAGGCTGTAAGAACTGGAGTCACTTGATGAGAAAAGATTAGAGGCTCAGGTGGAGCTGGAGCCGAAATCAGAGTTCGAATCCGATCCAATGTTGAGTTTGGATCAAAATTAAGGCTCTAATCCAATTAAGACCGTGCTGGAGTTCTAGTAGAAGCCGGACTTGCATAAACTTATGCGAAAAGTTACGAGTTCGATACGGAAAGGATTCAGAGAGTTATACTATGTTTTTCAAAAAATTGCAGGAGTTTTCTTGGAGAAGACGACTGTGGGTTTTGTTTAAATGTATTTGGTCCACATAAACCGGTCAATGTTTGCTGCAAAGTCAAAGGAAATGTGGATTTGGGCCGTGATGATCGGATGAAGAATGACCCAATGCATGATTTGGTGGACTAATCCAGCTTAATTAATTAGGTCCATGATTAAAGTTCACATAGTTAACCCAAGGCTAAATTAAAATTACTTGGGTAACTTGTGTTAAGTTAAAAATCACACCCGGTCCAATTTAAGAGTCGTAACTCGTTCATTTCAAGACACATCTTTACGACGTTATTCATGAACAAGTCACGAGGGGGCAATTTGTAGACACACAAAATGTGTCTAATAAATAATTAAATCATCAAATTATATGATTTTAATATGCTTCATTTCTGGCATGTCAAATTGTGCCACGTGGAAATTATGAAGATTTAAAGCCACTTAATATTATTTCTCATGAAATTATTACGTGGAAAAGGTGGATTATTTCTGGCCAATCAAATAGTGCCATAAGATATTAACTGTGTCAATATTATTTTTTATAATTAAAATAATGACATGGGAAAGAAGACTCAAAATTGGCCAATCAAATGGTGCCACATCATAAAATTGGTGCAGTTATTAATTAATTGCTAGAAGTAAATACAGATAAGATCAAATCTGTATCGACCAATCAGAATTGATCCTTCTCTTTTCCCTCACCTATATAAGGAGCTCATTCTCCACCAAAAAAATCACAATTCATAATCCCAGAAGCAGAGCATCCCAGGAGCCAGAAGTTCAAGGAGGATCCAAGAAGTTCAAGAAGGTATCCAAGAAGTTCAGGAAGGTATCCAAGGAGTTCAAGAAGGTCCCAAGAGGAAATCATACGTTTGATCCAGGAGGAAGCCATTGCACACTTGGAGAAACGTTACTGAAGGTTCAAATTCCATAAAGGAGGATCAAGTCAAGAAGGCTAGAAGAATTCAAGACGGAGTTCTTGGTGTTCTTCACCAAATCCAATCAAGAGGTACCGTTTAATTCAAGACCAAGCTGCAAAGCCCTTGAATAAACGTATTCTGGAGTTCAAACTTCCTCTAAAGAAGATTGAAGGCCAGATTCCAAGAAGAACATACACGTTGGTCGAGATCAAGCCAAGAAGCCCTCGAGTTGACGTTCTAAGTCATCAAACCCTAAAGCGAAGAACTTGAAGATCCAATATCGCGCTCTTGAAGACTAGAATCAGAGGATTTGTAATAGAGAATTGTACCCCAAATTTATTAAATCAATAAATTTTAATTTGAGCATTTTTCTTTGCTACACCACGCATGTTGTATTTTATTTTACGTTCGACCGGACTGCATGTGAGGGTAGACGGCGTCTCTTATTTGTCGGACCGCATTTATGTGTGTATGGGTAGGCGCCCATTATGTGCTTGACCGCATCGTAGAACTAGAATGGATAGGCGGCATCCGTTATGTGTAGACCGCTCATGCATGTTGGGTAGGCGGCGCCTGTATTTGTAGATAACTAAGATAACAACCCTCAAAGCTTGAATCCCCAAATGATATAAGCCCTGGAATATGTATGGTTTAGAATACATATATATTTCTGCGATGCCTTCCATAAGGTACACTAATACTGAACATTCGTTGACATTATGTATTTATCGCCCACGATTTGCTCTTGACAACGATTGACAGTATTAGAGTATGCTTGTTGTTATGACTTACTAGCATTGGATTTGTCGCCCACGATGATGCAATGCGAAGGGCATCATGTTGAATTAGATTCAACAAAACCAAGAGTTGCATGTTCAATTGGATAGTCCTACCGAGTTTTACTATGTTATGCATCCAGCCCCCGCAGGGGCATAGCATAGTAGTAATTTGGATCTTGGCCACTAAAGTAATTGTTTGACTATTACTCGTATGTATTTGTTTTTGGGGCAATACATATGTGAAAATAGTGGGAGCTAAATAGCTAAAGGACCTTGTTATTTAGTTAGTTGACTGTGTTGTAGAAATATTATTTCAATACTTGATTTATTATTTTCATTCTATATTATTTCTCCGCAGGAAAACAGAAATGGCTAGTATCTCACTCCGTGCTATATTAGGGAAGCAAGTTTTGACTGGACCAAACTTCCTAGATTGGATAAGAAATATTCGTCTGGTGCTGAGGTATGAAAAGATTGAGTATGTCTTGGATGAAGCCATTCCGTGTGTCCCGAGAATCAGAATGCCGAACAAATTGCTGCTTGGAATCAAGTAAACAAGGCAAAGGTTGATAAGCATCAAGAGGATGCAAAGTCCCCACAGTGTATCATGTTGGCGGCAATGAGCTGCAAAGGCAACATGAGAGCATGTTGCCGTATGAGATGCTGAAGCATCTGGAGTCGCTCTTTAAGACGACTTCTAGGAGTGTCGAATTTGATTTGATCAAAGAGATATTCAAGTGCAAGCTCAATGAAGGCGGAAACATGTATGAACATGTACTCAAGATGATAGGTCTTTTCGAGAAGCTTGTCGTTGCTGGCATTAAGCTGGAAAACAAAGTTGCAGTCATCTTCATCCTTCAATCATTGCCGAGTTCGTACTCGCAGTTCATTATTAACTATACCATGAATGTGAAAGATGCTACACTACTGGAGCTCCATAATTTCTTGAAGACTTATGACCAATCTCTTTTCAAAAGGGAGAAAACGGTCATGTTAGTTGGGCAATCTTCCAACCCAAACCCGAGAAACAAAGGAGCTAAGGGTAAGGGAAAGATGAAATCCAAGGCCAATACTTCGAGTACTAAGCCTAAAAGTCTGAACCAGAAAGGAGCAAGTTTCAAAAGAAGTGGACAGGTACACACATATGAGTGCCTTTACTGTAAGCAGAAAGGGCATTGGAAGAAAGACTGCCCGAAGTTGAAGGCAGAGGGAGCTATGAAGCCGCCAGCATCTAGCTCAGGTATGTTTGTTGTTGAAATAAACATGGCTACATTTGACTCCAATAGTTGGGTATTAGATACAGCTTGTGGCTCACACATTTGTAATAATGTGTAGGGGCTAACTAAAGACAGGCTAGTCAAGTAAGGGGAAATCAATCTACGCGTTGGGAACGGCAATGTTGTCATCGCCAAGCGTGTTGGAAGATACAAGATATATTTTCCTGATGGACAATGTTTAGAACTTGATAATGTTTATTATGTTCCGTCTATTGTCCGCAATATTATTTCCATTCCATTGTTAGACAATTTGATTTTTCCATTTGTTTTGCTAACAATACTTGTTATTTTTCGCACAACAATTTGTTTTATGGAAAGGCGCATTTGATGAATGGTTTATATATTTTGCAAATTAGTCAAGCTTTAAATCAAATAGAAAACAAACAACCATCTTCAAGTAGGAAGAATAATCCATCTTACCTATGGTATTGTAGACTTGGTCATATCAATGAAACACAGATTCAAAGACTAAGGAAGTTGGAGTACTTGGAACCATTTGATTTTGAATCATATGGGACGTGTGAATGTTGTGTTAAGGGAAAGATGACGAACAAACCCTTTGTAGGAAAAGGTGTTCGAGTCACTCGCTGGTTAGAGCTCATACATAGTGATGTATGTGGACCCTTTAAAATCCAAGCGCGTGGCGGTTATTCTTAATTCGTCACCTTTACAGACGATTTCTCAAGATACGGATATATTTATTTGATGAAGCATAAATCCGAAACCTTCGAGAAATTCAAGGAGTTTAGGAATGAAGTCGAAAAGTAATTAAACTTAAGCATTGTAAAACTTCGCTCCGATCGAGGAGGCAAATAATTAAGTCAAGAATTCATCGACTACTTGAAGGAAAACGGAATTCAATCGCAGTGGACTCCTCCTCGAACGCCCCAGCTGAATGGCGTATCTGATGGGAGAAATCGAACCTTGTTAGACATGGCTAGATCAATGATTACATTCTCAATTCTTCCAAAATATCTGTGGGGATATGCGCTACAAACTACAATCCATATTCAGAATCGTGTACCATCTAAATCAGTTGAGAAGACTCCATATGAATTATGGAAAGGAAGGAAGCCTAATTTTGACTATCTTCGTGTGTGGGGTTCTCCTGCAATTGTCAAAAGAATGCTCACTGGTAAGTTAGATGAGAAAGGTGTCAAGGTCTATTTCATAGGTTATTACCCTCGTGAGACGAGAGGTTATGAATTCTATCATACTGAAGATCATAAAGTGATCGTATCTAGAAACGTTAAGTTTCTAGAAGAAGAATACCTTCAAGAGGAAAGACTTGATGACATGATAGAACTTGAAGAAATTCAAGATGATGACACTAATGAACATGAGCCTATTGTTGTGGACTCAAGTTCAGTGGGAGATTTTGAAGCTAATGATGGCAATGAAATGACACTTGCTAGGCATGTCATAGCCAGTGGGAGTCCTTTGATCCGAATGATCGTGGTTTGATCCCTTGGAGAATATATCGGAGACCCAATGCATCCCTTGAATACACATCTCAATTGCTGAACCTTCAGACAATCTATGTTTGCAATAAAGGCTCAAATTTCTCCAGGGATTGATATAGTTTATAACCACTTCGTTCTTCCATTGGCGTTTGTTAGTGAGCTCGATCATGCTGAAAGTCCTTCTTATGCTATAGAAGCGGTTAAGAAACTGTCGCTCCAATTCATCCCAACTATCGATTGACCCAGCTTCTAGATCGGTATACCAATCAAATGCATTGTCCTTCAAAGAACGGACAAATTGTTTGACAAGGTGATCCCCAAAGGTACCAGCGTTGTTGCATGTCTCCACAAAGTGTGCGACATGTTGTTTTGGATTTCCCTTGCCATCAAATTGTTGGAACTTGGGTGGTTGGTATGCGTATGGCATTTTCAAACTGTTGATCCTTTGTGTGTATGGCTTATTATAAGCAAAGGATGATTTTGAGCTTTCGTCAAACTTCTCCTTCAAGGTTCCTACAATGAACTCCTTGATCTGATCTGCAGGAATTGTTCCGTCGGAAGACAACTCAAAATGTTGAGCAGAGGAATTCTCCTTTTTCTTCTTTTTGTCTTGGCGATGTGTCTCGATGTATTCTTCACGCGGCCTTTCTTTGTGATTACTGTCTTCTCCAGTATCTTGGCATATGAGCTTTGCAATTTTAGCATTTTGATCCCTACTATGCTTCACCAGGTACTCCATATTTTTTGTGAGAGCTTGTATCTGTTCCGCCAGAGATGTCAAATGTCCTTGGGAATCAGCTGACTTGCTTGCTGACCTATCATCCTTGTCAGATGAGTCTCCTTCGTCGGATTCTGATTCACTCTTGTCAATTTCACCGTCAATTTCTTTGTCGTTCAAGCTTTGATCTTTCTTCTTAGGAGGCATGTTGATTTTCTTTGGTGATGACTAGAGATGAGAGGTAGAGATGTCCCACTGGGTGTGCCAAAAATTTGTAGCAAAGAAAAATGCTCAAGTTAAAATTTATTAATTTAATAAATTTGGGGTACAATTCTCTATTACAAATCCTCTGATTCTAGTCTTCAAGAGCGCGATCTTGGATCTTCAAGTTCTTCGCTTTAGGGTTTGATGACTTAGAACGTCAACTCGAGGGCTTCTTGGCTTGATCTCGACCAACGTGTATGTTCTTCTTGGAATTTGGCCTTCAATCTTCTTTAGAGGAAGTTTGAACTCCAGAATACGTTTATTCAAGGGCTTTGCAGCTTGGTCTTGAATTAAACGTTACTTCTTGATTGGATTTGGTGAAGAACACCAAGAACTCCGTCTTGAATTCTTCTAGCTGATGAACGTGTATTTTACACCTTCATTCGAGTCTTTTTTCACCTATTTTTGCTATCCTCTATGTTAATTTAACTATATTATAGTGCATTTTATTAGAATAGTGTCACGTTTCCCTTTAGTTTGCATTTTACAGGTTTTAGGTGACATTTTTGGAGTATCTAGAAGATTCCGGATGGGATTTGAAGTCTAGGGGTCGAGTCTGAAGGCTAAAAGGTCACTAGAAGGCAAAAACCGAGTCCGAAAAGGAAAAGAAATCCAAAAACGCATCGAAAACGCGTCTCTCGCCGACTGCACCTCCCGGGCGATTCGCCCGGGATGTGTGGCGATTCGCCCCACACCAGGCGGTTTGCCCGGATTCGCCCCACACGTTCCGAACTCCTATATATAGTTGCTCAGTTTTCTCCGTTTTTCATACTTTCTCAGACCTTTTTTCATACCTTTCTCATTTGTTTTAGGGAAGAATTCTCCAGAGCCTGTTCTGGGAATTCTTAGCATAGGTGACACTTTTTCTTACCGATTTGGAGCTTGTGAGATCGCGATTCTTTGGAGATTGACAACCTTCGGTAACATTGTATCTTACAATTTTTTCTATTCGTATTTATATATCTTTCAACATGTTTTCATTCAATCTTGCTATGATTTCTGTTGATTGCATGACATCTATGAGTAGCTAAATCTATCGTTGGTGATAGTTTGTGATTTCTTAGCGAAGGATTAGTAATTATGCTGATGGCGGTAAAGCGAATCAGACTTTGAGTTATTGCTTTATTTCTTTGATCTATCTAAGTCCTCTATCTTCGTAGTGTTGAATAAAACGGAACACATTGGACAATTCATGATCAAAGATCTCTATGCAAAACGATCGGGTACTTCATGCATGATTATTAACCTGCTATGCTTTGAATGATCATACTATCACTAACTTCCATTATATTGATAAGAAAAGTCTGTGCTAAGTCGTCTGTTGATTTTATAGTTTAAGTTAGATTAGACAAAGCTAGTTATAGTCCTTATAGATCGACACTCGAGGTTATTTTACTACTGCACTACGGTTTTCGTTGTAGTTGTGAATTGCCTTTGGCTAAAAACAAATTTATTTGATTAATTAGAATCTGACAAATTCCGGTTCATCACTAGCCTTCTTGACTTGATCCTCCTTTATGTAATTTGAACCTTCAGTAACGTTTCTTCACGTGCGCAATGGCTTCCTCCTGGATCAAACGTATGATTTCCTCCTGGGACCTTCTTGAACTCCTTGGATACCTTCGTGAACTTCTTTGATCCTCCTTGGACTTCTGGCTCCTTGGATGCTCTGATTCTGGGATTATGAATTGTGATTTTTTTGGTGGAGAATGAGCTCCTTATATAGGTGAGGGAAAAGAGAAGGATCAATTTTGATTGCTCGATACAGATTTGATCTTATCTGTATTTACTTCTAGCAATTAATTAATAACTGCACCAATTTTATGATGTGGCAGCATTTGATTGGCCAATTTTGAGTCTTCTTTCCCAAGTCATTATTTTAATTATAAAAAATAATATTGACACAGTTAATATCTCATGGAACTATTTGATTGGCCAGAAATAATCCACCTTTTCCACGTAATAATTTCATGAGAAATAATATTAAGTGGCTTTAAAATCTTCATAATTTCCACGTGGCACAATGTGATAGGCCACAAATGAAGCATATTAAAATCATTTAATTTGATGATTTAATTATTTATTAGACACATTTTGTGTGTCTACATGTGGTATTTAAACATGCATAGACATACAAAGCATATTTGAGCATATGAACAAATAGTAGTGTATGTGGATAACAAATGACTTCACAATTTCATCATGAAAATTATAATCCCATACTTATAATCTCTATGTAAAATTAGAAAAGTTTGGACTAGATTGAAAATTCAAAAATTCTAGTGACCAAGTAGCAATTTTCGAAAAAAAACCCAAAGGACCTTATTGTAATTTTCAAAACTTGAAGGAGTTAAGTTTAATTTTCAAAAGTAGAAGGACCTATTTGTAATAAACAATAAATTGATAAATTACAAATAACCCCTTCAACTTAATACTAATTAATTCTTAACACCTTTAGTTAATACTAATTACAATTAAGTCTAATTTATATTCAAAATATAAAATTCAATCCTCAAATTTCCAAAAATTCGATTCTTGGTCAAACCCAAATTTAAAAATTTATAAAAGCCCCCAAATAAAACGGGGCGGGTCTTCCCGCCCCTTCCCGTGGCCTGAGACACGCAGGCCACGGCTCGCCTGATAGTAGGCGAGAATGCATGCGATTGCAGGCGAATCCTGCGACGCGCAGGCTACCTGCGATCATCGCAGGCGACACCGTCTGCGAGTGGCGGCACTGCCGCCACCCCTAGGGTTTTATAAAAATATATATTTTTTTTTAAAATATAAATTCAAAATTTATATAAAAACAAAAGTTTTATAAAATCGAATTAACATAGAATCAATTGTATCCACATAAACTAAACAATCATACAACATATACGTATATACATAATCGATTAGCATGCGCTCCGATACCACTTTAAGAAAATACGGTCAAAATTACCCCTAGGGTAGTGCAGTGAAATTTCAAAATTTTCTTAACATGCATACTAATTGATCATGCATATAACGTATATTGAAACACATCAGTTAGAAGACTTACAATACTCTAAAAGCGAGAATTAAAACAGAATTGATAGCCCAATCGATATGATCTTCGTAATAGTTCGGTGTATCTTCTCCTTCGTTGAAGTCGAAGATATCTAATATGCTTTCTTGAATATCTACAAGACAATAAAGGTTAGTTTCCAGCTCCTGCGAACCTCAACCTTGGTATCCACGGACGGACAGCTTATCGAGAGAATGCTAGGATATTCTCAAGTCAAACTCGGTTGACCAGAGAGAGAGGGGCGGCGGCGCAGTGGCTAGAGGTAGGAGAGAGAGAGCTTTTTCTTGAGAGAATAGAAGAGTGAATAATAATGCATATCAGAAAAGCTCTCTAACCATCTACTTATATAGTAGTCAATAGAAGCTTAAAGAACATTTTTTAAGACTCCTAACAGGAATAAAAATTCTAATTCTTATTGCACAAGTAAACCTTTGTGTCTAGGTTCATTCCCTAATTAAATTATAACTCAATTAGGAAAACTTGCCTTTTAAGTTTGAATGGAGGAAGGAGTCAAACTCCTTCCTCCTTCACCCATTCGGCCGCGCCTATGGACGGAGTATGTGTGTCCCACTTTTGGGACCCACATGCAAGTCTAAGGCAATTCTAACTCTATTAGATTTTGCCCATGTTCATATTTTAATCTTTAATTAATATATCCTTTTAATTCCAACCTCTATTATATTTCCAAAATATAATCTTTAATTGTATTTTCATAAATACAATTAGTTCAATTAATATTCCCAAGATATTTAACTGTGCCACATATAATTATAATTAATGTCGATTAATTATAATCCCATCTCTATGGTCATGCGGATAAGCTGAATGGGACCCATAGGGCCTCAGTGTATTAAGCTAGTCACATCACTAGGCATCATGGGATTCCTAGACGGTCTCATTTGCAATATTAATACATGAGGACGTTTGAGAGGTTTCTCAAAGCTACCCTTTCGTTGTAGAAGCCTGTTGCACCAATGCGGCGATGGTAAGGTCCTTTCATCTGACTGACTCGAATGCATCTAGGATCGATGATGTGTCTATCCCAATAATACACTCATGGTGCCTTCAGTGAGCTGCTTAATTGGTTAATGCGATATATCTGATAAGTCGGTTTTATACCTACTTATCACTATCTTTTTACTTGATATTTTGTATGTTTAAAAGCTATTTTTGTCCAATTTTACTTGTTTTAATTTTTTTTGGTCTAGGTGGTGATTTATGGAGATATGGACTAAAAGGAGCTGCTTTGGAGCTGATTTGATGATAATAGCTTATGGGAAAGAAGGTCCAATGGTTGGGTATGCCCAAGGTCCAATTTCTGAAGTTTCCTACTCCGTTTTGGACTTGAAAGACCAATATTTTCAGCCTTTTTAGGATTCCTGCGGGATTCTCCTATATATTAGGTTAAATTAGAACTTTTCAATTATTCTGATTATCAGACAGACAAAACTATCGATAGATAGCAGAGGGAGGCGTTGGAGGAGTCTTCTGATTCCTTCGTTTCTTTTCTTTTTCTTTCTTTTGTTGGATTATGTCTTCATACTTCTTGATCTTTGATTCTTGGATTATGTTGAACTAATTCCTTTTTCTAGGGTTACGATGTAGCCTAGTTATGAACATGTTTATTTGATTATTCGAAGTTAATTTAAGGTTATTCATGGTTGTTGAGTATTTTAATATGTTCTTATTGCTTGTAATTGCTTGATCACCAATTGCATGATTTTAGGGTTTTAATTCGAGATTCGAGAGATGAGAATTAATTCTGCCAATAGATTAACGTACCGTAAAATACTTTGAGATAGAGATATCCATAGGTTTTATGCAATCGTGTGTAAGTTTCCTAGAGTTTAATGCTTTTTATTATGCTTGTTAGAGATTCGAGAGATGATAACTGCATGATAGAATATGTTCGTTAATTCTCGAGAGAGATTAGTGAATTAATTAGGGAAACTTGATTGTGTGCAACTGGATTAACTGTGATTAACTGAGTAATATGAGAATGCATGTGATTTACTATGGTGAAGTCAAAATCCCTAGATATCTTGTCTATTGATTTAATCAGAAATTTATATTTTGCAGTTCGTGGTGTATTTAATTAGGATAGCATTCCCAATTATTATTTTCCCACCTAATTTGGATCTTAGTTTAATATACGTTAGTATTTGTCAACAAATCAGTCCCTGTGGAGAAGATACTCGATTTTATCACTTTATTACTTGTAGCGATATCGTACACTTGCGATTTTCTCCATCAATATCTTATGACCATTCATAAATATATCCATACGCTGGCCAGCGGTTTTACCAACACAACTATGAACGACTTGAGTAGTTCTCTCGAATGCTACACATGAGATATGAATCCTCACAAGAACACTTATCATCCACATTTGTAATATGGCCGTGATCCCAGAAAGGGCCGTATCACGCTGCTTATTCAGAGCGTGCGTTGGATCCCCTCCCAAAGACATGGGGCAACAAATGTGATGATAAAGTCCCGGTGAGTCTAAGGATGAATGGCATCACTTCGACAACTCCGGTTCCCATAGACACTTCAGTGTAGAATACACATCGATGGGAGTATCCGGTGGGTTCTTCCATTGTTCGGAATCCTCCTCGAACAACTATACGCAGTTATGGAAACATCATGTATTCGTCTAACGATCCGTTCAGTGGTCGTGGCATCGACACACACTTTCTCCAACAAGTATAACCTCCACGCATACTAGTCACGATTGCCTCATTAAGACCCCTACATCTGAGATGAGCTTCGACTAGGGAGAGTTTTTTATAGATGATAATTCACATAGTTCTCACTAGTTATGTGATCAGTCATCTATCGACAGGGGACATGTTTGATATCTATACAGACCAACCAGATAAAGATATGAAATGTTGTATGCCTGATGTAATATATAAATACGTTATGTAACCATAAACATGCATACACAAATATATTACGTTGACTGTGTAATAGTACATTTGCCCTTAATAAAGGTTGTCTCTAGGACATACATACTATCAATCTCCCACTTGGAGTAGAGCCATCCACCTTTATGCTTAATCCCTAAATTAGCATAGTGCCTTAAATGAACGTCCATGGGTATGACTTTGGTGAAAGGATCTGCCACGTTGTCCGTGGTAGAGACACGTTCTATAGTAGCTTCTCCTCCATCAATAATTTCACGAATAATGTGATATTAAGTACATGTTTGTTCTTGTTTGTAGATCTAGGCTCCTTGGCTTGCGCGACGGCGCCCGTATTGTCACAATAAATGGTTATTGCACTAGGAGTAGGAACAACCCTCAATTCCTTCAAGAACTCTGAAATCCAAACAGCTTATTTCGATGCTTCTGACGCAGCAATGTACTCGGCTTCTGTGGCTGAGTCAGCAATCGTGGCTTGCTTTGAACTCTTCCAGCAGACAGGTCCTCCGTTGAGTGTAAATACATATCCTGTTTGTGACTTGAAGTCATCAGGATCTGATTCGAAGCCGGCATTGACATAACCAGTCATTCTCAATTTTGGTTTTCCACCAAACACCAAGAACATATCTTTTGTCCTTCGTAGGTACTTGAGTATGTTCTTTACAACTGTCCAGTGATGCATACCTGGATTCTGTTGCTGTCGACAAGTGAGACTAAGCGCATACGCCACATCTGGCCTTGTGCAATTCATTGCATACATGATGGATCGTACCGCGGAGGCATAGGGTATTCGGCTCATGGTCTTTCTCTCTTTCTCAGTTTTAGGAGGATTCTTAACTGACAGAGACACACCGTGTCTAGCTGGGAGAAAACCTCTCTTAGAACCATCCATCGCAAATCGCTTAAGCACTTTGTCGATATAGGTGGATTGTGTCTATCCTAACATCCTTTGCGATCTATCTCCATAGATCTTACTACCAAGGATGTAATTAGCTTCACGCAAGTCCTCCATGGAAAAAGAACTCGAGAACCAAACTTTTGTCTCTTCTAACATAGAGACATTGTTTCCCATGATCAAAATGTCATCAACATAGATAATCATGAAAACTACCCCAGTGTCGATGTGTCTACTATACACACAAGGATCTTTCGCACTTCTGATGAAGTCAAACGATTTTACGGCTTCATCAAAATGGATATTCCAGCTCCTTGAGGCTTGCTTTAATCCATAAATGGATCTCTGTAGCTTGAAAACATCAAATGGTTTGGTTTTACTCTTAAAACCTTCTGGTTGTGCCATATAGACTTCTTCCTCAAGATTGCCATTGAGGAAAGCAGTCTTGACATCCATCTGCCAGATTTCATAATCATAATATGCAACTATTATAAGCAGAATTTGAATAGACTTCAGTTTCGCCACTAGCGAAAAGGTTTCATCGTAATCGATGCCATACCTTTGGGTATAACCCTTAGCCACAAGTCTTGCCTTATACGTTTGTACCTTGCCTTCAGCATCGGTCTTTCTCTTAAAGACCCATTTGCATCCAATTGGCTTAACGCCTTGGGGCAAATCAACCAAGTTCCAAACTTGATTCTGGTACAGGGAGTCTATTTCCAATTTCATGGCTTCTTTCCATCTCTCTGAGTCAATGTCGTTCATTGCCTCAGCTTATGTAACGCCCCAGATTTCAGAGGCTTAAAATGGTTGAGAACGCTACTCATACCAACAAGGTGCACCTTTCTTTTCGGGAATCCACCTAGA
The DNA here is from genome assembly GCA_028274465.1 of Plantago ovata. Classification (NCBI taxonomy): domain Eukaryota; kingdom Viridiplantae; phylum Streptophyta; class Magnoliopsida; order Lamiales; family Plantaginaceae; genus Plantago; species Plantago ovata. Next base: position 40,568,692 of record CM051458.1, read on the forward strand.
AGAACATCAGAGTTAAGCGTGCTTGCTCTGGAGCAATTCTAGGATGGGTGACCCACTGGGAAGTTCCCGGTGCGCGCACGAGTGAGGACAAAGTGCGCGGATTAGAACCCGTGTTGGTCTGTGGGGACAGAATATCACCCCGGAGAGCACCCATGAGTAACCTTGCCGACCCGTTGGGCTGGGTCTCGGCCCGTTAGTGGGCCAGGTCGTTACAAGTGGTATCAGAGCGGGACTATCCGGAACTGCAGGAACTAAGTGCCATCCGGGGCAAAGTGCTACACCGTATCGACGGTGGGAGCCACCTCTTGAGCCTGGAGGGCCACCTCTAGAATCCTGCACGGATGGTTGGTCTCGGGACAGCGCGCAACGAGGACGTTGCGCAATTTAAGAGGGGGTGATTGTAACGCCCCAGATTTCAGAGGCTTAAAATGGTTGAGAACGCTACTCATACCAACAAGGTGCACCTTTCTTTTCGGGAATCCACCTAGAAGAACTTCAGAGTTAAGCGTGCTTGCTCTGGAGCAATTCTAGGATGGGTGACCCACTGGGAAGTTCCCGGTGCGCGCACGAGTGAGGACAAAGTGAACGGACTAGAACCCGTGTTGGTCTGTGGGGCCAGCATATCACCCCGGAGAGCACCCATGAGTAACCTTGCCGGCCCGTTGGGCTGGGTCTCGGCCCGCTAGTGGGCTGGGTCGTTACAGCTTAATTCATAGGGTCTTCCCTTTCTGACAAGCCAACATCAAGTTCACTGATGTCTTCCATCATAAGGCTTGTCACTGGAGGAAGTTTCAGATTCCTCCTTGACCTACGGAGCTCGACCTCAGTCTTAGTTGGGGTCTGTGGTGCTTTTCTTTTTTGACTTCGTGTAACACGAACGTTATCAGTGGGTATAGGCACAGCAGGAGGCGCTCGACGCCTTTGCTCCTTAGTGGGAGGCTGTGCTTGTGCTTCTTGTTGCACAGGTTGATCGACAGTTGGTTCCGTCGGAGTGGTCTGAACTGTGGTTCGGATCACAGGACTCCCACTGGCTATGACATGCCTAGCAAGTGTCATTACATTGCCATCATTAGCTTCAAAAGCTCCCACTGAACTTGAGTCCATAACAATAGGCTCATGTTCATTAGTGTCATCATCTTGAATTTCTTCAAGTTCTATCATGTCATCAAGTCTTACCTCTTGAAGGTATTCTTCTTCTAGAAACTTTACGTTTCTAGATACGATGACTTCATGATCTTCAGTATAATAGAATTCATAACCTCTCGTCTCACGAGGGTAACCTATGAAATAGACCTTGCGGGAAAACCCGACACACGAAGATATTCAAAATTAGGCTTCCTGCCTTTCCATGATTCATATGGAGTTTTCTCAACTGATTTAGATGGTACACGATTCAGAATATGGATTGCAGTTTGTAGCGCATATCCCCACAAATATTTTGGAAGAATTGAGAATGCAATCATTGATCTAACCATGTCTAACAAGGTTTGATTTCTCCCCTCAGATACGCCATTCAGCTGGGGCGTTCCAGGAGGAGTCCACCGTGATTGAATTCCGTTTTCCTTCAAGTAGTCGATGAATTCTTGACTTAAGTATTCGCATCCTCGATCGGAGCGAGTTTTACAATGCTTAAGTTTAATTCCTTTTCGACTTCATTCCTAAACTCCTTGAATTTCTCGAAGGTTTCGGATTTATACTTCATCAAATAAATATATCCGTATCTTGATAAATCATCTGTAAAGGTGACGAATTAATAATAACCGCCACGCGCTAGGATTTTAAAGGGTCCACATACATCACTATGTATGAGGTCTAAGCAGCGAGTGGCTCGAACACCTTTTCCTACAAAGGGTTTGTTCGTCATCTTGCCCTTAACAAATCATTCACAAGTCCCATATGACTCAAAATCAAATGGTTCCAAGTACTCCAACTTCCTTAGTCTTTGAATCCGTGTTTCATTGATATGACCAAGTCTACAATACCATAGGTAAGATGGATTATTCTTTATACTTGAAGATGGTTGTTTGTTTTCGATTTGATTTAAAGCTTGCCTACTGCAAAATATATAAACCATTCATCAAATGCGCCTTTCCATAAAACAAATCGTTGTGCGAAAAATAACAAGTATTATTAGCAAAACGAAAGGAAAAACCCAAATTGTCTAACAATGGAATGGAAATAATATTGCGGACAATAGAAGGAACATAATAAAAATTATAAAGTTCTAAACATTGTCTAGAGGGAAAATCTATCTTGTATCTTCCAACACGCTTGGTGATGACAACATTGTCGTTACCAACGCGTGGATTGATTTCCCCTTGCTTGACTAGCCTGTCTTCAGTTAGCCCTGAACATTATTACAAATTTGTGAGCCACAAGCTGTATCTAATACCCAACTATTGAGTCAAAACTAGTCATGTTTATTTCAACAACAAACATACATGAGCTAGATGTCGGCGGCTTCATAGCTCCCTTTGCCTTCAACTTCAAGCAGTCTTTCTTCCAATGCCCTTTCTGCTTACAGGAAAGGCACTCATCTGTGCGTACCCATCCAATTCTTTTGAAACTTGCTCTTTTCTCGTTCAGACTTTTAGGCTTAGTACTCGAAGTATTGGCCTCGGCTTTCATCTTTCCCTTACCCTTAGCTCCTTTTTTTCTCGGGTTTGGGTTGGAAGATTGCCCAACTAACATGATCGTTTTCTCCCTTTTGGAAAGATATTGGTCATAAGTCTTCAAGAAATTATGGAGCTCCGGTAGTGTAGCATCTTTCGCATTCATGGTATAGTTAATAATGAACTGCGAGTACGAACTCGGCAATGATTGAAGGATGAAGATGACTGCAACTTTGTTTTCCAGCTTAATGCCAGCAACGACAAGCTTCTCGAAGAGACCTATCATCTTGAGTACATGTTCATACATGTTTCCACCTTCATTGAGCTTGCACTTGAATATCTCTTTGATCAAATCAAATTCGACACTCCTAGCAATCGTCTTAAAGAGCGACTCCAGATGCTTCAACATCTCATACGACAACATGCTCTCATGTTGCCTTTGCAGCTCATTGCTCATTGCCGCCAACATGATACACTGTGCGGACTTTGCATCCTCTTGATGCTTATCAACCTTTGCCTTGTTTGCTTGATTCCAAGCAGCAATTTGTTCGGCATTTTGATTCTCGGGACACATGGGAATAGCTTCATCCAAGACATACTCAACCTTTTCGTACCTCAGCACCAGACGAATATTTCTTATCCAATCTAGGAAGTTTGGTCTAGTCAAAACTTTCTTCTCTGGATAGCACGGAGTGAGATACTAGCCATTTTTGTTTTCCTACGGAGAAATAATATAGAACGAAAATAATAAATCAACTATTGAAATAATATTTCTAAAACACAATCAACTAACTAAATAACAAGGTCCTTTAGCTATTTAGCTCCCACTATTTTCACATATGTATTGCCCCCAAAACAAATACATACGAGTAATAGTCAAACAATTACTTTAGTGGCCAAGATCCAAATTACTACTATGCTATGCCCCTACGGGGACTGGATGCATAACATAGTAAAACTCGGTAGGACTATCCAATTGCACATGCAACTCTTGGTTTTGTTGAATCTAATTCAACATGATGCCCTTCGTGTTGCATCATCGTGGGCGACAAATCCAGTGCTAGTAAGTCATAACCATAAGAATATCTAATACTTTCAATCGTCGTCAAGAGAAAATCGTGGGCGATAAATATATAATGTCAACAAATGTTCAGTATTAGTGTACCTTATGGAAGGCATCACAGAAATATATATATGTATTCTAAAGCATACATATTCCAGGACTTATATCATTTGGGGATTCAAGCTATGAGGGTTGTTATCTCAGTTATCTACAAATACCGGGGCCGCCTACCCAACATGCATGAGAGGTCTACACATAACAGATGTCGCCTATCCATTCTAGTTCCAAGACGCGGTCAAGCACATAATGGGCGCCGCCTACCCATACATACATAAATGCGGTCCGACAAATAAGAGGGCGCCGTCTACCCTCACATGCAATCCGGTCGAACGTAAAATAAAATACAACATGCGTGGTATTTAAACGTGCATTGACATACAATAGCATATTTGAGCATATGAACAAATAGTAGTGTATGTGGATAACGAATGACTTCACAATTTCATCACAAAAATTATAATCCCATACTTATAATCTCTATGTAAAATTAGAAATTTTGGACTAGATTGAAAATTCGAAAATTCTAGTGACCAAGTAGCAATTTTCGAAAAAACCCTAAGAACCTTATTCTAATTTTTAAAACTTGAAGGAGTTAAGTTTAATTTTCAAAAGTAGAAGGACCTATTTGTAATGAACAATAAATTGATAAATTACAAATAGTCCCTTCAACTTAATACTAATTAATTCTTAACACCTATAGTTAATACAAATTACAATTAAGTCTAATTTATATTCAAAATATAAAATTCAATCCTCAAATTTCCAAAAATTTGATTCTCGATCAAACCCCAATTTAAAAATTTATAAAAGCCCCCAAATAAAACGGGGAGGGTCTTCCCGCCCTTTCCCGTGGCCTGCGACACGCAGGCCACGGCTCGCCTGATAGCAGGCGAGAATGCTTGCGATTGCATGCGAGATCGCATGCGGTTTCACAGGCTAACTCGCCTGCGAATCCGCAGGCGAAGCCTGCAACGCGCAGGCTGCCTGTGATCGTCGCAGGCGACACCGCCTGTGTTAGGAAACTTATAATTTTGATCAGCAATTAACCATGCTAAATTGAGGAAAGTCCAGTAACTAGTACTCTTAAGGTCCATCGGAATTTAGAATTTTAAGGACATTGTAAAAGAGGAACGTTTGCTGAAAGACTTAGTGTAGGTACTAGTTAGGTGCTTTCGTTTGCTGATGATGTACTTTGTTTTTACAAACGAACTATTGAAGCACTAGAACTGCTCAGAAACTTGAAGATTCGAAGATTGAAGACTTCGAAGAATTCTGAGAAAGGTATCTACAAAGGCACATGTTGATCAGAAAGTGAGATTTTCAGCAACAACTTGCATAAGTGAAAATGTATACGACAGAGTAGGTTGTGCTTGCTGAAACTGAGACTGACCACTTGCTGAAAAATATATGTGACCTCCTTGCTGAAGAGTACTTGCATTTTGGCTCCAACGTTCACATTTGAAATTGATTCAAATGAACATTAAATGCAAAGTAGGCACGCGAAGAACATGAAGACTAGAAGACAAATGAAGGACGTTGCTGAAAGTATAACGGTGAGTCTATGCTAACGAACTGTTGTAAAGTCGTAACGTTACGACTTTACACTTGTAAACACTTGTAAACAGTTGTAAACACTTGTAATCATGATCTGGACGGTTGGAAATCATTTACAACCATCATCTATCATTTACAACTTGATTATCTTGGTTGTAAATGGGATTTTCCGTTTACAACTGAGTTATCTTGGTTGTAAATAATAAATTCCGTTCTTATTAAAAAAAATTAACGATGGTGGGGATTGAACTCTGGTCGCTGGAGTAAAAGAATCCAACATTACCACTCAACCACGTTTTGATGTATGCACAATATAAAAAACAATACTACTTAAGCATACAATTTCTCATCCAATTTTTTAAATTTCTTAATCAAAATCAAAGAAATCATTCGCTCATAACCTTAGCCGTTTATTAAGATAGACTAATTCAAAAATATTGCAGCTTGGTCATCGGTTCCTCCCATTGACAAATGTTTTCAAAAATAAAATTCTTCCCAGATTTCGTCTTCGGCCGAACCCTCGTGACGCAAAAGCACACCGATTGTCTTCTTCCCAGTGACGCAACTCCACATAGATTTAAAAATTTCTCCCATATATCTTCTCCGCCCCAACAAAATATTTTCAACCCAGATTTCGTCTCGTCTCCGGAATCGAAAGATCGATTGGAATTGCAGTTTCGGCCCTATGTCTTCTACCCCATCTCGGCCCTATGTCGTTTTCGTCAATTAGAATTGCAGTTTTCGGATCTTTATTCTACAGGTAAGTGATCACATATATATTTTTTCAATTTAAAAAAATGTGTATTAAGTATTAATTTGAAAACTGTGATCAACTCATGTATGACTTTATTTCATGAATGCAAACATTTATTTTGAATATATCAGGGTTTCTTTACTTATCATTTGTTGTGCATTCAGTGGTTATACCATTAAGCCTATTGTCTTGTTGTGGTTGAGTGTTGATGTAGACAAAAACAATTAAGAAAAAGGTTGTTAATAATGATGAAATACAACAAAAAGTAATCATGAGATTCATTCAAATGAGACTTTTAAGCAAACTCTAAGAAACTTTTGAGTGCATTTCAATTTAGTACATGGATTACTGATTCTGTAACATGGATTACTGATTCTTTTTCTTGTTGTGAAATTATTAAAAGTTCTTTCTCATCCAATTCACAAACTAGGCGCCGTGGCACACTTCCAAAATTCTGGTTAACAATATAAGGTCTTTTATGAATAAGATCATTTATATCCACACTTTGCCTCAAACAATTTGAGCAACTTGTTCATAAATTTGTTTATATTTTACAACAAGTTTGGGGGATTGGTATAACTGATAATTTAACTAATTCTGTTGAAAGGTCAAAGAACATTATGCACAACATTTGAACTACTTCTTTAAACTGTCTTTTTTTTACTGGACCTTTCAAACTTTGAACTATTATTTTCCTTTATTGACTCAGCTGATCTTATCTCTATCCTTGGGGAAGTGGACATGTCAGTTTGACCATTGGAAACTGTAATGCTTTAAATGAAAGGCTATGAATGCTTGCATATACTGCCTTGAGATTGAGACTGTTTAGTGGGTAGATATGTGTCTATATATATCACTACTTGTTATGTGCTTTTTGTGTGTGCAAAAAAGTTTATTCCATTAACCTCTCTGCGACCTTCTTCCCTTGCTTGTGCCTTCTTCCACCAGAAAGTATGACCTACTACAATACTGGTGCTTACATTTCACCTTCAGATGGCAGTGGCTTGGATAGAATGATACTTTCTCGTTTGCTAAGTATCATTCCCAAACTCACGGTTCATCCAGTTCCAAAACCTATTTTTTTTGCCAAAACCTAGAGGTCGACCTAAACTGAGAAGAGTGAATCATTGACTTTCCTCGGAAATTTTCTTTCTTCATAAAAAGGGAGAGAAGATTGTCCAAGAATATGGTAGCATGGAATAATGATTCTACAGAATATGCTAGCAAGGCGTAATGCCTCCTAGCTGTTCTGCTTCTCCATCTTTTTGTTTCTACTCTCCCTCCTTCTTAACGGGGATGAAGTAGTTAGATTGTGTTCAAGGCGGTGCATCAAAGCTCGTCTGCCACAAGCCCCCCATACCCTAAAGTAGTCAATGAGCTCGTTTCTCAGGGACGTGGGTGGATGCTTCCTTCCTTGGAGAACGGAGATAGAAACATACTTTCTGTTGTTATGTCCGACTTAGATAAAGATCTTTGTAATATTTAGTATGCGAATGTGATATCAACATTGTAATCTATTTTTCAATGAATGAATAAAGATGTGTTGAATGTTGAATATTATGTTCTGCATTTTAATTGGCCTTATGTGGATTTCAAATGTGACTTTTAAGTAAACTCTAAGCAACTTTTTGTTGCATTTGAATTTAGTACATGGATCTGTAACATGGATTACTGATTCTGTTTCTTGTTGTGAAGTTCTTAAAAGTTCTTTCTCATTCAATTCACAAACTAGGCACAGTGGCACACTTCCAAAATTCTGGTTAACAGGAAAAGGTCTTTTATGAATAAGACCATATATCCGTTTCAACATGGGTCCTTTTCCAGAAAGAAAATTAATTGGTATGTTGTTTGTTCTATTCTAGGAAGAAGCATCATTTATGAATAAAATCATTTTTTTTTTGTTTTGCTGTTTGGATTGGTGAGTCTGAGGGTTATGAAATACTCGTTCAAGTAATGTGCTATGTTGTAGGGAGAATGAGATGAAGTAGTATTTTATTCATGTTTCTTTTGCGTCCTATGGTCACAGTTTTTTGCTATTTGTTGATCTAATTAACTGTTATCAAGGCTATGTATAAAATTTACTTTTGGTTGAGTCAAAGTTGTGCCTTTTTATTATCATTTACTATTTTTTTTTTATTGTATTGTATTTAGTAATATTGTGTGAAAATGATCTATTGCATAAAATAAAAGGGAAGAAAACAAATAAGAGCAAATAAATAGACATAGCCTTTTCATTGAAATCATGTAAGCACAGAAGAAACCAGTACATTGATTCCAAAAAGACTTAAAAATATAACCAAATCTGAAAATAAAAGAATGGCCTAGACCATGCCACTCTTCACCTAAGCAATGGTCCCTGAGATCCTGGTACACATTGTTCATGATCTCAGGATGAGATACCACACTGATCTCCATGAGAGCAACCTTGATGTCAGTTGCCTGCTGGCTCACCTCAATATGCTCAGACCCCACAATAGATAGCCTTGATGCCAGGTCAGTAGCTTGCCAAAATGGACCTCTCCTATTGCAGTTCCCTAGCATGAGCCTTGAACTCCATGATACATCTTGAATGTTGAGTCTGATACTGTCACCAATGGTCCAGGTGACCTTAGGCTCGTAGTTGAACTTGGCAGGATTAGAAATAGAGGCAGAGGAGGCCATTTTAAATTTATTTTTTCTTTCATTTTGTATATGAAAATTTCTTGAATGTGAGTTGTGATGAATCCTGACCCCTTGCTATTGGCCAATGAATCCGGCTATCCTATGTTGTGGCTTTTCAAATAAACCATCTACAGTATTTACCATGCAAAAAAGCTGCTTTGATCCATTGAAATTGCTGAAAAATTAAAAGATGGACTATTAGCATGTAGTTTTCTGATTTTTGTAACATTCTCTGGGAAACAAATATAATGTGTTATAACATGTAAATTACTGTTGCTGTGCCATGTGATGTAATGTGTGATAACATGTAAATTACTGTTGCTGAAAAGGATTGTCAAGTTTTTCTGTTGCTACTGACTGATAAACATGCACTACATGATACTGCAAGTGCTGAATAGGCACCACCCATGAGCAATCAGCGGTGAATTTTACATGTACTGTAAAATGGAAATTCCAATTTTGGTTTCTCTGGATGCTATGCACAATATGGTCAGGAATTTCTGATAAGTTGTAGCAAGAGGACATAAGTATGATGGATTTTTTAGTATTTGCATAAGTGTGCATGACCTCTTATTCTCATACCATTGACAGTTTGGGATCGTTCATAAGAATGCAGAAACTGTTAGATCGTTTGTTTGTGTTAGTGTGGATATATATATGGTAGATATCATTTTCAGTTTATGAAATTGGAATTGGTCAGTAATGTTATGCTCGGATTCATGATCGAAGGTGCTACGAAGGTCCAAGAGGAATATACTTGGTTGATTTTTTCCAGAGGCAGTTGCGATGGATGGCAGGCGTGCTATTTATGGCCTAATATGCAATGGGCTTATCTCTGCATGTTATGTTCAAATTGTATTATTCAGTATTTCTATTTGATTCACGTACTCACTATGTTCTATTTGTTTGAATAAATCCATCATTATTTGATTATATAATGCCAGTGATAATGTATGTCTTGTTCGCAAAATTAAGGATTTGGGCCTGGACTGGATAAAAGTCCAAAAAAAATCATATACATACGTAATCGTCCTAAAGAAAAGTCCAACATCCATTCGGACCATTACCGCATTTAGCCCAAAATCAATAATAAAATAACCGGGTTTTCTAGGGTTAGCGTTATTCAAATCAGTTAGGGATTTCTTAAAAATTATGGTCGTATTTGGAGATTTCACCAAATCACGTTTCTAGGGTTAGGGTTCATCAAATCAATTTGGGATTTCTAAAATTGATTTTGGAATTTAATACCCCAATTCTAAAAAAATCATATACAATTAATGGGCCTTAATATAGACTTTGGACTTTAGCAAGAGGGAAGCCCAACAAAAATCATAAAATATGTAATGGGCTGGAGATGAAGGAAGCCCAGAATAACAATTTGATTGATCTGTCTACAGACATTTCGGCCTATTAACCATTTTTGGCCCAAATCCATAATAATATTTCTAGGTTTTTGAGGGTTTTGTCAAATCAATTTGGGAATTATCCCGAAAATGAAGGGCGTTTTTTGGGATTTCAGCAAATCGATTTTATGGGGTTAGGGTTTATCACATTAGATTTGGGATTTTCAAACGACTAATGTTAATTTGGGGATGAAATCGATCTGGTTATATAATGCCCCAATTTTCTAGGGTTAGGGTTTTACAAATCAATTTGGGATTCCTCAAAAAAAACTAAGGACGTATTTGGGGATTTCACCAAATCAAATTTCTGGGGTTAGGGTCCATCAAATCAATTTGGGTTTTATAAACAATTAAGGGCGTATTTGGGTGTTTCATCAAATCCAAATTCTAGTGTTAATTTGGGGAGCTCACGAAATCGATTTGGGAATTTAGTGCCCTAAATGTCTAGGGTTCGGGTGTTTCTAATCCATTTGGGGTTTCTTAAAAATTAAGGATGTATTCGGGGATTTCACCAAATAAATTTGGTGGAGTTAGGGTTCATCAGATCAATTTCTCAAACGCCAGGTGTTAATTTGGGGATTTCTTAAATTTATTTTCTTGCGTTTTTTACTACTTCAATGTAAAACTGTAACACAACATACTATAAATTTCCCTAAATTTAGTCCTTTCGGTAAAATTAGAATGATACATTCAGGAAAGATTACCATGCCCCCGCGCAAGGATGACAAGCACAAATCCAGTAATGGCCCCAAACATATACTGTACCAGAAAATTAAACACATGGTACATGGGTGAATCAACACTCTGGCTCCAAACCTATTGCTGATTTCTGTAACATGTCGTCAAACAAGTCTCCAAATCCCCGGTCATGATATATCCCTTATATGTATGTATTTTCCTTCTTTCGAGTCAGACACACGTATGAAAAGATGTACAGATCGGTATCCAGCAGCCTCACATGCCTTGATATGCTTCAATAAATCATGATCCGAATTTATAAACTTAAAATCACAATGACCGTCAGTTGATACAACAAAACGATCGCCTCCTCTGTGGGGGAAGGAAAATGCTGTCACAAATCGGCTAATGATTTCTTTAATTCCCCCAGTCTGTTCTGAACCCTCAATGGTGTGTACATGCCTATAAAAATAGGCTCCGTCCCTATCTTTGATGCGAGCACGTATTGAGATTGTTTTGCTGCAAAGCATCATAAGATATATTTCCATTTTAGTATATAAGTAATTATTAGTTAATTAAAGTCGACCTATTTTATGAATCAACTGTCAAATATAAACACAGATGCAAAACATTATCATTTTCATTCACCTATGGTAAATACTGTTCTCCCGGGAGGTATACAGTGACTCTGCCAACTTCCTGCGAGTAGCAATTATTTCTTCCTGCGTAATCCAATCACAAGAGTTTAATTAATAAACGTTGTCAACCATAACTGTAGAGCATGGCTGAAAAGATCACATCTATATCGAGAGTCTTACTTCATTCAGTGTTCTGTTGACGGCTTCCCGAAACATCAAGAAGAGAGATGCGTATACGCCGCAATCGAGACTGCATTTGTCAGATTCAGCATGTATTAGAACATATTTATTTATACATCACTCAGTTCTGGTAAATAATAACATGTGGTAATGTTAATTGCTTACCCATTGCCTTGATTTGGCACAGTTGGCGGATAAACAACTTTGAATTTGTTCCATTGCTTATGTTTAAAATCTTCTAAGCCCAATGCCGTTGTTCTTTCCTCAAGTGTAGAGATCTGCACAAACTGGCCTGGTTAGCCTTTTAATGCATATCCAACTTGTAATATACTACTATATCTCTGTTTACACCACCGAAATCGCAAAGATGCTGATAGCAGACATATTACATATTAATACATATGATTACATCCCTCTGACTAAGTATTGAAGTAATACTCTTACCAAATTCATTGCCAACTCCAAATAGCTTTTACTTGCTCTATCGCAGAGCAAGGTGTCACAAATTTCGAGTGTTCTGTTGTCCAAATTCGCCCGGCACACGGTGAAATGGTGTTCATGGATTATTGGTATGGATATTGTGGAGCACTCTCATGAAGAAATTCCTTTCAAAAAGAATTTTATCGATCCCTTCAACGATTTCTCACTTTGTAAGGGGTCATGAAACCTGCTTTTCTTGTCTTTCAGCGATCCGCTGATGATGTTGCACACAGTCTGATATTATGAAAAATATAGGAAAAAATAATGAAACCGTTGTATGTCGGGAGATACGTCATTGTTTGTTCAATTCAGTTATTTAAGTTAGGCCTTACACAGAACATCATAGGCAAAACTCAGTGATTGGTGTCAACACCTCGAAATTTCCAGTCCAGCCAAGTCATGGCAGCAACACCACTAATGACCTGTATATGTCATAGTGTGTTCCTGTCAAATCATTAACACAATACATATGTATCAAGTATATGTAATGAAAATAATTATTGAAGGACCTTATTTGGTCATTAAACCACGTGTGAGGATTCAGGGTCAACATATCAAATCTACGGAGATAGATTGCGAGGTCATCAATACCAACCAAACTTTCACTGCTTGTCCAGGAACAGTTAAGTTATCGTGAATACTTAGATCATGAATAAAGAAAAAAATAAACAAAAGAGAGCGAGGGAGAGACAAAAGAGTTGTTGTAACTTCACCTTCCATGTCCATGTTCCCATAATAGATAGTTGACCAATTCATGCTCACTAGATGGCATAGCCGTACAGATGGTTTCATAAAGGTCAGGTATTCCAGGGTTATTAGGCTGACCAAATGGACTTCTCGACGCTGTCTTCGTGATCCTTTTGGGATTAACAACCCCAGGTGGACTTAAAAAAACAGGACGCTCTTGATTTGAATTGATTTTGGACTGAGGAGTGCGAGGCTCTGGCTTTTTTGGTTTTCTGAATTGGGAATTACTTGGCGGCGTCACAATCTCGTTGGTCCTTTTTGATTTAACGGCCCTAGGTGGACTTAAATGAACCGCACTTTCTTGGCATGCATTGTTTTTGGACTGAGGAGTGAAAAGCACTGATTTTATCTTTCTTTGACTTAAAGAATCACTTGGTGGCTTGGTCCTTTCTGAATTAATGGCCCCAAGTGGACTAAAATTAACTTTCTTTCCATTGTTTTTGGGCTGGTTATTGTCACTTACAGGAGACTCTGACTTCTTTTTTTTTACTTTTTGGGAATCACGTGGTGACGTCAACATATCCGTGACCCTTTTGGAATTCAGGGCCTCACGTGGACTAGAATGAGCAGCACTTACTTGCTTTGCCCTGTTTTTGGACTGCGTAGAGCCACGCTGTGGAGCCACATGATTACCATGGGGCTTATCTCTTTCCATATTCATGCATGATGTTGAAGGCACACTTGATTCTTTCGTATTGTATGTGTTCCTGAAAGGTCAGTTATGGGAATCAACTATAGTGCATAGAATATTCATTATAAACAAAAGAACCAAATTAGGTTTTACGGCACTAACGCAGTGTTCTCATTCCTGTGGTGGTACCGGTACAATGACAAGACGATGTTTTGGCATGCTCTCTGGAAATCCTCCTACATACCAACAGAAAATTGAAAGTAGTTAACCGTAAAGTAAAGTAGATCTGTATATATGATGATAAAAGAAACATTACAAAATATGGTCCCAAAATAATTTCCCCTTGCAAATTGGGTCCAGGTGAGAGTATATATCAAGTCCTATTTTCCGAAAACTAGGTTTCAAAAAACAAAAAAAAAAGATATTAATAATAAAAAATATAATAAAATAGGAACAACAATGCAATTTTCCCTTGCGATCAACGTGACATGCGATGAAACTGTGTGTTACTGTTACCTCTGTCTCGAGGGATGATCGCTCTATTACCCTTGCCTTCACCATCATCTCCATACAAACATAAACAGCAGCGTCCACCCTGCACACAAGTGAGTCCATTTAAAATATCTAGCTGAAAATTTCATATTTAATGGTTATTAATTATAACGAAGGTATTAGCTATTACTGTGTGTCGGGATACTCTTCTTATAATCAAAATCAAATTTAACGTCATCAGATCTAAGTTTCTTACCACCGCACCATCTTAAGATTAACCTTTCAACTTCAGTGGCATGCGGCAGACCATATTGCTATTTAACAACAAAATAGTCATGAGTAATTATTCGCATGACAGCGGCAACAAGTATTAATGGTCATACCTTCTTTTTAACAAGGGCAGCATGGGGGTTTCTAGGCGTATCAGTTGATGGATCAGTGTCATACACCTCTAGAGTGCAACTTTTGACTTTAAAAATTACCAGGATACAATGCCCATTGGCAACCATGACAGGAACAAAAACATTGATTGGTTTGTCTGGCACAGATTTAGTGCCTTCTTCTCCTGCTTTTAAAAACCCTTCGCACTGCAAACTTTCCATATCGGTGGGCATGAACCACACACTCTGCCCATCTTTCAGTGCAACAGATGTGCACAATAAAGCAACACAATCAATCACCTGCAATCACAACACACATATCATTAAGTGAGCAATATATCAACAAGTCTGGAACTCACAATTCAAACAAAATATCTTACACTTCTATGCACGAAATTCCTCATTAACAAATCCTGCAAGGCCACTTTACTTAGGGTGCAGTGTCCAATCCGTACAAGAATCGTACTGCATCAAACATAAAAATGTTCATTCATATCCTCATTATGCGAAACAACATATATTTGGAACAGAGCTTAAATCCAACGTAAACTGCATACCTTTGGGGCATAACAAAACCAAGGATCGTTTCAATCAATTCATTTTCATCTGAGAACATCTGCGACGAAAGTGATTCTTTTATCTCTGCCTCGTCATCCAAATCTTTATGATGAGATTCCACTTCTCCTCTTCTCTATCTTCGCGGTACTCTGATTTGTTCTCCGTTTCCTCTTGGGTTTCCCAGTACTCTGGATTGTTGTTATTTCCTTCTTTTATTTTTGACTCTTCTCCTATGGGTGAGGGGTACTCTGGCTTATTCTTATTGAATAGGTTCGTAACATCACCAGTCAATTGCTTCTCGACAGCAGACGTTACGACACCCACAATATCTGTTTTAAATTTCTCTAGTTTCCCATTCATGCCGTCCAAACTTTTAACGATCTTATCTCCCAACTGCAAGCCTTTAATAGAATTTGGCCATATGATATCTGCAAGCTCATCCAGAGTCTGTTGCGGATCTCGCGTGCCCATTGCAGGGGAGACAAAGTGCATATCTTTCCTGGACCTCTTAGACATGTTATCCGAATCTTCGTATCTATCAGACGTAGTTTGGTCTTCATCCGAATCTCCGTCTTCCGCGCAATGTACGTCGGAAATCGATATGCCTTCTCCCTCTGCCTCTGGGTCAGACTGATCCCTGATTACAGAGTTAGTGGTTGCCCCGTTCAGCACGCAAGCCTGAAACATTTAAAAGAGTCTTGGAAAAAATGTTGAGCTCTTGTAGTAAAATAATTAAAAACAGAAACATGAGAAAATCATTGTATATGAAATTACTACTACAGCAAGAAAGGTTATGACCTTTGGATCCTTGTACAATTGTTCGGAAGATTGCTTAAAGTCATGCATGATGCCATAGACTAATTTACTAGTGAGTTGTTCAACGTACAGCATGTCACTCGAGAGGCATACCTTATGCCCTCTCGATTTAGATGGAGACACCAGTGAAAAGAAGAGGACCTGACAGCAATTCAATAAAGCATAATTCACGATCCCATCATGCTAAATAATCAGACAAATGGCAGGTGTCAAAGAAATTTGATTGTACCTCCAACAGAAATGGGCATGCAGTCATATAGGTTGGTTTTTTTTGCTATGCGGCCACAGCTTCGTTCATTGTCTCTCTTATCAACTTTGCCCAACTCTTTTTATGTAAGTTCTCCATATCAACCAGGAGGTTTAGAAATTTGCAATGTAAATCAAGGGACATCTCCGGAAATAGTAACACTCCAAAAGCATATACAAGGTACTGCAACTCGAACACTTGATCATTTTGACCACCTTGCTTCAAAACTCTGCGTAAATCGCTCATAACTACCCTATCGTATCGACTAAAACTGAAATGACTATTGAAATTTTCATAACCAGTTTTGTCAGTTTCATCTATGATGACTTCCTGCCCTGTTGATGGAACCCCTAGGGCGCTTCCAACCAAAGCATCAGTGACATGAAACGTCAGGTCATTGACTCTCAAGACACTTGCAACTGGATTATAATTTTGAATTAACCAATGCACCAGGTCCCTGTGGTGGTTTTCAAAGTTAATCTTGGTTATACCTTCAAAACAACTCCCCTTAAAGACCTCTGCTAGTCTATCTTTAACTTTGGTGTTCAGCGTTGACAGTTGCGTAATACTCAACCGTGTACAATACGTTACCTATTCATCGTGATTGTAACAAATGAGAACATGTATGATTCACGGTACTAATTGCTTTCGAAATAAGAACATGACCTGCCACCTTCTCTGATGATGAAGACGGGTTGGATTTACGACTCTTCCTAATTATCCGAGCCTTGGGGGGCTGTGATGTAGGTTTTGTCGGGGTTGTCGGGTGTACATCCGTTACCTGCCTAGCCCGTTTGGGAAGGTGTGTATCATTGGGTTTCATTGGATACACATGATTATGACTGCTCTCCCTACAAAATTAACACATGAAAAAATGAGAATTTGATTAGAGTGTAAAAGAAACAATACAATAACCATGCAAAACAAGTTGACAATCAAAATACTTACATCACTAACTTTGGTATTGAGAGAATACTTTGGACTATTAGGTCTGCAAACTTGGTGTAACCTATTTCAAATAAGAAGCATCAATGAATGAACTGAACATATACAAAAAAACAAAACAAATTGTTAACCGATTCGAGTAACATGACTAGAATGCACCGATTCTAAGTCTGAAAACACTGTTAATAAAACAATCTGGACACGCGCGCACACAATCACACGTTCTAAGAAGCATGATGGGGAACAATTACATAAACAAACTTCGATTCAAGCATATCGATCAACAATCCAACATCACTAACCTAATGTGTACTCACAATTTGAATCGACAATTGGAAATACAAATTGATCAAAAGTATAACGACAGAGTGTTAAATTAAAAATAAAAAATAAAAAAAGAGGCGGTTGATCACCAAAACCCTGAAAGCGCTAATAGTATATGAGAGCGAAACTGATTTCTCGGTAGTGGGCGTTATCCCAATATGTTATAATATTTACATATATATTTTATAATATATTTATTATTCTTGTGTAGCATCAATTAAGGAATAAGAGTTTTGTTGCAATTTGGAAACTTCCTTTCACATAAAAGGCATATTTATTGGGGTAGTTTTCCATTTCCTTTTTCACCAACCAAACAAAATCATTAGAAAATACGAGATTGATATAACATCATGGATCGGTTTGTGAGCATTTGTTACTAAAATTCATTTGTGAATGTTCAAAGTGTGTTGGTTAGTGTGCTGGTAATGAAAAACTAAAAGTTGGAAGTAGCTAAAATTAAGAAATGGAAACACTAGCCACCAATGGGTTTCGAAATGAAGACATCTCAATTGAGAGATGGATACTTTTCCACTCGACCATTACATCTCTTGTTGAAAAGTTGTTGAAAAGTTGTGTTGCTTTTGCAATCGATACTTTTCCACTCGACCATTACATCTCTTATTCTACTTTATTATTCTATATAGATTTTTAAAATTTTTACATTAATTTTTGATTGAAAATATTTATTTTTTCTTAAGTCATGATTAGTTGGAACTTGTAAGGTGTTTAAAGTGGTGGTGGACTGGTGGTCAACTCAAATGGACTAAAATGTAATTGAGTTTGGACTAAAATGTTATTGATAACACAAAAGGGTCCTTTTTGAAACAGGCATTCATAAATCGCCCTTATAATCAATTTTCTCTTACTCTTAAACTATAAACTATAGTATAAATTTTTAAGCTATTCAATAAAGAAACAAAACTTTTAAGAAACAAAACAATTTCGATGAAGAAACAAAATGTATCAAATTCAATAAAGAAGCAAAAGTACCAAATAACAATCGTGGTCACAAAGCATAAAACAACGATATGAAATGCTCGACTTATCAAACATTTGAACTAAGTTAGGCCCATACGATTTCATCTCCAAAAGTTACATCAACCACCATATCAGCTTGGAGCAAGTGAGGTCTAACGTGGCAAAATGGAGTAATCACCATATGACCGTGGCGAAAATAATTGTTAGGCAGGAAAGGCTTATAGTTAATTTTGTTCGACCTGATTGTTATTCGACCCATGCGCCTTTTGAAGTCACGATTAAGTTCCAGTGATGTCCATGCTGAAAGATCATATGCGCCATTCTCCCTGACTACAAGATCAGTGCTAAATAGTCTCACGATAGAATAAGCATAAATAGATGGTACGTGACCCAAATCTATGGCCTTCCCGAAAAGCTCATATGAAGCCAATTCGTTCGCATTGGTGAAAAATTCCTCCTGCACATCGAAATAGTTAGTATTAGGCGTTGAATTATAATTATATTTAACAAAATGGATCGATTTTATTTATTTATTTATTTTTGGAAACGGGTAAAATTTTATTAAAAAAGAGCACAAGCATTGAATGAAATACAAAAATAATTTACCAATGCCTTTCGTAGTAAAGCTTCCGGGTTATTTGCATCCAAAAGCTTCTCCAAGACTGAAATTGGCAGGTTCGAACTTCCATCAAGTTTAATAAGTTTGAGAACTTCACTTTCCTCTCCAAGGATATTCAGATCTCTACAGCTATAGAGCAAAAACTATTCATAAAACTTGAATCGTGGAAAACATTAATCAATATATATGATAAAGAAATTTAACCATTGTTTTGCCCCAGCCCAATAAGCTGGTCCCTCGGCAGCAAGAAACCCCAATATATTAACAAGTATTGTTGAAGGGTAATTCGTGTTTCTTTCTAGGTTCGCAGTAAGTCA
>CM051458.1:40587928-40627985 GCA_028274465.1 Plantago ovata
CTGTATGATTGTTCCTCGGTTTGTACCCTTGGATTTGAGGTTTCTACCGCCACTTCTGCTGGTATGACGCTCGGACCGTAACTTAGCGAGAAGGGATTCTCTTCTCGTAGCTGTTTTTGAAGTAGTGCGGTATGCCACACCACTCCATCAAGCTCGTCGACCCAGCCCTTTTGGTGGCGAACCTCTTCTGCAGTTGTTGACGAGGATCTTGTTGACGGCCTCTGTTTGCCCATTGGATTGAGGATGTCCTACAGAGGTATACCTCCTCTCAATCTTCATTTCCTTGCACCATTCATTGAATCTTAGGCCACAAAATTGAGCACCATTATCGAGATGAGGACCCTTGGCAAGCCAAATCGACACACGATGTTCCTCCATACGAAGTTCATCACTCTTTGTTCGTGATGGTAGATACTGCTTCAACTTCCGCCCACTTGCTAAAGTATTCGACCGCAACAATGATGAACTTCTTTTGACCCGTGCCTCTTGGGAAAGGACCGACTATGTCGATGCCCCATATGTCGAAAGGGCAAGTGATGGTGATGGGCATGAGAGGTTTCGCCGGGACGTTAATCAAATTCGCGTGCATTTGACACTCCTCGCACTTTCTCACAAATTGGGCAGCGTCTTCGCGAACAGTGGGCCAGTAGTATCCTTGTCGAATGACTTTTTGCGCGAGGGTTCTTCCTCGGCATGGTCTCCGCAACTTCCTCGATGCATTTCTCCCAGAAGTTTTTGGACTTCATGCTCGGCGACGCATCTCAAGTAGACTCCCTCGAAAGACCTTTTGTACAAGTAGTCTCCTTGCATGATGTATCGGGGAGCTTTTCCCTTGATCCTCCTTGCTTCAGCCTTGTCACGAGGAAGGCTACCATTCTTGAGATATGTTGTTATCTCTTGCATCCAACTCGATTGACCGTCAATTGCCAAGACGTTTGGCTTTGATGACCACAGAGATGATGCGTTGATTCTCATAAGTATCACGTTCCGGGTGTCAACTCCTCCGGAAGCTGACGCATACTTTGATAGGGCATCTGCCCTTTGATTGAGATCTCTTGAGAACTTTTCAATCTCACAACTTTCGAATTTTTGAATTTCTTCTGTGATGGCGCTCTTGTACTCAGCCAGTGAGTCTTTCTTGGTTCTGAATTTCCCCGAGATTTGCTTCTCGGCCAGTTGGGAATCAGTGAAGAGATGTAGCTTCTTTACTTCCAATGACTTTGCCATACGTAGAGCTATGAGGATGGCTTCATATTCTGCTTCATTGTTTGATACCGGGAAACTAAGAGTAACGGCGTACTCGAGTTCAGCCCCTCCGGGACTCTTGAAGTATATTCCTATCCCGCCATTTTTCCTGATGAGGATCCATCACATGAAGAAACCAGACGTCTCCATGGTCAACTAATTCTTTGGGTTTTGGAGAGACGGTCTCCGTACCCTTTGGCTCGTCGGTTTGCTCTGCCAGGAACACTTCATGCCTTTTTCTTTTGGTCTGGGACATCGCCTTAAGCTCTTTTAAAAGCATCTTCAAGAGCTTGCATGGGGTTGTTTTGCTGGGGTTGCTCTTCGACCATCATCATAGCACTCTTTGTTTCTGAAGAGTTTTCCTCTGAAGTTCCTTTTGAGGGATACTCTACGAGGAAGTTGGCGATGACTTGTGCTTTCTTGGCCACGGGTGCTTGATAGTCGATGTCGTACTCACTTAGTTCAATCGCCCATCTTGCCATTCTTCCTGAATTTTCGGGTTTTCCGAGGACTTGCTTAAGAGGTTGCTTTGTTAAGACTACAACCTTGTGAGCACCAAAGTAGGGTTTTAACCTCCTTGCAGTATAAACGAGGGCAAAGGAAAGCCTCTCGATATCCATGTACCGCGTTTTAGCCCCGGCAAGTACTTTGCTCAAGTAGTAGATGGGCAAGTGGTCGTTTCCTTGGATTCATACCAAGACCGAGCTGATAGCTTCCCCTGTCGCTGCCAGGTATAAATAGAGTACCTCTCCTTCTACGGGTTTCGACAATAGTGGAGGAGCGAGTAGATACTCTTTCAGCTTCTCGAAGGCTTCCTCGCACTCCTTTGTCCATTCGAAGTGGCTGCTCTTTCTTAGCACTTTGAAAAAAGTTAGATTTTTCTCGGCAGACCTCGAGATGAATCTACTTAATGCAATTGATTTTCCGACCAATTGTGGCACCTCATTGATGGATTGAGGTTGGGGAAGATCGAGGATGGCCTTTATCTTTTCGGGGTTTGCTTCTATTCCTCTTTCTGTCACCATGTAACCGAGGAACTTCCCCCCTTTGACTCCAAAGGTACACTTCGTCGGGTTGAGCTTCATGCCATACTTTCTCAAGATTGAGAAGCATTTTGCCAGGTAACCTACATGTTGCTCCTCGGTTTTGCTCTTGACGAGCATGTCATCGACATATACTTCCATTGTTTTACCTAGCTCTTCTTTGAACATTTTGTTAACCAACCTCTGATAGGACGCTCCGGCGTTCTTAAGACCAAATGACATCACGTTGAAGCAGTACACGTTGCCATTAGCGAAGAAGGCAGTTTTAGGCACATCATCTTTGGCCATTTTGACCTGGTAGAAGCCCTGGTATGCATCCATGAAACTCAGGAGGGCGCATCCAGCGGTGGAATCGACCAGCTGGTCGATCCTTGGGAGAGGGTATGGATCCTTCGGGCAAAACTTGTTGAGCCTTGTGAAATTGTTGCACATTCTCCATTTCCCCGGGCCTTTCTCCACGAGGACCACATTGCATACCCAATCAGAGTATCTCACCTCCTTGATGTGGCCGGCCTTAAGAAGTCTTTGGACTTCCGCTTCTATGATGGCATTATCTTCCGCACTGAAGTCTCTTCGCTTTTCTCTGATGTGGGTGATCGATGGGTCTACGTTCAGACGGTGAACGGCGACACGTGGGTCGATCCCCTTGAGGTCTTCGGTACTCCACGTGAAAATATCGTTGTTATCCTTCAAGCAGTGGATGAGTTTCATCCTGACTTCAGTAGTCATCTCGGTGCCGATTTTTGTGACCTTGTCGGCACTTCCTTCGACAATTTGGATTTCTTCTAGGGCTTCTCTTGCTTCAATTTTGTTTTCCTCAAAGAATTTCTTCTTTTTGGAAGAGGGTGGGACTGGTGGAATCACTTGATACTCCTCGAGCTCCTTAACAGCTCCTACTAGAGTATCCTTGTCTTTCTTCATGATCGCTTTTCTTCGCCTAAGTGACGGACTTGGCTTTTTTGACTTTCTCTTCACTCGCCGAACCGTGTAGAAACGACAAGGCGCATTGTGAACTAGGGGTGTTTCCTCGGATGACTGCCCTGGGTTTGGTTCTCCGATTGCAACCCTAGAAGTGAACTTGGCTGACATGGTGTAGCATTCCCATGCTTCTCGTATGTCTCCTACTTCTTGTACAATTCCCAAAGGAGTGGGGAACTTCAACTTGTTGTGGACCGTGGACACTACGGCTCGGAATTGGGAGAGACGGGTCGGCCTAGGACTGCAAAATAATCAAACGGCATATCGACGACCACGAAAGGAACCTGTTGCGTCACTCGTCTAGGAGCGCTACCCATTGACACCGTGAGGTTGATCATTCCGAGTGGCATGATAGGTTGTCCTCCAAATCCTACCAATGCGCTCCTCACTTCTCTGAGCCCTTCCCTTGGGTTCATTTTCATCCTTTTCAAGGTTCCTGTGAAAATCAAGTTTGCCGAGCACCCGGTGTCGATGAGGATCCTTCCTAGCTTGTATGATTGAACATCCAAGGAAACTACGAGTGGAACGCAAGGATCATAGATGTTCCCTCCTCCGGCATGCTTCAGAGGTATCTCGCTATCATCGAAAGAGATAACATTGGTTCCCGGTCGTGCGGCTTGAGCATACTTCACATCTCGGACCCTAAGGTTGTCCGCCGTAATCTCCCTCTGATTACGAGTGTCGCCCCCCGCGGGTCCTCCCGCAATTGTGAGAGTGTGGATGCTTCCATTCACGAGGCGGTTCTCATAATTGTTGTAATTATAAATGTCGTCATCCTGGGGATTTCCTTGGTAAGGGTGCTCGCTCCCATTCCTGGGTGGTGGAGGCAGGAGTGCCAGAGATTCCTCCTTCCGGATGTAGCTAACCAATTGGCCATTGCGTATCATCCTCTCAATTTCGTTTTTGAGTTCGACACACTCATCGGAGGTGTGCCCTTTCCCTTTGTGAAACTTGCAAAAATTTTCCGAGCTCTTGTTCCTTTGATTTTCCTTAATCGGGGGTGGCCATGAGACGTCTAGCTTCCTCGAGACTATATAGTTCAAGATGTCGGATCTTGGCCTATTCAAGTCTGTGTAGTTGCTATATCGTCTTGGAGGTGACCTTCTAGGAGGAGACCTCTTGTCTCTGAAATCATTTCTAGAGTTGCCCTCCTTGATCAACCCAAATTTTTGCTCTTTCCTTTGCTTCCCGGGATTTTTGGGGCGAGGAGGGTACTCCTTCTCTTTTTCTTTTTCTTTCCCTTTTTCCTTGGGAAGATTGGTTCTCACGGTGACCGTTTTTCGGAATTCCTCAGCCTCGAGGAAATCCTTGCAAACTTTGGCAAGTTGTGCTTCATTCTCCACACACGATGCTGAGAGTACATCTTGGAATTTGATGTTGGTAGTGTTACCATACAAATATTCTTTCCTCTCATTGATCGAGTGATCTTCGACTTGGAGGGCTGCTTCATGAAAGCGATTGATGAAGTCCCTCAAGTCTTCGTTGTTTTTCTGAACAATTTCAGCCAAGCATCTCACCCGTCTCTTGGCGTTCATTACCTTCTCGAAACGCTTAGAGAACTCCTTACAGAGATCTCTATATGACTTGATGGATCGGTGAGGGAGGCGCGACCACCACTTCATGGCTTCTCCGGAGAGGTTAGCCGGGAAGAGGAGGGTTTTGGTCCTTGAATCATGACCGCAAGCGTCCATTTTAGTGCCAAATCTTACCAAGTAGTCCTTTGGACAACTTGTTCCATCATAGCTTTCGAAGGTGGGGAACCCTCTTTCGATTTTGGCCTGGTGGCTTCTAATCTCATCACACAAAGGGCTCGGATCTTGGTCTTGCTCTTTCTCTTGGACAGTTCCTCGTAGAGTCTCTATCTGAGCATCAAGTGCTGATTTCCTCGCGTTGAGTTCCTCCAGAGTGAGCCTCCTCCCCGTGATCGGGTCGATCAGGGGGGTTACCTCAACTACTGTTCTCAGTGCTTGATTCTCCTCCACTGCTTCTTGTTGGTTTTGAGGAGTTACCTGATTGGGGGTGACTTGATTGGGGAGAGCGGGTGGTGTAGCGACCACCTGAGCTCTATTTTCTTGTTGAGCTACATTTTGTAACGATGCCCGTATTCTTCTATCAATCAGGTCTCTCAAGTCATCCGGGGCACCTTGGGGTCCTAACCTCGATTGAATTCTTGATGGTCCAAGTCGAGATTGGATCGGCCTTGTGTTGGCTCTCGAATGTGCTTCATCTTGTGCAACTGGTGCGCTTCCTTGGGATTGACGAGGAGCGACCATGGTGTCACGAGGTTGCTCTTGCACCGGCGCTGGTTGTGCTCCCTGAGCTTGTATCTCAGTGTTAACCCTAACAGCCTCATTACCCCCGACGTATCCTTGTAGAGTAAGAAGGAATAGACCGTATTGAGCTTCGTCCATCCCGAAGTCTGATGGTCGGACTACACGTCCATCAGGAAGGGTGAAGGTCAATGCGGCCGGTTGAGGAGGGTTCCCTGCTACGAGAGGTTGGTTGATTGCTACTGGAGGAGGCTGCCCCCTAGGCTCGGCGTTGTTCAGGACTCTCAACGCTCCATAGGCATTTCCTACCGGGATTCCTTGCGGGTTGTTTTCGCCCGATCTTTCATTTTGGGAGTTGGTGACATTAGTAAATGCCCCCTCCGTGTAATCCCGATTCCTTGCAACATTGTTGTTTCTTGGTTCCCTCGGAGCACCCTCCGTTCCTCCTCCGCGACCGTTACTAGAGGGACGGCCTCTAGGTCGAGGAGGGTTCCTGGGTGGTGCATTAGCAATACGGTTGCTTCTTCTGGGAGGCATATTCGTGAAGAGTCACGAGGAGGGTTGTGGCTCGACTAGTAGGGCAAGGAATGATCTTTCGTGTCGATTCTCACAGACGGCGCCAAATGTTGAAGGGTAATTCGTGTTTCTATCTAGGTTCGCAGTAAGTCACTAATCTAAGTCATTCTAGTTCTTCTTTATGTAGTGTTCCTCTAAGATAGGAAATGAGCCTTCTTGTAGCTTCCTCGTACCTGAAATAGACTAGAGGGGGGGGGTTAGTGTCTCTCACCCGGTCTGTAAGGTATCAGACCGGAGAGACGACTTTACGAGTAGGGAGTTGTGAGGCTTCCCTAGTACGAGTAGTAAATGTGGTGGTTGAGAGGTGTTAATGATGCTTACTGTTGAGGAGTAAATGAGGCCTTTATATACTTGTGACCTTTCAACTTCCGGTAGCGTAGGATCGCGACACGTGTACGGGTAGGATTGAGGCCTTCCTCGGCCCAGGCCCATTAAGGACGTCCGTGGGCCTTGGCCCAACGGAGCAACCGTGGCTGGTCGCTCCTGGTCCTCGAGCCCTCCTTGTACGTGAAAGGTGCGAGTAGTGTCCTGCTCAGTTTCTGTCAAGGAGCGTTACCTTGACGTAAGGTCTCCTCGAGCCCGAGAGATGCTCCTCGAGCTCACTGGCAGCTTTGTCCTTGTGAGGAGCTTATTTTGAGGGTTGTCCTCCCAGTGATGGTCGGACCCTATGTTGGTCGGTCCACACCTTAGTGACATACTTGGGTGTGGTCGTGCCCCTTGAGGGACGGCCCATGATGCTTTGTCACGCTCTTAGACCGCTCCAGTTCGTACATGCGGACTGGACATATTTCAACACTAACAAGTATGTCTCTCGTCCAATATAGACTCTCCATCGGAAGTGTATCAATTGATGGTTTCTACAAGCTGATGCAGGTTTTATAGGAGGATTCTCGAGAAGATATGTACATGAGATTGAGTTCAGTTTTCCAAATCTTCCACTACTTTATCGTGTGTGTATATTGGAAAATATCCCTAAGAATATGGCGAAGATATACCACGACCACTAACTAAATTTAAGGTATTAAACATTTTGGTAATTTAAGAGGTAAATTCGCTACATAAAAATACTTCAAAGTTCAAATTAAATTGATTGTCTTAAATTGATTTAACCTTTTCTTTAATATGATTAAAACTAAACTTATAAATTGATTTAACTTGATTGGTCGAGATTTCGAAACAAATTATTAACCCTTCTAATTTATTTGGTATTGATCTTAAATCTGGTGCGGCCGGTGCAGGTGAACCATGCGAATCTGGGCGTCTTTTGTCGCTTTCATTTGATCCTTCAACCTTGGTTCGATAATTCACATGATCATGCGCCTAGGCCGTTGACTGGTCTTTCTCTTGGACAGTTCCTCGTAGAGTCTCTATCTGAGCATCAAGTGCTGATTTCCTCGCGTTGAGTTCCTCCAGAGTGAGCCTCCTCCCCGTGATCGGGTCGATCAGGGGGGTTACCTCAACTACTGTTCTCAGTGCTTGATTCTCCTCCACTGCTTCTTGTTGGTTTTGAGGAGTTACCTGATTGGGGGTGACTTGATTGGGGAGAGCGGGTGGTGTAGCGACCACCTGAGCTCTATTTTCTTGTTGAGCTACATTTTGTAACGATGCCCGTATTCTTCTATCAATCAGGTCTCTCAAGTCATCCGGGGCACCTTGGGGTCCTAACCTCGATTGAATTCTTGATGGTCCAAGTCGAGATTGGATCGGCCTTGTGTTGGCTCTCGAATGTGCTTCATCTTGTGCAACTGGTGCGCTTCCTTGGGATTGACGAGGAGCGACCATGGTGTCACGAGGTTGCTCTTGCACCGGCGCTGGTTGTGCTCCCTGAGCTTGTATCTCAGTGTTAACCCTAACAGCCTCATTACCCCCGACGTATCCTTGTAGAGTAAGAAGGAATAGACCGTATTGAGCTTCGTCCATCCCGAAGTCTGATGGTCGGACTACACGTCCATCAGGAAGGGTGAAGGTCAATGCGGCCGGTTGAGGAGGGTTCCCTGCTACGAGAGGTTGGTTGATTGCTACTGGAGGAGGCTGCCCCCTAGGCTCGGCGTTGTTCAGGACTCTCAACGCTCCATAGGCATTTCCTACCGGGATTCCTTGCGGGTTGTTTTCGCCCGATCTTTCATTTTGGGAGTTGGTGACATTAGTAAATGCCCCCTCCGTGTAATCCCGATTCCTTGCAACATTGTTGTTTCTTGGTTCCCTCGGAGCACCCTCCGTTCCTCCTCCGCGACCGTTACTAGAGGGACGGCCTCTAGGTCGAGGAGGGTTCCTGGGTGGTGCATTAGCAATACGGTTGCTTCTTCTGGGAGGCATATTCGTGAAGAGTCACGAGGAGGGTTGTGGCTCGACTAGTAGGGCAAGGAATGATCTTTCGTGTCGATTCTCACAGACGGCGCCAAATGTTGAAGGGTAATTCGTGTTTCTATCTAGGTTCGCAGTAAGTCACTAATCTAAGTCATTCTAGTTCTTCTTTATGTAGTGTTCCTCTAAGATAGGAAATGAGCCTTCTTGTAGCTTCCTCGTACCTGAAATAGACTAGAGGGGGGGGGTTAGTGTCTCTCACCCGGTCTGTAAGGTATCAGACCGGAGAGACGACTTTACGAGTAGGGAGTTGTGAGGCTTCCCTAGTACGAGTAGTAAATGTGGTGGTTGAGAGGTGTTAATGATGCTTACTGTTGAGGAGTAAATGAGGCCTTTATATACTTGTGACCTTTCAACTTCCGGTAGCGTAGGATCGCGACACGTGTACGGGTAGGATTGAGGCCTTCCTCGGCCCAGGCCCATTAAGGACGTCCGTGGGCCTTGGCCCAACGGAGCAACCGTGGCTGGTCGCTCCTGGTCCTCGAGCCCTCCTTGTACGTGAAAGGTGCGAGTAGTGTCCTGCTCAGTTTCTGTCAAGGAGCGTTACCTTGACGTAAGGTCTCCTCGAGCCCGAGAGATGCTCCTCGAGCTCACTGGCAGCTTTGTCCTTGTGAGGAGCTTATTTTGAGGGTTGTCCTCCCAGTGATGGTCGGACCCTATGTTGGTCGGTCCACACCTTAGTGACATACTTGGGTGTGGTCGTGCCCCTTGAGGGACGGCCCATGATGCTTTGTCGCGCTCTTAGACCGCTCCAGTTCGTACATGCGGACTGGACATATTTCAACACTAACAAGTATGTCTCTCGTCCAATATAGACTCTCCATCGGAAGTGTATCAATTGATGGTTTCTACAAGCTGATGCAGGTTTTATAGGAGGATTCTCGAGAAGATATGTACATGAGATTGAGTTCAGTTTTCCAAATCTTCCACTACTTTATCGTGTGTGTATATTGGAAAATATCCCTAAGAATATGGCGAAGATATACCACGACCACTAACTAAATTTAAGGTATTAAACATTTTGGTAATTTAAGAGGTAAATTCGCTACATAAAAATACTTCAAAGTTCAAATTAAATTGATTGTCTTAAATTGATTTAACCTTTTCTTTAATATGATTAAAACTAAACTTATAAATTGATTTAACTTGATTGGTCGAGATTTCGAAACAAATTATTAACCCTTCTAATTTATTTGGTATTGATCTTAAATCTGGTGCGGCCGGTGCAGGTGAACCATGCGAATCTGGGCGTCTTTTGTCGCTTTCATTTGATCCTTCAACCTTGGTTCGATAATTCACATGATCATGCGCCTAGGCCGTTGACTGGTCTTTCTAAAATCTGACCTGCTGTAGCCACCCGAAATTACATATTCACCCCCATTTAGTTCTGTTAACACAAGGCTTTGGTGTAATGTCAGTGATTAATCAAGCGGTAAGGGATCTTTAAAATCAAAATAAAATTGAAGAAAATAAAATAAAAAATGTCAATAAGACAACTTCACTAATTCAGTAATTCTCCAGCAAAATACAACTTTAACTGATACCAACAAATAAGCAAAAGTCGACATTTGTGACTCGAGGGTATCAGGCCGAACATAAAGAGCAATGGTAGCAAGGCCAGTTTTGAAATTGCATTCCATTGCTGCAGCAAGCAACTCAAACACATCAAACAGCTCGAATTGGCAATTGTGGACATACTTCACATCTCCTTCAAAATAACCAAATTAATACGAAAGAAGTGGTTACAGCATCCTACATGTTCATCTACAATTCTTGATTGGCAGAGACTCGAAAATTGAGAACTTTATGATGAGGATCAGCTTCTGTGACTTCAACAACAACAGCTTTACCTATTAATGGCTGTAACCGCCACAATTGGTCATCTTTGATTGAAACGTCCTTTGGATGTATCTTCACACCTTCATACTCGAGATCTATATCCAGAACATGATACTCAAGATTGCCAGAGTAACATGTTCTTACATCCAAAACGATGGATCTAAATCTTTTCCCCTCAATGCGGGCTCTTCTGAAAAGTTCAATAATCCAATATCTCTTGGTTTGATTAATCAAAGTTTTTCCACGAGTTTCAGAATTTGCCTCAACAAGTACTTCTTCAACTTCAGCTTTTCCTAGAGTACTCCCACCCGTTATAGAAGCTACCACTTGATAGTGTACAAGAACATCTGTGTACCTTCGTATCGGAGATGTAAATTGAACATATCCTTTGTCTAAGCCTAAATCCAAACACTCCAGAAAACGAGTAGAATAGGAGCTCCTGCCCCACCTCTAAATCACAGGTATACTGTGTTGATGCGCATATCTTGCAATAACATCTCCGCACAACAACATCATTTCTTCTACTAAGTTTTGAGATCTAGTCCTCCCATCAGTACGTTGTTCAACTTTTATTATTGGCTCTTCATCATCGATTTTACTAAGCTGTTTGAAAAACAAAAAACAAAAGGACATTAATGAGAAAAATCAAAGTGTTTAACAGAAAACATAAATTAACATTTTTTTTTTTTTTTGGAAGTGAACAAATATGTTATTAACTCCAAAAACAGATCAAGTACATAAGTCGACTCCACGAGTCCAGACTATCCGTATAACCACGTATAACAAAGAAAAAGCTAGGCTAATAACATGTAAGCACTATCTATATAGACTAGCCAAAAATCATATCAGTGACTTGTTGCGCCATTCCCGGAAAGATCACACTTCTGTAGGCAATGCGCTGTGTAATCGCGTTATACATATGTTCTGTGTCAAACGCCCTATCCTGAAAAATTTTCTCTTTTCTGCTCTGCCACACCTCATAGACTGTTTCAGCCAACAGTCCCTTGAGCAAACGTGGTTTGATTCCTTTTCCCCCAGCTCTGCGGCTTAGCTCTATCACGCCTGAGTCCCAGTCTGTCCATGTAACTGTCAACTTTGCCCAAGCAAACACACGATTCAGAAGCTGTTTCGTGATTGGACACATGAAGAAGAGATGCTCGATGCTTTCTTGTGCGCCACAATAAATGCATTCTCCGTCAGTATGAAGCCCAAAACGCAACAATCTGTCTTTTGTTGTAAGCCTCCTCCAAAGACATAGCCATAATATGAAAATCGCCCTAGATCTGGCCATGTTCTTCAAGACTAATGCACGCCAGGGCACCTTCTCTGTCAATCCTCGTAGCCCATCATATATATCTCGAACACTGAATTTCCCCCTAGCCAAACACTGTGCCCACTGTGGTAGCCCATACACCTTCTCCCTACAGTTAAGAATAGAGCGAAAAGTCCAAGAGCAATCCCCCGGAGGGGCATATGTATATAGGGGAGCATCTTTAATATAAAAGCTATGAATCCAACGTATCCAAAGTTTGTCACTTTTATTCTGAATGTTCCACAAAAGCTTTGCCATGAGTGCTTGATTCCATTCATTGAGGGAGATGATATTTAATCCACCACAGCTTTGTGGATAGCATAGCTTATCCCACGCTACCAAAGCCTTCTTTGATTGGTTTTCCTTGCCACTCCATAGGAACGATCGACAGATACTTTCAATGTGATGTAGTACCTGTTTGGGCAAAGGAAATACCTGCAACCAATAGTTAGTAACAGAGAACAAAACACTCTTTATCAGTTGTTGCCTCCCTGCATAGCTCAAGAGTCTTGAAGTCCAATGACGAACTCGGCAAAGTATTTTATCAATCAATGGTTGGCAGTGATTAATCGTAAGTTTACTTGTAGATAGTGGCACCCCCAAGTATTTTACCGGTAATTCGCCCTGACTGAAACCAGTGCATCGCATGATCATGTCTTTCTCAGCCACATGCACCCCACCAAAATATACTCGACATTTGCTTGGATTAGCTTTAAGTCCAGTTGAGCGGGAGAAAACATCAAATTGTCTCATCATAAGGGTGACTGAACCAACATCCCCTCGCATAAACAGCATCAGATCATCAGCAAAGCAAAGATTCGTAATTTTGAGTCTCTCGCACTTGGGATGGAAATTGAAATCCGGCTGTTGATCCAGTTGTTGTAAGCACCGATGGAGATACTCCATTATTAGGACAAACAGTAGTGGCGACATGGGATCACCCTGCCTTAATCCTCTTTTAGCCTTGAGTATTTTCGAAGGTACTCCGTTTATAGAATATCTATATGACACCGAGGATACACATAACATGATCCATTGGGTAAATCTAGATGGGAATCCCAGCTCACGGAGTACGCCTTCCAATGAGCACCATTCGACGGTGTCATACGCCTTTTGCATATCCATTTGTACCATACATCGAGGAGAGACACCTTTCCTGTTATAGCCCCTCACCAACTCTTGTGCCATCAGAATATTATCTTGAATGTTCCTCCCGGGTATAAAGGCTGACTGGCTATCATCCACCACTGTAGTGATTACTTTACCAAGTCTATTCGTGATTATCTTCGAAATAATTTTATAGACCGTGGTACAACACGAAATCGGACGCATCTCCTTCATTGTTTTTGCACCCGGTGTTTTAGGTATCAAAGTAACCAAGGTGCAATTCCACGCCGGGTACAACTCCCCATGATTGAAGAATTCCAAAACAGCATCCAGAACATCTCTTCTTATGGTACTCCATGCTGCTTTGAAGAATTTAGAGGTGAATCCATCCACACCAGGCGCTTTGTCTTCACCTATGTCCTTCAAAGCATCGTAAATCTCCATTTCAGTGACTCGCCGTATCAAAAATTCCCTGTCACGTTGAGAGAGGCATTTTCCATTGCGGAGTGCGGTAATATCAACAGTTTCCATCCGTTGGGCTGCATCCCCTACCAAATTTCCATAGAACCTGAGCACCTCCGCTTCGATCTCTTCATGCGAAGTTACTTCTCGCCCATCAGCCGTTACCAGCTGTTTTAGACCCGTTAACTTATTTTTATCTTTGACAACCGCATGAAAAAAGGCATTATTTCCATCACCTAACTTGAGCCACTCAATTTTTGCCTTCTGTTTCATAACCTTTTCCTCGAATTCATTCCACTTAGCAAGAGTTGCACGCTCTTCTTTCATCTTGCAAAGTAAGGTGTTGTTAAAACGATCGAGAGCCAAACGGGACTGTGTATCCTCCAAACTTGTCCGAGCTTGTTGAATCTTGGCCGGCAAATTTGTCACACGCCTATTTAGACTCCTTAATGCAGATTGCATGTGTTTCAACTTCCTCCATACCTGTTTTTGTTTACTCCCATGGCGCACACACCTCCATGCAGTTTGTACAGTGGCTTGAAACTCCGGTATACCCGTCAGGCAGTTTAAGAAACGAAAACTCCTAGCACGGGTTGTCCCAGGTAGCATGTGTGTGAGTAGCAGTGGTGAGTGATCAGAGACCCCGGGGTTAAGGATTTCAATCGTCACATGTTGATTTTGCTGATACCACAATACATTAGCAATGGCATGATCAATACGTGAGTAAATACCACCATTTGACCAAGTAAAATAAGCTCCTTGAGTATCAACAGCTGCCAATCCCACAGAAATCATCATATCAAGAAGATCTTTATATTCAGACTGTTGTACCGCATTCCCTCCTTCCCGATCTTCGACCCTCATGACGTTATTAAAATCCCCTAAGCAAAGCCACGGTTCATTAACACTACTCGCCATATTGCCAAGATCTTGCCACAATAATCGCCTATTCACTAACTGGTTCTGCGCATATATAAATGTCACCAAGCCCTTATTCATTCCATTCACATCCAACATTCGACAATGTATATATTGGTCAGAGCAACTAAGCTTTTGAATTCGGACACGAGTACTATCCCACAATATCCATATACGACCATTGTCATGAGCACAATAGTTATCAATTAAATGCCATCTATTTCCCAACTTGCTTCTGATTAACGGTGCTCGATTTTCCTTGACTCTAGTTTCCAGAAGGGTAGCTACACTTACATTTAGTGCCATGAGACGGGAGCAAATCTCCTTATATTTAGCTACCTTGTTGAGCCCCCTTACGTTCCACACTATCATGGGTTATGGTTTTGAGCCCCATTAAGTCCAGTTCCAAGACTTAATGCGGCAAAACCATTCGTTGTCTCCATACCTCCCTGATCTTTTTGTTGTACCATTCTTGGGGGGCTACGTCGAGTTGGGCTATTAGATTTCCTGCGTACCTCCGTCCATTCCTGTTCCTTTGATCCAGTATTCGTCTGAACTCGTGTACCCACTACTTGTCGGGTGCCTGGATGAGTTACCATACTAGCTGGGCCACTGGATTGAGCAGGCCTTACATTGTAAGTACTCTGACTCGCCGCTCCAGAGGAAGCCAGGGCCTGTTGTGATCGGCTAGGGGATCCATTAGCCAAGACATCCGCTTCTGATCTCTGTGGTACTGCTTGTGCTTGCTCAGATGGTTGTTGCTGCGTATGGTGAGGTGTTTTCCCTTTTTCTGCCCACGTTTGCTTTGGTTGCTGCCTTCCAGTGCGCTGTTTATTCTGCTGGGGCTTCTTTCTACAGTCATGTCCCGTCTTTTGACAAGATTGACAAAAGCTCGGCTTCCATTCATAAACAACCGGTTGCTTGAATTTGTAACCCTGTTTATCTCTTATAGTCAAAGTTTCTCGCACCGGTTGCGTGACATCCACTTCAATTAGCACCCGTGCATACGAAACACGTAACTTATCCGCCGTGCATTCGTCCGTTACCAAAGGGGTACCAATCGTACTCGCAATCTTGTTTAAACTCTTTTCACCCCATAGATAGTTTGGTAGGCTTGGAAAAACTACCCACAATGGCATTGATTTGAGCAACGTATCCGTTAAACGAAAGTTGCGTTCCCAGGGTCTAAGGAACATTATTCTTCCAAATATTGTATACGGTCCTTTCATAAGGACAGCATCCCTGTCCGCCTTTGAGTGAAACCGTATCAAAAAATAACCATCGTCATGATAATATAGGGAAGGCAATGTGACGAAGTTCCATACTGTCGTCATGAAAGACTTCACCATGTTCATTGTTAAGTTTCGTCCATTGCATACATGATCAATGAATTTTCCCAGAATTTCAACTCTGTTTCTATATCCTCGTCCTCTATGTCAACAATGATTTCTCCATCTTCAATGGTTGGTGCCACATACTGGAGAACCAGTCCACGTTCGGGAAGTCGATTGCCGGCAATAACATCAACCCAAGGCGTACCTGCTGTAGTATTAACCGATTTCCCAGTTTTATTGCGCTCTGCCTCATCGTTGTCAGATTCATTGATGGCATCCTCAATCTCAATCACCGGCGGTGCCAAAGCGGTTTTGTCCTGCGCCGCTACATCATCATTCGTTTTCCCGGCTGTAACCAGATTATTTGCCATATCAGACGTTTGCTCTTTGTTCCGATTTCCCTGCCGATTTGTATCATTCTGTTCCGTAATTGGCATCTCTGTTTGTTCTCCACACCCTTCCGTTTTCGTGCAATCAACCCTAGCCACCTGCTGTTCCACCGGCGTGCCTTTTCGTGGCGGGCGGCCGCGGGGGCGTGGCGGGTCGGTAGGGTTCTTCTTAGGAGGCATTCAGGGTTTTTTTGTGTTTAACATTTTCTTTATATGTAATACTATATTATAAAAATGTAAAATGATAAAAATAAAAAATAAGAAATAATAAAAGACATCAATTATTCAGACAAGTTAGATACTCACCTTGATTGCAATTTGTTCAAACTCTCCATTCGACAATAGAGTATATTTCATCTTTTTTCTTTCACCATTGTTGCCTTTTCTTTGCTGCATTACAGAAGTTTGATATGTCCTTCGCCAGCCACTAGCAACTGATAGAAGATGCATTACCCTATTAATAGATTCCTCAGTAACTGATGATGATAACAATGAATCAGCATGATCATATGATATTAACAATGGCTTGATGGTTGACAGCTCAATAAAACAATCTTCAATGTTGAATGATCCATCTTTGTTTATGGTTACTGACACAGAAACAGATTTGCATTCTTCATTCGCCTTGAAAGATATCATATCCATTGCAACTCTTCTTGGATACATGTAAGATGTACATGTAGGCAAATATATTGTTTGGCCTCTTTCCCTTGCAGCACAATCTATCCTGCTACCAAACCTTATAAGACTAGTTGGGTCAGCAATATGAATCCACACTTTGATTCGTTCATCCTCCATCATTTTCACACTCAATGCATCATCAATTTCTTCTGAGTTATCAGGATCAATAGCAACTGACAATAGATGAGTTAAATTAACTCTCCTACTATAATTCAAGTCCCAGATTAAGACAACTGATGAATGTCATCGAACAACTCTCCATCTTCATATGGTGAAAATCTAGACCTTAACAAGTCTAAATTTTCATGTTTGTTGTAGTACCCAGTTATAACAAGTAGCCTGAAAGCATCATCAGTTGTGTAGTTTTTTTTCTCCCATTTCATTGAATATCTAGCAAAACACAAATAAAAAAAAAATTATCAGAAAAAAAAAATTAAACAGAATATGTGTTTTTTTGTACAAACAAAAGGGTTATGCATCATAATATTAAAAGAAACCTTACCCAGTAACAAAGACATTCATAGTCGTAATGTCTTGCTAAAGATGGCTTCAACGAGTATTTTTCCAGAGCTTGAATGAAGTCATCAGGCCATTGATCTTTTGATATACGTTCATTGAATGGAAGAGACTCTACTGCTTTCAAAGCATCCGTAAATAATTTTATGCGTTCTTCGTATGCATGGTGATTTTCTTGGTACTCCAGCAAGCATTCTTGTAATGTTCTTCTACACATTTTCTTCTTCTCTTCTTTTTTTTTTTTTTTTTTTTGTATGTAATGGAGTCTAATGTAAACTAAGGATCCTAATTTAAACTGAGAAGCCTGATGAGAAATGTCTGTTTCGATTAAGACTGCCCCTGCCCCACAATTCGATGGAAGAGAGGTGTAGATGAGCTCCTATCATGGCAACGTTACGGTAAATTTGGTTATCCAGAACATGTTTATATGTTTGCGGGTAATTTGATGTTGCAAAATTCATATATAGGGCCAAAAAGCACGATATAATCATCGAAATGCCTATATAAACAGAGGCATATTTTTTGACAGTATCAAATAATCAAAATGGCAACAACAGAGTAAATATTTAAGTCATACCATAATTGAAACCAGTTTGACTACTAACAAATGCGAAAACAACATCATCTCAACAGGCAACAATATTTCTATCTACAGATAGATTTAAAACCTACTAAAATTAAATCAATTGATGAAAATCTAGCACATGCAGGTGAACAGATCATCTTGAGACATCCAAACATTGTCAACTTGAGTCACAAAATTGCAAGAAAAGAAAGCAAGTTCTTACCAGCAATTGTCCAGGACCTCTTTCTGTTCTCAGTTGCGAATTGCGGTTCCCGTTTTTCCTTCAAGGGATGGGAGTGAAAAAAGAAGAGAAACAAATGACAACTGCTTTGGAGATGAAACGACGAGTGATAAAGGATGAAGTGGAAAATGAAAGAGAAAAAAAACGACAGCTGCTTTGGAGATGAAACGACGAGTGATAATGGATGAAGAACAGTGTTTTAAGTGCAATGTAATATGTTTATTATATTTAATAATAATGGCTCTCAAAAGCTGCAAAAAAAGTGTAATCATTACTATTTTACTTCCAATATACAAGAACAACAGTAATAGCCTATAGGATATATATTGCCTAAGGAATAAGTTACTTCAGGCAAGTCAGTTTCTTCCCACTAGGCCGTTATTTTATAATTAAATATTAAATTGAATTGACAATTACTTATAGCCAACATACTACACAATTAGAAATTACAAGCAAATTGATAAAATTTCAATTTACTCATCCTACCAATATCTATACTAAATGGAGTACAAATAAAATGTTGGAAAGTAGTAATAGTCTAAGAAATGAAACAAGAAAAACCAAGAACGAAACAATGTCTTTTTAATGGGTAAAACTATAGTAATAGTCTAAGCTGAAATTCGAAATGAAAGCTAATTTATCAAACAAGGTGTTTGCATGGCACACCAAAAAAATACCAGGTTGTGAAAATAAGCACCAAACAAATAAAAGGGTATTTGGAGCACATACAAATCCACTCTTCAACTCGAGAGGTGTTATGTGGGCTTCAAGTTTAACCTCCAAATTGTGCTTTTGAACCAAATGAGCACTTAATCTTCTTCAGGGCGATATTTTTTGTAAATGGACACCAACCAGGTGGGGCTCGATTCTTCGATAATCTTAATCTCACAAGTATCCCCTTCTTTCAATTTGTTGAATTGTGCAAATTTCTTCCAACCCGCTGTGACACTTTTTGTATTCGTCCGCAGTTTGCATGTAACTTCCCATGACTTTAGTATAGGTGAATGGCTCAGTTTGAGTATCTTAGTATTAGAACCCTCTGAAAGGTGTGCACGGGCGAATCCCATGGGGAGGGCCTATTTAAATAAAAACACAAGAATGAGATAAAAAAAAAAAAAAAAGTAACATGCAATCGTTCGAATGATTATTGATATTCAATAAGTAAAGTAAGCCGTACCAAACTGTTAATATGCGGACCAACAACAACAGAGCATTTGTCATAATTTTCTTTTATGACACGGACGGAACTTCCTGAAGCTGATAAATAAGAACTCTTTTTTCCTTGTTATGTAGTCGAAATCTCCCCTTTCAACCCCCTCACCGTCGAATATGGTCACCCAGAAATGTGCTGGTGGGTCGTATGTGAACATCATAATGTCATTTGCTTCTATGTTATATGAACTATGGAAAAGATTCCAACCCTTTCCAAAGTAATAATAATCCTGTAACCCATTTTTTTCAATCGTGACCTCCGTGACTAGACCCTCTTCGACAGACAGTGTAACTTCACTCGGTATGCTCCCACGCATTCCCATGCAATAATTTGAAAACTTCCATGGAATTATCTGGATAAACATCAGGAAGAGAACAAGATAAGAAAAAAAGATCAATGCATCTCAATTAAGATGACCGCAATTACTAGTAAATGATAAAGTAGTTGAACACATGTATAATCGTTAATCGGATAACTTGTATGATTACACCATAACATCAGAAACTACTACAAGTACATATTGACAAAATCATACAACATAAAAAATGTCCATAGAGTAATTCAGATCTATTTGTCTTTCGTTTCTACACCAACCAATATCAAACTTAACGTGAAAATTAATGTATGAACAATTTGAAAACGAAGTGTTGAATCTTACCAGAGTATCGTCGTGATCAGGAGTCTTAAAAACTTTGGCAAATTTGTTCGGAACAACTCACCAAGAGCAGCATCCATGGAGGCGTATAGAATTATATCACTAAAAAAGGGAATCTGATTTGGTGAATTGTTAAATAAGTACCTAAGAGAGTTTAAAACCATTTTATATATAAATTTTTATAGGGAAACTGTCGTGACTCCTCTTTTATTTCTTATTACACATCCGTTTATCATTATAACAAAATATACCACCGTAAATAATTATGAGAAAATAATAAAGATGAAGTAAAATATCTAGGAAAAATATGCACTTGATTAGCTTTGGAAAATTCGTATTCAATAAAAGGAAAGTGAACCCGTTGAACTTGTCAGAAGAATTATGTAGGTATTTTTGTTAAGTGTGTGTGTGTGACAAGTAATGTTAGTGACAATTAATTTTTCCACCCCTCTAATTTTAATTTGTTGTTCAATTAAGTATAGGTGTATATTTACTCTATATAGACTACTACTATAGTTCACAAGCCATCAAAAATCGACGGATATATAATGCTTATATTAGATAAAATAGAATATATGCATGATTAAAAAAATGTGATTACAGAAGTTTTATGAGTGTAATGTCCCTCCCAAGAACACACAAGTTGACGTAATAGATTTCCACACGCAAATCAAATTAAATCATACCTGGTAGCATATGCTCAAAGTTATGATACACTTAATGCACAAATTCACTCGCCACTAAACACCTAATCACGAATTTGCTCCCAGTGCGGCATGTAGTTATATTATGGTAAAACGCAAAAGACATAGATCACAAATTCGCACCTTCTGGATCACCTAGTGGAATAGTCTGATGCCTAATAGACATAGACCACAATGTCACTCCCCGTGGATCACATAGTGAAATACCCTCAAACCCAAAAGACATCGATCACAAAGTCGCTCCCCGTGGATCACCTTTCAAAATTCCGTCAAACCCAAAAGACACAGATCACAAATTCAACCCTCCCCCCCCCCCCAAACACCCATAGGGCCAAACTCAGGATGCATAGATTACAATTCCACTCCCCGTGGAGCACCTAGTAAAACATGGTAAAATCCAAAAGGCATAGATTGAAAATGTCCTACCCGTGGAGCAAACCTAGTTGAATAGGCTCAAATTCATAATGCATAGATTATAAACTCGCTCTTCGTGGACCGTGATTACCTAGTGTAATATGCTAATATTGTTAAACGATTTTTATTTGTTTGAAATGATTTATAACTGTGAAATTATAAAAATTATTATAATTGACCAATAAATCATTTTGTGAACATGGGTGGGATAGCTTGCAATTCTCCGGTGCCTCTTCTCGTCCGATAAATTTACAGAAGAGTGGAATTTGAATTGTTTTGATCGAGTAATGGGGAGAATGAAAATAAATGGCAATTGTGAATCAAGAGTTCGAAAATTTGTTACGTTTAACTTTCCCTAATTATCATTAAATAATTCATCTTTAATCACAGCTGCAATTACTTCATATTTTAGAATCTACTTGTATGTCAGATTAGTATCTTTATGAAATAGTAAGTTTGGAATAAAATAAAAAAACAAAAAAAAATAAAAAAATAAAAAATAAAAATTCTGTTATCATGACACATATTAGGTTTGTGCATATAATAAACAAATAATTCTGATTGATCATTAATTGTTGCTTAGGCATTGACTCTCCTTTTTATAGAATAAATTATAGATTCCCGTTTACGTATTTACACAACTATTTTCCTCAAAACTGAAAAGACAACCTTTTCCCAGAAAAGACACGATTTTTCCTATATATAATACCCCCCCCCCACCCACCCACCAGAAATCAAATCACAACGAAAAAAATCGTAAGTCCTCAAAATCTGTAAAACATAAGCCTTTTGCAACAATAAAAACACTCAGACAATGCAGAATCTTCAAGAAACGTTCACCATTGATGCTCCACGGACTTTTGCTGAAAATCGTGGAAGGCCTTTTGTTTATTTCCTAAGAATCTCCACAGATCACCGTCTCACCATCCACCTCCGACTTACTCCTACAGACAATTAGGCTCTTACTGTGTCAATGAATACCAGTCAACGTCTACAATATCGCACAAGGTACACGTTCTTGTGGGTGAATGCAGACCACATCATCCAGGGAGATGATATCATACCAACGAACTATGAGAATGATATCCGTAATTGGATGCGCTTAAACAATCCTCATCTAGTACTTGTTACTAGTACTGGAACCCGTCTCCCTGTTCCAGGCCATGAACAAGAAGCTGGAAAGGTGTATCCATTGAATCCTCATAGCGGCGGTTCGTTGTACTTCAACAGTTTGAACATGACCCTTGACCATACTGAAGAAAATGTTGGTGATGACAATGGGCAGGTTATGTTTGCATCTCTGAATGACCGTGACATGACTATTTGAGTAGCGTTTGGACATGAGGAGAGAGTAGCCGCCATGTTAAGAATGTTGTCCGTGGAATTCGGTTCACAATATATTGAAGCACCTGACAACAGTTGCAAGCAGTTAATTAAGACTTATTGTTTATTTATAGGCATTGGTCGTATGTGTTTCGGCAAGAAGAAGATTAATAGAAGTTTAGTTTGTGTTTAAACGTCTTTTCCCCTATATTTTTTTAAGTCTTTGGTATCAAGCCATTTGTCATTTGATTCTTGAATAGTTATTGACTCTTGAAAATGAATGGGTATGTGCAAAGTTTGGGTTTCTGTCCTAGATTCTATTTTTTCAGTCTGGTTCTGGCAGGTTAAGTACATGATGATTCTGACATTTGAATCTTATTCATAAATTATAAGTTTTCAGTGAGTATAGAATCAAATGTGTCTGAACAATCAACACATTAACAAAGCCACACACATAATTACCATAGGACTGTAACAAAATGAAAACTTCATACTCCACTCATTAGCATCCACTGATTATCCAAAAACAGAATGTCATTAAGGCACCTTCATAGTAGCATGTGAAGCCTAACTAAAGTTGCGTGATTAGTACTTAGCCTAGTCATAAGAAAGATCTAACAGACATACTTGCAGCAGGAGATTCAAAAACACTTTGGTAGAGCACAAACCATTCACACATCATCATGGGCCAGCATTGATCAGTTTTGGAATGGGAGGCCTTGAGTAGCTCGTTCATGTCCTGGCATGATACGAAGTCCATGGAAGTACGGCTTGGAGTTGTGAGATACATACCAGTTGCGTGCATTAGTAGTACCAAGTTCCTGAGCATCCTTTTCCCTATCAATCACTTGGTTCCACAGATCATCGAAATTCATCGTCTTTGTATGGCACATGCGCTCAATTGATCCTGGGAGCAGATAAGTCCTGACAAACCAATCACCTTGCTCCTCGAACATAACATCAACAGACTGCGTGTAAACATCAACGCATTTGCTTGAAACTAGCCCGGAACATTCAAACATCTTTACCACATCCTCGTCCTGCTGCAAAGGGATGAGGGCTTCATGAAACTTGCAGATGGTTGGATCAACAAACCACATCAAGCCGTTCTTCATGGGACCGGTAAGCCTTCCCCAAATTGCACTGCATAAATCAACATAGTCGAAATTGCTCCAGTCTTCAATGTAGATGTATGAAACCTTGCCATTTGCATAAGATATCTGCCTAAATTTTGGACGCTCAAACCTCCCATCCCAATGAACCTTTATCCTCCATGATTGTTGTATCAAAATGTTCAACAGGATGCTACTGCGTCCGTGGTGGAGTTGAACATTCAACAACCCATTGGGATGTGAACTTGACATTTCGCCCTAGCTCTTCCGTCTCTGTTGTAATTAAACATTGAATCAATTGAACATTGAAATTCTTTGCTATAATTCAGTTCAACAAACTACTAATTAAACATTGAATGGACAAACTCATAGACAACTTAAGATCAATTAAAGCAACAAAACTTGCAGTCCATATACACGATTACATGGAGACTGTATTTAGTATTTCAACATGACCATACAATCGTGCTATAACATAACAATGTGTGGGAGTTCACATCGA
Organism: Plantago ovata; assembly: GCA_028274465.1. Lineage (NCBI taxonomy): Eukaryota > Viridiplantae > Streptophyta > Magnoliopsida > Lamiales > Plantaginaceae > Plantago > Plantago ovata. The sequence goes on from CM051458.1 coordinate 40,611,692, forward strand.
ACTAGATCCAAAGTAAATTGCAAACGTGGTCGACCAATAATCCGAATTCAAGGTAATTGTATCGGCCTGGGAATTTGAGGATTATGCCTTTTACCAATCCTCAAAATTACCAGATTACAAACAAACAAACTCGATACCACACGCTACACATCCAACAATGCAGAAAGTAGAAACATATCCAAATTACGAAGTAAAAAGCGATGATTAAGGTGTAGGGAAAAAATAGAGAAACGTACTTTGGGGTTTGGTGACTCCTAGTGAATGTTCAACAGGATGCTGCTGCTTCCGTGGTGATTCAACAACCCATTGGGATGTGAACTTGACATTTCGCCCTAGCTGTTCCGTCTCTGTTGTAATTAAACATTGAATCAATTGAACATTGAAATTCTTTGCTATAATTCAGTTCAACAAACTACTAATTAAACATTGAATGAACAAACTCATAGACAACTTAAGATCAATTAAAGCAACAAAACTTGCAGTCCATATACACGATTACATGGAGACTATATTTAGTATTTCAACATGACCATACAATCGTGCTATAACATAACAATGTGTGGGAGTTCACATCGAACTAGATCCAAAGTAAATTACAAATGTGGTCGACCAATAATCCGAATTCAAGGTAATTGTATCGGCCTGGGAATTTGGGGATTATGCCTTTTACCAATCCTCAAATTACCAGATTACAAACAAACAAACTTGATACCACACGCTACACATCCAACAATGCAGAAAGTAGAAACATATCCAAATTACGAAGTACAAATCGATGATTAGAGTGTAGCGCAAAAAATGAGAAACTTACTCGGGGGTATGGTAACTCCTAGTGGCCGGCCGCGTTTGCGTTTGGATCCTTCAGCTTGCTTCGAACTAGATTTTCTTCCGTCGCCGTCCATCGCCAATTGCATCTTATCGGAGTTCCGGATGAGAATAAAATGGAAAGGATTGAAGAGGAAGAGTGCTTTTTCGGCTTTGGCGTAAATCCGGTAGGTAAGAATTACTAAGAAATATTAATTGTGCTACAAGAAGCACGGAAATGTGACTTTGCCCACAGGTTCCTCGAAGAAACGTTTCCGAAACGGAAACGAAAAGAAACGTTAAAAAAACATTTCTTGATTGGTGAAGGGTACTGAAGGCTAATCTTTGTTTGAATATGCCTCTGTTTCCATTGACCAAGTCGTTAACTTTTTTTTTTTTTTTTTTTTTTTTTGAAACAACAAAAATTTATCAAAGAAATCAAATAGTGAATTACAATACAAAGAAAACTGCACAAGGAATGCACACCAAATAAGCACTCTCCATCCATTAACTCCATCCAACACCAAATAAGTCGTTAACTTATTATACTAGTAGTATGGGTTATTTTATATTCTCATATGATCGATCATTACTTCATTACCCTTGCTCATTTATTTATTTGGGCTCTTATTTAGTATGGTTTTTACTTTTCTACTTTATGTTTATTGTTTGATGAAACTAGTTCACAACCCGTCGAGACATCGATGGGCATATATTTAATAAGATATAGTACATATTGGGAAAAAAAATCTAATGAAAAAAAAGAACAACATATTAGTACTTTCATGCTTGTAAGAACCGAATTTACATACATGCCTATCATTTACCAACCCACTATCATTATACTCCGTATATTGATAACCCTCTTGTGGAGTTAATGTACTATAGTGTGCAAACAATGTTACCAACCTATCTGATGCAATAGTCTCAATCTCGAAATACATCAATAACAAATTCGCTCCACGTGGTGTGTCGTGTGCAATAGACTCAAAGCCTCGAACTCAATGCATATAGAACATATTCGCTTCCTGTGGGACACCTAGTGTGACATGCTTAAATTCAAAAGAGAAATATTATAAAGTTGCTCCCCGTGGGGCACTAAGTGATAAAGTCTCAAACATATAAAATATAGTTCACCAATTCTCTCCAAGTGAGACAAATGATGCAATAATCTCAAACTCATATGGTATTGTTCACAAATTTACTCCATGTGTACGCACCTAGTGGAATAGATTCAAATTGAAAAGACATAGATCACAAATTCACTCCCTTCAAAGCACCTGGCCGGTGCAATAGCCTCAAACTCAAAATACACATATTACAAATTCTCTCCCCGTATAGTACCGAGTTCAATAGGCTCAAGTTCAAGACATATATCACGAATTCGCTTCCCATGGGCCACCTAGTGTGATATGCTTAAATTCAAAAGGCATAGATTACAAATTTGCTCCCCATAAAGGCACTAAGTGCAATAGTCTCAAATTCAAAAGACCTATATCATAAATTCGTTACCCGTATGAAACCATATTGCAATAGATAGGCTCAAACTCAAATGCGTAGATCACACATTCACTCCCCGTGGGAAACCATATGCAATAGGCTCAAACTCAAGAGATGAGAGCTAGTGCAATATGAAATATTTATTATAAATAAAATTAGTTATATATTTCTTACAAATTTAATTCAGGTAAATTCGATTTGAATGAGTTCGGCTCAAATATAATTCATATCGGATGAACTCCGACCAATTTTAAATAGGTTAATGTTGGACCGGGAGCTTCGAATAAAATTTATTCGATTAATCTTTGGTCGAGTGATTTCGGCTCGGACATCAAGTCAAAGTTTGAATAGTTGATGACCATAATATTTCAACTTAGACTTTAGATTCAAATCGAATTGGATTTTGACGTTTCCACGTTTCCGATTCCGTGCTTCTTACTGCTACTCCTTAGATAACTCTTTACATGACTCCTTATAAATCAACCCCTATCCTATATTTGAGATAAAAGATAATAAAAAAAAGACCAAAAACATCATACTCCGTAATTGCAGGAGCCCCTATATAAACTGGTCCCACCAAAGTGAACTCCTAGATGTGGGGAGATCTCACTAGTTACAGAATCCTAAAACCTCTTCCAATCCTAAAACCTCTTCCATTTACATACAATAGTAAACATTTTTGGGGAAACAATAGGAGGCCTGAAGTTTGCATATTGTGGGCTTAAAATAGTAGACCAGTAAAGAGTTCTCTTACATATTGTGTATATATTTTTTCTTTAAGCATTAATCATAATAAACATAACAGAAACATAAAGAATAAAAAAATACAAAGGAAAAAAGCGAAATACATGTAAAATATATATAGTAGGTCCCTAATGTTTCAAATATTCCACAAATTATTCAAAACAGAATGTCATTAAGGCACCTTCATTGTTTCAAAACAAATTTAAGGCACCTTGATGACGTGGGATTGTCGGGTCCCAATTAATCAAATAAATTTGTATTTAGCCAAAGGCAATTCACAACTACAACGAAAACCGTAGTGTAGCAGTAGAATAACCTCGAGTGTCGATCTCTAAGGACTATAACTAGCTTTATCTAATCTAACTTAAGAATATAAAACAACATACGACTTATCAAAGGTTTTTCTTAACAGATAATGGAGATTGGTGATAGTATGGTCCTTCAAAGCATAACAGGTTAATAATCATGCATAAATTCCTCGGTCTTGCATGGAGATCTTTGATCAATGAATTGTCCAGTTGTAATTATTCAACACTACGAAGATAGAGATTTAGATAGATCAAAAGATCAATGAATTGTCCAATTGTGTTCAATAATTAGTCAACAATACGAAGATAGAGATTTAGATAGATCAAAGAAATAAAGCAATAACTCAGAGTATAATGCGCGATATAGCCAGTAGCATAATTATCAACCCTTCGCTAAGAAATCACATACTATCACCAACGAGAAATTTAGCTACTCATAGTTGTCATGCAATCAACAGAAATCATACCACGAATGAATGAAAACATGATGAAAGATATATAAAAATAAGTAGAAAAACTGTAAGATACAATGTTACCGAAGGTTGTCAATCTCCGAAGAATCGCGATCTTACAAGCTCCAAACTGCTAAGAAAAAGTATCTCCTAAGCTAAGAACCCCCATAACAGGCTCTGGGAAATTCCTACCTAAAACTACTGAGAAAGGTGAGAGAAAAGGTCTGGAAAAGTATGAAAAACGGAGAAAACTGAGCAACTATATATAGGCTTTCGAATTGTGTGGGGCGAAGGGCCCTACAGACCGGGCGATTCGCCTGGTGTGGGGCGATTCCCCCCACGTCCCGGGCGACTCGCCCGGGAGTGTTTTTCGTCCCAAAACGCGTTTTCGACGCATTTTTGGATTTCTTCCCCTTTCCGGACTCGGTTTCTGCCTTCTAGTGACCTTCTAGCCTCCAGATTCGGCCCCTAGACTTCAAATCCTATCCGGAATCTTTCATATACTCCAATTAGGCTTCTGGAACACCAATTCCTTGTCTACTTCAATATAATTGCCCGGAAAACCTCATTTTTCAACCAAAACCTGTAAAATAATAACTAAAGGGAAACGTGACACTATTCTAATAAAATGTACTAAAATATAGCTAAATTAACATAGAGGATAGCTAAAATAGGTGAAAAAGACTCAAATGAAAGTGTAAAATACACATTCATCAAACTCCCCAAACCGAACCTTTGCTTGTCCTCAAGCAACTAAGCTAGACTCTAATGCAAAAAACAATGCAACACAAAAAATGGAGTCTCATGCCAAATGAAATGAACTAATCTATTGAATCTATCAAAAAACATATGAACATAAACCATACAAATCATAGCATGAATATAGGTTGAAGAATGCCTCGATTGACTCATACACATCAACATAAGCACTTATGTCAAGACAAGATAGTCTCTCGTAACATTCTCTACCTGGACCTAGTCAGTGACGACGTAATGAAACATGTTAGAATACGAATGGTTGTCCCGTGCCTATGAAACTGAGGACTTACTGCTGTTCACCAAGTTAAGACTTTTTCTCAAAGAGGTCGAACCAGTACTGGCTCTCATCAAACGAAGGAGGGTTCCCTAAAAAGATAACACTCCCCTATTCTACCCATCTCTCAAGCAAAGCCTTAATGTTGGTCCCTTTAAACAACAAGAAAAGACTAGAGGGGGGGGGGGGTGAATAGTCTTTTCAAACTTTCATCGTTTAAAACTTTCTCACCAAGTGCTTATTACTTTTCAGTAATCAGTTTGTTGATACTTAACTTTCTCAGCAAGCGTAAGTTACTTTTCAGTAACTAAGTTTGCGGATACTTAAAATCAGAGAGCGGAAGTCTTTGATACAATATGTGCTTCTTTCGGTAAATGAAGGTTTCAGCAAGTGATGTGAGTGACTGTGTACGTATAGATATGATTTGATGAAAAACTAAATACAGTAAGTAAATCACACAAACACTTTTATAGTGGTATCTGAGAGTGGCGTAATCTCTCAACTAATCCACTTTGTCCTTTCTAGGACTGAATCCACTAAGATATGATTGAGGTTCCTTACAACTCCTATCTAAAGCGATTCAAACAGAAACCAAAGCACACTTGCTTCGTCTCCAACCTAATCTAGAGAATGCAACCTTGTTCTCCACCAAACTTGGTACTTTTATTCAGCAAAACTATGCTCGATTATGTTCCCCCTGAATATCACGCCTGAAAGGGTGTATTTTCAGTTAGAGAGGTTTAGGATGAGATAACTTAATTATAACTTATTCAGTTACAACAAGTAATCTAAGAAACAAACTTTGAATACTTTGCAGTAAACAAGTTTGATTGTTTCTGGTGTCAAGATTTGTTCTTGTTAGAAAGAAAGAAAGAACACTTAACTAATTTCTTAGTCGTGTAAATTCTACTTCTTCACAAGTAGCTTTTTCAAGCTTTAAGTCTTGGAACGGATCAATGGCAGTATAGAGTGTTTGAAGGTATGTGAGTTTAAGCACAAGTGAGAGTTTGATCACGTTTTTGACACACTTCAACTCATTGCCGGATGACCTCTATTTATAGTGAAAATAAGGAGCCGTTTGAATTTTAAATTCCAAGGCTTTTGTTCCTTAAGATGTCACTATCTTGCTTTCGTACTTTCAGCAGCGTCCTTGTTTGTCTTCTAGTCTTCATGTCCTTCGCGTGCGAGCTTTGCATTTAATGCTTATTTGAATAGAATTCAAACAGTAACATTGGAGCGCAAATACAAGTACTTTCAACAATAGGTCACATATGTTCCATCAACAAGTGGTCAGTCTCAGTTTCAGCAAGCATAACCTACTCTGTCTTTCAGATTTTCACTTATGCAATGCTGTTGCTGAAGTTTCCACTTTCTGAGCAACATGTGCCTTTGTAGATACCAGTTTTCAGAAATCTTCTAGTCTTCAGATCTTCGAATTCTTCAAGTCTTTAGATCTTCAATATCTTCAAGATTCTGAGCGGTTCTAAATGCTTCAATAGTTTGTTTGTAAAAACAAAGTACATCGTCAGCAAATGCTTCAATAGGTTATTTTCTTTTCAGAAAACAAGATACATCATAAGCTATAAAGACCAACCTATCTAGCACCTAATCTAAGTCTTCAGCAAACGTTCCTCTTTTACAATGTCCTTAAAATTCTAAATTCCTATGGACCTTAAGAGTACTAGTTACTGGACTTTCCTTAATTTAGCATGGTTAATTGCTCATCAAAATTACAAGTTTCCTAACAAATTTCCCCCTTTATGATGTTAGCAATCCATGGCTAAATTAATTGTTACCCTTTTAGAGGTTTCTGATGTTGAATAAATCAGTTGATTAATGCAAGCATACTTGAATAATTAAACAGTAAGCATAAGTAAATTGCATAACCAAAAACTAATAAGAGTCAAAAGCTTCATTGCTGATAGTTATCTTTCAGATGTTTACAAGAAGTAGCAGAGATAACTTAAACAGAATCAGCAAACAAAAACTTTTAACAAAAACTATTACGGAGAGTTAAGCTCTTCCAGAAGATTTTCTCAAAATCTCTCTTACACTCTTCTCAGCTAGTGTAGTAAATTCAACACAGTCCTTTTCGTAGTTTTCCAGAAGCCTACGGACTTGTAGTTGAAGAATTCTTGCATTTTTGCAGGCAGTATGATGATGCTTTTCAGCCTTCATTTCCATGTAGTGAGTTACCCACAAATGCATGCCCCAATTGCTGGCATGGAGAAGCTGTATATCTGAAATGCTTTTAGGATGAATCTTTCTTAGCCAGAGAAGATCTTCTTCTTGATCCTTAGCAGTGAGATAGAAGTACTCATAAGGAATCAATCCAAGTCTCTTCTTTGTTTTCTTGGTTACTGGGTCAGAGTAGTAAGCAATGCCAGGTGGTTTTATCAGATTTGGTTTTTGTCTATAAGTCTTACCAATGGCAGTTCTTCTTACTGAGACCTTAAGATTCAACCATCTCCCAACAATATTTCTTGGGAGGGATTCTTCCCTTTGATTTCTTTGTACCTTGAGTTCAATCCATGTGAACATTTGGTTCAATATGGCTGTAGGAAAGAACTCATTCACCAGCAAATCTTTCAGCTTTAAGATCCAGCAACCATGAATGTTTCTGATCACATTCTGAGTGGTTTCATTATTGTTGGTCTTTGTATATTCGATGCCGGAGCCAATAGCAATGCTGGCCAGCCTCTTTTCTTCCTGTCTTTGCCTTCTTCTTCTTGATTTAGCATTGTCTTGATCTCTTGCTGAAGAGTCAGACGAGAAATGCTTTGAGTGGCCAGACGGAGTCAAGGCTGTTAAAGGTCTAGCTCTTATGGCTTGAGCTATTGTCTGATTGTCATCATCTTCATTCAGATTTTGATGACTTTCAGTATGGCAAAAATCTTGAGTTTCAGCAACGGTTTTTCTCTTTTTGATACTTGCTGAATTCAACTCAGATTCTGCTTGCCTTTAGAACTTTGCTCTTTTTCAGCAAGCGGTTCTATGGGCAATGGCTCATCAACAGCAGGAGGGGTTTGGTTTCTTTTTCTAGTACTTTTCTTTTCCCCCTTAGACATGGATTGCAACATCGGAGTGATGTGCAGAGAATAGAACTCATTGCAATTTTCAGCAAGAGTGCTTAAGCTGTTATACTTCATGATGATTTGTTGCTGATCAGAAGTCATTTTTGACAACTCTTTTTGAATGCTCACCATGTTCTCTTCATGTCGTTTTTCTGTTGCGGCCTTATCATCCATGAAAGTCTGAGCCTTCACGAGAGCGGTCTTTGCTAGCTTGAGTGCTTGACAATTACATCTTCTTCATAGCTCTTGTGATAAAGACTGATGTCTTTCTGAGCTATTGTTAAAGTAGTAGTGCGTCTCAGCACTGTAGCCAATATTTTTCCAAAATCAAGCGGGCTCTCAGCAAGCAATGCCTCATCTTCTGCTTTGCAGGCATCATGGACTTTCTTCAGTGCCAAAATTCTAGGAGTAAACTCCTCAACTCTTGGGAACGGCACTAGTTGTGGTGTCGAGGAATGAACTTTCAGTCCTGAAGCAAACTGATCATCCTTTATCAGCAATTCTCCTCTTAGACCATCGTCTAAATCATTTATGTAATCAGGAGGAGGAATTTGAACCACTTTTGGGTCTCTTTTGGATTGTTCATCCTCATTTGCTGATAAGTCATCGTCATCCTCAGATTCATCAAGGTCAGCAACCTTGGAACCTAAGTCAGCAGCTTCACTTCCTTTTTGTTGAGTGGTTGCTGATAGCAACACTTCAGACTCAACAACTGGAGTTTCACCAGTAGTTAGTTTTAATTGAGTAGTTTTTGAAGGCAACGTTTGAGACTCAACGACTGGAGTTTCGCCAGTAGTTAGTTTTAATTGAGTTTGAGACTCAATTACTGGAGTTTCGCCAGTAGTTAGTTTTAATTGAGTTTGAGACTCAATTACTGGAGTTTCGCCAGTAGTAATTGGAAGGGAGGGGACTTCCTTTGATCTTACTCCTGAAGATTGACCAATTTCTAGATCCTGCGTATGCCTTGCATGGATCAAGAGACTGTTCTGTAGAGCGCGTTGGTAATCTTCATCCTGTTCATCATCATCATCAAGGTTTTCATCAGTAACCTTGGCATCAGAAATTGGACTTTTGCCATTTTTCAAGGCATCCCTTTTTCTGGCATATTCCTCTTCAGTATCAGCACCTTGCACAGGTGCTTGATTTTCAGCAGCAGCAGGAGGAGGTTGAGATTCATGTTGAGGTTGTGGTTGTTCAGCTTGCTGATTTTCTTGTTGAGTATTTTCAGCAACTGTCAACTTTAAGCCTCCAGCATCCGGGCTTGGACCTTGATTGTCATCATCATCGTCTTTCTTGTCCTTGGAATCTTTCCCTTCATCATCACTCGGATCTGTGGGAATGTTCTCATCTTCTTCCTCTTCATCATCATCTGTCAGAATTACTAGCTCAAGGTGCTTGTATAAAGCAACACTTGTCACTTCCTCTTCCTCATTGATTTTGTGGGGATCAGCCACCATAGGTACAAATGAACCTTTGAGCATCACAGATTGTTCAGCTGGAGAGGCACTCTTGAATTTAGCCTTCATATTTTCTCTGATTTGAGCAATCAGATTCGAGCTCATTTGCTGAGAATATGTCATTTCTTCAGGGAGGATGGAGTGAACGAATGTTTCGAGCTTTAGCAGAGAGGATCTCTTTTTCTCATTTGAAAGATGAAGATGGAGATCAGAGAAGTCCATTCGCCTGTATCTTTGCCAGTTGCTGACGGACTTAGCAACTTGTGACAAAGTGGTTCTTTTGAAGTTCAAGTACAGTTCCTCAGAACTCACTTGTTCATCTTCAGCGATGATTACCACTTCAGTGGTCTCCTTTCGAGCCTGCTGAGATTCAGCAAGCTCATGTTGTACAATTTCCATTCCTTGAGGAGCTTGAATAGCATCCTCCATTTGTTCATCCTGCTGGGCAGGGAGTGTTGGTTCTGTTGCAGAGGCTTCAGCAACCATCTGACTTGCATCTTGAGAAGTCTGCTGAAGAAGGACAGGTTGTGGCTCAGTCCTTTCAGCATTAACAGTTTCTTCAGCTTCTTGGACTGTTTCTTCAGCATATTTCTTGTCTTGCTCTATTTGAGAAAGCTGTGCGGTTTCAGCAATCTCCCTTGTCTCTGAAATGACAAGTTTAGCAGAAGCATCTTGACCTTTAAGCTCACTGCTTGTCATGAAGACATCAATGGATTTGTTGGATGATTCTTCAATCTCCAACTCCATTTGTTGGCTTATAGCTTCCAGTACAAGCTGGACTTTGTCGATTGATGTCTTGGGTGAACTTGGGCCAGTATTCTCAGCATCACGAGATGCGTCGTTGAATAGTGCTTCTTGTGTTTCAGCAACTTCTGGAACTTGAACCATTGTTGTCTCAGCAACTGGTCCTTCAGCAAGCGGGGTTTCAGCAACTTGATGAGTTGCTTGTTCAGCAACCATCTTTTCAGCAGCATCAGCAAGTGCTGCTTTTTGCAGATCAGCAGCAATATCACTTGCTGGTTCCATGGTTTGATCATCTAGATTATCTACAATGTAGATATCTGGGACTTAGGCAGGAATTTCATTTCCACTGCCTTGTGGTCTGTTCTCAGTAGAAGTATCAACGTTGAGTCGATCATTGAAGGCTTCTGCAAACACTTCAATGTTGTTGACATAGGCTTCAGTAACTACCTTGTCAACATCTACTGGCAAATGCGTTTCAGCATTTGTCTGGGAATTGTCTGAGAGGTCTTGGACAACAGGAACTGACTTGCGAGCCAGTGTTTTCTTCCTTGTGTTGCCTGTCCTTTTCCTCTTTGGTACGGGCTTTGCTGATGACGCTGCAGTCTGAGTGTCATCATCAGCTTTCCTCTTTTTCTTGTTAGATTTCTTCAGTTTCCCAGCAGACACGTCAGTAGTTGCATTTTCAGCAACGGCTGGTGTACACGTACCTTGTTGATCATCTACAACAGTTTCATTGTTGTCACCACCACCAACAGCAGTTTCATCTCTAAGTTGCTGAGTGGTGACATTTGCAGCTGTTGTATACCTTTCTTGCTGGCTTGTGCTGACAACATTTGCAGCTGTTGTCTTTTTAGATTTTTCAAGTTTCTTGCCAGCAGTCTTAGGTACATTCTGCTTGTAGAAAGATCTTCCCACATTGCATACAGATTTCTTGATTGGCAATGGGTTTCTCAGCTGAATCCTGAAATGTTCAAGGATATAGCATATCTTTATTCCATACATAACTAGAAAGGAAGGTGAGACCTTGTTGTCTTCTATCTTTACCTTAAACTTAGTAACACAATCAACAAGTCTATTGAAAATGTACTTAGCCCAGTTAAGTTCCGTTTTATTTTCATGGATATGCATCAGCAGCGGCTATCTTCTCAGGCCTACTTGGTCAATTCCTCCAACTTGGGAGTCAAGAACTTTTATCAGTAGCAGAGCTACTAGACCAAGTGAATGGCAGAGATGCTTCCTCTTAACGTGCTTTGTCCAAGTCACGGGAGCAATCTCGCCTTTCTTCATTTTCTCATTTCTGACGTCACTGTAGAAAGCTTCAATTTCTTCGTCAGTGGCAGTGACGTCATCTTCAGTTCCAGTGGTTGGAATCTGAAAGATTTCCGCTAAATCAGTCCATTTCAGGACGATTTGCGTGTTCTGAACTGTAGTAAAGATCACTTTTTCAGTGACTCCTTTACTATCAGTAAGGGACTGGATTTCTGCATTGTTGTAGAATTCCATTGTATCTATCATGCTCACTTGCTTAGTGCGAGCAGATATAAAGTGCATGAGGCCTTGCTGCTTGATAAACTCAAGCGCCTCTTCATTCTCGTCATCGAGTTCTTGTTCATAGAAGTACCTAATGTACTTCTCTTTTGCAAAACCTCCCCATTGCATCAACATCTCACACTTTGCAGTGTCAAGATATGACGGAGGCATAGGTTTTTCCGATATTCTATCGTTTTTTAACACAACTTTCGTTGTGCTTGTTGCCGGAGTAGTCACCGGAGCAGTGCGTGTCTCAGCACTGTCAACCTTTGATGACTTTGAGGACTTAGAATACTGTCTCTTTGGTGCCATTTATTTTATAGAGAAGAAAATGTGTACGGAAAGAGATAGTTTGTTTTTTGACCGGAGGTACAGTAGATTCAGGCTAAAATTTGCAGAGAAAGGAAATGTGAGTTAAAGAATTTTGTCATTTCTCTAACTCCTTCTTTATATAGTGTCTCTGAAGTGTGAGAAACTCAATCGATTTGAGCTCTAAGCAAGGGTAAAACAGAGAAACACAGGCGTTAGTGGAGCCTTTGCATTAAATGCGAAGTGGCCCACTAACTTCAAACCGTCAGAGCACTCTCTCTCTTTGTTTTATTAACCGTTAGATTAGTAACTCCTTTTAATCAATGGCCACGATTGAATTTCATGTCATGATTATTACGAGTTTATCTGTGCCCGATTAACGTCACAAATTGATTTTACCGAGTTTTAAGGGATTAGATAGCTTGCTGAAATAGACAAGAATCTTTTCAGCGAGTTTGTATTATTATCCTAGATACTTGCTGAAGGTTCCCCCTTACTCAGATATCTCATATTTTCTTAAGTTTAAAAGATATTTCTGATTTCCCGTATCAGTAAATTCTTTTGTACTTGAGATATCCTTTGGTAAGATCTGAGAAATGAGTTTTGCTCTTTTTCTGAGTTCCCGTTTCAGAATATTCCCTTGATACTTGAATACCTGTTTCAGTATCTTTGATTGTCTGAATGCCCGTTTCAGCAATCCTTAAGGTTTTTCTCTTACTGAGTGCCTGTCTCAGCAAGTAATCAAGTTTCCTAACAAATACCCGTTTTGAAGGAATTACTTGCTGAATGTCTGTTTCAGCAATCATGTAGTGACTTATCATTTCTTAGGAAAAATTAGTAGATGGAGCTTTTAAATAAGAATATTTTGGCTTGCTGAATACCTATTTCAGCATTCTGCCAAATATATCCTTTATTGAGGTAGTTCAATCAATCCAAGATTATACCTTAGCATTGCAAACCTATTATCTGGTAGGGGCTTTGTAAAGATGTCAGCAAGCTGATCATCAGTGCCTACTTTTACAACCTCAATATCTCCTTTTTCTACATGATCTCTAATGAAATGATGTCTAATATCAATGTGCTTAGTCCTCGAGTGAAACTTCGGATTTTGCGTGATAGCAATAGCACTTGTATTATCACAAAAGATTGGTGTTTTCTTTGCAGAAATACCATAATCTCTTAATTGTTGCTGAATCCATAGGATTTGAGCTGTGCAACAACCAGCTGCAATGTATTCAGATTCTGTGGATGAATTGGCAACACAGGTTTGCTTCTTGCTGAACCATGATATTAATCTAGTACCAAAAACTGACAAGTTCCAAAGGTACTTTTTCTATCAAGAGTTGATCCTCCGTGATCAGCATCAGAATAACCAACCAATTCAAGTCCAGAATCTTTAGGATACCATAATCCAACATTGACTGTACCTTTGACATATTTCAGTATCTTGATTGCCTTTTTGTAGTGTGATTCTCTTGGATCAGATTGGAATCTTGCACACACACCAACATCATACTGAATGTCAGGTCTACTTGCTGTTAAATACAACAAGGAACCAATGAGCTTCCTATACTTGTGTTCTTCAACACTTTTATCTTCCTTAGTATAGCCCAATTTGATACCAACACTCATAGGGATCTTTTCAGGTTTCTCATCCTCTTTGATCCTAAACTTTATGAGCATTTCTTTCGCATACTTTGCTTGATTTATGAATATTCCATCATTGAGTTGCTTGACTTGCAATCCTAGGAAATAATTCAATTTACCCATCATACTCATTTCAAATTTGTTTGTCATGATTTTGGCAAAATCATCACAAAGTTGCTTGTCCTTAGATCCAAAAATTATGTCATCCACATAAATTTGAACTAAGAGTATTTTACCATCATGGTTTATGGTAAATAAGGTTTTGTCAACTTCACCTTTCTTGAAACCATTTTCCAGCAAGAACTTAGCCAAGGTATCATACCATGCTCTTGGTGCTTGCTTTAGACCATATACAGCTTTCTGAAGCTTGTATACCATCTTGATTTCTGAGGGAAGTTCAAGGCCAGGGGGTTGTTCTAGGTAGACTTCTTCAGCAAGTTCACCATTCAAGAATGCAGTTTTAACATCCATTTGGTAAACAATGAAGTCATTGTGAGCAGCAAAGGCCAAGAAAAGCCTAATTGCATCCAATCTTGCAACTGGTGCATAAGACTCATCATAGTCCAATCCTTCAGTCTGACAGTAACCTTGAGCAACTAAACGTGCTTTATTTCTTGTTGCTTCACCAGACTCACTCAGCTTGTTTCTGAACACCCACTTTGTACCAATAGCTTTCTTGCCTTCAGCAAGTGGTACAAGTTTCCAGACTTTGTTTCTTTCAAATTGATCCAGTTCTTCTTGCATTGCCTTTATCCATTCAGAATGCTTTAAAGCTTCTTCTATGGTTTTAGGTTCAATTTCTGAAACAAAGCAAGAGAACATTGATTCTACTTCTACGACAGTTGCTTCTTCAGCAAGTCCATGAGTAGCTTTGGATCTAGTCACTTGGCGTTTACTAATATCGCCAATCATATCCGTAGAGGGATGATCTCTAATCCATTTATTAACAGGTTTTCTGCTTGTTGGATCAGGATATGTTTGCTCATCATCATGTGACTCTTCAGTATGTACTTGTTCAGTACTACTGGGAATTTGTGTCTCTGCTGAGATTTGTTCATCAGCAACTACTTGTTCAGCATTGCTTGATTGAGGTAGCTCATCAGCAGGCACTGGAGATTGTGTAATTTCAGCAACTTCCGAAGCAACCGCGTCTTTTGCTGGAATTCTTTGTCGTGAACTATATTTATCTTGTCATGACTAGGGGGAGGAGAGTCATTGTCAGAATCATCATTTAGTTCAATTGACTTGATTTGCCTAGCATTAGATTCAGTTCTTTGCTCATGTATGATTAACTTTTTCATACATTCTGATATTTCTTCTTCAGCAGGCACTCCTTGTGACTTTTCGTAGAATACAACATGCACTGATTCTTCAATCTTTGTGCCTTTTGTTGTAAACTCTATAAGCTTTACTATGCAAGGAGTAGCCAAGAAATATCGCTTCGTCTGCCTTTGGTTGAAATGTTCTTAGGTATTCTCTACCATTGTTAAGAACGAAACACTTGCAACCAAATACTCTTAGATGAGTGATGTTAGGAGGTCTTCCAACAAACAATTCATAAGGAGTTTTGTTGTATTCCTTAGTAATCAAACATCTGTTTTGAGTATAACAGGCGGTATTAATCGCTTCAACCCAGTAAGCCTCACTTATTTCAGTGTCAGCAAGCATTGTTCTTGCGGCTTCTTTCAGGGTACGATTCTTCCGTTCAGCAACACCGTTTTGCTGTGGTGTTCTTACTGAGGATAACTGATGTTGTATGCCTTTTGAGGTACAATATTCAGTTATGTACTGGTTTACAAACTCAGTACCATGGTCTGTCCTTATGACTTTACCTTGTCATTTTTCATGACTTCAAGCTTATTCAGCAAGTTAGGTATTTCAGTCTTGGTTTCAGATTTGTGCTTGATGAATACTACCCAAGTGAATCTTGAATAGTCATCTACCACGACCAGACCATACTTCTTACCAGCATAGCTTGTTGAAGAAGATTCAAACAAGTCCATGTGCAAGAGTTGTAAAGGTTTTGTAGTTGACGGTACTGCCTTGTTCTTGAAAGAAGATTTGGTTTGCTTTCCTTGCTGACATGCATTGCAAACACCATCCTTCTTAAAAGTAACCTAGGTAATCCAACTACAAGTGCCTTTTTAGACAGCTTATTCAGCGTCTTGAAGTTTAGATGACTTGTTCGTTTATGCCATAACCATGCTTTTTCAGCAAGGCAATCGTGATCTGAGACAAGGCATTTTTCAACGATTGCTGAAGACCAATCTACGGTGTACAAGCCTCTGATCTTCTTGCAATCATAATTACCTTTTTAGTCTCGAAATCTATAAGTTTACATTCATCACTTTTGATTTTGATGAAGTATCCTTTGTCAGCAAACTGCTCATGCTGAAAAGGTTAAACTTAAGATTTTGACATAAAGAACTCCAGTAATGGTTATGCATCCTAACTTCACGTCACCATAGCCTTTTGTAGAACCGGAGCCTCCACCAGCAAACCTTATTGTTGGACCTTTAGACCACCGTCTATAGTTTATAAGGTTATTCTTGTTGCCCGTCATGTGCTTTCCACAACCACTATCAAAGTGCCAGATTGCATCGTTTGTCTCCGTGGCTGAAGTCTGCACAATCAAGAGCAAACAAGTAATTTGCCACATATGGATAACTTCCATTAACATGTTCCAGAAACT
>CM051458.1:40628085-40661730 GCA_028274465.1 Plantago ovata
TCCTTTCAGCATCATTAACAGTTTCTTCAGGCTTTCTTGGACTGTTTCTTTCAGCATATTTCTTGTCTTGATCTATTTGAGAAAAGCTGTCGGTTCAGCAATCTCCCTTGTCTCGAAATGATAAGTTTTTGCAGAAGCATCTTGACCTTTAATGCACTGCGGGTCATGAAGACATCAATGGATTTGTGGATGATTCTTCAATCTCCAACTCCATTGTTTGCTTATAGCTTCAGTACAAGCTGGACTTTGTCGCTTGATGTCTTGGTGAACTTGGGCCAGTATTCTCAGCATCACGAGATGCGTCGCTTTGAATAGTGCTTCTTGTGTTTCAGCAACTTTGAACTGAACATTGTTGTCTCAGCAACTGGGCCTTCAGCAAGCCGGGGTTTCAGCAACTTGATGAGTTGCTTGTTCAGGCAACATCTTTCAGGCAGCATCAGCAAGTGCCGCTTTTGCAGATCAGCAGCAATATCACTTGCTGGTTCCATGGTTTGATCATCTACGATCTTACAATGTAGATATCTGGGACTTAGGCAGGAATTTCATTTCCACTTGCCTTGGGTCTGTTCTCAGTAGAGTATCAACGTTGAGTCGATCATTGAAGGCTTCCGCAAACACTTCAATGTTGCTGACATAGCTTCAGTAACTACCTTGTCAACATCTACTGGCAATGCGTTTTTTCAGCATTTGTCTGGGAATTGTCTGAGAGGTCTTGGACAAAGGAACTGACTTGCGAGCCAGTGTTTTCTTCTTGTGTTGCCTGTCCTTTTCCTCTTTGGTACGGGTTTGCTGATGACGCTGCACTGAGTGTCATCATAGCTTTCCTCTTTTTCTTGTTAGATTTCTCAGTTTCCCAGCAGACACGTCAGTAGTTGCATTTTCAGCAACGGCTGTTGTGTACACGTACCTTGTTGATCATCTACAACAGTTTCATTGTTGTCACCACCACCAACAGCAGTTTCATCTCTAAGTTGCTGAGTGGTGACATCTTGCAGCTGTTGTATACCTTTCTTGCTGGCTTGTGCTGAAACATTGCATGTTGTCTTTTAGATTTTTCAAGTTTCTTGCCAGCAGTCTTAGGTACATTCTGCTTGTAGAAAGATCTTCCACATTGCATACAGATTTCTTGATTGGCAAGGGTTTCTCAGCTGAATCCTGAAATGTTCAAGGATATAGCATATCTTTATTCCATACATAACTGGAAAGGAAGGTGAGACCTTGTTGTCTTCTACCTTTACCTTGAACTTAGTACACATCAACAAGTCTGTTGAAAATGTACTTAGCCCAGTTAAGTTTCCTTTTATTTTCATGGATATGATCAGCAGCGGCCATCTTCTCAGGCCTACTTGGTCAATTCCTCCAACTTGGGAGTCAAGAACTTTTATCAGTAGTAGCAGAGCTACTAGACCAAGTGAATGGCAGAGATGCTTCCTCTTAACGTGCTTTGTCCAAGTCACGGGAGCAATCTCGCCTTTCTTCATTTTCTCATTTCTGACGTCACTGTAGAAAGCTTCAATTTCTTCGTCAGTGGCAGTGACGTCATCTTCAGTTCCAGTGGTTGGAATCTGAAAGATTTCCGCTAAATCAGTCCATTTCAGGACGATTTGCGTGTTCTGAACTGTAGTAAAGATCACTTTTTCAGTGACTCCTTTACTATCAGTAAGGGACTGGATTTCTGCATTGTTGTAGAATTCCATTGTATCTATCATGCTCACTTGCTTAGTGCGAGCAGATATAAAGTGCATGAGGCCTTGCTGCTTGATAAACTCAAGCGCCTCTTCATTCTCGTCATCGAGTTCTTGTTCATAGAAGTACCTAATGTACTTCTCTTTTGCAAAACCTCCCCATTGCATCAACATCTCACACTTTGCAGTGTCAAGATATGACGGAGGCATAGGTTTTTCCGATATTCTATCGTTTTTTAACACAACTTTCGTTGTGCTTGTTGCCGGAGTAGTCACCGGAGCAGTGCGTGTCTCAGCACTGTCAACCTTTGATGACTTTGAGGACTTAGAATACTGTCTCTTTGGTGCATTTATTTTATAGAGAAGAAAATGTGTACGGAAAGAGATAGTTTGTTTTTTGACCGGAGGTACAGTAGATTCAGGCTAAAATTTGCAGAGAAAGGAAATGTGAGTTAAAGAATTTTGTCATTTCTCTAACTCCTTCTTTATATAGTGTCTCTGAAGTGTGAGAAACTCAATCGATTTGAGCTCTAAGCAAGGGTAAAACAGAGAAACACAGGCGTTAGTGGAGCCTTTGCATTAAATGCGAAGTGGCCCACTAACTTCAAACCGTCAGAGCACTCTCTCTCTTTGTTTTATTAACCGTTAGATTAGTAACTCCTTTTAATCAATGACCACGATTGAATTTCATGTCATGATTATTACGAGTTTATCTGTGCCCGATTAACGTCACAAATTGATTTTACCGAGTTTTAAGGGATTAGATAGCTTGCTGAAATAGACAAGAATCTTTTCAGCGAGTTTGTATTATTATCCTAGATACTTGCTGAAGGTTCCCCCTTACTCAGATATCTCATATTTTCTTAAGTTTAAAAGATATTTCTGATTTCCCGTATCAGTAAATTCTTTTGTACTTGAGATATCCTTTGGTAAGATCTGAGAATGAGTTTTGCTCTTTTTCTGAGTTCCCGTTTCAGATATTCCCTTGATACTTGAATACCTGTTTCAGTATCTTTGATTGTCTGAATGCCCGTTTCAGCAATCCTTAAGGTTTTTCTCTTACTGAGTGCCTGTCTCAGCAAGTAATCAAGTTTCCTAACAAATACCCGTTTTGAAGGAATTACTTGCTGAATGTCTGTTTCAGCAATCATGTAGTGACTTATCATTTCTTAGGAAAAATTAGTAGATGGAGCTTTTAAATAAGAATATTTTGGCTTGCTGAATACTTATTTCAGCATTCTGCCAAATATATCCTTTATTGAGGTAGTTCAATCAATCCAAGATTATACCTTAGCATTGCAAACCTATTATCTGGTAGGGGCTTTGTAAAGATGTCAGCAAGCTGATCATCAGTGCCTACTTTTACAACCTCAATATCTCCTTTTTCTACATGATCTCTAATGAAATGATGTCTAATATCAATGTGCTTAGTCCTCGAGTGAAACTTCGGATTTTGCGTGATAGCAATAGCACTTGTATTATCACAAAAGATTGGTGTTTTCTTTGCAGAAATACCATAATCTCTTAATTGTTGCTGAATCCATAGGATTTGAGCTGTGCAACAACCAGCTGCAATGTATTCAGATTCAGTGGATGAATTGGCAACACAGGTTTGCTTCTTGCTGAACCATGATATTAATCTAGTACCCAAAAACTGACAAGTTCCAAAGGTACTTTTTCTATCAAGAGTTGATCCTCCGTGATCAGCATCAGAATAACCAACCAATTCAAGTCCAGAATCTTTAGGATACCATAATCCAACATTGACTGTACCTTTGACATATTTCAGTATCTTGATTGCCTTTTTGTAGTGTGATTCTCTTGGATCAGATTGGAATCTTGCACACACACCAACATCATACTGAATGTCAGGTCTACTTGCTGTTAAATACAACAAGGAACCAATGAGCTTCCTATACTTGTGTTCTTCAACACTTTTATCTTCCTTAGTATAGCCCAATTTGATACCAACACTCATAGGGATCTTTTCAGGTTTCTCATCCTCTTTGATCCTAAACTTTATGAGCATTTCTTTCGCATACTTTGCTTGATTTATGAATATTCCATCATTGAGTTGCTTGACTTGCAATCCTAGGAAATAATTCAATTTACCCATCATACTCATTTCAAATTTGTTTGTCATGAGTTTGGCAAAATCATCACAAAGTTGCTTGTCCTTAGATCCAAAAATTATGTCATCCACATAAATTTGAACTAAGAGTATTTTACCATCATGGTTTATGGTAAATAAGGTTTTGTCAACTTCACCTTTCTTGAAACCATTTTCCAGCAAGAACTTAGCCAAGGTATCATACCATGCTCTTGGTGCTTGCTTTAGACCATATACAGCTTTCTGAAGCTTTTATACCATCTTGATTTCTGAGGGAAGTTCAAAGCCAGGGGGTTGTTCTAGGTAGACTTCTTCAGCAAGTTCACCATTCAAGAATGCACTTTTAACATCCATTTGGTAAACAATGAAGTCATTGTGAGCAGCAAAGGCCAAGAAAAGCCTAATTGCATCCAATCTTGCAACTGGTGCATAAGACTCATCATAGTCCAATCCTTCAGTCTGACAGTAACCTTGAGCAACTAAACGTGCTTTATTTCTTGTTGCTTCACCAGACTCACTCAGCTTGTTTCTGAACACCCACTTTGTACCAATAGCTTTCTTGCCTTCAGCAAGTGGTACAAGTTTCCAGACTTTGTTTCTTTCAAATTGATCCAGTTCTTCTTGCATTGCCTTTATCCATTCAGAATGCTTTAAAGCTTCTTCTATGGTTTTAGGTTCAATTTCTGAAACAAAGCAAGAGAACATTGATTCTACTTCTACGACAGTTGCTTCTTCAGCAAGTCCATGAGTAGCTTTGGATCTAGTCACTTGGCGTTTACTAATATCGCCAATCATATCCGTAGAGGGATGATCTCTAATCCATTTATTAACAGGTTTTCTGCTTGTTGGATCAGGATATGTTTGCTCATCATCATGTGACTCTTCAGTATGTACTTGTTCAGTACTACTGGGAATTTGTGTCTCTGCTGAGATTTGTTCATCAGCAACTACTTGTTCAGCATTGCTTGATTGAGGTAGCTCATCAGCAGGCACTGGAGATTGTGTAATTTCAGCAACTTCCGAAGCAACCGCGTCTTTTGCTGGAAATTCTTTGTCGTGAACTATATTTATCTTGTCATGACTAGGGGGAGGAGAGTCATTGTCAGAATCATCATTTAGTTCAATTGACTTAATTTGCCTAGCATTAGATTCAGTTCTTTGCTCATGTATGATTAACTTTTTCATACATTCTGATATTTCTTCTTCAGCAGGCACTCCTTGTGACTTTTCGTAGAATACAACATGCACTGATTCTTCAATCTTTTGTGCCTTTTTGTTGTAAACTCTATAAGCTTTACTATGCAAGGAGTAACCAAGAAATATCGCTTCGTCTGCCTTTGGTTGAAATGTTCTTAGGTATTCTCTACCATTGTTAAGAACGAAACACTTGCAACCAAATACTCTTAGATGAGTGATGTTAGGAGGTCTTCCAACAAACAATTCATAAGGAGTTTTGTTGTATTTCTTAGTAATCAAACATCTGTTTTGAGTATAACAGGCGGTATTAATCGCTTCAACCCAGTAAGCCTCACTTATTTCAGTGTCAGCAAGCATTGTTCTTGCGGCTTCTTTTAGGGTACGATTCTTCCGTTCAGCAACACCGTTTTGCTGTGGTGTTCTTACTGAGGATAACTGATGTTGTATACCTTTTGAGGTACAATATTCAGTTATGTACTGATTTACAAACTCAGTACCATGGTCTGTCCTTATGACTTTTACCTTGTCATTTTTCATGACTTCAAGCTTATTCAGCAAGTTAGGTATTTCAGTCTTGGTTTCAGATTTGTGCTTGATGAATACTACCCAAGTGAACCTTGAATAGTCATCTACCACGACTAGACCATATTTCTTACCAGCATAGCTTGTTGAAGAAGATTCAAACAAGTCCATGTGCAAGAGTTGTAAAGGTTTTGTAGTTGACGGTACTGCCTTGTTCTTGAAAGAAGATTTGGTTTTCTTTCCTTGCTGACATGCATTGCAAACACCATCCTTCTTAAAAGTAACCCTAGGTAATCCAACTACAAGTGCCTTTTTAGACAGCTTATTCAGCGTCTTGAAGTTTAGATGACTTGTTCGTTTATGCCATAACCATGCTTTTTCAGCAAGGCAATCGTGATCTGAGACAAGGCATTTTTCAACGATTGCTGAAGACCAATCTACGGTGTACAAGCCTCCTGATCTTCTTGCAATCATAATTACCTTTTTAGTCTCGAAATCTATAAGTTTACATTCATCACTTTTGATTTTGATGAAGTATCCTTTGTCAGCAAACTGACTCATGCTGAAAAGGTTAAAATTAATATTTTTGACATAAAGAACTCCAGTAATGGTTATGCATCCTAACTTCACGTCACCATAGCCTTTTGTAGAACCGGAGCCTCCACCAGCAAACCTTATTGTTGGACCTTTAGACCACCGTCTATAGTTTATAAGGTTATTCTTGTTGCCCGTCATGTGCTTTCCACAACCATTATCAAAGTGTCAGATTGCATCGTTTGTCTCCGTGGTTGAAGTCTGACCGGCCATGAGGCAGAACTCGTAGTTTGACACATCTGGATAAGCTTCCATAGCTATTCCACAAACTTCTTTGCCAATCTCCAAGTCTAGAGTGGCTTCTTCATCGTCAGTGTCAGAACTTTCATCCTCACTGTCTTCGGAGCTAGTATCAATACACAATGCATTGATTTTTGCTTGAAGCTTCTTCTTTTCTTCAGCAATAAAAGCTCTTTTGAAATTCTTTTTCTTTTCAGCAGATTTGCCTTTCAGCAAAGGGCAATTAGTTTTGAAGTGTCCAGGCTTTTTGCAGTAAAAACATAGATCATTTCCAACTGCTGGTTCTTCTGATGAAGTAGCTTGCTGAGCTTGCTTGTCCAGCGAGCTAGTCTCATTCTTGTACTTATGGTAGTTATTACCGAGATGCTTTTTCAGCTTCTCTTTTGCTTTTCGCCTTTCAAGTTCCTTGCTGATGAATTTCTTCATGTTTTTGACAACCAAAGAGTTTTCATCAGTAGGCTCTTTATCATTCTTCTTTTCAGAAGATGACGGCTTTGCAGCAAGAGCAATGTTTTGCGATTTTTCAGCAAACACATTTTCTCTTTGCTTTGTCTCATAATTGACAGTAGCAAGATGAGAGAACAACTCTGTTGGTGTAATATCTGGCATTCCTTGATTGTAATAGAAATTCTAAGTGTGCATCCATTCTTGATTCAGACTTCTGATGATAGTTTTCACTTTCTCAGAATCTGAGTAAAGGTTTCCAACACCCAAGGCTGCCATTTCACTAACAAGAGTTGTGAATCTGAAATCCAAGTCTTCCAGTGACTCGTTTGTACCTTGCTTAAAGTTTTGAAACTTTAATTTAAGTACTTCAAGTTTGTTTTCCTTGGTTTTTTCAGATCCAGCACAAAGATCTTGAACCATTTTCCAAGTTTCCTTTGCAGTCTTAGCACCCCACAGTTTGCACTGTATGGTATCCGGAGTTGATGAATGATGATGTTTCTTGCTTGGCCATCAAGACGGAATCTCTTAGCTTCGTCAGAAGTCCATTCCTCTCTTGGTTTTGGCACAACAGTATCTGATGGTTCGCCTAAGATAGTTTCCTTTCCAGCTTCAGTGGTCTTGTGAGGGAAACTCCTTTTAACCTTAGTGATCTTGATAGGTCCATCATTAATGACACTGACCATCTCATCACTAATGGCCTCAAGATGCAGCATCATGTTGTTTCGCCATTTTTCGTAATTTTCCAACTTCAGCAAGGGAGCATCTCCTAAAGACATCCTGTCAGCAAAGCACTACCAAACTGATCAAGTGAGAGTGATTTACGGAAAGCACATAAGGGGATCTAGGTTCAGTGCTGAAGGTTAAAGAACCTGGCTCTGATACCACTTGTTGGTCCCTTTAAACAACAAGAAAAGACTAGGGGGGGGGGTGAATAGTCTTTCCAAACTTTCGTCGTTTAAAACTTTCTCAGCAAGTGCTTATTACTTTTCAGTAATGAGTTTGCTGATACTTAACTTTCTCAGCAAGCGTAAGTTACTTTTCAGTAACTAAGTTTGCTGATACTTAAAATCAGAGAGCGGAAGTCTTTGATACAATAAGTGCGTCATTCAGTAAATGAAGGTTTCAGCAAGTGATGTGAGTGACTGTGTACAGATAGATATGATTTGCTGAAAAACTAAATACAGTAAGTAAATCACACAAACACTTTATAGTGGTATCTGAGAGTGGCGTAATCTCTCAACTAATCCACTTTGTCCTTTCTAGGACTGAATCCACTAAGACATGATTGAGGTTCCTTACAACTCCTATCTAAAGCGATTCAGAAAGAAACCAAAGCACACTTGCTTCGTCTCCAACCTAATCTAGAGAACGCAACCTTGTTCTCCACCAAACTTGGTACTTTTAATCAGCAAAACTATGCTCGATTAAGTTCCCCCTGAATATCACTCCTGAAAGGGTGTATTTTCAGTTAGAGAGGTTTAGGATGAGATAACTTAATTATAACTTATTCAGTTACAACAAGTAATCTAAGAAACAAAACTTTGAATACTTTGCAGTAAACAAGTTTGATTGTTTCTGGTGTCAAGACTTGTTCTTGTTAGAAAGAAAGAAAGAACACTTAACTAATTTCTTAGTCGTGTAAATTCTACTTCTTCACAAGTAGCTTTTTCAAGCTTTAAGTCTTGGAACGGATCAATGGCAGTATAGAGTGTTTGAAGGTATGTGAGTTTAAGTACAAGTGAGAGTTTGATCACGTTGTTGACACACTTCAACTCTTTGCCGAATGACCTCTATTTATAGTGAAAATAAGGAGCCGTTTGAATTTTAAATTCCAAGGCTTTTGATCCTTAAGATGTCACTATCTTGCTTTTGTACTTTCAGCAGCGTCCTTGTTTGTCTTCTAGTCTTCATGTCCTTCGCGTGCGAGCTTTGCATTTAATGCTTATTTGAATAGAATTCAAACAGTAACATTGGAGGCAAATACAAGTACTTTCAGCAATAGGTCACATATGTTCCATCAGCAAGTGGTCAGTCTCAGTTTCAGCAAGCACAACCTACTCTGTCTTTCAGATTTTCACTTATGCAATGCTGTTGCTGAAGTTTCCACTTTCTGAGCAACATGTGCCTTTGTAGATACTAGTTTTCAGAAATCTTCTAGTCTTCAGATCTTCGAATTCTTCAAGTCTTTAGATCTTCAATATCTTCAAGATTCTGAGCGGTTCTAAATGCTTCAATAGTTTGTTTGTAAAAACAAAGTACATCGTCAGCAAATGCTTCAATAGGTTATTTTCTTTTCAGAAAACAAGATACATCATAAGCTATAAAAACCAACCTATCTAGAACCTAATCTAAGTCTTCAGCAAACGTTCCTCTTTTACAATGTCCTTAAAATTCTAAATTCCTATGGACCTTAAGAGTACTAGTTACTGGACTTTCCTTAATTTAGCATGGTTAATTGCTCATCAAAATTACAAGTTTCCTAACACTTAAGCTATTCACCACTTCCTGAATGGCAGGACGAGGGTGTTCTAGAACAGATGACACTCAAAATTAAAAGACAAAAATAGAAAATTACAACAAGATTACGAACATTACAAGAATTGGAAAATGAGATTCAACACTTTGCTAAACTGCTTTTTGGCTTTTCTATTTTTGACCATTCTTTGCTTTTTTGGGGTCTTTTCTTTTTTTTCCTTCCTTTTTTCCTTTTCCAGTTTTTTTCTTTTTTTTGGAATTTTTCTTTTACTCTTTTTTAGCCAGCAGTAGCACAACGAAAAAGAAACAATAACACGCAAATGACCTCCCCAAACATATTCGAAAGAATAGGTTGGAGTACAAAATTTACGAAAAAGGAAAAATAAACTCACAACACAGAAATGAAAAACGAAAAACAAGTCTAATGATAGTGTAACCCCCTTCCCAAACCTATTCGGAAGAATAGGTTTCAAACAAAGGATCACACAATCTCACACTACCTCCTTCCTAGGAATTTAGCAATCTCAAGCAAGGTGAAGACTTGTTGCCTCTTAGGTACATAATTACTCGGGAAAACAACCATAAGATCCTAACATGCATCATCCTATTATAAAGGCCTTCGTGAACCGCAGTAGAGAAAACACCACTAAGTGATGTCGAGACTACCAAGCTTAACTAAGTGCAATACATAAATGTGACAAGCCAAGTGAGAAAAACCTCAAACAAATTCATAGAGATGAAGCATATGATTAATGGCATAATTAGTTGATCTACCCAGTAAAAAGTTCAAAAAATTTGACAATAAACTCCATATAAAACATGCAAGACTATCCTAGGATGAATGTAGTGTATGCAACCTAAAATCTAAGAAAGCGGTAAACGTGCAAATGCAAATGCAAACAAAAGGTTTCACGAGTAATCATAAGCAAAACAAGTATACGAATACCCAGCGATAACCCCCGCCCCTCCAAACCTGAACGTCGTCGCTCGTCCCGAACGTCGAAAGTGGATTTAAGGTGAGAGCTAAACTTGTACCTGTAACTATAGTACTCAAAGAAACTAGTGAGAAACCAAAAACATACGAAAATATAAAATAAAACACAATGATATGCATGCAATAAAGCGGTAAAAAAGCGATAAAAATTCCGGGTTGCCTCCCGGATAGCGCCATTGTTTATAGTCTTTGACTCGACTCCTTCTTGCGCCTAGCTCTTCTTCTTGAGGGTACTAGACTTCCCCTTCATGGATCTTCTCCTCATGCCACGAACCTGTGAATAAGAATGAACATAGACAGCAAGACCACAGTAGTTAATGGTGTGAGAAGTATTGAAGTGATCAGGTGGATCAGATATGGCTCGCAACACATGCCGCTTGCCATCCACCTTAATGGTGCAAGTCCTTCGGTAGATGTCTATCACGGAGCGTAGTTTGGTCAAGAACGTTCGCCCCAAGAGAACAACATCCCCCATCCCAGGTGTAGACGCCGGCATAACTACAAAATTGGTGTACACAAAAGCTTCACCAATCTTAACCAATACGTTCTTCACAACGCCTTCGGGTCTCACAAAGGATCCATCCGCTAGTTGCACAATGGCCTTATGCTTCGAAAGCTCTCCAAGGCCACTCTTCTCAAACACATTCATGGGTAGCACATTCGAGTAAGATCCCGTATCTAGTGTAGCACGGACGTCATCGAGACTACCAATCCCAACCTTAACATCAAAGCTATCAGGAATTGGTTCAGGATCCTTAGGTCCTTCATTACTTACGTTGAGTCCCAGATATTTATCTTCCTCCTTGGCCAATGGAGGCTCGTCTTTTGCACCACACTCACACGCAGCAACTTGCTTAATGGTGATTTCCACTGGAAGATCTCCCACCAAGTTGATCGACATGGACCTCTCAGTGCTGCTATGTAACTTCCCCTGCTCTCTACTAGCTCTAGCTTCCAATTGATCCAGACGAGCATTGATCTTTGCCGAATCCTCCTTGTATCTCTTCAAAAAACACTTGGGTGAAATCCACCAATTTCTGTAAATTATTCAAGAGAGTTGCTAACTTGGATGTAGATGCTTCGACCTTAGGAGTAGGATTACTACGGGTTCCCCAGTGAACATCTTCTCGTGCTAGATCTGATCTACACATATGAGCCCCATGCCCATAATTCTTGCACACCCTACATACCTCGTTGGAGAGAGATATTCCGATTAGGCCACTTAGAGCTTGTCTCATCTGATTGGCGAAACCTTCGAACCTATTGCCACTCGCACCATTCACTTCATGCATTGGGATCTCCTGGTTTGGTGGAGCCTCAGGTCCACGCCCCCTAACCATTGCTCTTGGATCCTTGGACTGAGATCCTTTAGCAAGCCTTTCGAAACACGCCCACACATCCTCGGCGGTCTCTTCCCAAATAGTACCACGGCATTGGAAATCCACCACCTGTTGACTCTCATATGTGAGTCCATTGTAGAAGTGTTGGACAAGATCAGGAAGCTCAAAACCATGGTGTGGACACTTGTGCATGAGGTCCTTGAACCTCTCGAAAGCGGTGTAGATGGTCTCATCATAGTCCTGTTTGAATCCAGTGATTTGCGCCTTAAGCGCGATAGTCAATGTGTGAGGAAAATATTTCTCCATAAAAGCAGAATACACCTTGTCCCAGGTGTCTAGTGATCCGGCTTCCAGAGAGCCTAACCATGCCTTGGCTTTATCACCAAGCCCCATAGCAAAAACCTTCATCCTCAGCTCATCGTCCGTTATCCCTGCTCCGGGCCTTGGAAGATTGTTGATAAAATCGTCAATATCATTCAGGTATGCCATAACATCTTCCCTAGCCAACCCATAGAACCTCGGGAGTTGCTGGAACATGCAACTTTTGATTTCCAAATCTCGAGTTGCAGCAGAAAGAACAATAGCCGGACCTCTCATCAGTGCTTTGTTGGGTTGAACCCATGATTTCAAAAGTGGGCGAGCCATCACAAGACCTGAATATCTGTGACAAGCTAGGAAAGGAGTATCAGAGAGAAAAAATAAAAACAACTAAAACTAGAAATTGAATTCTGAAAATATAAATAAGCTAAATAGAAAATAGGAGTATAGTCCCCGGCAACGGCGCCAATTTGATGACGTGGGATTGTCGGGTCCCAATTAATCAAATAAATTTGTATTTAGACAAAGGCAATTCACAACTACAACGAAAACCGTAGTGTAGCAGTAGAATAACCTCGAGTGTCGATCTCTAAGGACTATAACTAGCTTTATCTAATCTAACTTAAGAATATAAAACAGCAGACGACTTAGCAAAGGTTTTTCTTAACAGATAATGGAGATTGGTGATAGTATGGTCCTTCAAAGCATAACAGGTTAAGGATCATGCATAAATTCCTCGGTCTTGCATGGAGATCTTTGATCAATGAATTGTCCAGTTGTAATTATTCAACACTACGAAGATAGAGATTTAGATAGATCAAAAGATCAATAAATTGTCCAATTGTGTTCAATAATTAGTCAACAATACGAAGATAGAGATTTATATAGATCAAAGAAATAAAGCAATAACTCAGAGTATAATGCGCGATATAGCCAGTAGCATAATTATCAACCCTTCGCTAAGAAATCACATACTATCACCAACGAGAAGTTTATACTACTCATAGTTGTCATGCAATCAACAGAAATCATACCACGAATGAATGTAAACATGATGAAAGATATATAAAAATAAGTAGAAAAACTGTAAGATACAATGTTACCGGAGGTTGTCAATCTCTGAAGAATCGCGATCTTACAAGCTCCAAACTGCTAAGAAAAAGTATCTCCTAAGCTAAGAACCCCCAGAACAGGCTCTAGGAAATTCCTACCTAAAACTACTGAGAAAGGTGAGAGAAAAGGTCTGGAAAAGTATGAAAAACGGAGAAAACTGAGCAACTATATATAGGCTTTCGAATTGTGTGGGGCGAAGGGCCCCACAGACCGGGCGATTCGCCCGGGAGTGTTTTTCGTCCCAAAACGCGTTTTCGACGCGTTTTTGGATTTCTTCCCCTTTTCGGACTCGGTTTCTGCATTCTAGTGACCTTCTAGACTCCAGATTTAGCCCCTAGACTTCAAATCCTATCTGGAATCTTTCAGATACTCCAATTAGGCTTCTAGATCACCAATTCCTTGTCTACTTCAATATAATTGCCCGGAAAACCTCGTTTTTCAACCAAAACCTGTAAAATAATAACTAAAGGGAAACGTGACACTATTTCTGATAAAATGCACTAAAATATAGCTAAATTAACATAGAGGATAGCTAAAATAGGTGAAAAAGACTCAAATGAAAGTGTAAAATACACATTCATCACACCTTCATAGTAGCATGTGAGCTTAAGTAAAGTAGTGTGATTAGTACTTAGCCTTGTCACAAGAAAGAACTACCAGACATATTGCAGCAGGTGTTTTAGAAACTTTTTGGTGGAGCACATAACGTTCACACATCATCATGGGCCAACATTGATCAGTAACGGAATGGGACGCCTTGAGTAGCTCGGTCCTGTCCCAGCAGGATACAAAGTCTATGGAAGTACGGATTGCAGCTGACCGATACATACCAATTGCGTGCATTAGTAGTACCTTGATCCTGAGCATCCTTTTCCCTATCAATCAATTGGTTCCAAAGATCATAGAAAGTCAACGTCTTTGACTGGCACATGCCCTTAATTCATTGTGGGATCAGCAGTCTTGTCTATTCATATGAGAGACATGTCGACCTTCTCAAAGAATTGAACATGGCAGAGTTCTCCACCAGCTTCATCAGCAAAACTAACCTTCTTTAAACGACTTCCGACGCTAAATTTGGGGACAACACTAGTTGGTGGAGTCATTTCCTACATCAAACAATAATATATTGAAATCAGGATATATATGATGGAGGATATAATGATTTGCCACAAGATGCTATTATTTCTCTGATATGTACATGTACAAAACTAGCAAGTTATATTTATAATGATATTTACGCATGTTAAGGATTCAAATCAATCATTCTCGAGAAAATGGGTGTGACAAACCATTATTTTACAAAAGCGCTTGCAGTCCCTTGACATAGTCTTAAGACACTTCTGTGCTACTTCCGTTGCTCGAGTGGCATTCATTATAGCTGTTCTTACCTGCATATAAATGAAGATATCGCAATCATCGATTACTACTCTAGTACCTATATATATGATTTTACATCCAAAGCTTGTTATGAATTTGGAAAACCTACTAACTGGACATGAACACATAACAAAGAAAGGAATTTATACATTTTAACAGCACTTCTAGAACAATAGTGCTAATGAATCAGCATCATAGAAAGCAAATTAAGTTATCATTAGGCTGGACTATAACAGTACGAACTCCCTAATATTTTTATTCATTGGAATGATAAAACTGGTTAACCACTAAGAACACTTTACTCATTTATCAATTTGTCATCAAAGTATAGTTAGAAACCTTAATTAGAGATGCAGTATACATACCTCATCCGTGTCTTTTGCCAGTGATCCAATGATATTAGATTGGAATGTGATTTTTTGTTCAACCATGCTTTTCATCGAATCCAATTCTTTCATCAACTTTACTGCAACATTTTCAATGTCATGCATCTGATGCTGTGAGAACACAATTGCACTTTCATGGATTTCTTGAACTACTAAGGTTACGGTAGTTGCAGGAACGAAGGCCCTGCCTATAGCCTTTATAAGAAGGTTTACTTATAACCTGTCTGATACCACTTCTCTGGATAAACTGTATTCCTCCCTTATTCATAATTACTTTACCTGGAGGGATATGTGCTTTCTGTGGAGATGCCTTACATCCTGCAGAATAATACAAAAATTAAAGAAGTCTGTCAGCGTTGAATTGAATGAACAATTAAATAATACTGTAGCACCTATGAAATACACTTATTTTGCATTAGAGTCTACGCTATAATCAGGTACAACTTTTGGAAGCAAGAAAGGTAATAGTATATTTTTCTTAGAAGGTTGACAAGGTGAACACTCAAACCTAGGGAGCAAGTGCAAGGGGCATGAATGTGATTACATGAAGTAATAACATATCGTTCCCAAAACACAAAAAAACAAAAAAAACAAAAAAAAAAAAAAAAACAAAGAATCAGGGAAGCAGCTTACCATTTGTGGACAAACAAAACAACTCTCTAATGTTCTTCATTAACAAGGTGGTACTTGCATATATTTTAGTTATGCTGAATACTACACATTAAATCAATGAAGTTCATGCATGTTACTTACTATATTGGTTCATGTCACTACATGAATCTTCCAAATTCTTCGTAAAACACATTATTTCTGAGAAGATGGGGATATGACCTGCAGACAGTAAATCACATCGTAAAGTTAAAAAAAAAAAAAAACGAGTTTAACAAGAAAAAGGAAAAACGCAGTTCTTGCTAACCCTTCGTGTTGAACGTATCTTTTGATGAAAGGGACATGGTTCAGGTGCTGAAAGTATCTTTTGCTGAAAGAGTTTCTCTTTGGTTCACTATGCAATAATCTGTATATCCACGGATATTTGGAGATGTTGAAGTTATCTTGGCACCACCCAACAGCTCATCTTTCATGTGACTGCTTTGATAGTTCAAGCCATTGCTTTTAGTTTCATCCAGTGTACGAGGTGAATTTTTCACCTCATCAGCTTTAGTGTGTTCCACAGAAACTAATGTTTCATTCTTCATGGATATCGATAAATCAAGCGATAATTCATGAACATGACCATGGCTTCCGAAGGACTCATGTTGCTTCTATGGCAAACCAGTGTCAGGAACTTGCACTTCGTACCTACGACTTTGTTTGGAAACCCCTTGTATTGAGAAAGAGTTGCTGGAATCATATAATTCTGTACTTTTATCATCAGGATGTGACCTTATAGTCTGATCTACAAACTCATTTGCCAAAACATCAACTGGGTGTGAATTTATGCAAGAACTCGCCCCGAAAGTCTCATCTCCAAACTCAATTGCAGAACAATGCAAATCAAGAGTGTCTTGTTCCTCCAACTCAGGAGCTTCTCAGCTGACATCCACCCCATCCAACGGATAAAGCATTGTTATTGGCTCAATATCCAAAATATGACCAGGGAATGGGGATGAATCATCGCTGATATAAGTAGTGCTACAGTCCATTTCCTTGGACTCATAATCATGGCTTCTGGATGTAACCGAAACATTTGTACAAGAGACTTGCAAGGAATCATCAGGCACAAAATCCAGATCAGGTTCAGTTGCAACTGTAATCGTCAAAGCAACACTTTGGCTGAATTTTCTGTTAGCTCTCAAACTCCGATCAGGTTGAGTATCAACTAAGGTTGTCAAAGAAGCTCTTCTTTTAGCTCTCAAACTCCGATCAATTTGAGTTTCAACAGTGGTTGTCAAAGAAGATCTCCTTTTAGCTCTCAACCTCCGATCACTAGGTTGATTATCATCTGAGGTGGTCAAAGAAGCTCTCCTTTTAGCTCTCAACCTCCGATCAGGTTGATTATCATCTGAGGTGGTCAAATAAGCTCTCCTTTTAGCTCTCAACCTCCGAGCAGGTTGAGTATCAACTGATAAGTTCAAAGTAGCTCTTTTGTTAGATCTCAAACTCCGACCAGGTTGAGCATCAATTGTGGTGGTCAAAGAAGATCTTCCATTAGCTCTCAATTTCCGATCTGGTTTAGTGCCAACTGAGGTGGTCAAAGAATCAACACTTTATCTTATGAATTTTTTATTAGCTCTCGACGTCTTTGATTGATCTTCGATTGGCTTCTCACATACAGGAGCTAGATCAGTGTTTTGATAACCATGTGCATGCTTTCTTTTATTTAATAATGATCTGTCTCTCATCTGCATTATTTTACCTATATTGAAACATTACAAGTAACACATCCATACGCGTTAAATATGATAAGCAATTTATTGAATAAAGTATATTTCTATATGTACGGTAAATAGTCACAACAATACATTCATAGAGTACGGAGTATTAGATAAATTACAGAAAACTTTACACCGGTGCAACACTCCTCATAATCGTACATCACCAAAACAAACCCACTTAAGGCAAAATCAATAATGATTTCCCAATTAACATAAACCAATGAATGACAAAAACATCAGAAAATATTAAAATGGTTGCTCAAGTCCAAATACGCATAGTTCTGGCACAAGACGGAAGTTCCGATCCAAACATATTTAGTAACAGCGATGAATGAGTCTTGTCAATCACATAACAAAACATCTCACATAATTTGTAAATCATCAAATCGAACAATCACATGAAAGTTATATATGAATCCAATAAACGGCCTAACGTGTTCGGCGATACATCGAAGTATTTCATAAACAGGGGAACAATCTATAATATCAATATGCTATATACTCACGTTCAAATGCATCCATGGCGCAACTATTATAGAAATCTACTCCAAGTGATCGACATGTGCAGAAGAAATAAATAATACCTTGTTAATCGGAATTCTTGGAAGCAACGGTGCAGTATTGCTCTTAGATGCTTAGATGAGATCTTGGGGACAAATAGTTTCCGATATTTCAAACTCTTGAAACCCTAAACACAACGTGGGCACAAGAGCGGGAATACTACTTTGGCGCGGTTTCAATCATCAAAAACAATTCAAGTTCGAAATGAATGGCGGCACCGAAAAATACATGATCGATGTCTTTGATTTTCCACGAGAATAGAGATTCATATAAATAAATATTAGTGCATTTAAATGTACAATGGAAACATTAATTAATTTATGAACAATGTATTAGATATCGACTTTTAAAATTATACTTTCAATTTACTAATACTACTCCATGTTACATTGAGCTAATGAGCTCTATATCAGATGGTAATGGGCCTTGGCCCATTGACATTTTTTTTTTTTTTGCTTTTTATTATTAATCTAAATTGTAATTTACGTTGACTTGTTCTATTAATAGTTCATCGAATTGTTCCACATTATATCAAAAGTAATCAATCGATCATGTATATTATTAAATTTATTGATTAAGTAGCTCATCTAATTGTCTAATTAATAGTACAAAAGATATGTGGGTTTGTGTTTCGTATTTCGGGTCTACGGGCGGATACCAAGGGGAAATTTTCACTGATTAATATCAATGTGACATAGATCCTTGTTGTATCTTCTTTTCTGTGGCAATCTATTTTAATTTTTTTAATTTAATTTGAAATTTTGAAGCAGCAAAAATTTAAAAAACAAATATACGCACATAAAATAAATCAATTATGTAGTGTTCGGTTCTTAGAGGCGGTCAAACGACTTATACATAAGAAATCTGCCCGTGGGTGAGTGGAGACTAGCGTTTATGAGTTTTTGAAGCGGAAAAACGTCACTTTCGAGTGTGTTTGGTGTTCGGTACCCTTTGGAGTTTGGTTTTTCATCTTTCGCACTTACATGAATGGACAAAAATGAACTCATGTATGTAAAACCAAACTGGTTTCGCGTAAATGGAAGTGAAAAATTAGATTTTAGTCATATCCAAATTGACTAAAACACCCTTACTTTGCCTAGTCAGCATTTATTTCGGATCAACATTTCTGGGCCATTTATGTCCCCGATTGGGCTTTTTATTGGGCCTATTGCGTGGACTGAGTTGTTAATAAGTTTAATCATATACAGTATGTTACACGAGTTTATTGGTTGAATGAATTGTTACTACTAGTTTATTAAATTGTACTTATAAGCCAAACAAGTTAAGTGATGAACGCGCGGATGTCGTGCTCCAACGCGAACGAATCAAATAAATTTGTAATTAGCCAAAGGCAATCCACAACTACAACGAAAACCGTAGTGTAGCAGTAGAATGACTCGAATGTCGTTCTCTCAGGACTATAACTAGCTTTATCTATTTAACAAGAGAATATAAAACAGCCGACAGATAGCAAAAGGGGGTTTCTAGCAGATAATGGAGATTGGTGATAGTATGGTCCTTCTTAACATAACGGGTCGATAATCATGCATAAATTCCTCGGTCTTGCATAGAGATCTTTGAATCAATCTAGTGTCCTGTTGCAAATATTAAGCACTACGAAGATAATTGGTCTGACAAGTCAATCACTATTGTCCTAATGTGTTCCGTAATTATTCAACACTACGAAGATAATTGGTCTGATGGTCGACAAGTGTCCAATTGTGCATAATAATTAATACAACATACGAGAATTTAGGCTGTGCCTGATCAACGAAATAAAGCAATGACACGGAGTATAATGCGCGATATAGCCATTAGCATGATTATCTTCCCTTCGCTAAGAATTCACATACTACCACCAACGATAAGTTTAGCTACTCATAATAGGCATGCAATCAACATAAATCATAGAAGAAAACATGTTGAAAGATATATAAAATAAGTAGATTAAACTGTAAGATACAAGTTACCGAAGGTTGTCAATCTCCGAAGAATTGCGATTCTACGAGCTCCAATCCGCTATGAAAAAGTATCCCCTAAGCTACAGAACTCCCAGGACAGGCCCCGGGAAGTTCCTACCTAAAACTATAGAGAGAGGTGAGAAAGTAGGTCTGGAAAGATATGATTTTCGGAGAAAACTGAGCAACTATATATAGGCCCCGAAATACTGTGGGGCGGTTCGCCCTAGAGAGTTTTACGCGGAATTCCGCGTTTTTGGATTTCTTCCCCTTTTCAGACTCGGTTTCTGACTTCTAGTAGCCTTCTAACCTCCAGATTCGGCCCCTAGACTTCAAATCCTATCCGGAAACCTTCAGATACTCCAAATAGGCTTCTGGAACACCAATTCCTTGTCAACTTCAATATAATTGCCCGGAAATCTTCGAATTTCAACCAAAACCTGTAAAATAAAATCTAAAGGGAAACGTGACACTATTCTAATAAAATGTACTAAAATATAGCTAAATTAACAAAGAGGATAGCTAAAATAGGTGAAAAAGACTCGAATGAAAGTGTAAAATACACATTCATCAAACTCCCCAAACCGAACCTTTGCTTGTCCTCAAGCAACTAAGCTAGACTCTAATACAAAAAACATGCAAGACACAAAATGGAGTAACATGCCAAATAAAATGAACAAATCTACTGAATCTACCAAATAACATATGAACAAAAACCATATGAATCAAAGCATGAATATGGGTTGAAGAATACCTCGATTGACTTATACACACCCACATAAGCACTTATGTCAAGACAAGATAGTCTCTCGTAACATTCTCTACCTGGACCTAGTCAGTGACGACGTAATGAAGCATGCTAAGATATGAATGGTTGCCCCATGAAACTGAGGACTTACTGCTGTTCCACCATGTTAAGACTTTTCCTCAAAGAGGTCGAACCAGTACTGGCTCTCATCAAACGAAGGAGGGTTCCCTATAAAAGATAACACTCCCCTATTCTACCCATCTCTCAAGTAAAGTATTAAGCTATTCACCACTTCCTGAATGGCAGGACAAGGGTGGTGTAGAACAGATGACACTCAAGACAAAAAAGATAAAAACACGATTACGAACATTACAAAAATGGAAAAGACTCAACACTTTGCTAAACTGCTATTTGGCTTTCTTTTTCGGACCCTTCTTTGCTTTTTTGGGGTCTTTTCTTTTTTTTTTTTTTCTTTTTTTTCTTTCCAGATTCTTTTTTTTTTTCTTTTTTTCTTTTTCTCTTTTTTTCTGGAATTTTTCTTTTTTTTTTCTGATTTTTTTCTAGCCAGCAGTAGCATAACAAAGAGAGAAACAAAATGACTCACACGACTTCCCCAAACCTATTCGAAAGAATAGGTTGGAGTACAAAATTTACGGAAAAGGAAAAATAAACTCACGATACGGAAATGAAAAACAGAAACAAGTCTAATGATGGTGTAACTCCCTCCCCAAACCTATTCGGAAGAATGGGTTATAAACAAAGGATCACACTACCTCACACTACCTCCTTCCTAGGCATTTAGCAATCTCAAAGCATGGTGAAGACTTGTTGCCTCTTAGGTACATAATTACTCGGGAAAACAACCATAAGACCCTAACATGCATCATCCTATTATAAAGGCCTTCGTGAACCGCAGTAGAGAAAACACCACTAAAAAATGGCATAGTTTGTTGATCTACCCAAGAAAAAAGTTCAAAACATTCGGCAATAAACTCCATATAAAACATGCAAGACTATCCTAGGATGAATGTAGTGAATGCAACCTAAAAAATCTAAGAAAGCAGTAAACGTGCAAATGCAAATGCAGACGGATAAAGCATGCGAGGTACTATACTCATCCTACCAATACCAAGCTCCAAACTAACAACATCAGATCACTTAAATCCCATCCCCCTCATGAAATTAACGCTAGTCCCTAGCAGTAAGAAAATGAGGAAATAAGATGTGATACTAGATGTTACCCCATGGTTTGGCCTCGGTTGGCTGAGTATGCTGCTTGTGATTTATTGGGCCTGCTCTGGGAGCCTCATATATGATCTTCGAGACTTGTGGTAGCGGCGGTAGTTCCATCAATAGATCGGATAGGACCAATTCAACCATCTGTATCATCATTGTCCCTATTGTCTTCATTGTCACTACTATCACGCACATCGTCACTGGTAGAGTTGCGGTGTCGAAGGGAATCTTCAAGATTGGCCACCTCTGTTATGGAATCTTCTACCCGGTATCTCTCCAATAGACTGTGAACTGTTGAAGGGGAAAGGCAAGTGGTATCAGGACTAACCCCTCCAGCGTTTTACACCCCAAGGAGGTTACAGCGAGCTGCTCGGGTATTCAGAGGTTGTATTCCATATTTTCCAATGTCGACCACATTCTCTACAGTTGATGCTCCCGATGTCTATATGATGCTCACTTTAGAGGCAGGCAAGGGGCACCCCAACAAGGTGCTGGGCACCCATGTCATTATGTTTTGGAACCAAGCTAGCGCTTTGGAACCTTCTAGCAACTGCGAACTCAAGATTGAATCCGCCGCGGCGAGAATGTCTGGGTGTCTTCCTGTTCACTCGAACTCTGCAGTCCTTGTGATGGAGTGATGACGTAATAATGGTTTCTGTCCCTTCGGTGGTGCATGAATAGGCATAGGAGTTCTTACTCCAGGTGTACTCTAGGTCCTCCTCTTGGATAATCCACGATGTTGTTGCAAAACCCCTTGGCTCGAACGCACATCTAGCGAGGTCACCTTCCTTGACATGGTTCTTCACAACAATCATACGGGAATGCTCCTTTCCCTTGGTATGGTATCTACAAACAGCGGTTAGAACCTCGTATGACACAAAACTGACTCAAGTACATACTAGTGTAAAAACGAAACACACAAGTGATAAAATCAACAATCGAGCTCCCCAAACCGTAATGTCTAGCCTAGCTTCTTTATCATGCAACATACCGATGTAACTACTACATGCAATACATCACATCATGCTCTTACTAGACAACCAATATCCTTGATAAGAAGGCTCAATTCATACCATAGCAGCGAAAAATTCAACCATCATAAATCCTCATACTCAACAAATAAGCATTCTATCGTCAAATCCACCAACATTACGTCAATAAACACAATCATATGCAAGAAATCAAAGATAAAGACATATTGCAGAACAAGATATATCATCTAGTAGCAAAATACCCAAATCAACAATCCAAGCAAAATTGAGCATGCAATTGATAGTAAATAACAAGTCTAATCATACAAACAACATACCCATGCATCAAATAAGCATAATTGAAGCTCAAATAAGAAAACCCCCAAATTCGAAAATTAGGGTTCTAAGGATGATACATCAGATCTGCAAATCTAACGAATTAGGATGAAATCTGTTCGGATAGGATGATAGATCATGTAATAGGCTTCGAATTAAGCTAAAGAACACTCAATTTGGTCAAGAAATGAAGAAGTTATGAAGATTTGAAGATGAAATCGCGTTTTTCGGGTTTTTGGGGAAGAAAATGAGGTTTTGGGGAAGAAATCCGCGTTTTTGAAAATCTGGAGCCGTGGGGCGGTTCGCCCCACGTGCGCCGCCCCACACGGGACGGTTCTCCACGTGCTCCCCAATGCGGGGAGACGGGTCCCGTCGTCAGAAAATGCGGTTTTTAATCCCTGAAACCAATTTTTTCAAAAACCACTCGAAAAATCTCACTCAAACATAAGCATATACGACACAGACATGAACAAATTCGCATACGAGAAGCAAATAGTTCAAGAATGAATGCATGCAGAAAAGCAGTAAAGAAAGCGATAAAAATTACGGGTTGCCTCCCGGATAGCGTCATTATTTAAAGTCTTTGACTCGAATCCTGTCTGCGCCTATCTCTTCTTTCTGCGGGTACTAGGCTTCCCCTTCATTGATCTCCTTTCCATGCCACGAACCTGTGAATAAGAAAGAATATAGGTTGCGAGACCACAGTAGTGAGTAGTGATGAATGTGTATTTTACACTTTCATTCGAGTCTTTTTCACCTATTTTAGCTATCCTCTATGTTAATTTAGCTATATTTTAGTATATTTTATTAGAATAGTGTCACGTTTCCCTTTAGATTTTATTTTACAGGTTTTGGTTGAAATTCGAGGATTTCCGGGCAATTATATTGAAGTTGACAAGGAATTGGTGTTCCAGAAGCCTATTTGGAGTATCTGAAGGTTTCCGGATAGGATTTGGAGTCTAGGGGTCGAATCTGGAGGTTAGAAGGCCACTAGAAGT
Organism: Plantago ovata; assembly: GCA_028274465.1. NCBI lineage: Eukaryota > Viridiplantae > Streptophyta > Magnoliopsida > Lamiales > Plantaginaceae > Plantago > Plantago ovata. Next base: position 40,652,067 of record CM051458.1, read on the forward strand.
CAGAAACCGAGTCCGAAAAGGTGAAGAAATCCAAAACCGCGTCGAAAACGCGGAATTCCGCGAAAAAACCGGGGGGCGAACCGCCGGAGCTCTGGGGCGAACCGCCCCGTAGTTTTTCGGGGCCTATATATAGTTGCTCAGTTTTCTCCGAAAATCATATCTTTCCAGACCTACTTTCTCACCTCTCTCTATAGTTTTAGGTAGGAACTTCCCGGGGCCTGTCCTGGGAGTTTTGTAGCTTAGGGGATACTTTTTCATAGCAGTTTGGAGCTCGTAGGACCGTAATCATCCGGAGATTGACAACCTTCGGTAACTTTGTATCTTACAGTTTTATTCTACTTATTTTATTATATTCTTTCAACATGTTTTCTTCTATGATTTCTGTTGATTGCATGCCTATTATGAGTAGCTAAACTTATCGTTGGTGGTAGTATGTGAATTCTTGGCGAAGGGAAGATAATCATGCTAATGGCTATATCGCGCATTATACTCCGTGTCATTGCTTTATTTCGTTGATCAGTTGTAACCAAAATTCTCGTATGTTGTATTGATTATTATGCATAATTGGACACTTGTCGACCATCAGACCAATTATCTTCGTAGTGTTGAATAATTACGGAACACATTAGGACAATCGTCATTGACTTGTCAGACCAATTATCTTCGTAGTGCTTAATATTTGCAACAGGACACTAGATTGATTCAAAGATCTCTATGCAAGACCGAGGAATTTATGCATGATTATCGACCCGTTATGTTAAGAAGGACCATACTACCACCAATCTCCATTATCTGCTAGAAACCCCCTATTGCTATCTGTCTGCTATTTTATATTCACTTGTTAAATAGATAAAGCTAGTTATAGTCCTGAGAGAACGACACTCGAGTCATTCTACTGCTGCACTACGGTTTTCGTTGTAGTTGTGGATTGCCTTTGGCTAATTACAAATTTATTTGATTCGTTCGCGTTGGAGCACGACACCAGCGCGTTCATCAAATTGGCGCCGCTGCCGGGGACTATACTCCTTTTTTCTGTTTAATTTGTTTATATTTACAGCTTTAGATTCCTAATTCTATTAGCTTTAGTTTTCCTTTATAATCTCTCTCTGATACTGCTTTCCTAGTCTGTTTCTAATCACCTTTCCTAGTCTGTTATAGATAGTGTATGCCGCATACACGTTCTGCAGGAACACCGCTTGCTGATTCAATTGCTGAGATCGACAGAGTCTACCACCAAAGAAGGTGACTACTTGAAAGGCGCGCACTAGAGGAAATAGAGGAAACCGATTTCTCTGAATCTCTACTTAGTCTCTTCAAGGAAATCGACGGAATGGCAGAAGCTAGACCACTGAAGGCATGGGTTCAACCCACCAAGGATCGTATGAGGGGACCGGTGATTGTTCTTTTGTCTGCAACCCGAGATCTGGAGATCAAGAACCACGCATTCCAACAACTTCCGAGGTTCTATGGCTTATCAAGGGAAGATGTGATGGGGTACTTGCACGATATCGATGATTTCGTCAACCAACTCCCACGACCCGGAGCTGACATAACAACGGATGAGTTGAGGATGAAAGTTTTTGCTATGGGACTTGGCGACAGAGCCAAGTCATGGTTAAGTTCTCTTCCAGCAGGCTCGATGGACACTTGGGAAAAGGTTTTTTCAGCTTTCATGGAGAAATACTTCCCTCACACCTTGACTACCGCGCTTAAGGCGCAGATCACTGGATTCAAGCAGGACTATGATGAGACCATCTACACCGCGTTCGAGAGGTTCCAAGATCTCACGAACAAGTGCCCTCACCATGGTTTTGAACTTTCTGACTTAGTCCAACACTTGTACAATGGACTAACCTTCGAGAACCAACAAGTGGTGGATTTCCAATGCCGAGGCAATATTTGGGAGGAAATCGCAGAAGCCGTCTGGGCAGTTTTCGAAAGGCTTGCTAAGGGTTCGCAGTTCAAGGACCCAAGAACAATGGTTAGGAGACGTGGACCTGAAGCTCCACCGACTCAAGAAGACCCTATGTACATGGGAAATGGGGATCAATTCGAGTGCTTTACCAACGAATTGAAGCAAGTCCTCAAGAGCGCCACAGGAACAACTGTTTCGAACTGAAGTATGCCGAATATGCAAGAACTATGGGCATGGGGCTCATATGTGTAGATCGGAGCTGGCATACGATGATGGCAACTGGGCTCGAGGAGGCGAAGAAGAAGCCTTTGCTACGGAGTTTGGTACTCAAGAAGTTAGCTACGGACAAGACGGTAGGAATCCTCGAGGTGGATTTTGGAGAAGAGGATACCGTAACAATCAAGGATATGCACCGGCTAACCAAACTTATGGACCTAACCAAGACCGTAGTAGGCTGAACTATGGTACTGATCACTGCGAAAACCCCGCTCCGAGAGAGCCATCGAAGTCGAAGTCGGCTCAGCTGATGGAGAACTTGCAAAAGATGGTTGATCACACACAAAGTTTTCTCAAACGTTATGAAGAAGATTCTGAGAAGACTAGGGAAAGGCTCGATAGGTTGGAAGAGAGCACTAGGCTTGCCCATCAAAAGATGCAAGAGTTGATCGACCGAGGAGCAAGTAGGGAACAAGGCAAACTGCCTAGCAACACTGTGAAGTCGAAATTGGCTGGTGATGTACCTGACGAAAACACCATCAGGAAGGTCGTTAGGTGCGAGTGTTGCATGAAGGAAGAACTTCTACAGGCTGAGGAAGAAGAGGAGGACCTTGGTTCTAAAGCAAGTGATGAGGAGCAAGAGGATCCCGAACCACTCCCTAAAAGTTTCGATGTTAAGGTAGGGATTGGTGAGCTTGAAGATGTTCGTGCCACACTAGACACGGGATCCTACTCAAACATAATCCCTTTGAATGTGTTTGATAAGAGCAACCTTGGAAAACTATCTGAGCAAAGGGCTATTGTGCGTCTGGCGGATGGATCCTTTATGAGACCCGAGGGCGTTGTGAAAAATGTGTTGGTCAAGATTGGTGAAGCATCTATATACACCAATTTTGTAGTTATGCCGGCATCTGCACCTGGGACGGGGGATGTCATACTCTTAAGGCAAACGTTCTTGACTAAACTACGCTCCGTGATGGACATCTACCAAAGAACTTGCACCATCGAAGTGGATGGCAAGCAACACGTGTTGCAAGCCATGCCTGATCCACCTGAACCGCCTGATATTTCTTTCACTACTCACTACTGTGGTCTTGCAGCCTATATTCTTTCTTATTCACAGGTTTGTGGCATGGAGAGGAGATCAATGAAGGGGAAGCCTAGTACCCACAAAAAGAAGAGATAGGCGCAGACAGGAGTCGAGTCAAAGACTTTAAACAATGACGCTATCCGGGAGGCAACCCGGAATTTTTATTGCTTTCTTTACCACTTTAGATTTTATCTCACGAGTTTGATTGAGTATTATAGGTCACTTATACAAGCATTAGCTCTCACCTTGGATCCACTTTCGACGTTCGGGACGAGCGACGACGTTCAGGTTTGGGGAGGAAGTTATCGCTGGTTATCTCTATACTTATCTTGCTTATGTTGCTTATGAAAAACTCGTGAAATTTTTTGCATTTGCACGTTTACTGCTTTCCTAGGATAGTCTTGCATGTTTTATATGGAGTTTATTGCCGAATTCTTTTGAACTTTTTTATTGGGTAGATCAACTAACTATGCCATTAATCGTATGCTTCATCTCTATGAATTTGTTTGAGGTTTTTCTCGCTTGGCTTGTCACATTTATGTACTGCACTTAGTTAAGCATGGTAGTCTCGACATCACTTAGTGGTGTTTTCTCTACTGCGGTTCACGAAGGCCTTTATAATAGGATGATGCATGTTAGGGTCTTATGGTTGTTTCCCGAGTAATTATGTACCTAAGAGGCAACCAGTCTCCACCATGCTTTGAGATTGTTAAATGCCTAGTAAGGAGGTAGTGTGAGGTTGTGTGATCCTTTGTTTATAACCTATTCTTCCGAATAGGTTTGGGGAGGGGGTTACACCATCATTAGACTTGTTTCTGTTTTCATTTTCGTATCGTGAGTTTATTTTCCTTTTCCGTAAATTTTGTACTCCAACCTATTCTCTCGAATAGGTTTGGGAAGTCGTGTGAGTCATTTTGTTTCTCTTTTTGTTGTGCTACTGCTGGCTAGATGAAAAAAAAAAAAAAAAAAAAAAGAAAGAAAAATTTCCAGAAAAAAAAGAGAAAAAGAAAAAAAGAATCTGGAAAGGAAAAAAGAAAAAAAAAACAAAAGACCCCAAAAAAGCAAAGAAGGGTCCAAAAAAGAAAGCCAAATAGCAGTTTAGCAAGGTGTTGAGTCTTTTCTATTTTTGTAATGTTCGAAATCGTGTTTTTCTATTTTTATCTTTTTTGTCTTGAGTGTCATCTGTTCTAGACCACCCTCGTCCTGCCATTCAGGAAGTGGTGAATAGCTTAAGGCTTTACTTGAGAGATGGGTAGAATAGGGGAGTGTTATCTTTTATAGGGAACCCTCCTTCGTTTAATGAGAGCCAGTACTGGTTCGACCTCTTTTGAGGAAAAGTCTTAACATGGTGGAACAACAGTAAGTCCTCAGTTTCATAGGCACGGGGCAACCATTCGTATCTTAGCATGATTCATTACGTCGTCACTGACTAGGTCCAGGTAGAGAATGTTACGAGAGACTATCTTGTCTTGACATAAGGGCTTATGTGGATGTGTATAAGTCAATCGAGATATTCTTCAACCTATATTCATGCTTTGATTCATATGGTTTTTGTTCATATGTTATTTGATAGATTCAGTAGATTAGTTCATTTTATTTGGCATGAGACTCCATTTTGTGTCTTGCATGTTTTTTGTATTAGAGTCTAGCTTAGTTGCTTGAGGACAAGCAAAGGTTCGGTTTGGGGAGTTTGATGAATGTGTATTTTACACTTTCATTCGAGTCTTTTTCACCTATTTTAGCTATCCTCTATGTTAATTTAGCTATATTTTAGTACATTTTATTAGAATAGTGTCACGTTTCCCTTTAGATTTTATTTTACAGGTTTTGGTTGAAATTCGAGGATTTCCGGGCAATCATATTGAAGTTGACAAGGAATTGGTGTTCCAGAAGCCTATTTGGAGTATCTGAAGGTTTCCGGATAGGATTTGGAGTCTAGGGGTCGAATCTGGAGGTTAGAAGGCCAATAGAAGTCAGAAACCGAGTCCGAAAAGGTGAAGAAATCCAAAACCGCGTCGAAAACGCAGAATTCCGCGAAAAAACCGGGGGGCGAACCGCCGGAGCACTCGGGCGAACCGCCCCGTAGTTTTTCGGGGCCTATATATAGTTGCTCAGTTTTCTCCGAAAATCATATCTTTCCAGACCTACTTTCTCACCTCTCTCTATAGTTTTAGGTAGGAACTTCCCGGGGCCTGTCCTGGGAGTTTTGTAGCTTAGGGGATACTTTTTCATAGCAGTTTGGAGCTCGTAGGACCGCAATCATCCGGAGATTAACAACCTTCGGTAACTTTGTATCTTACAGTTTTATTCTACTTATTTTATTATATTCTTTCAACATGTTTTCTTCTATGATTTCTGTTGATTGCATGCCTATTATGAGTAGCTAAACTTATCGTTGGTGGTAGTATGTGAATTCTTGGCGAAGGGAAGATAATCATGCTAATGATTGTATCGCGCATTATACTCCGTGTCATTGCTTTATTTCGTTGATCAGTTGTAACAAAATTCTCGTATGTTGTATTGATTATTATGCACAATTGGACACTTGTCGACCATCAGACCAATTATCTTCGTAGTGTTGAATAATTACGGAACACATTAGGACAATCGTGATTGACTTGTCAGACCAATTATCTTCGTAGTGCTTAATATTTGCAACAGGACACTAGATTGATTCAAAGATCTCTACGCAAGACCGAGGAATTTATGCATGATTATCGACCCGTTATGTTAAGAAGGACCACACTACCACCAATCTCCATTATCTGCTAGAAACCCCCTATTGCTATCTGTCTGCTGTTTTATATTCACTTGTTAAATAGATAAAGCTAGTTATAGTCCTGAGAGAACGACATTCGAGTCATTCTACTGCTACACTACGGTTTTCGTTGTAGTTGTGGATTGCCTTTGGCTAATTACAAATTTATTTGATTCGTTCGCGTTGGAGCACGACACCAGCGCGTTCATCAAGTAGTAATATCAGGCGGTTCAGGTGGATCAGGTATGGCTTGCAACACGTGTTGCTTGCCATCCACTTCGATGGTGCAAGTCCTTTGGTAGATGTCCATCACGGAGCGTAGTTTAGTCAAGAATGTTTGCCCTAAGAGTATGACATCCCCCGTTCCAGGTGCAGACGCCGACATAACTACAAAATTGGTGTATATAGATGCTTCACCAATCTTGACCAACACATATTTCACAACGCCCTCGGGTCTCATAAAGAATCCATCCGCCAGTTGCACAATAGCCCTTTGCTCAGATAGTTTTCCAAGGTTGCTCTTTTCAAACACATTCAAAGGAATTATGTTCGAGTAGGATCCCGTGTCTAGTGTGGCACGGACATCTTCAAGCTCACCAATCCCTACCTTAACATCGAAACTTTTAGGGAGTGGTTCGGGATCCTCTTGCTCCTCATCACTTGTGTCAGAACCAAGGTCCTTCTCTTCTTCCTCAGCCTGTAGAAGTTCTTCCTTCATGCAACACTCGCACCTAACAATCTTCTTGATGGTGATTTCGTCAGGTACATCACCAGCCAATGTAATGGCATTCGACTTCATAGTGTTGCTAGGCAGTTTGCCTTGTTCCCTACTTGCTCCTTGGTCGATCAATTCTTGCATCCTTTGATGGGCAAGCCGAGTGCTCTCTTCCAACCTATCGAGCCTTGACCTAGTCTTCTCGGAATCTTCTTCATAACGTTTGAGAAAACTTTGTGTATGATCGACCATCTTTTGCAAGTTCTCCATCAGTTGAGCCGACTTCGACTTCGGTGGCTCTTTCGGAGCGGGGTTTTCGTAGTGATCATTACCATAGTTCAGCCTACTACGGTCTTGGTTAGGTCCATAAGTTTGGTTAGCCGATGCATCCTTGATTGTTACGGTATCCCCTTCTCCAAAATCCACCTCGAGGATTCCTACCGTCTTGTCCGTAGCTAACTTCTTGAGTACCAAACTCCGTAGCAAAGGCTTCTTCTTCGCCTCCTCGAGCCCAGTTGCCATCATCATATGCCAGCTCCGATCTACACATATGAGCCCCATGCCCATAGTTCTTGCATATTCGGCATACTTCGTTCGAAACAGTTGTTCTGGTGGCGCTCTTGAGGACTTGCTTCAATTCGTTGGTAAAGCACTCGAATTGATCCCCATTCCCCCTATACATAGGGGCTTCTTTAGTCGGTGGAGCTTTAGGTCCACATCTTCTAACCATTTCTCTTGGGTCCTTGAACTGCGAACCCTTAGCAAGCCTTTCGAAAACTGCCCAGACGGATTCTGCGGTTTCTTCCCAAATATTGCCTCGGCATTGGAAATCCACCACTTGTTGGTTCTCGAAGGTTAGTCCATTGTAGAAGTGTTGGACTAGGTCAGAAAGTTCAAATCCATGATGAGGGCACTTGTTCGTGAGATCTTGGAACCTCTCGAACGCGGTGTAGATGGTCTCATCATAGTCCTGCTTGAATCCAGTGATCTGCGCCTTTAGCGCGGTGGTCAAGGTGTGAGGGAAGTATTTCTCCATGAAAGCTGAAAAAACCTTTTCCCAAGTGTCCAGCGAGCCTGCTGGAAGAGAACTTAGCCATGACTTGGCTCTGTCGCCAAGTCCCATAGCAAAAACCTTCATTCTTAACTCGTCCGTTGTTATGTCAGCTCCGGGTCGTGGGAGTTGGTTGACGAAATCATCGATATCGTGCAAGTACCCCATCACATCTTCCCTTGACAAGCCATAGAACCTTGGAAGTTGTTGGAATGCGTGGTTCATGATTTCCAGATCTCGGGTTGCAGACGAAAGAACAATCGCCGGTCCCCTCATACAATCCTTGGTGGGTTGAACCCATGCCTTCAGTGGTCTAGCTTCTGCCATTCCGTCGATTTCCTTGAAAAGAATGTGTAGAGATTCAGAGAAATCGGTATCCTCTATTTCCTCTAGTGCGCGCCTTTCAAGTAGTCGCCTTCTTTGGTGGTAGACTTTGTCGATCTCAACAATTGAATCAGCAAGCGGTGTTCCTGCAGAACGTGTATGCGGCATACACTATCTGTAACAGACTAGGAAAGGTGATTAGAAACAGACTAGGAAAGCAGTATCAGAGATAGATTAAAAAGGAAAACTAAAACTAGTAGAATTAGGAATCTAAAGCTGAAAATATAAACAATTTAAACAGAAAAAAGGAGTATAGTCCCCGGCAACGGCGCCAATTTGATGAACGCGCGGATGTCGTGCTCCAACGCGAACGAATCAAATAAATTTGTAATTAGCCAAAGACAATCCACAACTACAACGAAAACCGTAGTGTAGCAGTAGAATGACTCGAGTGTCGTTCTCTCAGGACTATAACTAGCTTTATCTATTTAACAAGAGAATATAAAACAGCAGACAGATAGCAAAAGGGTGTTTCTAGCAGATAATGGAGATTGGTGATAGTATGGTCCTTCTTAACATAACGGGTCGATAATCATGCATAAATTCCTCGGTCTTGCATAGAGATCGTTGAATCAATCTAGTGTCCTTTTGCAAATATTAAGCACTACGAAGATAATTGGTCTGACAAGTCAATCACTATTGTCCTAATGTGTTCCGTAATTATTCAACACTACGAAGATAATTGGTCTGATGGTCGACAAGTGTCCAATTGTGCATAATAATTAATACAACATACGAGAATTTAGGCTGTGCCTGATCAACGAAATAAAGCAATGACACGGAGTATAATGCGCGATATAGCCATTAGCATGATTATCTTCCCTTCGCTAAGAATTCACATACTACCACCAACGATAAGTTTAGCTACTCATAATAGGCATGCAATCAACAAAAATCATAGAAGAAAACATGTTGAAAGATATATAAAATAAGTAGATTAAACTGTAAGATACAAGTTACCGAAGGTTGTCAATCTCCGAAGAATTGCGATCCTACGAGCTCCAATCCACTATGAAAAAGTATCCCCTAAGCTACAGAACTCCCAGGACAGGCCCCGGGAAGTTCCTACCTAAAACTATAGAGAGAGGTGAGAAAGTAGGTCTGGAAAGATATGATTTTCGGAGAAAACTGAGCAACTATATATAGGCCCCGAAATACTGTGGGGCGGTTCGCCCCAGAGAGTTTTACGCGGAATTCCGCATTTTCGACGCGTTTTTGGATTCCTTCCCCTTTTCGGACTCGGTTTCTGACTTCTAGTAGCCTTCTAACCTCCAGATTCGGCCGCTAGACTTCAAATCCTATCCGGAAACATTCAGATACTCCAAATAGGCTTCTGGAACACCAATTCCTTGTCAACTTCAATATAATTGCCCGGAAATCTTCGAATTTCAACCAAAACCTGTAAAATAAAATCTAAAGGGAAACGTGACACTATTCTAATAAAATGTACTAAAATATAGCTAAATTAACAAAGAGGATAGCTAAAATAGGTGAAAAAGACTCGAATGAAAGTGTAAAATACACATTCATCATTA